>CM039620.1:14168176-15368176 GCA_022457165.1 Juglans mandshurica
AGATAGCCACTTCATGAGTCTTGATGGCAGCCTTAAAAAGCTAGCCGGGGGTTACAGTTGAAGGGACTTGGATAGCCCTTCCCTTAGAGTGTAGAACTTCTATTCTAAAAAGTGTGAATCTCTCTCTCAAATGTATGTGTCTCTCTAGTCTTGACAATTAGGCTATGGAGCATGTGTGTGTTGCTCTAGCTTGTTAACTATGTAGCTCATTCCACTACCGAGGAGGATGATTTTGGATGATCAACAACGATGAAAATTCTGTGGAACATCCACACCCGATCTATGATTTGTTGATCGAGGTAAACGTGTAAGAATAACATGTAAGAATAACAAGAAAACTGAGAGAATGAGAATATCAGAGAGAGAGTGAATGGAGAAAGCTAGAGAGAGAATGAATGGAAAACAGAATTTCAACTTTATTCCATTGTGTCTATGTATTACATAGTGTTGCTACCTTTATACTAAAAGAGGAAAGCAAATCCTAACTAAACAAATATTCTTGCATAGCTATACAACAATTTACACAAAAGTACATTACACCTCAGCTAAGGGAAGGACCTTCTAGTAAATGAATTGAAAAAACTATTACAAGCAGTGTGTTTATCAGATGATGTTTGAGCCTTCATATCATAAACATTCACGTTGTCAAGAGTAGCAGATTCTTCATCATTTGGAGATGTAGGGGTGCTGATGCCATGCTATGTATGCTGCTCTAATACATCCCCCCCCCCCCCTCCCCCCCCAAAGATGGAGAATAGATGTTAAATATTATCATCTTGGAAATGTGTGAATAAATCATAAAAGATGGGAGAGATTTAGTGAAGATATCAGCTAGTTGGGATTGTGTGGAGATATGGGCAGTTCTGATTTGACCTGCTGTAATTTGATCTTGAGTCAAGTAGCATTCCACTTCAATATGTTTAGTCCTCTCGTGAAAAAATGGGTTTGCTGCTATGTCTAAGGCAGCTTGATTGTCACAAAACAAGTCAGCAGCTTGAGGATGAGGAATGGACAGATCAATGAACAATTGCCTAAGCCAAGTAAATTCAGTAGTGATGGAGGCCATGGCACGGTATTTTGCCTCAGCAGAAGATCTTGACACCACTGTCTATTTCTTGGATCTCCAAGATATGAGGGATTGGCCTAGGAAGCCAATGACTAATTTTCTGGTATCAGGGCAAGAGGCCCAATCTAAAACACAATACCCTCTTAAATGGATTGGAGAAGAGGAAGACAAGGGGATCCCTTGACCAGTTGAGTTTTTAAGGTATCTCAATACCTTATGGGCTGCAGCAAAGTGAAAGGTGGAAGGGTGATCCATGAATTGATTGAGAACCTATGTGGGATAGCTGATATCTGGTCTTGTGATGGTGAGATAAAGGAGTCAACCAATAAGCTGTCTATATGGGGTGGGATTAGTTAAGGGTGTGCCACATGATTTGCTCATTTTGTGGTTTTGATCCATTGGAAGTTTTAAAGGTTTAGAGGCCAACAAACCTGATTCTACAAGAAGATCTAAGGTGTATTTTCTTTGACAGAGGTGGATTCCAGTGGAGGATCAAGCAACCTCAATACCTAAAAAATATCTCAAGGATCCAAGGTCTTTTATTTTAAATTTGTTATTCTAAAAAGTCTTGAGGGCAAAGATGGATTCAAGAGAATTACTAGCAACTATTATGTCATCTACATAGACTAGTAATGCTATAAATGTGGTGGCAGTGATGCAAGTGAAAATGCTATAATCAGCCTTGGACTGAGTGAAACCAAATTGAATGAGAAAGGCAGAAAACTTTTCATACCATTGGCATGAAGCCTATTTGAGGCCATAAAGGCTTCCGAGCAGCTTGCAAACTTGGCCAGGATGACCCTTAGTGTAACCAGGTGGCTTCCTCATGTAGATTTCTTCTTTGAGCTCACCATTAAGCAAAGCATTGTTGACATCAAATTGTTGGGGATGCCAACCCTTAATGGCAGCTAATGCTAGTATAGTTCTGACAGTAACTATTTTAACCACTGGTGAAAAAAGTCTCATGGTAGTCCACCCCTTCCTGCTGGGTGAAACCTTTGCCAACCAAACGTGCTTTCTTTCTCTCAACAGTTCCATTGGAGTGATATTTGGTTTTGAAAATATATTTGCAATCAATTGGGACTTTGCCAGAGGGTAGGTCAGTAAGAATCCAGGTTTGGTTAAGTTTTAAAGCCTCAAGTTCAATTTCTATTGCCTTACACCAATTTGGGTCCTTGGCAGCTTGTTTATATGTGTGTGGATCATGAGTTGATGAGATGGTTGCAAGAAATAAAGAGAGGGCAGGAGATAAATGACTGTAAGAAATGGAAGAAGATAAAGGGAAGGATAGACCTGATGTAGAAGTTGCCATGTCCATTGATTGAGGGAGTGAGATGAAGCTAGCTTGCTGAAAGTGAGAATCTTGGAGATACTATGGGGCTCTTCTTATTCAAGTAGATCTCCTAAGAACTGGCTGGGATAGAGGTTCTGAAATGGTTGGTATAGAGGAAGTAGAAGAAAGCATTGAGGAAGGAGAAGAGGGAGGTGATGTGAAGGAATTTTGTGAAGAGGTGGGCAGATTAGTGGAAACAGAAGGTAAAAGAATGTAATGGGAAGAAGGTAGAGTGGAAGAATAGAAGGGAGATGAGAGTAATGTAGGTGGGGATGAGTGAGAGGTTTGATGAAAAGGGAAAACATACTCATAGAAGGTAACATCTCTAGAGAAAAAAAAAAAAAAAAAAAAAAAAAAAAAAAAAAAAAAAAAAAAAAAAAAAAAAAAAAAAAAAAAATTGTTTGAGAGTTGAGGTCCAGTAGCTTGTAGTCTTTTATCCCAAATGGATAACAAAGAAAGACACATTGTCTTCCTCGAAGATCAAATTTGGTTTTGTTTTGAGATAAGGTAGAAGCAAAGCATAGGCAGCCTAAAATTCTCATGTGAGAATAGGTGGGAGGTGTGCTAAAAAGGAGTTCAAAAGGAGTTTTGTTGGAAAGCAAAGGGATGGGAATTCGATTGATTATGTATGTTGCAGTGAGGATGCAGTCATTCCAGTAGATGTTGGGAAGATTAGATTGAATTTTGAGGGCTCGAGCTATACTCAAAAGATGTTGATGCTTTCTTTCGGCAACCCCATTTTGTTGAGGGGTTGCCACACAAGTTCTGTGATGAATAATTCCTTTGTTATTAAAGAAGTCCCTCATTTGAAATTCAAGACTATTGTCACTTCTAAAAACTTTGACTTTTGTTTGAAATTGGGTTTCTACTAGATTGCAAAATGCTTCTATGCATGATCTGGTATGAGATTTAGCTTTAAGCATGTAAATCCAAGTGCTTCTAGAGAAATCATCTACAATTGTTAGAAAGTATTTATTGCCGGCATATGCTTCTACTGAGTTAGGTTCCCAAATGTCACAGTGTATAAGTTCAAAAATGCCTTTGGTTTTATGAGTGCTATCTGGAAATGGAAGTTTATGGTGTTTAACAATAGGACACACATGACATGGGTTAGTATTAGAAATAGTAGAGACATGAATTTTAATAGAAGGATCTTGTATTATATGTATCCTTGAAATGGGAGTATGGCCCAGTTTACAATGCCAAAAATCAGAAACTTGATCAACATCTTTGAACAGTAGAAACAGAAATGGTCTTGTGTAAAGAAAGAGACAAATAATCAAGGAGAGCTGATGGGAAAATTGGTTCTACAAGCAAATGGTAAAGGTCATTCTTCATCTTACCCATGCCAATCGTGATCCATGACAAAAGGTCCTAGAGAAAACAGATTTGTGAAAGAAATATAAAACAGCAAGAAAGTGAAGTGGTTAGTTATTTGGCTAAGATTAAATTTAAAGCAAAAGAGGGAACACATAGCACATTATGCAAAATTAAGGTAAGAGTAAGATGAACAATGCCAATGTAAGTGACAAGTGCAGTGTGACCATTTGGAAGTTTGCCAAGAAAAGAAACATGAGAGGTGATAGAGGAAAAGAGAGGTGGTACAGATCATGTGATCTGTAGCACCAATGTCAATGATCCAAGGTGAGTGTGTGTTTGTGTGATGTGTTGGAATGAAAGAAGTAAAACAAAAAGGGTTACCATTCATAGTAGAGGAAGAGGTACAATCTACCTAAACAATATTGACTAAATGATGGGCAATAGAAACATCTTTTGATGACAACAGTGAAAGGAGTTGCTGGTACTGGCTTTTAGTAAAGGTTAAGTTGGCATTGGAAGGAACCAGAAGTTCAAGCGAAGTCATATTGGCGAGGGAAAGCCAATTTGTTTGGGTTTGCCATGGAATTTATGCCCAGGTGGATAACCATGCACTTTGTAGCACTTGTCTGCTAGTTGTCCTGACAAAAGGGCATAGATGATGAGTTCATCCCAAATAGTTTTAAGTTTACCAAAATAAACACTAACTGAATTAGTGTCCTGTTGCAAACCTGTGAGGGCCTTTTTGAGCTAGAAAATTCGATGCCCATTTTGTTGAGTGAATCTGTCTTTGAGTTCATCCCATATTTGTTGTGCATTATCCACCAATGCAATACTGGATTTGAGGGTTGGGTTAATGGAATTTTGGAGCCAGGAGACTACTAAGTCATTGCATCTCTCCCAAGCAACATAGAGGGAGTCAGTAGAGTATGTTGGTTTGGTTAAGGTTCCATTAATGAAACCAAGTTTGTTCTTGGCACGAAGAGCTCTACACATAGCTCTTGACCAGATTGTATAATTTTCTGAGGTGAGGAGGTCAGGGACCAAGGGAATGGAAGGGTTATCCCCATGATCAAGGCGGTAGGGATTGATAATATTTGTAAAATCCATAAAAATGGAATTGTTCATATCAATAGCCATAGCAGAATATTCTCACTCTGTGGCTCGTGATACCATGTAAGAATAACAAGAAAACTGAGAGAATGAGAAAATCAGAGAGAGAATGAATGGAAAAAGCCAACGAGAGAATGAATGGAAAAAGGAACTTCAACTTTATTCCATTGTGTCCATGTATTAC
Organism: Juglans mandshurica; assembly: GCA_022457165.1. Classification (NCBI taxonomy): domain Eukaryota; kingdom Viridiplantae; phylum Streptophyta; class Magnoliopsida; order Fagales; family Juglandaceae; genus Juglans; species Juglans mandshurica. The sequence continues at coordinate 14,173,190 of CM039620.1, forward strand.
ATAGTGATGCTGTCTTTATACTAAAAGAGGAAAGCAAATCCTAACTAACTAAACGAATATTCCTGCACAGCTATACAATAATTTACACAAAAGTACATTACACCTTAGTTAAGGGAATGACCTTCTAGTAAATGAATTGAGAAACTATTACAAGCAGTGTGTTTATCAGATGATGTTTGAGCCTTCATATCAGAACCATTCACGTAGTCAAGAGCAGCAGATTCTTCATCATTTGGAGATGTAGGGGTGTTGATGCTATGTTGTGTATGCTGCTCTAATAAAACGCTTCCATTATATACTCTAATCTAATTTTTATAATAATGCCGAATTAGTGTGCCCAACATGGACTACCAATAGGATCATCCTTATGAGTTATACCTCTTGGGTGGTTGATGACCAATTGAGTTCCTAATCGATCAACCCATTTAAAATAAATAAATAAATAAAATAAAATAAAATTAATAAGCTTATGTCTGTTTCGAGTGGCTTTTTCTTAGTTTTTTACAATTTAGATTTTTTTTTAATTATATTTTGTAATTTTACTGTATTAATTTTAAGGTTAAATACTTTTGTTAGTTTCTAAAATTTTAAAATTGAGCGAATTTTAGTTCATTTTTTAAGTTTTTCTTTACTTTTTTAATGCTTTCAATTCTTTGAAACGTTCTACTGACATGGAATATTGACTAGGAGGTTTTAATTTATTTTTTTTTTTCTTTTTAAATGTTAACTGTGCATTTGTGATAAAGGTCTACAAGTGATTGGTCATGATTCAACAAGTAATTTCCACGTTATCAATTTCTATCAATGAATTAAGGGAGGTTATATGACGAGATCACTTTAATGTATGAATATTGCTTCAGAAATTGTTTAGAAACTTCTTTCCTACTTTGAAAAAATGTCAAGAACCCCAAGAACAATAAAAATGCATTCAAACAGGTAGAATCCGAAAAGATTACCCCTCCATTCGTCCCATAAATTACAAAGTAATTATATATACAACCGTAAAATGTACAACCGTCGCGTAATTGTTTTGAAAAAAAATAGGGTCCACTATTAAAAAGTTAATTTTTTTCATGTGGATCTCATATTTTATTTACTTTTTTAAAAACGATTACGCGACGGTTACACAATTCACGATTGTAAATATATTTTCTCAAATTACAATAAATCTTCACAACCTCCCAACAATCCACACTCCACATTATTTTTAATTTTTATTATTTTTTTATTTTATTAAATATTTATTATATGAATAATGAATAAAAAATTTGAAATAATTTAAAAAATATAAACTCAAAAAAAATTTAAAAAAATATTAAAAATTTAAAAAAAAACATAGAGTGTAAAGTGTGGTGGAGGTTGTGTAACAAAACTCCATAAATTAACACTATCTATTTCAAATGAAGTGGAAAGATGCTTGTTCTATTTTTCCTTTCTGAATAATTAAGCCAAAGGCTCCAACAGAAGTCAAAAACTCAAAGACCAAGGAAACCAAGCACAACAAAATGCCAAAAATGGGAACAGGGATTCAGATGTCCCCCATGATAGAAGGGTCACGGATTACAGAAAATCAAACATGACCCAATGGAAAAAGAGTAATACTAAATCAGTCGTGGAATGCGCAAGTGCCGTGCAGTCACTTTAAAAAAGAGTGGGATCCACTATTAAAAATTTAATTTTCTTTTCATATGGGTCTATATTTATTCACTTTTTTCAAAGTGATTGCGCAGCCCTTGCACACTCACGACTGCAACTATCATTTCTCATAAAAAAAAGAGTAGATAAGAGGAAGAATGCCAAATATACATAACTCCGAAGTCCAAACATAACAAGAGCAATGAAAGAGGGAACAACATTACCAAAATTTCTTAAGCATTTGACAATGTCATGTGGGCTCAAGCTTCTACTTGCAAGTAAAGCACCGTAGGTAAATCCCTTTCTCATAAATAAGGTGGCATCAATATGTTTGCTGGTTTAATTCTATAGTATCTACCTATACCTTTCAAAGAGAAACAGCCAACATTTGTAGGGCATTCTCCAACATAGCTGGCTATGAGTAACTCTCTGTTACATTGAAAAAACAAGAAGATCAGTTAAGATATATTTATCAAAATTAGGCTAACAGAAACCATAAGAACATTTCCTGCACAGGATCTTGCAGGTACCTCAATACGTCAATGGAAATTACAAAACCAGAAAAATAAGTTCATAATTTCCAATGATACTCATAGATATTGGATATGGTGACATAAGATATATATCAATTACACAGAAAAACTATTAAAATTTTACTGGTTCATAAACAGCATGCTGCAAAAGATGCAGACAGCTGTGGTCATGTCTGGCTGGACTCCCTACCCTGACATGTATGCATATTAAACCTTAAAAGGGGCGTTGCCTCAGTAGTATGTGACAGCAAACAGGGATTCCCACAACAGGAGAGTAAAGATGGAGAAAACAGATGATGAAAGTTATCAAATAAATTGATGCCAGCACAAGATTTTTTTTTTTATATATATATACACTACACTGTCACAACCTGCACCATTTTGCTTGACCCAGGGCCACTGACACTATCAAACGCGCTTTAAAATTCCTTGTAGTAGGTCAAATCAAACCACAGCATTGTTATCCACGAACCAACTTTTGTTGCACATGGACTCCATTCTAAAAGTAAGCAACATGAGGATCTCAAAGGACTCTTCACTTTTAGAACTCCTTTTATCAAAATTGTAATCACTTTATCCTGAGGATAAAGCAGAAACCATTGATAAAATTACTGGATACACGATTCAACAGCATGGCTCTGGCCAAATGCAGAGTTTCAACACAACTTGATAGACAAATCAAGGGCCTTTATATACTATGTTTACCCCTTTCTTAGCCTTTTCACCACTGCATTTTTGGGGTTCATCTGCTTTTGTCTTCTCTACATTATTTACTCAAAAATATCTGTTCCATAGCATCCATTAGTGAGAGGATCTATTTTCGTCAAACACACCGTTACAGAAGCCAAGTCAACAAACTTATTGAAGCAAGGTCAGAGAGTAAACTAGTACCCCAAGTGTCATACATACACAAATGTCATATTGAGTCACTTGTTATGAGAAAGATGCAATGAAGGTCTAATGGAAAATTTACATTGGATAGAAAAAATATATATCAAACATGTTACTAGGGAATAGCTTGTCTTTCCAAGTGACAGGTAGTTATGTAGGATGGTAAAGTGTGATAATGTCACAGCGGAAAACTGGCAATTCAATCAGGAATATGAGGGTAAGGATTATTAAAGAGTCTTTTTTTTATAGGTGGGCAAGGATTATTAAAGATGAATGGTCTATTCTTTGAGCTTGGCTACAATTTTGTCTCAAACAAGAAGCAATGCATCCACCCTTAAAAAACTCCTATATCATCAGGATCAACTTCGTATTGGATTAAATATATTTGGGTTTTACATCCAAAAAGTATATATATTTGAGTTTCATTTTGGTTATCATTATACAAAATCCTGTCTATGCACTGTGGAACATAAGCAATTTGACAGACCCCACACAAAGAAAGTATGCAGCAAACTATAAAATGACATCAAATCAACAGTGAAAAAGAAGTGGTGGCAAAGTGAAATAATGCATGTCGGCAAGCAATATCCAGTTAATCACAAAATGACCTCATACTGCTATAAAGGAAGCGTTAAAAAAAATGTATTACACTGCTTGATCCTGCACATTTTATCCCATGTGTAGTCTCTTAACGTGAAAGCTTTGCATCATATAATGAATAAATAAATAGACCCTTTGCCATCAAGAATATTCTTAATAATCCGGTTTCTTGTAATCTCCCATTGGCAGATGGCAGATTATTGGCACACAATGATACCAAAGTTGTGGCCCACAAAGCTCTAATCTAACCCCTACTAAATCACCCATTCCACAAATATCGAAACCATCCTTGAATAACCAATTATAATAGACCAAGAAAAATGTTTTTTTCTCTTCTAAAATAAAAATAAATAAATAAAGAATCACTCTCCTAAAATGCTAAAACAAGCAAAGAAATAAACAGTAACAAGTCCCTTTCAAACATTAGAGCTAATGACGGAGATAAGAGCATGTTTTAAGAGTGTCTCTCACCGGACCGCCTGGCACGCTTCATCTTCTGAAGCTGGACCTGCGTTTCCAACAAGAGCTGCATCCTGTGGCATTCCAAATCCTTTGCGAATTGCATCTTCTGCTTCTCCAACTCTATCATCTGCCTTTGCTTTACCCATTCCACTCTCTCATATATCTCCCCAAACCTCTCTATCGCCTGCGCCAATTCCCTGTACCCACCACTCCTCACTCTTCCTCCTTCGCTCTCAGTCCCAATGCTCCCCCTCAAGTCCTCCGAACCCTCGCCCTCCGCCGCCGAGAAAACTAAGAAGTTACGGCGGGAGTGGCCCGCTGGTGGCGGGCGTTTGTGAGTTCGGGGACCAACCGGCACCGGCGAGGAGAGATTCCACGCCTGAGAAGCCGTAGGCGGGGTTTTCCGATTTCCTACGGCGACAGGAGATGAAGACTTGGGGAAGGTGGAGCCGATGAGAGCGTCGAGGAGGGCGAAGAAGGGCCAGGAGCTGACGTAAGAGCCGCATGACTGGAAAACCCTAGCCTTCTCGATCTTGAACTTCTTCTTGAGCGTGTCGATGCGGTTCTTGCATTGGACGTCGGAGCGGAGGGAGTTGGGAAAGTGGGCGTGACGGGCGTTGACGGCATCGGCGACCTCCTGCCACTGCTTCTGACCGAGGTTGCCGCGGTTGAGTTGGACGTAGCGGTCGCCCCAGGCGTCGAGGAGAGTGTGAGTGGCTTCCTCGGTCCAACAGTCCTCGCGGGCTGGGCAGGGCGGGGCCAGGGAGGGATCCATGGAGGCTAAGGAGGTGCGGCGCTGCTTTGAAATAGCGTAGGAGTCAGAGTGTGGGGGTGAGCTGGGCAGAATGCATGTGTCGAGAGCAGAGGAAGGGAAGAGTGAAGTTTGGACCCACCTAATTCGAGAATGTGGGTTGTTTATTTCTTGGCTACGACAAGGACGCTCGTTGTCGGGGATGTGGGTAGTTCATCTACGACAAGGAGGCTCGTTGTCCGAGCTGAATTTACTTAGCTAAAAAGACAAATTTGCGAAAAATGTTTGGTTTATATAACACAGTAATACTACATATAATCGTAGAATGCATAAATATCGTATAATCATTTTGAAAAAAAGTGAGATTCACTATTAAAAAATTAATTTTTTTTTATGTGGGTTTCATATTTATTCATTTTTTTCAAAACTACTGTACGACGCTTACACACTCACGATTGTAAGTATAATTTCTCTGTATATAAACTTTAGTAATTAGTAACTTTTTGTGTTTTTGCATTTGTGTGGTTATGATTGGGACAAGCCAGGATTATAAGGTTGAAGGGGTTGATTATTTTTTTATTTAGAATAAATATTTTAATTGAGATTTTTAAGAATATTTGTATCCAAGTGATAAAAAAATATGTAAAAATAAGAAAGAAATAGATAAATTTTAAATTTGTATTTTTTTCATGAATACAGGTAATTTTATATCTAAGTTTTTCATATATTTCAATTAAAATGTGAGGTTGAAATGATCTATTTAGAAATTATAAAAAAGAGGTAATATATATATATATATATATATAAATCATAAACTAAATTTTGTATTTCACTTAATAATGTATGGTAGTTACATATGTTTAAAAAGTTTTTAAGTAACACAATTATATACCACATATCTAACTCTTCAGTTAATGTAAGAATTTTGGTAAATATATTTCATCGAAATAATTACAATTTTTTAAAAAGAGAAATAGTATATTCTAATTTAATTTTTTGAAATTAAAAAAAAATTACAGACCCTTGGCCACCCCTCCCCCCTTCCTCATAACCAATTGGGACCTATTAATGATTAGAGAAATGTTTTAATTACAAAATGATTTCATAAAAATTAACTTGGTTTAATATGGTACTTTAAATTATAAAATTATTTTTATTATAAAATAAATCTGACGATATCATATTAATTTATAAATTTTAATGTTGTAAAATCTATACGTGACTGTAACAATATAAAACTAGATGACTCCTCCATCTCAACCTTGGAGGTCGAATCCAAAATCTAGCATCGACCCATTTTATTCAAAGTTGCTCCATCTATAATTCAAATATGTGACATGGTACTTAGCTCTAATATAATGCACATACCATTATCACATGGAATATAAGCAAAAAGGAATTAAACCCACTAAAATTTAAGGAAAAACCTATTTATCATTTTCTTTTTATTATCATCCTCTCAATATATCTTGATGTGATATTAAATGATAGGTAGATAAATGAAATATAATAAATAGTTTCCAATCATTTAGTATAATATCATGAAATAATTAGTGATGACGAAACAAAGTTTTAAGACTTAAGAGTTGAAAAATGATACATATGAAGTGAGCCTTACATAATTTAATAAACATTTATTAAGGGAATTATAAATATTGTAGCTCAATATACGTGTTTATCTCTTTTTTTTTTTTAATTATAAAGTTTGGATATAAATTTTAGAATGTGTGAATTTCAAGATTAGGAAAGAAAATTAGAAAATTATAGCACTTGGATACTATGCTAGGAAAAAGTAAAAGCTTTAAGTGAGAGGGATTGATGCATGGAGTGGGCTCTACCATATTTATTGATGCTCGTATAATTATTTTGAATATCGTTAAATAAATAATAAATATTATAGAACCAACTTCTCTCTCTCCTTTAAACTTTAGTAATAATTTAGGAGTTGTTTGTATTGATAAACATTCTCAATTAAATTCAACTTATCTCATCATTATAGTTTTTTTAAACTTTTACATAAAATATAATAAATAATTTAATTTTTTAAATTTTAAAACAATAATAATATTAAAAAATAATATTCTAACAATATTTTATTTAACTTTCAATTTTTATCTAAAATCTTCTCATCTCACTATCCAAACAGCTCCTTAAGATACCTTAATCCAGTATGTTAGTTCACATTAAAATACTATATTCTTGGCATTAAATGTGTATATCCCATATAAAGAAAATAATAATGTTATACACCACACCACCATCCTGTAATGTTAAATCATCTAATAAATGATCATTTAATGGTGATAAATATGTCAAATCATATATAGTGAAATGATAATGTGGTATATAGAATCTGATAGCGAATCTGAATTTATTCCTTGATTGAAGGGCCAATAATGGTATTTTTACAATGATTTTGAATAATTATTTTATGCATAAACTAGAAATATTTTCATTCTATTACAACAGAATATCGTACTATTTAAAGGTAATAATTACATAAATAATCTTAATGACGTGATATTTACTAATAAAATAAAAAGATCTGGTTATTTGTAGTAGTAACCAATAACTTTCTGTCAATATATTTCATAGTGAAGGCCAATTTAATACTGGATTGGCTAAAAAACGCTTTTCCTAAAAAGAAATATTAAATTTACATGGAAACTTTATAAAAATAAATTTATAAAATAATGTTTGATGTGATATTTCAAACTATTTTATAATAAAAAATAATTTATAATCTAATATACTACGTCAAATCATTTCGGTTTATAAGTTTAATTTTATAAAATCTTAAAGCATTCACAATGAATTCTTCATTCTATCATTTAAAATACATTACCAAAATTTATTTTTTCTATTTTACATACTAACGTTTACAATATATCATACATTAGTTTATCTATTTTTTCTTCATATTATTTAAATAATATTTTTTTATCCTTTTTAAATATTTCATTTCTACCAATAAATTTGTAATATCCATATATTTTTTTTTATATTTGTAATATATTATTATATACAATGTAATATAATTCAGTCCTATACAAACAAAGTAACAATATATAGATAAATAAAAAATCAAAATATAAAAAATTGGATAAATAATATTTCCAATATATTTTTTAGAAAAAAAAATAAAATATAGGTGTTTTAAATGATGAACAATAAAAATAATTTGTATTGAAATGTAAAAGTAAAAGTAAATGAGGAAGTAAATGAAGTATAAATAATAAAAAAAATGTTTGAAGGATTAACAGTATCCGCTACATGTAATGGGTTACTATAGCAATTTGTATTTTTCATGTTCTTTTACATAATCGGATGAAACTCATTTTATGAACAATTATTCAAATAATTTATATTTTTTGTATTATACATAATCCATTGAAAATGCTCTAAATAATATTAGATGTAGTCATGAGTCGTACACTTCTTTTAAAAAAGAATAAGATCTACTATTAAAAAAATAAATTTTTCACATGCATCCTACATGTACTCACTTTTTTTTAAAAAAGAGCACATAACGCTTGTACATTATAAATGTAAATATTATTTCTCAATTTTTATATATAAAAAAAATCATCCTAAGCCCTTCTACAGTAGTTTCGAAACTTGTCCCTTTTAAATCATAACCATAAGAACAAGGCAAGGCCCCTCGGCCCCCTTGTGTGCGGCCTCTAACCTCTCTCGCACCAAGCCTTCCTGATGCTGCCTTTTCTTTATCCGGACTTGGTTCCATCTTTGTGGGCTTCTCCTTTCTTCATTTTTCTTACGAATTATTTGTGGTGGGTCTTAGATGGCCCATTAATATTTTGTTCTGTTTATTTCTAAAAAGTAAATGATATAAAAAGGTAAATCATGATCCGTCTTTACTTTAGCCCATCTCTCCTTTTATTATCAATCTTAGATCTTGTGATCTCATGCTCTCGTTTATTTTAACAGATGAAATAAAATAAATTGAAATTAAAGTTAAAAGTTGAATAAAATATTATTAAAATATATTTTTTTAATATTATTTTTATTTTAAAATTTGAAAAAATAGAATTGTTTATTTTATTTTGTATGAAAATTTAAAAAAATTTTAATGATTATATGAAATGAGTTGAAAATAATTATGAAAACAAAACGAAACCGATTGATTTTATGTGTCAAGCAGTTAAAATGTCATCACCTGTAACATCTGCTACTCTGACTCCTCAACTTTGAACAATGGATACACAGTAAAGATAATTGAGAAGAATAATTCTTCTTATCAGTTATTATTTATCTTTATACCTTACATTTTATGAAAGAAAACTATAAATATATTACGTATGGATAAATAATTACTTATGTATAACAAAACTCTTTTTTAAAAAAAAAACACAAAACAATAAGAGGCAAGGCAATGCATAACAGTTGATGTTGAAAAAAACAAAGAAAAAAAGAAAAAATGTCGTATCCGACTTGACAAAATTGTCATCATGCATGTCCTTGTCCTTCCACCTATATATTCACATTTCACATACATACACACAACTTCCCAACTCCCAAAACCCTCCAAATCAATCAATACACACTTATGAGTTATGGCCATCTTTTTTGGGTCCCAACAATCACCCAACATCTAATCCTGAAAGAATCCCCCCTGGCCCTCTCTCTATAGGATAAGGTTAGCAGCTGTCCTTTGCTTTCCACAATTCCTTAACTACCCATTATCCACAGCCTCTTGCCTTTTATTTTATTTTATTTTATTTTATTTTATTTTAATAATTCTATAAATAATTATAAAATATATAAACACGATGCAATCGTTTTAAAAAAAATATAATAAATTCACTACAAAAATAAAAAAATAAAAAATAGAAAAAACGTTCTTAACTTTATTCTGTGTCTTGAAGAATAAAAAGAGAGGAAAAGGAGACAACATTCTAGTGCAATTGCAACCCAAATTTAATCTTATTTGCTTTTTATCTGCTTTTGTCTCGGATGCAATCCCCATACCCAGAAAAGAAAGCAAAAGTTCTATCGGCAAATATGGCAGTCTAATCCACTAACTTCATCTACAATTATCCACTCATGTTATTTTTGGTTTCTTTTTGTTCTTGTTACTTTTCTACTTTTGGTTCCCCGGAACTGGAATTTGAGCTATTTTTATATTTATTTATTTATTTTTCTTTTCAGAATTGCAATCTTGGAAAATTATCAACTTACAATTGTTTTATAATTATTTATAAAGTTATATGAAATGAGTAATTCTACATATAATCATGAAGTGCGTAACCGCCACGTAATCGTTTTAAAAAATAGTGAGGTCCACTATTAAAAAAATTAATTTTTTTCATGTGAGTCTCATATTTTATTCATTTTTTTCAAAGCAATTACGCGGCGGTTACGCAATTCACGATTGTAAGTATCTTTTCTCATGTGGGAATAGAGGAAAGCTTTGAATATCATATATATATATATATATATATATATATATATGCGGTAGATCTTATTAAAACTAGTGAAACAAAATAAAGTAAAAGGAAAACAATAAAGTGTCCTCTATAATGTGTAAACTATAAAGGAAGTAATATAATCGGGGCATATAGGGAAGATAATGTCTTATAGGCCAAGTTGTGGATAATGGAATTGGTCAAGTGATAGATCTTCTTGACTGTTTAAAATGAAGGAGGATATGATTGTCTATACATTGGTAATAGAGTAATTCTACATACAACCGTAAAGTGTGTAACCGCCGCGTAATCGCTTTGAAAAAGAGTGGGGTCCACTATTAAAAAATTAATTTTTTTTATGTGGGCCCCATGTTTTATTTATTTTTTTTAAAGCGATTATGCAGCGGTTACGCAATTCACGGTTGTAAGTATCTTTTCTCTTGGTAATAATATTAAAAAAAAAAATACTAGATACAATCATAGATATATAAATCTCGCACATTTTATTTAAAAAAATAATTAAAATTTATTATTAAAAAAATAAATTTTCATGTGTTTCTTGAATTTTTTTATTTTTTAAAAATTTAGATATTTTATTTCTATAAATATCATTTATATAACGTGAGTGACGTGACTTTTTATCACGTGAATAATATTATTCGGATGCCTATGCTCAATATGTTGGAGTCAAAGTTTGTAAGCCAAAAGCGAGACTTTTTGAAATAAGGAGAAATTAAGAGACAAAAATGGCGCTTGGAGTTGGGAGCTTTGAAAAGAAAGGATACCAACAGCATCCATGCAATTTCCTCCACAAAAGATATGTGTGCCCCACAAATCTTTATCTCTTAGAGCATAAACCTCATTATTTGTTAATTCCCTAACGCATTTGAGTGATTCCACTAGTTAACTATATATATATAATATGTGATATTTCATGCCCATGCTTCTAGGCGTGTAAATCGATCCGGTCTGATCTCGAGATAATGGATCGAAATTTTCGATCCATCATTTTCTCCAGACCGAACCGGACTCGGTCCATCTGTTTGGTCCGGCCCAATTACTTTTTATTTTTATCTTCTTCTTTTTCTCAAATAAATTAATAAAAAATTTATTTAAATTACTAAATTAAAATTAAGTATATTATTAATGTAGATTATGTAACTAACTCATTAAAAAATATTTTATATAGTCAATGATAATAAATTAGATAAAAATTACATCATTAACATATAAAAATTATTATATAATTTTGATTTTCTCTCTCCTTCGGTAATTCTTTCAATCGACTCTCCCTCAAGACTTTGGAACCACTCCTTTAAGAGCATTCTCATCCATTTCTCTATAAATTTTCTTATAATTTGATTAAAAAATGTTATTTTCTAAATTTATTCATCTTTCAAAAAATACATCTCATTCTCTAATTTTTCTCTATTCTATTAAAATAATATTTTATTGTTATTTCTTTATTATTTTTCTCTCTATTTCCTTTGTATTCTTTCTTTATATTCTATTAAAATATAAGTTTAGAATAAAAAAAATAAAAAAATGATTTAAGATGTGTACAATTGCTCTCCAAAATCAAAAGGTGCTATAAGAAACCGGACCGGATGTAACTCATTTAAGTACGGCATATTAAGAAGCGGATGGAAATGCTCTTAAGGTGCCATTTCAACTTCCTATCCTTTTTCTTTTCTTTTGATTTTTCTTTGCTGTTTAAAAATACTAGGCTTTAGGTCCTGCCACTCCTTTCGTACCTTATTATAGTCTAAATGTCTTATTATTATTATTATTATTATTATTATTATTAGAAAAATTAGAAAGGCTTCCGATGAATGACTGAACCCATGGTGTGAGGCGAGTAATTTGGATATTAATCTCCTTCTTTGAGATAAGTTGAGATCTTTATGAATAGTAATGAGTTGAAATAATAAAATGAGTTTTGTAAAATCCACATAAGATGAATTTAGATGTGTTTAAATGTTAAGATAAATTTAGATGTATTTATGAAAAGTTAAAAAAAATTATGAATTTCACGTGTAAAAGGGTGTTAAATTAAAAAATATTATGAGTCTCACGTGTAAAGAGATTTTAAGTTGAGATGAGTGTAGTGATTTAAGAGTTGAGTATTTGAATGTTAGACTCAATTTAAAATTAGACTGAACTGAGATCTTTAAATGTTAGACTCAACTTAAGATTAGATTGAACTGATTATAAACGGGACCTAAGCAGAGAATAAATTCAGATTTTGATTATGATTTTTTATTTTAATTTGGTTTGAATTTAAAAAATAAAAGTTTTGTATACAGAATTATTCTGCTTGCAAACAGAAAACACACAATGTGATGATTTAATTTACAGAATTCAATATTTTAATTTTTTTTATAAATTAAATTCAATTATATTAATAACACGGGAGTTTTCTAATTATAAATAGAATTATATATATATATTTATAACTTTTTAGTAATTTTATTCATAATTACTCATCATAATTAGCACCTTCTCTTCTTGACAAACCCTGTTAAAATGTTGTTGTAGGGCTTGTCGAATCCAACTAATGATTGGATTGGGATATGCTGTAGTCTTGCTGATTTGGACCAATGATTAACGTGGGATACACACAATGAACAGATGATTTGACAAACGATTTGTATATGCATCAAATGGGCTCTAAAGTTTTACTCTTTTAATTTAAATATTCCATTATCCTAGTGCTCGAATGATATCTTCAAAACCCCCTCCTAATAAGTTGAGGTTGAACTTGGTGTGTGAGCTGGATTTTCTTGTTTGTTTTTATCATACAAACTTGTAATGATATAAAGTGTTTGTTTTTTTTTTCTCCATTGATAAATAAGAAAGGTTTAACCATCACAAGATGGTTTTGAATCATTTAAGAGATAGAAAGTTATATCGAAAGTAAAACGAGAAAAATTGATGTTTAGCAACACTATTGAAAAAAGCAAAGATGTGTTTGGGCACAAGCATGGGTGGCATCGAGTAAGACTCCCGATATGGAGGACGAGTAGATAGGGTGAGACGATAGAAAAAGACCGGGATTTGAAGTGGAACCAAAAATTTCAATTTGAGAGGGTAAACTTATAAAAAATATATATATATTTTTTGTTAAATTTTTAAAAGTTAATGGTTAATTCCTCCCCTACCAAGGGTCAATAATAGCATGATAATGGCATATTACAGAAGGTGAGTAGATTTTCATCTACAATAAAAATCTTCCTAACTTCTTTCCAAAATTCATATGAATATATTTCATATTTTCATTCAAGTATATTATTTTAATAAAATAAATACTAATTTTAAAAACAAATATGAACATTGTGGGCCACCCGTGGATGGCCCAAAAACCACCCGCTTGCTTGTATGACTTTCTCTTATTTTTATTATAAAATAGATTTAATTAATCATATGAAATCATATTAATTTATAAATTTAATTTTATGAATATATATATATATATAGCACTTCTTTTTTTTATTTTTATTTTAACTCAATTTGATTTCTTGAACCCATACAAAAAGTGTGACGTACAAAATTTGTGAAAGACACAAAATAGGAGATTCTGGATATTTGAAGAAGTCATGATCTGTCCGAAGTGGCCTCTACGGTACTCTCAGCCTTGCCAATTGGAGTATCCTTACGTCATTACCTTTTTATTTCTGGGGAGATGAGAATAATCGACATTTTTATGGTACATCTGAGTCATCATCAAGAAATACTGTCAAAATTGTCTAATGTATTAAATCAGTTAGGTATAAGCACTACGTGGATGTTGGTAAGTTTAATCCCTGCCTTTTGGATATCAAAAATAATTTACATACCTTATTTTTCACAACATATTACACAATTATATTTTAAAATAAAAAGTAATTTAATAAAATATTTTATAAAATAGCATTACTTTATAAAAATATTCTCACTTTTAAATATATATTGTGAAATATGTTGTGTATATATCATTACTTGATTGTTTAATAGATTTTATTGGATTTGATTGATGTACAAATATTAATAGTTTGTTTTCGCAGATAAGATAAGATAAGTTGAAATAAAAATTAAAATTTGAATAAAATATTGTTAGAATATATATTTTTAATATAATTTTTATTTTAAAATTTGAAAAAGTTAATTTTTTATTTTATTATGTGTAAAAATTTAGAAAATTTATAATAATTAGATGAGATGAAAATAATTATGAAAACAAACGAGGTCATAGTGTGTCAATTATTTTCTCTTGGACATTATAATTTAATTGAAATAAATAGTTTAGTTAAGTATGAATTTATAAAAATATAAATTTAATATATTAAATAAAAATATGTTATTTTATAAATTTATTTTTATAAAATTTGTTTATTAATTAATGTATAGTTATAGATATACGAGCCCACATAAGTCAAACAAGTCTCCTTCCTTATTTTCTTTATTTAGTTTGTTTTTTTTTAATCTTTTCAGGTTTGTTTCTTCTACCTCATTTCCTTGATGACGTGGCATATCTCAATTATTTTTTCCATGTCTTTTATTAAAAGAGAAATGATTTGTACAAGTTTTAAATAGATAAATCTTATATAAGCTCTTGTAAAAAAGTAGATCTCATCTTAAAAAAATATAAAAAAAATTATTATTTATTAGTGGGACCCATTGTTTTATAAAAAGCTTGTATGAAGTTTATCTATTTGAAATTTGTATCATGCATTACTCTTATTTTTTTTTTTCTTTACAAGTATAAAATATAAAAATAATGAGCAGAAGAACTTGATTAATTTAATATAAATAAAAAAAATTAAAATAACAATAATGTACTATATAAGCAGCACGATAGAAAGACTCTGCAAAAAGTAAAATCTTCATATAAAATAAAATAAAAAATTTAATTTTTTCAAATTTTAAAATAAAAATAATATTAAAAAAAAATATTTTAATAATATTTTATTTAATTTTTAACTTTAATTAAAAAAAAAAAACGGAAATCACGGTACTTCCACCTATTAAACCCTAAACAAATTATTTGATGAAAATTTATGAAAAAAACAAGAAGACAAATCAACGTCGAAACAAGAGATTGATATGGAAAGACTGGTTGGCTTTAATTCAAGAAGATGACCCACAAACACACAACAATATTTTATAAATGTAAAGGGTAAAGATGACAGGTCTTCCCAATCCATACCCTCTGGCAACACCCATTTCAAGCAGAAAGTTAGATACCAAATACCAATATCCCACAGATTTTTCAAAACCACCATCCCAATCCCACTGTTCTATTTGTCTTTTGGTTGATGAGTCAAAAGTGAATATTGCCCCCTATACGTTGAAAATGAAATGCTGTGGTCCTTCTTCATCTTACTTTTTTTTTTTTTTTTTTTTTCTTTTTCCCTATAAAAATGAAATATATATTATATAGAAAATGAAATATTCTCAACATTTAATAAAATAGTTATATGATATAATTTAATTTATAAAATGAATTTTAAAATTTAAATCTTATAAATTAAATCTCACCATTTAAATTATGTAGATAGTGTATTCTATATACTGGTTTGAAAATAAAATAACTCTCACACACACATATATGAAAATTCTACTCATCATCCTCATACTACACACCACACATAATTCTTCTATTTTTTCTTTTACCAAATGTGTGGTGTATGAATGATGAAAAGAAGAATTCAATTAGTTTAAGAAGAATAAAACAAAAAAAATAAAAATAAAAATAAGTATAGTGTGTGGTGTGTGAGAATGGTGATTAGAAAAATTCTATATATATATAGAATAAATATAGATAGAAGCCACTATTGAGAGCATCCATTTTGCACACATGATGTAGCATCATCTAGACCACACATCTCCCCAAGTGAGTGCTGGAAACAATCAACTAGAAGTAGCAACGCAGTGAGTGCAAAGTGTGCATTACTATAGTGGCTTCTCTAGTATATATGCATTTGGGGAGGAAAATTCAAGTCACCCACTTTTGTATGAAAAAATGTTTTGTGCAAGAAAATACAAACAGCTTCACAAAAATCTCAAAAAGGACATCTCATAAAATGTTTTCTTCAAACATATCTACCCATTACTTTTACAAATCCAAACTAAAAACATATCTCAATTACAGACCCACCACTTTTAGAAACCAAAAAAGAAAATAATCTAAAAGATTTTCTCAATGACTTTAAAAAAGATACCCAAGATAAACAGAAATTTATTTATATTATTTTGTAATTAGTAATATACTGAAATTATGTAAATGTTTCTGTTGAATACATAATGATTTCTAAGTGAATGCTAGTTAATAAATGTACTAATTATAGAATCAAATCAATTGAAAATATGACCCTCTGTAATAAAAAAGAAAACAAATCCTTATTAAAGTCATTCCCTTAATCCAATTTTATCAAGTGAGCCGTTAGTTGAGAGAGCCTACCTGACAGCACCTGAGTTTAGATATGTTTCGATGTTAATATGAGTTTAGATATATTTATGGAAAGTTAAAAAAAGTTATGGGTCCCACGTGTAAAAAGATATTGAGTTGAAAAAAATTGTGGGTCCTACGTATAAAAATGTTTTAAGTTGATATGAGTTTAATAATTTAAAAATTGAGTGTTTAGATATTAGAAGATATCTAAATCTGAACCGAACACAATTGCGCTAAGTGCAGTCTAACAACCAAACGAGGTTCATTTTTATTTTGTTCAAAATATCATAAAACATAATCCAATTAGAGTATTAGGAGGCGTATCATTAAAACAAGATGTATTGAAATCTTGTCATAAAAAGTTATTTAAAAAGGAGAGGAGTTAATTAAATGTTCAATCAAGAGATTTTACATGTAACCACCCATTCTTTAAAGCTTGTAAAACTAGAGGAACTGTGACACAAAGTGGATGCGGTTAAGAAGCAAGATACTGTGATGGCAGTGTTGATAGTCCAGGCGGCATAGATGTGTGTGTGAGTGAACGGGCATGCGGTGGCTCAACCTGTTGCATGTGTGTGTGAGGAGAGGCGGTTTGGGGAACAAAGAGACTTATTAACGACAAGGGTCGTGCACAGCGTGAAGGGGCTGGAGGTATTATGGCATACGAGAGATGTAGAGAGTGTTTTCAGTACAAAAATCTAGGTAGCAAAGTGTGTTTGTAGTGCGACATCCTAAGGTTTTTATAGGCAACCAGGTTAGGTCAAGGGTTAATGGGTCTAGGGTTTTTCCAAAACAAGTCTTAGGCTTTTCTTAGGTTAATGGGTAATAGTTTAGGCCTAAATTCTTGGGTCCTAATTCTCCTTTTGTCTAATTTCTTATTTCATAAATTTTAGACCTCAAGACTCAACTACCCGAGCATTACTCACAACCGAGTTTTAATGCTTCATTTTTACCTTTACAAAAATTTTCCAGCCTAATGGTTTATCTAACCTGATCTAGGTTCTAATAAAATCTATCATACTCATCAAATAATACATTATAGTAATTTAGGTTCGTGCATGAGATGATGCAATAGAGAAGTGCCTAGAGCATGTTGGGGGTTACAATCTCCCTTTCTTGTATAAGCCTCTTCCTTGATATTTGCACGGATCTTAATCAAACAATGAGGGGTACTTGTCCATCATTTCCTCCTCACACTCCCATCTGGCTTCTCGATGTGAATGATTGTTTCATTGTACTTTTACCATCGGGATTGTTTTGCTGTGAGTGTCTGTTAACTTCGTTCCAAGATCTCTATGGGTACCTCCTCATAGGTGAGGTATTCCCAAACTTGAAGCGGAGCCTAATCCAATACATGCAAAGGATCAGAGACGTATGTCCTCAGCATAAAGATGCAGAATATATCATGCATCGTGGACAGTTGCGGCGATAATGCCACCATGTAGGCTATGATTCCGACTCTCTCCAATATCTCAAATGGCCCCATATATCTTGGGCTCGACTTGTCCTTCCTCTCAAGTCTCATCACTCCCTTCATCGGGGCCACTTTGTGGAACACATTGTCTCGTGGTTCAAATTGTAGTTCCTTGTATATATGGTTTGCATATCTCTTCTATCTCTCCTGTGTTGTTGCCAACGTTTTTTTGATCACTACTATTTTATCGCACATGGTTTGGATAAACTTTGGGCCTAACATCTTTCTCTCACCTACCTTATCCCAATACGAGGTTGATTGAAGCTTGTGCCCATACAATATCTCATATGGTGACGCCTCAATGCTCTCTTGGTAGTTAATGTTGTACGCAAACTCGACTAGTGGTAAGTATTTGACTAGACTTCCTTTGAAATCCAATACGCATGCCTGAATCATGTCCTCCAAAATCTAAATGGTCCTCTTAGATTGAACATTTGTTTGGGGATTAAAAGCCATAATGTAAGTCAATTCCTTCCCCATATCCTTCTGTACGCTCCTCCAAAATGCTAAGGTGAAACGAGTGTCTCTATTAGACACTATTTTGGACAGAACCCCATGGAGTCTAACAATATATTGGACATAAAGCTCTACCAACTTCTCCATGGGGCATGCCATCTAAACAGGAATGAATAGGTTGATCTTGATAGTCTATCTACAATCACCCATGCTGGATCCTACCCTTCTGGTGCTCTTGGAAGTCCTGACACATATATTTTGGCACTTCCCAGGTGAACCATATACAAGGATTAGTGTGCCTCACGTAAAATCTACTCCTGAATCTCGTTCTTGTTAGGTACATAGATCATGTTACTATATCAATGGACACATCAATATCGTCCACAGTTAGAGCAAAAACATGGGCTGGGGCCAAGTCCTTCCTTTTTCCGTTGGATGTGGCCTGAGTCATAGGGTTGTGAAGTTGAGGACACTCACAGGACAAGTGACTTGGCTTCCCACATTTGAAAGACATGCTAGACTTGATTAGACATCTAATCGCATGCATCTTGCCATAGTGTTGACATGGTTGGTAGGTACTAACTTCAATTGCAATGGCCTAATATTCAAAGTATCATTTTGCGTATTGCCTTTGTAAGGCCTTTTGTTTTACATGAGCATCTGTCTTGGTGGTGGCAGTAGCTAGCTCTTCCTCTGATTACTGGCTTCAATATTTGCATTGATGTCCTCCTACACCACGATGACCCTTGTGATCAACTTATAGAAGTCTCAAATATGGACGGGTATCATTTGACTACGGGTCCTCGAGTTCAGTCCATGCTCTAACTTCTCGACCTACTTCTCCTTGTCTGGAATTCTTAGCACAACGAGACAAGTGTAAGAACTTGTTTGTATACTCATCTATGATCAAATATCCTTGCACCAGATCCATGTATTGTAGCGCCCTAGCCTTGCAGAGAGTCCGTGTAAAGAAGTGTTTGAGGAATGCCCTTTTGAAACTCTCCCAAGGAATAGGAACTCCCTCCCCCTGCTCGTGCTGGAGGCAGCGACGAAGCCAGGGGGGCCTTGGGTCCCCCAAGGCTTGAAGAAAAGATTTCACTAGGTGCTTTGGGTTCATGTCTTCCTTTCTAACTTTTGTCAATTTTACTCATTTAAGTTTATAAGATGGCTACTCTCTCATAAAAAAAATTAAGGAGTGTGTATTATCTATAATTTTTTAAGTAGGTCATTTTTTTCATTATTAAATTACTTTTAGTCTTCAATAATTTTTTTTCTATTGTATTTAATTTGAAGAAAAATATAATTTGATATTATATTATTTCTCTTTTAAAATTTATAATTATCTGAATGAAATATATTTAATGAAAAAAATACATGTTTGTCTCGGTAGCTAGCTACACAGTATGCAATTCATGTACTACTTAAAACCTTTTAATATAATTTACTGTTATACATTATTTGAAAAATCCAAGACCTAGTTTATCCTTCACATATAGTTCTCTCTCTCTCTCTCTCTCTCTCTCCTCTTATAATTCATATATAACTCGTTTCCAAAGTTTAACCTCTTTTTTTTAACTGCAACAAATAAGAAGCGTACAAGTAAGATTTTTGAAATTATTGGGAGAATGAAATTTCAAAATTTATATTTTTCCTTCTTATATTTTTACTCACTTTATTTATATATTGAACAATTTATTCTAGTCTAAAAATATTTGAACCCTCCAAACTTATAATCTTGACTTCGTCCCTATCTGGAGGAGTCTTAGGGTAGGTCTCCACCACTTGTCTACCATGTCTACAAGTGTGTAGGTGGCAATCTCAACCTTCAGTTCAATAGTGCACAATAGTGCGCTATAAGTCTTCTCCACCCTTTCTATCCAGTTCTTCGCGTCAAGAGCTCTTGATCGGACATCGAAAGTTGGTGGTTGTTGGTGGGTGAACTATTCTAGTGTGCAGCCTACTTGTGGGTTTCAAGGTGCCATCATATGCCTGTCCACCATATTCTAGAAGAACCTTGTTATTGTAGCAACTAAAATCTTGGGCCGCTAAAGATTCTTTCTTCTTACTTGCCTTGCTCGTTAGAGCTCTCAAGAGTAAGCATATTACGTATGGTAGTGGGAGCAATCTATCATATACGAGTTTAATGTACACAACTCAAACAAACAATTACTTAACATAAATGATTTGCAACCATATTGCAGAGTAGGATCTGACTTAAGGAGACGTCGACACAATGCTCACCTACACGTTGCTTGCTTGTTACCTTGCACATCGAGCACTTTGCTTGCCTACTCCTTGCTCGCTCACTGCATTACTCACAGATCGCATTCATCACCTAACGCCGATTTCCTTATTACGTTGCTCGCCTAACCTTAGTGTCCTTATTACATTACTCGCCCAACTTTGGTACATTGCTCCCCTAACCTTGCTCTTCTTATTATGTTGCTTGCCCTCTCACTACCTTGCTTGCCTAACCTCGATTTCCTTCTTGTGTTCCACCACTTCACCCGAACCTAAGTTCCTCGTGTTACAAACCCTATCTTGAGTCATTCTAGGGTTCGGGACTACTCTTATGGCATGTGCAATACCTACCATCCAAAATACTAATAACTATGCGTAACACGCTCCCATGCATGATTTAACCCTAATCCCACATGAACACTCTTCCATTTGATTTATACTAATATGCCATGATATGCTTATGGATTTAATGCATATAGTGAAAGAAAGAGTATTTACCTAGGGCAAACAGAAAAAATGCAAGGAAGGTGATGACTGAAATAGTTAGGGTTTTGAAATCCTAATTCCCTGCGGCTTGAAAATTGGTTAAGGGGGGCTCCAACAAACCTTGGTGGTTGTGACATAGAGTGGATGTTGTTAAGAAGCATGATGTCATGATGGTGGTGTGGTCGATGGTGCACGTGTGTATTAGTGTACGGGCATGCGGTGGCTCAACTTGTTGCGTGTGTGTGTGTGTGTGGGGGGGGGGGGGGGGGTTGGGGAACAATAGACTTATTGACGGCAAGGGTCATGCATGGTGTGAAGGGGTTAGAGGTTTGATAGCCAGGCGAGAGATGTAGAGAGTGTTTTGGACAAGGATGGTTGTGGCACAAAAATCTAGGATAGGAAAGTGTGTTTGCCGTACAGTATCTTAGAGTTTTTGTAGGAAACCGGGTTGGGACAAGGGCTAACAAGCCTAGGGTTTCCCCAAAACGGTTCTTGGGGGGTTAATGGGTCACAACTTAGGCTTGAATTCTTGGGTCCTAGTTTTTCTCTTGCTTTAATTCCCTATTTCATAAGTTTTGGACCTCAAGACTCAATCACAGCATTACTCCCAACCGAATTTTAATGCTTCCTCTTTACTTCCAAAAAGTTGTTCAAGCCTAATGGTTTATTTGACCTTATCTAAGTTCTAATAAAATCTATGCTACTTCTCAACTAATACATGATAACAATTTAGGTTGTGTATGAGATATGCAATTGAGAAGCACCTAGAATACGTTGGGGGTCACATTAAAATTCTCCCAAAAATTTACGAATCTTCAATTTGTATTTTGTTGCTTTTATAAAAAAGTCAATCCCACTGAAGTCACCCCACGAGTGATGAAAGAGCCTTTTACTAAATTATTGGGTGGATTGCATCCCAATGAGTCGGAAGAAGGGTCACTAGACTCCCACTCCATGCAATGTTGTTGGAATCCGTATGAAGAGAGTTTTCTAAGGAATGGTTGTACCCCTCATTATCATTGTCACCTTGAGAGTGGTGGCCAGGGTAGATGACAAGATCCCATTCTCTTTATTGAAAAAAAAGAAGAAAGAAATTAATTTTTTTATTACTTAAAGTTTTTAATTATCTAATGCATTAGTATTGTACAAATGAATTTAAAGTTTGGTTGTTTAAAGATACCTATAGAGCTTTTAATGGATTTGATGTTGCTTGATTTTTTTTTTAATCAAAACCATCATTTCATTTATATAACAATCATGTCATACATTCCCGCTCTCTCCTTACAATAGCATCAACCTCATTCGGGCCCTCTTCAATCCATATCTACTATGCATACATCTGAATAGCTTTCTTTGCAAAAGTATGAGCAGTTTATTCCCTTCCATATAAATGAAGTGCACCTCCCACTCTTTCCTCATAGAAAGAAGATACTTAAGCTCTTCCACCACATGTCCTAACCACGAACAGTCTGCCATACAATTTTTGGTGGCTTGGATTACACTTCTTGCATCACATTCATAAACAACATTTTTAATATTCAAATCCATGCATATCTCTATTCCTCTCCAAAGTGCATAACCTTCTACCAAGCTAACATGATCAACAAAATGTCTTCCTACACATGTTGTAAACATAACTTCACCCATATGGTTTATTGCAATTAGACCAATACCCAGCTTTTGATTTACCTCATCAATTGTAGCATCAAAGTTTACTTTAATCACGCCTTTAGATGGTGGTGACCATACCGTACTAGATCTGCTTATCACTCCTCTTCCCCCTTTCATCATTCCTCTTTTGGGCCTCTTTATATTCTGCTAAGTGTGTAAGGGCCATATTAATTACCTTTGCTGGACTGTCAAAGATGTTTTCAAATATATGTTTGTTCCTTCGTAGCCAAAGACCTCTAAAGATTACAACTATTTCTTCCATCTGCTCCTTCTGAAAACATTTTTGCATCCTCTCCCATAATTCAGTTAGTTCCACTCCATCACAACTCCATTTGTGTACTAGACTTTATTTTTCTGCCCACACATCAGTTGCAGCTAGACATGTCCACAAAACATGTTGAATTGTTTATGTTTCCCTACAACAAACTGGACAAATTTCATCTTTAACTAATCCTTTCTTGAATAAATTCTGCTTTGTAGGAATAATTGATTTCAGGGCCCTCCACATAAACTACTTTGTTGGACCTGAAACATTTAGCTTCCATAGTCTCTCCCACACAGCTTTCTGTTCATAAAACGGTGACGATTCTCCATTCTCATCCTTCCTTTTACACATCCCTAGGTGATAGGCACTCCTTACAGTGAATTTTCCATCCTTTGTATAGCCCCATATTGCTTTATCTTCCACCTTTCGACTGCTTAAAGGAATACAACAAATCTTTATTGCTTCATCCCTGTTAAAAACCTCATATACAAGGTCATGATTCCAACAGTTCAATTCCTTCACAATCAATTCACTAACTGGTGATGTTTCATTTAGAATCCTGACAGGAGAATATACTTTGTGAGGATGGTATCCATCTATGTTTCCATATTGATATATTTCTTCCATTCCCAACTCTCCAAACAACACATTCTTTTAAGAGATCTTTAGCTGACCATACACTTCTCCAAATATAGGATGGAGAATATCTTAGCTTTGCTTCCCAGAAACTTCAATTCTTGAAATATTTCTCCTTAAAAATCCTGCTGACAAGTGAATTTGGTTCCTGTAAAATTTTTCATCCTTACTTAGATAGCATGGCCCTATTGAACATCTGTAAATCCCGAAATCCCAACCCTCCCAAGTGGCCCAGTGTACTCCATTCCCTTCCTTCTTACTGTTCCACCAAAATCTTGCTAACAAAACATTAATCTCCTTACACAATATCTTAGGTAACATAAACACATTCATGGTGTAAGTAGGCATTGATTGAAGTACTGCCTTAATTAGTACTTCCTTACCTGCAGATGAAGGGATTTTTGATTGCCAACAATTTATCTTTTTCTATATCTTCTCTTTAATCCCTCTTAAGGTTAAATATTTTGATCTCCCAATCATAGTTGGCAATTCTAAGTACTTTCCATAATCACCAAATACCATAGAATCAGCTTCTTGAAGAATCTGTTTCTTAGCTTCTTCATGTGTGTTCGTGCTAAACAAGATTGAAGTCTTCTGCCTGTTAAGAGCTTTACCTGAGGCTTCTTCATATAGTTTCAGAATCCCTTGAATTTATGCCATTCTAGCTTAGAAGCACTGCTAAGAATAACACAATCATCAGCAAAAAGTATGTGAGTAATCTGAGTATCCACTTTAACTGTAGATGTTGTGAAGCCCAGCCCATTTGAAGCCTAAGTCTGGAAATGCATGTATTTTTTTTTTTTTTTAGTGTGGTGGAGCCCAAATATGTGGATTAAGTGGGTTTCATTTTAGTGTGAGAGTATTCAAATTTCGGGCCCAATCCGTGTGTGAACCCAAAAGCTGAAACACGAGCAACCCCCCCTTCCCTCTATACGACATCGTTTAGGCCTAAAAGGGTTAACCCTAAAATTTCTTTTTCTCTCTTCTTCTCTTATTTCCTGCACCGCACCACCCCCAACCACTTCTCTTCCATTTTCTTCTTCCTGCAACCCCTGAGCCCTCACGCCCACCATGAGCTCGCCGACCGCACTTCTACTCCGTTTCATCCACCCCCCCCCCCCGCGCCCCACTTTAACTGTAGATGTTGTGAAGCCCAGCCCATTTGAAGCCGAAGTCTGGAAATGCATGTATGTTTTTTTTTTTTAGTGTGGTGGAGCCCAAATATGTGGATTAAGTGGGTTTCATTTTAGCGTGAGAGTATTCAAATTTTGGGTCAATCCGTGTGTGAATCCAAAAGCTGAAACACGAGCATAGCCCCCCCTCCCTCTATACGACATCGTTTAGGCCTAAAAGGGTGAACCCTAAAATCTCTTTTTCTCTCTTCTTCTCTTCTTTCCTGCACCGCATTGCACCACCCCCAACCCCTTCTCTTCCATTTTCTTCTTCCCGCAACCCCTGAGCCCTCACGCCACTCACGCCCACCATGAGCTCGCTGGCCGTACTTCTTCTACTCCGTTCTGTCCACCCCCCCTTTTGATTTTTCTCTCTCGCACACTCTCCTTCACTCTCTGTTCATTGTCGATATAGTAAGCCGCAAATGCCATCTACCATGACTTGACCACGCACCCAGTCAGTAAGCATCTACTAGCCCCTCCCCTCCCACTGAAAGTTCTCTCACTCACTCACTCTCTCTCTCTCTCTCTCTCTCTCTCTCTCTCTCTCTTTGTGTGTAACCTGTGTGCATTGCCGTTAGTGTCGCCACCTTGCCATCACCATGTGTGACGCCGTCCCGCACCTCCACTCGCAGCCTAGGTTGCGTCCATCGTGCCCTAGCTCCACGGCCTATAAATAGGCCAGATCTCCACCCTTTGAAACCCATCTAGAGCCATTCTCACTCTCAATCACGTCCCCCATCACCGATCCCTCAAGCTCTCCCTCTCTAGTTCTTTTTTCCGTGAATTAGGAAAACTTCTCCCTAAGCTCTGCCACTCGCCACCGCATGCCACCCCTTCCAGCAACTTCGTACTGGTTGTCTGACCCCTTTTCCTCTGCTAGACTTCTTCCCCTCTCAAATCCACCCAACCTGAGTTTGGATCCTCCTTTAGTGTTCAACGAAAGTCATCAGAGCATCCCCACCCCTCCAGTTCCCACTCGGCCTCTCCCCTCTCAGATCTTCCCCAATACTGAAACCACATCTCTTAGGGTTTCAAACTACTGCCAACCACCACTAGCCACCGCATTTCATTGCGGGTTCCCCCTTCCGCACCCTCTATTTTCATCAGATTTGCCACCCACTATATTCCCAATTGTAGAGCCCCACGTGCTACCCAGATCTGTAGCTGTCCATCGTGCGCCGCCTCTGCTGCTGCTGTGCTCCGCCACTCTAGGTGCCACCAAATGACGCGCATGCACACACTCATGGGATACCCTAGGTAGCACACTTGATCATCCAGAAACTTTCCATCTTGCGTTGTAAGTAAAACCCTATATTGACTCTTGGAATACTGACAATGGAAAATTGTGCTCTTATTGCATTATGGTTGTGTTTGGTTAAGTGGAAGATGACATATGGAGCTTTGGGATAATAACTGTAGTTGGTGATGAATTTGTTGTCGTACTTTGCTATGCCATGTCATCCAATAACGGCTTGTTACACAATTGCATTTTATTTATTGCATGTCAATATTTTATGAATTGTGCTATGTTTTGTGGGTGTGCATATCACGACCCCAATTCGAGATGAGGTATTATCTCGGTAGAGCTCCTATAGTCACTCGAGAGCGTGTAAAATCGAGTGATGTCCATTGGGTTGTTGCCGGGTGACAACGGGCTCGGACGAGACTGTAATGCTCTCGTGCCTACTTCGTGGCCTCTTTGCTAGCAGAGGTTAGAGAATGTTTGGTCACATACGCACCGGGTGTGGAGCTGGGCATCGCTCGTTATGAAGTTACACGCACGGTCATTACCCGTGGTGTGACGAAGGGAGCTAGGGTATGCATACAATGATTAAATGGATGGAAATGTGGATTTTTTGCGTGTGTGGCATTTTCTATAATTATTGAAAATGAAATTGGTTTGTTAAATTTTTAGTAAGGTAGAAAGATCTCAAATTTTTCTTTTGCTGTGAAATGTTTATATTTTCCTATTTTTGTATTTTTGGGTGTCATTCTATTGGTTTTATTTGCTGAGATTGTAAAATCTCATCGTGGTGTCCCCACCTGCAGAACCGTAGACTTTGATGTCGAGGACGATTATGAGCTTGAAGGACCGGCCCCACCTGAGGAGTGAAAACCTGGAGACTTCTTCCTTATATTGTTGCTGTGATGTTGCTTTCTTTTATCTAGTTGGATGACTATATTAATTTATGGATTACTTTGTTGGGGTTTGTAATTTGAATTTCTGGTACTCTTGCTCAGACTGCCCCTTTTTAGTTCTCCGCTGCGTTTATAACTGTATACTTTTAAGTTGCATGCTAAAAGCCACCATCACATTATCAGTTATTAATCTTTCTGGTACAAAAACACACTGATTGCTTGAAATAATCTTAGGCAAAATATACTTAAGCCTATTAGCAAGAACTTTAGCAATCAGTTTGTACAAGATATTACAAAGGGAGATAGGCCTGTATTCATTAACTTAACATATGGAAAATCAGTTTTAGGGATAAGAGCTATATAGGTGTGATTTAAGTGTCTTGGCATACCTCCACCATTAAGGAATTCGAGAATTCCCTTATATACCTTAGCTCCCACTATATTCCAATGATCTTAAAAAAATTCCAGCACCAAAACCATCTGGACTTGGAGATTTGAAAGGACACATCTAATTTAGAGCTTCATGAACTTCTTCTGCAGTAAAAGGCATATGTAATCTGTCATTCCTCTCCTCTGTAACCCTTTTGTCCATAACTTGTAAGCAACATTCAACTTTTGAGTCTGTTGGTTCAGATGACGAAATTTTTTTTGAAAATGCTCCTTAAAAGCTATTTCTATTTGTGGCTCCTTAGTCTCATTCTTGTCTTCTACATCTTTAATCTTTCTTATATAATTCCTCTTTCTTCTCTGTGAAGCACATGCATGAAAAAAATTTTGTGTTCCTGTCTCCCAGTTTATACCAATGGTTTTTGCCCTTTGCCTCCATTTCAAATCTTCCTTTAGGAGTAACAGCCCTAACTCCTTTTGAAGCTTCAATATTTCCTCGATGTTATTCTCCCCTTCATTGTCTTGTAGCTGTTTAAGCATCCCAAATATCTCCTTAATTTTCTACTCATCTCCTAAATCATGCCTTATACTCCAACTGCTCAATTTAGTATTGCATCTAAAGAGACTTCTTTACACTCCACTCAAAAGATTGGTATCCGTCTCCCTTATCTGCTACACTTCCTTCACAATTGCCTTACACTCCTTCTCAACTCCCCAACTACATTCATACTTGAAGGATCTACTACATTTAGAGTTCCTGTTAAACTCCTTACTATAAGTTAAAAGTAAAGGCCTATGATCAGAACAACTTGCCACTAAGGTCACCACTCTCACATTCCTGAACATGTCTATCCATTCAGCATTTGCAACACCCCTATCCAACCTTTCCTTCGTATAAGTCCCATCACTGTGTCTATTACTCTAAGTAAACTTGGAGCCATTCCAGCCCAAATCATGCAATCCACCTTCTTGTAGAGCTCTTCTGAATTTGTCCATCTGAATTTCCTGCCTTGGCCTTCCTCCAGTTTTTTCATCTGGAGTAACAATCTTACTAAAATCTCCACAAACCATCCAAGGTATATGATAATTAGGTTTTAAAAGACCTAATAGATCCCATGTCTGTTGCCTTTTACTGGAATCCGGGTGCCCATAAAAACTAGTAAATTGTCATTCTTCTTGGCCATTCTCTGATTTTATAATCACGTTTATATGGTGTTGAAGGTAGGATGTCACTGAAACTACCACCTCCTATCTTCGTAACAATGACAATCCTCCACTTCACCCCCTAGAATCCACCACAAAACAGCCCTCAAAATTGAACTTCCTCTTCAATACCTCCCATCTACTAGCTGTAAGCTTAGTTTCCTCAAGGAAAACTAAGTCGGGTTTCTTTTCCTTCACTAACCAGTGAAGAGTTTGAACTGTACGGGGGTTTCCAAGCCTCCGAAAGTTTTAACATAATGTTTTCATGGCTTTTAGCGAGTCTGCTTAACAACCATCGCCAACATATCATTGTTATCACCCTTCTCCACCTCATAGCCACTTCTACACTTTTAGTGAGGTTCATTTGCAACACTTTCATATTCTTCATTAATTAAGCTTCTCTTTTTTGGCACTATTAGAGTCTCAGCCAAGGTATTCATACCTCTTGCTCAAGCGATTTTCTTCCATTTTCCTCTTAATTGTAATGAATTTTCTGTATATTGTGACCTACTTAAATTATGATCACCACCTATTCCTTTCTCTAAAATTATACTAGCCTGTTTTGAAGCCTTTTCCTCTAGTCCCACACTACAACTGCTAATGTGGTGATTTCTATTAGACAGTTCCTCATACTCCTCCAGGCCCATTCTATTTACTTTGTGAATTGGGTTTGATCCAGCCCATAACCCTTCTACTCCATTCCCCGTGCCTTTGACACACGACAAGTTCTCCCTCTTCTATTTATCTAGATCACTCTCCTTATTCATTTCCTTGCTTTTCTATTGTGGCTCCAAGCTTATCTCCACCTAATTTGCTGCTTTCAAAATTCATAAGATTATCACTATCCATAACTGTCCCATGATCCTTTCCTTTTTTTCTCTAATTTGTAAATCTATGTCGCCCCAGTGGTTCTCCTCCACCACTAGCTTCCACGCTGCCCTTTGTGGTGGTATCTCTGGTTCTCTTTTGCTGAAACTCCTACTGCAACCATATGTGAAAATCTTCTCCCTATTTCTCCAGTCACTCCATCCCATACTATCAAACCTACCATATTCACACTATGATCTTTTTGCCATAGTCATGTCTGCTTGCAACCATGTACCAAATTGATCAATATTTTCAGCCGATGCCACACTATTTTTCTTCTTTGCGCGACACCCTTCATCCCATTCACTAGGCAACCACAATCAAAGCAAATCCTAGGTAGTTTCTCATACTTCACAGGAATCCAAAACTTCTCTACTTTAACACAGACTGTTCTTCCTCTCGCCAATGTAGTTTGGAGAGGCACCTTAATTCTGACCCGAAGAAAAGGGCACCATCCTACTCCATCCTCTTGTAGATCAACTTCAACTATCTCACCAATGGATCTACCAATTTGTTCACCACATTCCTTATTCATACATGCAAACGTTAAGTTGTGCAATTGAACCCAAAACACTTCGCTTACAAACTGAATTCTACATGGTGTAGTAAACCCATCAAACTACATGAGGACAAATAAGTAATTATCAAACAACCAAGGCCTGCCCGCCAGAACCTTCTCTTTATCCACGTGGGTGGCAAACATTATCACAACCATATTTGATCCACATTCTTGGGAACTTGCAGGTTTGCTTATTTTCCATATTTTGGCCATCATCGTTGCAATTGTCTCTTTTGCAATAGAACGATCCATACACAACTTGCCAATTAGATTATGATCACCAATCATCTGAGTTTCTTCAATACCCTCTCCTTCCAAATCAATAATTGTGTTTTCTTCTTGTGTCAACGTCAAACACCCCCATTGACTCTCAAGTTCTTCCATCTACACCTTCCTTCTATCCAACACACCAGAAATTACCAGCAATATGAACTTGGTGACTAAAACTCTACCTCTGTTGATTGTAAGAAACAGGGAACAGAGAAGAGACTTAAATTTGAAATGAGATGAGTTAAGAGTGTAGTCATAGGTCATATTGTACAACTTGATGTTGGGATGCATTTTAGATTTTATATTGAGGGAGAAACCCCTTTTTCTTAAATAAAAAACTCAAATACCAACTATAATACCTTTTGAGTTTCATAGAGTTTTCTTAAAAAGTTCTAGAACCGAAGAACTAATTAGGCAATTAATTTATTAACCCATTTTAAAATGAATAAGAATTGCAATTTAGGGGAAAGAATAGCCAAGAAACGCAACAAAATAATGTCTACAATTCTTTCACGTGGATGTATTTCAGGTTTTACT
The DNA here is from genome assembly GCA_022457165.1 of Juglans mandshurica. NCBI lineage: Eukaryota > Viridiplantae > Streptophyta > Magnoliopsida > Fagales > Juglandaceae > Juglans > Juglans mandshurica. The sequence continues at coordinate 14,204,284 of CM039620.1, forward strand.
CATATTAGACAATTTTTTTCTTTCAACGGCTATAAAGTCTAATTTCATAATCGGCTATTTACTTCTTTAATATTTATTTATATATAAATAAAGAGTAATGTTATATGTAATTATAATTTTATTTTTATTATTTTTTAAAATTTTAAAATTTATAATTTTCAGCATATCAATAACTGAAACATTAGTATGTATTGTTATATAAATAAAAATAATAAATACAAATAACATTTTCTATAGAGAAATACAGCTAATAAGTAATAACATGCATGAACCGGCTACGGCTCCGGCCGGCTCGCCCAGGCATGAGTCAAAAGTCAAGACTACAGATCGTTTCAATTTTCAAACCCATAAAAAACCACGTACATAAGTCAACGGTTTTTGCCCTTTTAAGATACTCTAATCTGAAAGGATTAGGTACCAAGTTCTTCCGCGTTGAGAAAATAAAAGAGGGCTCTTTTTCTACGGTAAAGAAGATAAATACAGGGGTAAAGTGGGCCCATTGGAATAACTTATATTTTTACACCACCTGTAAATTCAACATGAAATTGGACGAAACTTCATCTAACATATTTATAAATGATAATTCTATATACTATATTATTATCTTATTTTATATCATCTAATAGTGATAAATATGTCACATTTTATACAGTAAAATATAAATAAGATGAGAATGTGATGTATAGTATTACTTATTTATAAATATAACAAGTGTCCATTAAATATATGTAGCAAGCATATGTTTTTTTAAAAGTATAACTTCAAAAATTGACATGTCTCTTTGTTAAAAAAATATGTCCCATGCTCAATGTTAGTGTAGATTTATATTTAAATAATTCTATTTAAAAGCGTTTATACTAACAAACAATCTACATGGCATAAAATATAGGTCGACTTCCATATTTAAATCTACACAAAATATAAAGAGTATTGCCATTTTATATAGATCTAGTGATTGTAAGTCGAACAATCTACCTGCCCGCCTTCTCGCGTTGGACAAGGTCTTAACTAGGGTGTAAGCTTATCGGTTTGGATCGAAAAATCTGTCCAGACCGAATGCTTCGATTCGAACCGGACCAGACCTATATCGGTCGGGTTTTTGGTCCATATAACATTAGAATCGGTTTTCGGTCTAGTCCCGGTATGTGATTTTTTTAGATCGGACAAACTAAAGTATATATATAATTTTTTAAAATATTTTTAATTTATATTATTTTATATAGTAGTTGTAGAAGTTAATAATATAATTTTCATCTATCACCATTGTCCATATGTATTTAGAGTTTAGAGGATATTGCATTTTTCAATTTCATTTTCTCTATTTTTTATTTTTAACTTTATTATAATGATTGATAATTCCCATAGATGGATATGGATAATTTTAAAAACTAATTCCCATAAATGGATATGGATAATTTTAAAAAAAAATTCAACTTAGTTTAGACAATTTTCAAGTAAAAAATGTGTAAATAAAATTAAATAGTTGATATTAAAAGATATAAAATTTGTTGACTTTTTTGTATAGTTGAGTTGAAAATACATATTAGAAGTTATTTTGAATATTTTATATGTTTGGCCCATTTTATAATAGCCTAGATTGAATTGGATTGACAACAGTCCAATATGATCTCTAAGAGTAAGGTTTTAGTTTGGAAAAAGAATGGATCATTTCAACCCGATCGAAAAATTCTCTTATGAACCGATCGAATCGAACCGATTTTATCCATAATCAAGAACAAGAAGCTAGGGCAAAAATATGTAATGTATAGCAAGGGAGGAAAATAAAAACTAACTCATTTTATCTTATTTATTTTTAATTAAATTAAATTTATTATTATTTATAAATCATTTTAACTCGCTGTTTTATCTTACTATCCATACATCCAGTCGGCCATATATATTGGGGAAGACAGGTTGGTGGGCGTACTTTGCCCATTCTCTCTCCCAAATCCTAATACATCGTATTCACGTGGGTCTCCAGAGAAACACCCCCCGACACACCCACCCACCCACCCTCCCCCCCAATCCCCAAAACCAATGTCTGTCTGGGGATCAGACCTTCTTCTTCATCATCGTCGTCGTCCAAACAAAGCCTAAAACCAGCATCTCCAACTCCCAATACCATTACCAAAGTCTCCGGCCATGGCCACCACCATCAACGACCTTCCCGACGCTATTCTCAGCAACATCATCGCTTTGATCTCCGACAGTCGCACCCGCAACTCCATCTCCCTCGTCTCCCACAAGTTCCTCCAACTCGAGAGGCCAACCCGCACCACCCTCGTCCTCCGCGGCAACGCCCGCGACCTCTTCATGCTCCCCCGCTGTTTCCGCTCCGTCACCCATCTCGACCTCTCCCTTCTCTCTCCCTGGGGTCATTCCCTTCTCTCCTCTTCATCCTCTTCCTACGATCCCCACCTTCTCGCTCACCGTCTCCGCCAAGCCTTCCCCTCCGTCACATCCCTCACCGTCTATGCCCGTTCTCCCTCCGTTCTCCAGGTCCTCCTTTCACCCCAATGGCCCGCCTTGCGCCATCTCAAGCTCGTCCGCTGGCATCAACGCCCTCATCTCCCCGTTGGGTCCGACTTCTCTCCGGTCTTCGACAAATGCCCCTCCCTTTCCTCCCTGGACTTATCCGAATTCTACTACTGGTCCGAGGATCTCCCCCCAGTTCTCCGAGACTATCCGGCTATTTCGGCTTCCCTCACCAAACTCGACCTCCTCACCACGTCCTTCGCAGAGGGCTTCAAATCCCTCGAGATCCAAGACATCGCGGCTGCTTGCCCCAACCTTAAACACCTCCTCTTAGCCTGCGTGTTCGATCCGAGGTACAATGGGTTCGTCGGCGACGAGGCTTTGTTGTCGATATCCAGAAACTGCCCAAAGCTCGCGCTTCTCCACCTGGCAGACACTACGTCCTTGTCGAACACCCGCGGGGACCCAAACGAAGACGGGTATAGTTCCGAGGACGCGAGAATCAGCCGTGCGACGTTAGTGGACCTCTTCTCTTGTCTGCCTCTGCTAGAGGAGCTGGTCCTGGATGTGTGCAAGAACGTGAGAGATAGTGGGTTAGCGCTGGAAGCGCTTGGCTCCAATCGTTCGAAGCTGAAGGTGCTGAAGCTGGGACAGTTTCATGGTGTGTGCATGGCGATTGGGTCGCAATTGGATGGGATTGCCTTGTGTCGAGGGCTGGAGTCGCTGTCGATAAAGAACTCGGCAGACTTGGACGATATGGGCTTGATCGAGATCGCGAGGGGGTGTGGTAAATTAAAGAAGTTTGAGGTTGTTGGGTGCAAGAAGATTACTGGGAAGGGACTGAGGACTTTGGCTTCTTTGCTGCGGAAGACTTTGGTTGAGGTCGGGATTTCTGCTTGTATAAATCTCGATGCGGCGGCGTCTTTGAAAGCGCTGGAGCCAGTTCGCGATCGGATCGAGCGGCTTCACATAGATTGCGTGTGGGAAAACTTGGGAGAGGAGGATTTGGGTGGTATTGAGGAGGATACTCAGGAAGGTGTTTATGATTTCGATATCCACGAAGTGGATGAGGAGGAGTTCGAGAATGGACGGGATGAAATGGACGGGATGGGCAACAGGAAGAAATGCAAGTACTCATCGGAAGCTTCAGCCAAAGCGGATTGCTCGTATATGGCAAGTAATGGAAATGGGTTTTGGTTCAAGACCTGGGAGCGGCTCAGGTATCTGTCTCTGTGGATTGGTGTTGGCGAGCTTCTGACTCCATTGCCAATGGCGGGTCTTGAGGATTGTCCAAACTTGGAGGAGATTCGGATAAAGGTCGAGGGAGATTGCCGGGGAAGGCACAAGCCGGCGGAGCTGGCGTTCGGGCTGAGCACACTCGCAAGGTACAACCAGCTGTCGAAGATGCAGTTGGATTGCGGAGACACATTAGGTTTTGCACTGACTGCACCGTCGGGGCAAATGGACTTGAGCCTGTGGGAGAGGTTTTTCCTGAATGGAATTGGGGATTTGATGAGTCTGGAAGAGCTTGATTATTGGCCACCTCAGGACAGGGATGTTAATCAGAGGAGTCTAACACTTCCGGGAGCTGGTTTGCTTGGAGGATGTTTTGCCCTGAGGAAGCTTTTCATACACGGTACGGCTCATGAGCATTTCTTGACGTTCCTGCTAAGAATACCAAATCTGAGAGATGTGCAGCTAAGAGAGGATTACTATCCGGCACCGGAGAACGACATGAGTACAGAGATGAGGGTGGACTCTTGCAGTCGGTTTGAGGATGCATTGAACAGCCGCCCCATCCTTGATTGAAATGAGTTTTAGGAATGGATTGACACTTTGTTGATCAAGAGAGAACCAAATTGTACTGGATGTTGTAACATGTATTGAGTTTCAAACCCACGTTTTTTGTTGTCATACAACTTTTGTATCTACTCTCTTTATCCGGCCATGTAACAACACGTTGGGTGCAATAACGGAGATTTGCTGTTTTCAACAGATATAATAGAAATAAACCCCATTTCATTCGCTGAGCAGAATCTGATCTTTTGATTTGATTGCACAAAAATGATAAAAAAAGCATGGAGAATTTTGAGCTAGTCAAAACTGAAAAATACAAAAAAAAATCATGTTATCAAAGTGACTGGAAAAAACATTTACGTTTGCAACTTATGCCGGAAACACAATGTTAACACCTCTACCATGTCTCTCTCTCTCTCTTCCTGTACACGAGCAAACAGGTTGTATCAGCAGAGCGAGTAGTCGCAGTTGGGCAAGCGGGAAAGTATTTCCTCACAACTTGGCCGCTCATGCGGTTCCGCCCAACAATCTGCCAACAAACAGAAACACGAACCTGTTAGGATTAATACAAATTGAGTGGTCTTCTTTAGATAGTTCCGAGTTTTTTTTATTTTTTGGTCATACTGTACCTGAAATAAGCCTGCCAAGTGGACCTTCAGGGATATCCAGTCGGGAACCCTCATTAGCAACAGAATACACAACCTGAAGACACAGTGCAAGGGGGTCCATGCCTTAATACTTCTACATATATCTGTATATCGCGATGAAAATCACTCTAAACATAAAATGAAAAAATCATCATATAAGAAAATTACCCTCTCTGGTGGTACGCCTTCCCACGGCCTACTTAGAGTGCAGAGCTCCCACATCACCACTCCCAGGCTAAAAATATCACATTTTTCGGTGAAGGATTCGTTTCGAATAAGTTCGGGTGCCATCCATTCTGGAGTTCCTGCAGATGAAGCATCTTTCATTGGTGATTCTGTTACTATCCTTGAGAGCCCGAAATCACAGATCTTGACAGTCCAATTCTTATTCACAAGGCAGTTTGCACTCTTTATATCACGATGAACAATCTTCATCCTATGTATGCACATCAAAGCCCTACATTGACAGCAGGAAGCTCAACTCAACATGAAATCAATATTTTTCATCACTTTAAAGTCATATCTAACAAATGGAATTTTCAATTTTGATAACGATCATGGCTCCAATCATAGAAAGTGATTAAATAATAATAACAGCAGCAAGTAGTTGTAATATAATGTATACATCCAGCCAACTTCACGTCTTGCAAGATGACAAATTTTACAAGCTTTTTTTTTTTTTTTTTCCTGATGTCGGGAAACCTCTCCAAGGCAGAGCCCTTCAGACCCACCCCTGCAGAGTAAACCCCGATTCCGTGCACTGCACCCTCAGAAGTTATCGCCTCTCTCTGATCCCCTCTTAGCCTCGTAATGGTCTTAGTGCAATAAATACAATTTATCACAGCCAACTATCTCATGTGACGCCATCTTTGTTCCACTAGATGTAACAGGTACCATCTTTCCCAAAGTTTGTCACCAACTCATCCAATTCTGTAACTACCTTCCCTTATCAGGCCACTAGTCTGTGCCATAATAAAATTATCAATTCCACCAAAGCACATCCATAGGCTTGCTTCATGACTGACATGCAATTCCAGTGAAGCAAGGTGATCCTATAATTTGTCCTGAGGAAGTTTTTCTGCAATACATAGTCATATGCCAACCGCAACAGTTTTAAAAGGCCTCTGCTGCACTTTGACTCAACTCCTCCCAGCAAAATTGCATAAAGTATTTCCCTAAATTACTAACTGCAAAAGAATTCTCTCCTGGACCCCTATTGTTCCATCAAAGATCTGTATCCCTCCACCCATAGTCTCTATTAGACTTCGTTTGGGAGTTTATAGGGGAATGAATGGATGGAACAGAAAAGAATGGAAAGGAAATGAATGGAATGGAATGGAATGAGTATAATGGATGGAAGGGAAAGAAATAGAATGAGTGTATCTTTCTTGTTTGGATGTTTTAAAACAAGAGAATGGAAAGTAAATAACCCTGTTTGGAAGTATATAATAAAAATGAATATATTGTAACAACATTACTATTCTGCCATTTTCTTAAATTCCTTTTTCATTGCCTCCGAAATTGGTAAGAATTAAGAGTTCCTTTCCATTCATTCCATTCCCTCCTAATTGAACTTCTAAACGACAGAATGCACATTCCATTCCTTCCAAATTAAACTCCCAAACAAGGAAAGAATGGAATATTCTAAAAATTTCTATTTTCCCATTCCATTCCCTCCTCCCAAACAAGCTGTTAAAGGAGGGTCATGTAAAAATTATTGATTTTGTGGACAACAAATATCGCAGCAAATGATGATAGGGCATACACTTTTGAGCATCCAGGCAGAGCAAGAGGACGGAACTTCGTTTAACTTATAGGTAGAATGAGTATACCTGCAGATATCACGCAACATTTTTAATCTCCTCCGCCAACTAAGCTTCTTCTTCTGACCGCTCAAGTGAATCAAATAATACAAGGATCCCAATTCCATGTATTCAGTAACCATTGACAACCGTGGAGGCTTCATGCATGCACCAAGAAATAAAATAACTGCAAAGCCAGCATCACTCAAGTCATCAATATCTGATACTCTTTGATACTTGCCAGTAACACCAGAGGTTTCAAACAGCCTTAAACAACACATTGAGCTAAGAAAGAACAACAAAAGATGAAAAGACATATTTCGAACAATAGCAGGTGAATGAACGTACCATTAGGATGTCGAAGACGGCTGGATAGAAACCACACATGGACACAAGCACAAGCAGGACGTAAGTCAAAAAGACAGAGATGAAAAGTTTGACCATAACATATCGACTAATATATACCTGAGAATGGATATCTCATTGCAGAAGTCTTCCATGTTTTCAGCAGTTAGATCTTGCTCTAGGAAAACCTTAATTGCGACCTCAGTTCCATTCCATATGCCACGAAAAACTTCTCCAAAGAAACCTAGATATGGAAAATACAACAAATCTCAACTCCATGAAGTAGGTTCGAGAAATTGGAGCAATATACAAAGTGTATTATTGTTTCATCTTTTTTCTTAACAGAACCTCCAATGCCTTGACATGCTCTTTTGATACTTTATTGTGTTACTTGCTAATATATTGGAAAATACAATTCTGGTTTCAGAACAATTAAAAGACGTGAGAAATATGGGATGCCCAACAAGCCATAAAATACTATTCCAAAGAGAGATAATCATTATGCAAACTTGCTGAGGCCAGCCACAAGTATCGAATCATTCCATCTCGAGGAAAGCTTTCTCGAAAGAATCTATTGGGTAAAGTTTCATTTCCAGTGGATTCTTTTTATTTATCTATTCATTTATCTTTTTATGGAAGTAAAATTCCAGTTGGACAGAAGCAGCTGATACAAATTGATAGGCTTGTTATTTTTCAATCTTTGAAAAGCAGCCCTTTGTGTTGATCCTTCACAAGCCCTATCCTCCAACACAAATGAGAGAGAGAGAGAGCTTTAACTCATTATATCCAAAACAACAAAACAACGGGGAAATACAGAGGTGAAATCCCAAACAAGACTCATGAGGACATTGTGTGCAGAAATGCTCCTGGTTTGTGTATAGCCTATTATAAGGGAGGTGAATGAAGTATGTGGTGCCAAGAAATTTTAGTAAAGCAAGTTCACTGAAACCAGACAACAAGCAATATATACGAAAATGGAATCTTCTATTAAACTTGGGTAACAAAATGTTAGTCAATCAATAAGGTTGACAAAAAGAGAATACAAGGATGAATATTAATAGTGGTAGAGTGGCCTTTTTGTTTCGCAGCCCTTGGGAAGATCCTTACTTTGGACAACCTAAGAAAGAGAAATGCTACGGTGGTAAAGTGATGTATGCGCAAGTGGAATAGGGAATCCACAGATTATCACTTACTCTATTGCAAGGTAGCTACCACTTTATAGCAACCCGTAACGAGTATCTTTTGATTGAGTTGGGTGATACCTAAATAGGTGGTGGAGATGTTTTTTTTTGATAAGTAAAATAAGACTTTATTAAAACATCAAAGTAACATGATACAAAAAATGCCCTGTTTATGTAGGCATGTAGGAAACTAGGAATTCGTGAAGGTCCATGCCATTTAAGTCAACAGCAATGGCCCAAGTACAAAGAGTTCTAAAAAATAACAATTTAAGCTCCTCCACAGATCTCTCTTTGTCTTCAAAAGTCCTCTCATTTCGTTCCTGCCATAGACACCACATAATACAGATAGGGATCATCTTCCACACTGCTTTAATCTGTCTCACCCCACGGATAGAATTCCAGCAAGCCAATACATCCAAAACTGTTTCCGGCATCACCCACGCCATATCCATCCTTTTAAACACCTCGTCCCAAATAGCCTTAGCTATCTCACAGTGTAAAAGTAAATGATTTACCGACTCACCCCCGCTTTTACACATACAACACCAATCTGCAATAATTATCCTCCTTTTTCTTAGATTATCCGTAGTGAGGATCTTACCCAAGGACGCTGTCCACGCAAAGAAAGAGGCTTTGGGAGGAGCCTTATGACGCCAAAGCTTTCTCCAAGGAAACTGTATCTCTGGCTCTTGTGTGAGAGCTTTATAGAAAGATCGAGCTGAGAAGACCCCTTTCCCTGCAGGATGCCACCACAACTCATCTTCCTGCAGCAAGTTCGGTCGAACAGAATATAAGAGGCTATAAAATTCTACAAAACTTTCCATCTCCCAATCCTGTGCCGCCCGGTTGAAATTGATGTTCCAGTGAATGTTTCTACCTGAGACTTCCATAACCTCCGCCACTGTGACATCTTTGTTACTCGCAATCAAGAAAAGAGACGGAAACAGATCTAATAGAACACTGGTATTACACCATGCATCCTTCCAAAATCTGATCTTGACACCTGTCCCCACATGCAATCTAGTATATCTCTGGAAAACCTCCCATCCTCTTCTAATGTATTTCCATAACCCCTTACCCGTTGTTCCTCTAACTTCTCTGGTACACCACCCCTCCCCTAGATCACCATATTTGTTTTCGATCACAGTCTTCCATAAGGCCTCTGGTTCCTTGGTATATCTCCACAACCATTTGCCTAGTAATGCCCGATTAAAAACTCTCAAATTTCTAACACCCAAACCGCCATTGGAGATAGGCCGACATACCATCTCCCACTTTACTAAGTGGAATTTAAACTCATCTCCCAAGCCCCCCCACAGAAAGTTCCTCTGTAACTTCTCAAGTCGACCCGCCACACTGGCCGGTACAGGGAATAAGGATAAAAAGTAGGTGGGAAGGTTGGAAAGTGTGCTTTTGATTAAAGTAGTCCGACCCCCTTTTGACAGATACATTCTCTTCCACCCTGCTAATCTCCTCTCTACTTTTTCAATCACTGTATCCCATATCATACGAGACTTCGGTGCAATACCCAACGGCAATCCCAAGTAAGTCATAGGTAAAGACGCAATTTTACACCCCAGAATGCCCGCCAAATCCCTTATATCATGAACTTCTCCAATCGGTACCAACTCAGATTTATCATAATTCACTTTCAAGCCAGATACTGCTTCAAAACACAACAGCAATGCCTTCACCACCCTCAATTGAGTGTGATCAGCCTCACACATGATAAGCGTATCATCTGCAAACAACAGGTGAGAAACAGTTGAATTACCCCTACTCTGTGATCCAATCTGAAAACCACTGATGTAACCATTAGTCACTAAGGCTGAGATCATCCTACTCAATGCCTCCATAACAATGACAAAAAGTAAAGGAGATAGCGGATCCCCTTGTCTCAAGCCACGAGAGCTTGGGAAGAAACCCTCTGGGCTACCATTAATCAACACCGAAAACCGTACCGTAGAAATACACCATCTGATCCATGACCTCCACCTCTCACCAAAACCACACCTACCCAGTAAATGAAGAAGGAAATCCCAATTAACATGATCGTACGCCTTTTCCATATCTAATTTGCACATAATCCCTGCTTTGCCCATCTTCAATCTACTATCGAAGCATTCATTAGCAATAAGAGCCGCATCAAGGATCTGTCTACCCTTAACAAAAGCATTCTGTGGTTTGGAAACAATCTTCCCCAATATCCCACTTAATCGATTTGCAAGCACTTTTGCAATGATCTTATAAGCACCATTCACTAAACTTATAGGCCGAAAATCTGTGATCTCAACGGCCCCTACCTTTTTAGGGATTAGTGCAAGAAAAGTAGTGTTAAGACTTTTCTCAAACTTTCCTAACAAGAAAAACTCTTGAAATACCTTCAAAAGATCCGCTTTAATCACCTCCCAACACTCTTGGAAAAAACCCATAGAGAAACCATCCGGTCCGGGAGCCTTATCTTTTGCCATCTTTCTTACCACTTCAAATACCTCTTCCTCTTCAAAAGCCCTCTCCAATCTGGTAACATCCCCTGGTTCAATAGTGTCAAAATCCAAACCATCTAAAGTAGGCCTCCAACCCACCTCTTCCATGAGAAGCTTTTTAAAGAAAGCAACCACATGGTCTTGGATAACCTCTTCTTCTCTTTTCTCAACCCCTTCAATTCTCAGCACTTCAATGTTATTATTTCTTCTGTGTGAGTTTGCAACTCTATGGAAAAACTTCGTACTCCGGTCCCCTTCCTTCAACCAAAGAGCTCTTGATTTTTGACGCCATGAGATTTCTTCCTGTAAGATTAACCTTTCAAGATCAGCAACCAACAAAACTTTTTGTGCTTGTTCCTCTTCATTTAGTGGTCTCCCTTCTTGTAACCTTTCGAAATACTGAATTTCCAACAACTTGGAATTTTTGTTTTCCTCCACATTTCCAAAAGCTTGTTTATTCCACTCCTTTAGATCCCTTTTTAAGGCTTTCAGTTTGTTTGCGAAAATGAAACTGGATGTACCTTCAAATTGATACGAAGTCCACCATCTTTTAACCCTTTCCACAAAACCTTCTGACTTCAACCACATATTTTCAAACTTAAAATACCTTCTGCTGTTACGAACACCTCCACAATCCAGTAGAATAGGCCAATGATCCGAAGTTATACGACTCAAACGCTTTTGCCATACATCCGGAAAATGGCTTTCAAACTCAGGAGAAATCAGAAAACGATCTAAGCGGGACCACGTCTGATTATTTGACCAAGTAGCTGGACCCCCTGCTAATGGAAGATCTAACAAGTTTAAATCAAAGATAAATTCTGAGAACTCCAGGCTTGCTGGTCTCAATCTTCTACTGCCCAGACTTTCACTCTGAAAGCGCACCACATTGAAATCCCCCCCTATACACCAAGGGAGGTCCCACCAACTTTGTACCCCTACAAGTTCATCCCATAAAATACTTCTATTGACATCTAAGTTAGGCCCATACACTCCTGCAAATGCCCACAAGAAGTCATCTGATACATTTTTAAAAGAACAAGCTACCATATATCTCCCTATGTACTCCTCCACTTTCTCTACAACCCGTCTATCCCACATTATCACCACTCCTCCCGAAGCCCCTGAAGAGGCCAAATATATCCAATCCACATAAATATTACTCCATAAACTCCGAATAATCCTCCTACTAATCAACTTCAGCTTTGTCTCTTGTAAACATACTATGTCTACTTTCCAATCACGAAGTAGACGACGAATCCGAAGACGCTTCTCTACCTCGTTTAGACCCCGGACATTCCAAGATAAAATCTTAGGCTTCATTGGAGAACGTTCAGCCCCTTCCCATTCGCCTTATTCCTGCTAGAACTTGCTTCCGAGTTCATCGACCACATCAATCTTTTTAATTCCCGACTCTTCTTTGTGTTCCCCCTCTTCTTTTGATGATGGCCAGCTTCCATAGCAGTTAACAAGGCTATAAATTGCTCCTCATACCCAACACACTCAATTCCCACAAACTGTTGAATTTCTTTAGCTTTATGTATAACCCAATCTGATGCTTGATCTGGAAAATAATAATTTAATGGGGTAGGATTCCCCATCTTATTATTCTGGTTCTGATATTTACTTCCCATAGAAAAATCCTCCAAACCACAGGGACTGAAAATTTCATCTTCCACTGACTGCATGAAGTCATCCGAGTCTTCTTCAACCTCAGCCAACTCGAGGTTCTCTACTGATCTCCCCAACCCTGCCGCTGGACTCCGAGACACCCCAGCCTCCCTCATCCGCGAACTCTGCTTCTCCAGAGCCGACGGAACTGTAGCTTCTATGCCTAACAACGGATTTTGAGCACCAGACTCCGGCGAGACCACACCGGCGACCCCCACTACTTCCATCGGCGCCGTCTGTAGCCCCTCACCTTCCACGGGTGGTGGAGATGTTAGCATGTTGTTTGAAAGACAGCATAGTGAGATCTTATGGAAAATTATACCAGTTTGTTTGATGTGATGTATATGGACAGAAAGAAATCGCAAACATTTCAAAGGACTACAGAAGACCTTAAGACTTTCTTCTTCGACATACTCTTATCAGTTTATGGTAGCTTATCTATGCTTTCTAACTTTCTAGGATTTTCTTGCTCCTCTTCACCCTCTCTCACCAGGTGTATCTGTTTTATAAACCCAGTGTACTTGATGCACGAGGATCTGAGTTTGATGATGCTAAGCTGGCAGATGATCTAACGTTAATAGCACTGGACTACCCCAAGAAGGTAGATCAGCACAAAATCGGTGGGAAAAGATGAAGACAGTTGGGCGAGAAATGGCATTCCTCGGTTGGCGAGAAAAGGGGAGCCTGTATTCAGACAGGTAGAGCTAGCTTGGGTTATGCCTACAACAGTGGTTGAACTTCTAGCATGTTGGACGAACCTAGGTGGTATTCCACAAATCTCAACTATGTGAAAAATGAATCCTATATGTATTCTTTGGTGCATTTGGCAAGAATGAAATGACCGGACGTTTGAAGACAAGGAGTGTTCATTGGAGGAGATTAGATTACTTTTTGTTAAACTTTTTTTTTTTGGGCCAAAGAGGTAGATTTCAATGGCCTTGGTTTACATGATTTTCTTGTTTCTATTTATTCTTCCTAAATAGGTGTTACCTCTTGTATACCCACTTGTGTACTTGGACTTTGCATATTCGTATTAATATTATATAATCGTTTACTAGTAAAAAAAAAAAATTCCAGTGGTCCGAGGAAGCAAAGACCAATTTCCGACTGGTCAAGAAGAAGATGATAGAAGCACCAATTCTGGCACTCCCTGTTTTTTAGAAAATCTTCAAGGTGAACTGCGATGCTTCCAGAGTGGGTATTGGCAGTGTTTTGAGTTAAGAAGGATGACCTGTTGCATTTTTCAGTGAGAAGCTATCGTAATCGAAGAAAAACTACTCCACGCACGACTTGGAATTCTACGCCATTGTACAATCCTTGAAGCACTGACGACACTATTTGGTGCAAAATGAGTTCATTTTGATTACTGACCATGAGGTGTTGAAGTACATCAACGGGCAACAAAAGCTGAGCAGACGACATGCCAAGTGGGTCGTCTATCTGCAGGAGTTTACATTCTCGCTGAGACACCAATAGGGGGAGCTTGAACCGGGTTGCAGATGCTTTAAGTCAACGGGTGTCACTCCTCACTACCATGAGTGCCAGAGTGGCGGGCTTTGACACTTTCAGGGATCTATATGCAGAAGATCCTTCCTTTAGGGAAGGCATGGTTTATAGAGTGGAAGGCATGGTTTATAAAGTGAGTCATGTGTTTCATGAAGGAAATGTTGTGGCTGATTTTTTAGCTAAGCAGGGAGCTGAGGGTGTTAACATGGACTGGATTGAAGACAAAGATCCTTTGCCTAGTAAGTTGAGGGGTTTTCTTCGCATGGACAGAATAAGAATTCCTTATTTGCGATTTTCGTAGTGAGGTACTTATGTTGCTCCTGTTTTTTCTATGTCATTATTCTTATCGGCGTGAGCTAACTTTTTACCTGCAGGATTGTCTCCTCTTTTTTAGTTTTTTAAGGTTTGCTTTGTTGTTGATTTATTTGTGCCCCTTGGATATTTGTCTGCTGTTGAGTTATTTTAGGTTTTTTTTTTTATGCCTGGGTTTTGGTCCTTAATGATTTATCTGTAACCCCCAGGTATCTGTCTATAACCACGGTTTTTCTCCGCCATAAGTGAAGGCTATCAATAAATTTGGGGTACCATCCTCTTTTTTTGAAATAAAAAAAATGCAGAAGATCCTTCATTCAGGGAAGATTTTTATGGAGGTAACTAAGGGTAAGCAGAATGACTTTCTTTTACACAACGGTTTTTGTTTCGTCACCTACGGTTGTGTATTCTAGACTGTTCTTTGAGAGAACACATTATATGGGAATTACATGGCGAGTGGCACTTTGGGCAAGAAAAGACTTTGGCTTTGATCGTTGCAAATTACTACTGGCCCAAATTGACCAGTGACGTGGCACATTACGTGACGAGACGTTTGCGTGCCAATGAGCGAAGGGGGGACCCTCACCAATGATGGGCTTTACACTCCGTTACTTGTACCTGAGGGTCCATGGCTTGACGTCAGCATGGATTTTGTCTTGGGTTTACCCAGAACCCAACGCACCATGGATTTAATCTTCATTGTGGTTGACCGATTTTTCAATATGGCCCATTTTGTAGCTTGCAAAAAGACCATGGACGCCACACGGATTGCCCATCTTTATTTCAAGGAGATGGCTCGCTTGCATGGTGTTCCTCGGTCCATCACCTCAAACCGGGATACGAAGTTTATGAGTAATTTTTGGAAGTGTTTGCGGCAAAAAAGGGGAACGAAGCTGAACTTTAGTAGTGTCTACCACCCCCAAACAGACAAACAGACAGAGGTGGTGAATCGTAATTTGGGCATCCTTCTGAGGAGCTTGGCCAGTACTAAGCCGAAATAGTGGGACCTCGCCTTATCTCAGGCAATGTTTGCTTACAACTGATCCAAGAACCGAACTACATAGTTGAGCCCATTTGAGGTTGTGTACAGATAGAATCTGCCAGGCATCCTTGACTTGGAAACTATTCCATGGATTAGTCGCCTAAACGTTAAGGCCGAGGAGATGACAGTCCCGGGCGAGCAATGGAAAGTACAAGGCTCAAGTTGGCAATCGCTATCGCCAGGTACTTTTTGATGTTAGGGATTTTGTTTGGGCTATGCCAACCCATGATCATTATCCTATTGGCAAGTACAATAAGTTGAAGGACAGGAAGATTGGACCTTGTGAAGTTCTCTAGAAGATCAATGATAATATGTATAGGTTATGTCTTCCCAGTCATATGAAGACTTCAGATGTGTTCAACATCAAACACCTCAGTCCATGCTTTAACCGATGATGGTGTGAACTGGAGGGCAAGTTCTTTCCAACCTAGGGAGACTGATGCAAGAGGATCCAAGCCTATAAATGATCTGACATTAATAGCATTGGATTACCTCAAGAAGGTAGATCAGCACAAAACCGGCTAGAAAAGATGAAGACTCATCGCTTGGGCGAGAAACGACATTCCTCAGTTGGCAATAAAAGGGGAGCGATATTGCGCACGTGATAGTGTTTTGGCCATAACTTTGGCTACAGGTGTCAAAATCACGCATATGACCCCAATTCAGAAAGCTCTATTCGGCGCGCACGTCGTGGTCCCCGTTTTGAGCCCAAAATCAGCCGTTTTCCCCACCGAATCGTCATTTTTAGTTATTTCTTCATTTTTTGTTAATTTTCTTTTATAGTAATGTTTATTTTGAGAAATGATTTTATTCCGAATTTTCAGCTAGATTTTAGCAAGATACTTATTTTATTCTGTATTTTATTATTTGGTCATAATTGTAATTTTGCCTCTTTCTTAGCTATTTAAGCCTAGCTTGTGGGCTTCAGAATATATATTTGATTTTTATAAGCAAACCCTAATCTCATAGTTTATCTCAGAGTTTTTTCTTTGTTTGGGTTGTTCTCAATCTCAATCTCAATCTCAATCTCTAGCTTTCGTTGTTTAGCTAGCCGCCAGAATAATCCTTATTTTGCATCCGGCGTCAGTACCCCAAGTATGCCTAACTCTATTTTCATCATCAATAAAATTATCTTATCTATCAAAAAAGGAAATTTATTATTATATTTCAAATTGTCAATTCCACCCCACATATACTTCCTGGCTCTGCCACTTATACCTAGATGTGACAATGCACAAAAGATTATCAACAACTTGAAATTTGAAGTCATTGATTTTTCGATAGAAGTGTGTCAGCAAAGTAGAACAAAGGCAAAATAACTTGTGTTAAAAGATATGATTTTTAAAATTTGGCAATGAGCAGTTGAGGACTATACTCTTCATTAGTCCTTTCCTTTTCTTGGGCAAGTAAGAAAATAGAAAGGCAACATAGTGGTGAGTGCAACCCTAGTAAAAGTACTATGAAAAACACAGTTCACATTCACTGTAGCAAAAGGCGGAAGGAGGGGGGGGGGGAAATAAAACTGTTTTTTTAAGAGAACATGAAACAGGAAGCATAAACTAATAATGCATAGAATGTTAAAAATAATAGTGCTTACCTATCCCAACACGCGTTCCAACAGTCAATTCGGAAAAATCAATATTCCATTCTTCGAAAGGTAAGAGAGGTTTATTTTGAAACATGGGAGAGTCAAGAACTTTATTCCATGCTGAGACCAATTCATCGTTTCCACCATATTCTGGATGCTCACTTCTCTCAGAAGTTTGCCTCCTATATTCATTTGGCGATGAGGGCAACGAGACTGCCCCTTGAGAACTTATCTGATCCCGGGGAAGTGAAAATAGAGCAGACCTTTCACTAGATATGTCACGATGACCATCACGATGGAAACTAGCGACCTAAAGTAGAGTGAAAAAAGTAATTAACAACCATGCAGAGACCTAGGAAGATTATTTATTAACCACACTTCAGAATAAAAAAGCATGTGTTGATTGCAAGTCCTATAATCAAGCTGTGAATTTTAACACTGGTAATAAATAGGTTCCCAAGTAACCTGACTACTCCTATAACAGTCAGTATATGGTAGGATTGTAGTAAGCATGTACAAGCTCTTTCTAATAGAAACTAAGCACACCTCTTTTCTTTTGATGAAACTTCAATTTCTAGAACAAGTGATGTACTATTCTTCCCAAAAAGATGATAAACTTGTTCTATTCTATTTTCTCATAGATCTTGTTTCCGATTCAACTGTTGACTGTTCAAGCATCAACTTTTATTTCGCATCCTAGTGAAGTCCACAGAATGACAGGAGCACATGGGTATGAAAGGGAGATTCTTTAAGAGCAGTATCAAAGAATATTTGTAAAGTCAATGTGGACAGCTTGAGTTAAAGAATGAGGTGTGGTGACAGCAAAATGTGCAAAGATCTATAGCAATAGTAGGGGGAAGCAAACATAAATTATTTACGGGAGCTTGTAAAGCAAACCTTTACATGCATAATAGAAAAACCGATCTTTTGTAAAAACCAGTTCATGACTTAGAATGAGTATAGAAAGACAAAATCTCTCAGAATTTCAAACTACAAATGCCTGCCATATGTTAGCATTTTAAGACCATGCTTTGAAACAGTTTTAGAAAAATGTAATTTTACTTTTTGCCACTTTAGCCCCCCAAAAAGAATATTTTTGTGGGTTTTTTGCCACTTCAGCACCACAAAAAAAAAAAAAAAAAGAGAGAGAGAGAAAAAAAATGCTCCCACCACACAAGATGAAGGGGGACTCCACCACTCTGCAGTGGAGATTCCCCATCCCATTCCACCTCGCAAGGTGGACTGCAAGGTTCCTGGGGGGCATGCAGTGTTTTTTTTTGTTTTTTGTTTTACCTTCTCATTTGTGATTTTAATTGTTTTTTGGTTTTGGTACAGCACAATTAGAACAAAGGATGTTAATACATTGACCACCTCAAATTAAAAAAAAAAAAAGAAAGAAAGAAAGAAAGAAAAGGAAAGAGGACAGTGATAAATACAATACCAAACAATAACAGGTGACAAACAAGCCCAAAATTAAATAGAAAAAGGCTACTTTGCCTCCCCACTTTGCCCACTCTATTTGGGTAAAATATATATATTTTACTTAGTGATTAAGGAAGTGATTTTAAATGTATTGGTGTATTTTTTTTAATTTTTAAAAATATTTAAATGTATTAAAAAAAAAATGCTGGGCAGTACACCCAGCGGTAAGAGTGGGGCGGCAGAGTAGCCCCACTCAATTAAATAACATAAAAATTTCTCTCCGAGATAATAAATACAGCCCACCTCATAAAAATGTATGAAGTATGGCACTCTTATATACCATAAATGGAAGATCATAGCCATCTATCTTATGGTCTAAACATGATATTATTGTAATAAGAATCATGACTGATGCTAATGAAGAAAACAATGTTACGTACAAATATGGTCCTCTGTTCATGAACCAAGACATACATTTTTCTGAAGATCTGAATTTTTGTCACTTGAAGAAGGGGAGAATGACTTGTCGTCGCCTTGCTCTCTCAAGAGACGATTTTGCTTCAATGTTTCATTCATTGCACGTACAGCCCTGAGGATTTAATTGGATACCAAGTTATTTCATCACATAGAACAAATTCGTATTATCCAAAAGTTCAAAAAAAAAAAAAAAAAAAAGGCATACGCTTATTCAAATAAAAGCCATGCCTTATCCAAAAATAGGATTAGCGAAGCACTTGACTACTATAGAACAACCTAGGTGGTGAAGTGCCCAAGTTGATATGCCAATTTCTTGAAAACCAAATAGAGCTAAACAGCTCAACTTGTCCACACATTATAAAAACAAATTATTGTTGAGTTTGATGTTTCACACAAGTGCACAGCATCCAACCTGCTGCACCAAAAATGATAACACAGATTTAATGAAAAGCAAAGTTATAGAAAACCGTTCTTTCAGCCTGTAAACTGCCTCATCATGAGTGAATACCGAAGCAGGAAAATACATATCCTTAACACATGCATTATCTGACTTCAATGGTCACAAAGTAAGAGATTTGAGATATATATATATATATATATATATTTTTTTTGAAAAAAAAAAAAACTCGGCTTAAAGTATTTTCTTCTCCCTAATCGAGCACATTCTCTTGTATATGCCACTTTGCACTTGAAATAAAATCAATTTGCCAAAAACAAAAAACTGATTGTCATTAGCCCAAAGACAAAGCACTTGCATGAACTCTGGGCTTCTTCCTACATGTGTTGGCGTTTTACTCTTAAATGGCCTTTTCATGAAAAGAAAAAATATATAGAAAGAGATTATTGTATAATCAAACAATGCACAAGGCCTCAGATTTTCTCAACTTTTTCCTGTACCTTATTTTCTTACATTGTTGTCATGCTGTCAATTTTACGTCGTAGAATAAAAAAAGACAGTATCAAGATAGTATTTGATGTTCAATCTTTTTTTTTTTTTGAGATCAAATAAAATAACATTCACTTATCAAAAAATGCATTCTATATTTCTAAGTATCCAAAATAGCTTTAACACTCCCTTTCTTTCTATTTCTACTTTAAAGTAACCAATTATGGCAAGTGTGAGAGGTTCAGAATTTGATAAATCTCAAAAACATGCAGCACAATCTTTCCTCTTACTTCATACTAATCCTATGGACTTAATAAAGATGTAATTGACTAGAGAAAAATCTGATTTAGGAATAAAAGAATGAAAAACGACCAAGAAATAAACAAAAATAAATAATCAAATTGCTTAGTCTATGCAACCCCAAAACTTTTGCAAATGACACTAAAATATATAAATTTTATAACAGAGTTCTCTTTATATAATTTTTTTGACCCTTGATACCAAATGGGCCATGTATCAATGAGCAAACACATCAGTAATAAACATAAGGTCAGCTCAAGTGAGCAACCATTCTTTTCGAACAATGATGAAACAAACATCAACCTTACGATATCATCACCAATCTCTGGAGTAATGCTAATACTTCTTCTTCTTATCCTACGAGTTTCTGATGTTGATGCACCATCTGACCTGTAGCTTAATAGGAAGATAGGATATATGAACAGTTATTAGTCCACAATTGTACACAAACAAGATGCAAATGTAATTCATCAATTTATGCCCCTATAATCCTCATAAACAATTTAGAAACATAAAAAATAATATTAAAAGAGCTTTGCTTCAGAGTCAGAAAAAAGTAACATAAGTATACACTTGCACTCATAGATGACGGTATAAACCATAAAAGAAATCTACCCAGATATAGACAAGTGATCTCAACAATAGCATTCACAAGTCCACACTTTCGACTCAATTAGGTAAGAATAATCAAGTAATATATTAATTAAAAGGTAGATAAGTAATAATCATTTCATTAACAATGCAATAGAGTTGCTTTAAGTCAAGATGCAGAAAGCTATTTCTAGCATATGTTAAATACAACCATACATTTTCTATAGTGGAACTCACACAACCGATATCCTGTTTCCAAAGGTATAAGCGTTTGGTTTAAACTTTATTTTCTTTCCCCTTTTAGAGATATGTACCATTATCACAAAGGATGTTCCAAAGCGAAGGACAATCATAACAAGAAACTGATTCCCAATTCCATGAAGGAACATTGCAACAATGTGTTCATTTAATTTTCTTTTAACATTATCAAATCTCACAATTGCAGGATGAATGAGAAATCAGGACTTCATATTATTCTATAATGCTACAAAACAACTAGAGATTGGCCAAAATGTAATTGCACCACAGGTTGAGTCTAATACAAAAGAGAATTTTCCCAAATTAATAGCTTTACCACATCTCTTAGGAAAAGAAAAGTTCAGTACTGACCCTCCCTATACTTGGAATCTACCTTAAGTCACCAGAAGAAAGTTTAACTACAGATTTACAGGTACCAAAAATCAGGAATCATCCAGTTCAGATTCACTGAGAAGTTTTCCTCATATTATACTTCCTAAACCCAATTAATATAGATTTAACCAAGGACCTTTACAGCGCATTTGCCTCCTCGTTTTGAGGGAAAAGACTAGGGTTCAGACCGGGACTTGCACCCCCAATGAAGATTTAGCTTAAAAAAAGTATTCTCAACTGTGTCTCAGGGACAGTAATAACACTTCCAACTAAACTTAAAATATTTAGATTTAGTGTTAACACATTCACAATGCACAGTGTGGGGAATCCCAAAGGACCAAAACCACTCATTCAACCTCAAAATCAAATCTTACATAAGATTATCTTTTAGTGTGTCTCATTGAAATGGGACAGAAACTTAATCCAGCTTACATCTTTCTCAATGTTTTTGGACTTAATGATTACCTATTATATATTTCAAGACGGGGGAATACCATGGGTTTCTCAAAACAAATACTAGTGAAGTCCAAGATCTTTGAGATTCCGGTGGTAGAGTTATTTCGATTTGCATAGTATAGAGAAGCAAAAAGGTGACGAAAGAATTGGTTCTTGGAGTTCCAATTGCGAAGTGGTTGAAGAACACTCTAGAAGAGTGTATTTCCTCGGCAGAATGGAAGGGTTTATGCAACATCCCGTGCTGGTAGTAGTGCTTCCATGCCTAGAAGTACTCAAAGTCTTATGGAAGATATGTGGCAGTAGGAGGAGTGGTGGGAGAAGAGGCTTCATTGTTATCCCCGAAGAAGCGGAGGGCAGGGGATGGAAGAGTTAGCATCAAAGCTCCAAAAGGCATGCTGCAGCATAGCAAATGGAAGCAAATGTGACTCAAAACAAATCGAGAATTGCAAACAGATGAAGTTGGGCTTTGAGAACGAAGTCGCAGTCATACATGGAGGCACTATTATCTTCGAACCAGCTTCAGCCATTAGAGATGTTTATAACAGCAGGAAGGAGATGTCGGTGAGGGTTGGCTTAGGAGTTGAAGGGGCATCATAGTAGAGAGACAAGTGGAAAAGGCCTTGGTCTTGGTGGTATGCTCCCTCCAAGTCTAATGTTCAAATCCTCTTGGGTGCAAACAATTTCTACTGGCCATCGGACTGGGAGAACTTTCCCTGGAATTACCAGAGATGCACTTGTGGGAAACTCCTTGTCGAGGGCCTATGCAATGGTGTCTTGTACACTTGATACTTGGAAGTGTAAAATTGTAACTGCTGAACATAAGGCAAGCGATCAATGGGTTATTACAAAAGGTGGAATTGGGATTTGGGCTCGGGTTTGAAGGAAAAGGGTTTTGGCTTGTCGAGGGCCTGTGCAATGGTGTCTTGTACACTTCAAACTTGAAAGTGTAAAATTGTAACTGCTGAACATAAGGCAAGCGGTCAATGGGTTATTACAAAAGGTGGAATCAGATTTGGGCTCGGGTTTGAAGGAAAAGGGTTTTTGGTTCAAAGGTGGGTACGGAAATGAAATATGGCCCCACGAAACAAAAGGCTCGCCTAGGTGTAAAGATTCTCTTGGGCTAAGAAAGGAAAGATGAAAGCTCAGCCCAAAGACCTTCATCCATTTGGCAGGTCAAGAAAGTTGGGTCTGTCTCGTTTGAAACAGACTTCACCTCTGGAACTGCTATTCAACTACTGGTGTCGTTGATCCACCTACCAAAAGTTACACAGAAACCATTGCTGAAAGTCAGCGACCTAGGGGTTGGGTCTCGGCCAATGGGGTGTTGACCTCTACTCCAACGGCAGTGGAAGAAGCCGAGGAATAGGGCTGTGAATGTGAAAAATGCTATCGGGCAACCAAAGTCAGGGAGAACAAGGAAGAGAGCCTCACAGCGACTTCTCTGGAAGTGGCTAAGATCACTACAAACATTGAGATGGTGGAAAATGGTGAAGATAAGGAATGGGGTGGCGCAACATAGGAAGGGATAGGGACAGAACACACCACAGCTCTTGTTGGGTATACTCTTTGAGAGTTTAAGGCTAACAAGGAGATAGGGGAGCCCATTTCAGTGTCTGATGTGGCATTGAAAGAGACCGAAGCTCAGATGGACAGTGATGCATTAATGTGGGGGGCCTGTGCCACTACCAGTGAATACAGCATTAGGCAGGCATTGGAGTGGGTACTAAAAAAAGCCATGGGGCCCAAAGGTGAGTAGGGCTCTCATGTGAGGGTTCTAAAGATCAATTTACAGCTCTTCTTATGGCCATTGAAGTTGGAGAGTCCCTATTGTACTCAACCCCTGATTTTACCTCAACCAAGAAAAGGGAGAGCTGAAAAGGCTTACTTAGTCGGTGAACTACAAAACAAGAGAAAGGAGCATTAGTCAGGAAAGAAGGTGGTTTTGTGAAGTTCAAAATCGTCTCATGGAATGTATGGAGGCTGAACGAGTTGAAAAAGTGACTCAAAATTCGAGATCAGCTTCATGATTGGAAAGTTGACATGGTATGTTTACAAGAGCCGAAGTTGGAGTTTATTTCCTAAAGAATTATAAGGAGTTTGTGGGGTTGTCACCAAGTGGGTTGGCAATACTTTCCTTTCCATTAGGGATCCAAGGGGCATCTTGATGACGTGGGACAAATGGGTGGGAAATAGATGGAAGATTGCTTGGGGAAATTGACGATGGCTTGCCCATTCAAGAATATTGAGGATGGGTATCAGTAGGCCTTTGTAGCTGTTTGTGGTCCTAATCTAGATAAAGCAAGAAGGTTATTATGGGATGAATTGGAAGGGCTATGTAGCATATGGGATTTACCTTGGTGCATTCGTCACGATTTCAACGTAACTCAATTTTCGAGTGAATGATTGGGTGCTTCCTATTCCAATTCGGAAATGGCAGACTTCCCTGACTTCATCTCTGAGCAAGATTTACTAGATTTCCCCTTGCAGGTGACACCTTCACTCAGTCAAGTCATCGAAAGCACCCTTATTAATTGAGGATCAATAGATTTTTGGTATCCTCTAATTGGGAAGCTCACTATCCGGACCTAAATAAAAGAAGACTCCCCAGGTTGTGTTCAAATCAATTTCCCACCCTCCTTAATTGTAGAGGCATTCAAGTAGGCCAAAGGTACTTTAAATTTGAGAATATGTGGTTTTAATCAAAGGGCTTTATTGACGGAGTCAGGCATTGGTGGTCTTCCTATCAATTCTAAGGAAACCCAAGCTATAGCATGGCATGCAAGCTGAAGGAATTGAAGAAAGACTTGAAGGCTTGGAATGAGCGGGTGTTTGGAAATGTATAATTCCCTTAGAATTCTCTCTTGGAGGAGCTCAAGGGATTGGACGGTGTGGAGGAGGAGAGGGGCTAGTCTAAAGTGGAGAGGGCTCATAAAATCCAAGTGACCTCGAAACTTGGAAAGGTTCCTCTACTAGAAGAAGTATCTTGGAGAAAAAAATCGAGAGCCTTACAACTGAAGGAGGGGGACAAATGCACCAAAGTTCTTCTACTGGATGGTTAACTTGCATCGGAGAAACAATGCTATAGAGACATTGATGGAGGATGCAGTGACTACCACAAATCATCCCGAGAGCACAGGTCACATAGTTAACTACTATGAGAAGTTTCTTTCGGAAGAATCCTCTTGGAGACTGAATTTAGATGGACGATCTCAATTCACAAGAAGCAAGGTGGCTCGAGAGGCCTTTCGAAGAGGTGGAGATTCAGAAAGTGTCAAAAAGTATGGTAGGCGACAAAGCTCCCGGATGGCTTCTAGTTTTTACCCATAACTTGTCTCTATAGTCTATGGCGTCTTTCAAACATGTTGGGAAGTGATAAAAAATGTCTTCCATGAATTCCATGAAAATGGAAAACTTGAAAGAAAACGTTAGCGCTTGCTCTCATTAAAAGAAAACGTGCGGTAAAGGTAAAAGATTACCGTCCCATTAGCGCTTGGTGAGTGGATGTATTGAATCATCTCAAAAGTCTTGGTGAATAAATAGAACCTGGTTGTGAAGAAGAATATATGTGAAGAAGAATGTATCAAAGTCCCAAAATGCCTTTGTAAGGGTAGACAGATTCTAAACCTGGTACTTATTGCTAATGAATGCTTGGATAGTATACGTAAGTCAGGAGAGTCAAGGCTTCTATGCAAGCCTATGATCGAGTCAATTGGAGATTCTTGCCTAATATGCTTGAAAGATGTGGCTTTGGTGTGAAATGGTGTTCATATATCAAACATTGAATATTTACCTCATGCTTCTCTATTTATATGAATGAGCTGTATTTTTGGATTTTTTCCGTCATTGCTTTTCTCTACGTACACCTTCTTTCATTTCCTTGGTACTTGTGATCAATACTCCATGGATGGGATTTCCTTCACAATTAGCATTATTCTGGAAGATATTAGGAGGCGTACTTGTTAAGGATGGGGTACACGAGGGCAATTCTTATAGAAACAAAGTTAATCGAGATTTCGCATGCTGGAAAGTTGAACATTTTGCATCATAGAGAGGGGAAGGAAGGTGACTAAAGAGTTGGTATTAAGCTCTACAAAAGTGTCCTGGGTTGTGCAGACTTTGGAGGAATGTTCTCGAGCGGACGATAATAAGGAGTTCATCAAAACTTTCAGCTTCGGTAGCAGTACTTATATTGCTCAACGGTCCTCAAATGCTTATCGAAGGCATATGACCATATTAGAGTATAGAGGTGGTGGCAGGAGAAGCATAGTCATCATCCCTAACGAAGTGGAAGGTCAAGGTTGGAGAAAGATGGGTGTGGAGCTCCGTGAGATGTGTGGTTGTGTGGGTAAAGTTGTTGGGAAGAAATATGAGAGTACTGTGTCTTTGAAGAAAGCCACATGTAGTGTAACTGCTGCCAAGACATATGCAGAGGTTGTCGTGGGTTCTGTTCCAGCCATAAGGTGACGTCGATAGAACAGAGGCGATACCGAGAAGAGCAATGTCGAACCAAACACTAGAGGGCAATATCGGGATGAAGGAGAAAGAAGTTACCGTCAGAGCGAAGGTTAGAGAGCAGAGGACTGCTGCGCTGCCAGCCAGGAGTGTTTACGCCAAAAGGGATGGTGGCTCTCTGTTCAAGGGGCGTGGTGTAGAGAAGACTTCCATACTTGGCATAAAGGAGGAACAAATAGGCTTAAGGGAGAGGCTCACAGATTTAATAAATAAAATTGACAAAGATATGGGCCTGGGTTCTGAAGTGGCCCGATTTGTCTCTGTCACTGGGTTTACACGTGGGCTTCACCAGACAGGGACACCAAAGAACCGACCGATGGAGGAAGGCGAGCAGTGGCCGGTATCCCGGCCGAGAGGCGGCCAGCTGACATGGGGCTGGTTTTTGACATAGAAAAAGTCGGTTGTACTGTCCAAACCAACGAGAACACTTCTGTTTTACCCCTAGAGAGTGCCGTCGTTGGAAATGGGTGAGCTTTTGAGCCTAGGAAATTACCTAACAGAGGAGTGGGATTGTGAAGAGGATACAAAGGTTACGGGAACCTCAAACACCGCGATGGTTGTGTTTCAGACAACTGGGATTGAGGGAGGAGAGTATTGGAGGAGGTTAGGCCTGGCCTCACACAGTGTGGGTGTGGTAACAGCAAGCCCATCTACGTGTGAAGATGCTTGCTGGGAACAACCAACTCCTTTGGTTTCTCTACATCCAAGTAAAAACAGCAACATCCAGGCTTCAGATTGGGTTCTACACAAGGCAAAGGAGATTCAGCACTGTGTGGGGATTTTGTACGATGGTTTCAAGGACCAGTTCATAGCCCTCCTTACAGATATAGAGGCTGAAAAGACTCATTTTGCATCACCCGGGGAGCTCACATCAGCTAAGAAGAGAGCAAGAGAGTTAAAAAGATTTGACTGGACAGTAAGTAATAGAGCAAGAGAAAAAAGCTCCAACCGTGGAAGATCGAAGGGAAGGGCAGTGGAGATGGTTTTATGAAACCAAAACTTGTTTCTTGGAACGCAAGGGGGCTGAATGAGAAGGAAAAACGCCTCAAAGTCAAAAATCAGCTTCGTAAATGGAAGGTAGACATTGTATGTTTGTAAGAAACGAAATTGGCATTTATCCCCCTTTGCATTATTAGGAGTCTGTGGGGTTGTTATTAAGTGGGGCGGCATTAATTACCATCCAATAGAGCGTCAGGAGGCATCTTAGTGATGTGGGATAAAAGAGTGGTGGAAAAGATAAATGATTGCTTGAGGGACTTTATGGTAGCTTGCTCATTTAAGAATGTCATGGATGGATATCAATGGGCTTTTGCAGGAGTTTATGGACCTAATCTAGATCGCAAAGAAGCTTATTATGGGATGAGCTGGCTGGTCTAAGCGGCATATAGGACCTACCATGGTGTATTGGTGGCGATTTCAACGTCACTCGATTCTCGAGTGAAAGATCGGATGGTTCTAGCTTTAACCCACCAATGGTAGACTTCTCTAAGGATAGACAAAGAACTCGTCTGAAAAAACCATAGATTTAAAAAGTAAAACCTCTCCGTACGTAAAACCCTAAGGAAACCGCCGCCACCCTTGCCGGCGAGTGACCTCTCACCGATGTCACAGACAAAGCCAACGGGCCCCGGCGACTTCCCTGAGCGCCGTCTGGCGTCGGTCCAAAGGAGAGAGAAAACACTAAGAAGCTTGAAAACCCTAAGGAACCAGATTTGCCACCACCCACCCTTACCGGCAAGACACTGCACCATCGTCACAGATAAAGCCAACGGACCTCGACGACTTCGCTGAGGGCCATCCGGTGTTAGTCCAGAGGAGAGAGAAAACACTATGAAGCTTGAAAACCCGAAGGAACCAGATCTGCCGCCACCCACCCTTGCCGGCGAGACACCGCACCGTCGTCACAGATAAAGCCAACGAAACTCGACGACTTCGCTGAGGGCTGTCCGGCGTCGGTCCAACCTCCGGCGTCCTACATATCGCTATATTGTCTCTCAGAGTACTCCGGCGATCCTCCCGAAGGCTCCGTGGGTCGTGTCATCGACTCTGAAGGCTCCGACGAGTACTCTGGCAACTCCTGTGAGCATGATTTGCTGCTGGAAAGATAACTCTGCAGTGCTTGCAGTGAGCACGACCTGGAGTCCAGACAACTTTGCAGTGCTTGCAGCTCCCAACGGATTTCTGATCTAGTTTCTCTTAGATGATGAATGGTTGTTGAAGAAGGGGAGTGGGTCAGTATGGGTTCTTCTATGGAGTTGGTCATAGAATCTAAATCCTTTACACTAGTGAAGGAGGGGAGCATGTTGGCCATTACAGAAAGGAGTCGAAGGGTGATATCTAAGTTGGTTCTGGGTTCGACAACAGTACAGTGGCTGGCCAAGGCCATAGAAGCTTGCACTAAGGATAAGAAACAAGAGTTTTTCTCCACTGTCCAGGAAGTTCGTTTCACAGCGCATCGCTGCTCGAATGCTCGTGGACGTTATATGACAGTAGAGGAGCATGGTGGTGGGGGAGGAGGAATTTTATTTTCATTCCTGAAGAGGGGCGCAGTGGCTGGAGAAGGATGGGGGAGGTGCAACGTCATTTTTCCTTCGGCAAGAGAGGGAGTGACGGCTTGGAAGGACAAGGTGCTGCAGGTGGTGTGGCAAGGAGGGAGAACTTGGAGGTGCATAAAAACCCAAGTACATCCTCGGTGGTGAGGCAATCCTATGCAGCAGCTCTAAAGACGGGACATGCTTCGGGGATTCAGCGTGTGGGGGGTCTGCTAATCACGCCTCAGGACCAGCTTGTCAAGATGCACAATTCTCTAAAGGAGATGGAAACCCAACTTGTCGAGTTGAAGGCAGCGATAACTTAAAAACATGATAGGCCCGAATCCTTTAAACTTAGAAAAAGGAAAATGGAAGATCGGATTCGGCCCTGTCCCTATAACTAGATCCAGGA
Source organism: Juglans mandshurica (assembly GCA_022457165.1). Lineage (NCBI taxonomy): Eukaryota > Viridiplantae > Streptophyta > Magnoliopsida > Fagales > Juglandaceae > Juglans > Juglans mandshurica. Next base: position 14,233,353 of record CM039620.1, read on the forward strand.
GAGTATGGCGAGTCAAAAGGAAATTTGGGTTATTTGAAGCGGGATCTACATCGGGTATTAACGTAGAGACATCAGTAATGGAATGTCATTCGCCTCGTGTAACACATGATAGATCAATAGTCAATATTACACCCTTGGTCCCTGAAGAAACTATGGCTCCCTCGTCAGAGTTGAAGGAAAAGGGTGTATTGCCGAGATCTGAAGGAGATGTAGGATCCGCTATCACCTCAAAGGTGAAGGGACTTGTTGTCGCCCCAGAATCTCCAATGGGGACCCCAATACCATCGGAGAGACCAATGAAGTTACTGGAGAACCAATGGGTTTGGCGTCGGTGCCTTGTGTAGAGGAATGTCTAGAGTCGGGAGTGCAGTTTGATGGGGATTTTGTGGCTCCCCTGGTCTTTCTTCCACCAATAGCAGATTGGATTCTGCCTAAAGTTAACGAGATTTAACAGTTCGTGGGAATTTCACATGGAGTATGTGAAGACCAATTTAAAGAACTAATTACTATGATCAAGGCAAGCCGCACACTTGAAACCAAATCAAGCTTCAAGAAAAGCAGGGAGTTACAGCGTCTTTTTTCGGCAATCAACTACAACGCTAAGGGTGGTAGTTCAACTAGAGGAAAGTCTAAAGGGAGGGCATTGTGAGGATGGGAATCAAGGTGTTGGGGTTGGTGTTTGGGCAGAGTTTTTAGTTCTACAGGAAACAAGGGATTGGGGTCGAGTCTAATGTACTTTGGGTTGGTTTTTTTATGGGCTTTTTGGGTCATTAAGGGCTTGTTGGGTCATTTTAGGCAAGGTGTTTTCTTGTATACATTCAGTATACTTGGTTTCTCCTTTTGATATATACAGTATTTTTACTTATCAAAATAAAAAAAAAATGGTAGACTTCTCTAACTTCATCTCTAAATAAGATTTACTAGATATTCCTCTTGCAGGCGGCTTATTCACTTGGTCAAGCAACCGAGAACACCCCTCTTGGTCAAGGCTTGATAGATTTTTAATTTCACTGGATTGGGAGGCAACTATCCGGACCTTCTTCAAAAGAGACTCCCCAGGTTGTGTTCGGATCACTTTCCCATCCCCCTGGCTCCTGGATTGTGGAGGTCTTCGTAGAGGCCCAAGGTACCAAGTTTGAGAACATGTGGTTGAAGTTAGAGGGATTTCTTGACAGAGTCCAAAAATGGTGGTCTTCTTACCATTTATATGGAAATCCCAACTATATCTTGGCTTGCAAATTGAAGTCCTTGAAGAAAGGTTTGAAGGTGTGGAATGAACAAGTGTTTGGTGATGTGGAAGGACAAAAAAATACTCTTTTGGAGGAACTCAAGAGATGGGAGGGAGTGGAAGAGGAGTGGGAACTATTTGAAGCTGAGAGGGCTCATAAAACCCTAGCGACTGTGGATATTGAACGGGTTTCTCTTTTGGAAGAAATATCTTGGAGACAAAAATCACAAACATTATGGTTGAAGGAAGGGGATAGATGCATCAAGTTTTTCCATCGGGTGGCTAACTCACATAGGAGAAACAATGCTATAGAGATGTTGATAGATGGGGTGGCTTCCTCCAGCTAAACCGAGGTCACAAATTACATTGTCACTTACTTCACAGGAAATGGAACTTGAAAGAACGTTTGAAAAGTTAGAGGTTAGGCAAGTTTTAAAATGCATGGCGGGTGACAAAGCTCCAGAACCAGATGACTTCTCTATGGCTTTTTTTCAAACATGTTGGGAACTGCTCAAAGAAGATATCATGGGTGTCTTCCATGAATTCCATGAGAATGGAAGGTTTGAAAAAAACCTAAATGCAACTTTTATAGCGTTCATTCCTAAAAAGCCTAGCGTTGTAAAGGTAAAAGATTATCATCCCATCAACTTGGTGGGCGGGTTATACAAAATTCTGTCCAAAGTATTGGCGAATAGGTTGAGCAAAGTGTTGGAGAAATAATATCAAAGCCCCAAAATGCTTTTGTTAAAGGTAGGCAAATTCTCGACTTAGTACTTATTGCCAACGAATGTCTGGATAGTCAAATCAAGTCAGAAGAGCCGGGGCTTTTGTGCAAGCTGGATATGGAAAAAGCCTATGATCATGTCAATTGGAGATTTTTACTTTATATGCTTGAGAGATGTGGCTTTGGTATGAAGTGGTGTACATGGATCCATCATTGTATCTCTACGCCTTGTTTCTCTACATTGGTGAATGGCACGCCAAAAGGCTTCTTTAAAAGCTCATGAGGATTGAGACAAAGTGACCCTCTATCTCCACTACTTTTTGTCTATGATGGAAGCTTTTAGTAAGATGATTTCAAGTATCATTGAGGGTGGATTCATATATGGATTCTTAGTGGGGGAGGCAATCACTAGTTCACTCAACATATCTCATTTCTTATTCGCCGATGATACCTTAATCTTTTGTGGGGCCAGACATGATCAAATTCGAGCCTTGAGGGCTCTCCTATCATGCTTTGAAACTGTATCGGGGTTGAAGGTGAACTTGGCCAAGTCAGAAGTAGTGTCAATGGGGAATGTTCCTAATGTGGAGAGTATGGCGTCCATTTTGGGGTGTAAGATATCTCAACTGCCCATAAAATATCTTGGCCTCTCGTTGGGTGCTAAGTTCAAATCGAAATCTATTTGGGACGATGTTCTAGAAAAAATGGAGATGAAATTAGCTACTTGGAAGAGGATGTATTTATCTAAAGGGGGTAGGGTGACCCTAACCAAAAGCACTCTTTCCAATTTACCAACTTACTTCCTCTAAATGATAAGCTTAAATTCCACTTGGTAAAATGGGCCGCAACTTCCTCTCCCATTATAGAAGGAGGTTTGGAAATCCGAAACCTGAAATCTTTCAACAAAGTCTTGCTTGGCAAATGGTTATGGAGATATCACTATGAATGGGGGGGCCTTGTCGAGAACCGTCATCACATTGAAGCATGGAGAACCATGGGGAGGGTGGTGTTCTAATGATGTGAGTGGGCCTTATGGAATGGGGTTATGGAAGCACATAAAAGAGGTTGGGACACATGCAGTAAATACTTGCTTTACTGTGGGTAAAGGATTGAAGGTCAAATTTTGGCATGATGTCTGGTGCGGCGATAGGGCATTCAAGGAAGTTTATCTACAAGTTTATGGCTTAACAAGAATGAAAGAAGCCTCGATTGCGGATCTATTAATCATCTCCAATGGTCTTCCCCAATGGAATGTTACATTCCTTAGAGATGCACAAGATTGGGAAATTGATGCTTTTTCGGCGTTCTTTGATCTTGTGTACTGCACCCATTTGCGGGGGGGGGGGGGGGGGGGGGGGGGGGGAGGTGAAAACGATATTTTGGTGCCCTTCTAAGAAAGGGATATTCACAATCCGATCTTTCTACCACACCATGACCACGCACAAATAAATACATTTAAATGGAAGAGCATTTGGAAGACAAAGGCACCTCTAAAGGCAGCATTTTTTGTATGGACGGCTTCTTTGGGGAAGATTCTCGCTCTAGATAATTTGCGGAAATGTCGAATCATAGTCATGGATGGCTGTTGTATGTGAAAGAAGAGCGGAAAGTTCGTTGATCATCTACTACTTCATTGTGAGATTGCTATGACTTTGTGGAATGAAGTTTTTGCTCGTTTGGGATTAACTTGGGTGATTCCGAGAAGAGTAAGGGCAGGTTTGGTAACCAAAACAAAACACAAAATTTTCATCTCATATCATCTCATCATTACACATTTTTCAAATCCCCATACAAAATATAATAAACAATTTAACTTTTTCAAATCCCAATACAATAATAATACTAAAACATAATATTTTAAATACTAAAACAAAACACAAAATTCTCATCTCACCCCCCAAACCTACCCTAAGTGACCTCCTAGCTTCTTGGAGAGGCATTTGGGGCAACTCTCAATTGCATCCATATGGTGGTGCATTTGGAGTGAGAAAAATGATAGAAGCTTTAAAGACCAAGAGCTGTCAATGGATGAGCTTAGAACTTTGTTTTTCAATACTTTACTCCATTGGTCGATTGTAATTGATTTTCATGTCATGACCTTCCATGATTTCCTTGTATCACTAAATTAGCACACTTAGGCATTGCTCTTGTATATGTCCCGTATACTTGGACTTTTGCCTACTCTTTTGATCAATAAAAATTTTGTTTGCCAATAAAAAAAAAAACTTGCTACCGTCGAAGTCTACACAGAAGCCGTCGTGCGTGGTGGTCGGAGGTCCCTCTGACCTTTTTATGCCGTATGTCACGCCAGAGTGTGGGCTTTCGAGCGCAGTGAGGGTTTTGGGATCTCCAAGAAGCTCTTTACCTCTGGAGAGGGGGGGTTTCGATGGAAACAAGTTGGGGGATTGCAGTGGAGGTGATTTTGAAATTGGGATGAGGCTTTCTAAAACCTTTGTGGCACCTAGTAGTGAATCTGGTGCAACTTGTGATTCAAGTTCATAGCCAAATTTGCAATTGGCACTGTTTGATAATAATAGGAATGTTGGGGAGGGGGCTGTTGTAACCCCTCTATGTACACTTCCTCCCAGTTCTAAATATGGGAGTAGTCTGTCAAATTGGGTTTTTAAGAAGGTAGAGGAGTTACAAGCTGTTATTGGGATATCTTTTGGTGGTTATGAAGAACAATTCAAGGCCCTTCTTGTGGCACTTGAAGATAGCCATTCGAAATCAGCCACTAAGAGGGATAGGGAACTTAGAAAGCTAACTTATTCCATCAATTAAGATGTAAAGGAAGGGAGTGGTGGAAGGGATAGATCGAAAGGGAGGGGCAATCTTTTGCTCAAATGAATCCTAAGATTTTATCTTGGAATGTATGAGGGCTCAATGATCGCAATAAACGCCTTCGTATCAAACAATTATTGCAGATGTGGAAGGGGGATGTGGTGTGTGTTCAAGAAACAAAGCTGCGATTCATTGACAGGAAAATTGTGCGAAGTTTATGGGGGTGCTCGTATGTGGGTTGGACCTATTTGGCCTCATTGGGAGCCTCTGGTGGAGTGCTCCTTATGTGGGATAAAAGAGTGGTTGAAATGATTGAGGAGTGTATTGGAGAGTCCTCGGTTGCGACCCGATTTAAAAATGTGGTTGATGGATGGGAATGGGCATTTGCAGGATCCTATGGTCCTAACGTGGATAGGGATAGGAGAAGGTTGTGGGAGGAGTTGGCGGATCTATACTCCATATGGGATGTGCCGTGGTGCATGGGAGGTGATTTTAATAGTATTCGTTTTCCTAGTGAGCAATCAAGGCACTATCGACATTCTATGGCCATGGAAGAATTCAGCGAGTTCATCTTTGATCTAGACCTAATGGATCTCCCTCTGGTAGGGGGCGAGTACACTTGGTCAAATGGGCGGGTTTGGTCGAGATTGGATAGATTCCTTGTATCTCTTTCGTGGGAAGCTAAATATCTGGAAGTAAGTCAGAAACGACCAGCTCGAGTAAGTTCAGATCATTTTCCTATCATTTTGGATTGTGGGGGTATGCACAGGGGACGCCGGTATTTCAAGTTTGAAAACATGTGGCTTTCAACGGATGGGTTTGTAGAGAGGGTGCGTGTTTGGTGGTCTTCATATCAGTTTATTGGTACTCCAAGTTATATTCTGGCAAGCAAGTTGAAGGCACTGAAACAAGACTTGAAGAAGTGGAATTTGGAGGTTTTTGGTCACATTGATGATCAGAAGACTACATTGTTGGAGGAATTGCAAGATTTAGAGGATAAAGAGTTATTGGGAGATAATTCGGAGGAGGTGTTGTTGAGGAAGGGCACGATTATGGCAAATTTGGAGAGGATTTTGTTGTCAGAAGAGATCTCATGGCGTCAAAAATCTAGGGCTCTTTGGTTGAAAGAAGATGATAGGTGTACGAAATTCTTTCACAAAGTGGCTAACTCAATGCTATCGAATCACTTCAATTTGGTTCTCAGGTGATATCTTCTCCTCCCGAGCTAGAAAACCATATAGTACGGTATTATGATACCTTTCTCACAGAATCAGTCCCTTGGAGGCCGAAGCTTGACACCTTGCATTTTGAGGCAATTGACTCGCAGAGTGTGAGTGTTCTAGAGAGACCTTTTGACGAAGAAGAGATTTACAAGGTCATATCGGGCATGGCTAAGGATAAAGCGCCGAGGCCGGATGGTTTTTCGATGGGTTTTTTTCAAATTTGCTGGGACATTGTGAAAGGGGACGTTATGCAGGTTTTCAGTGAATTTCACTCATTTCAAAAGTTTGAAAAATCCCTTAATGCGACCTTTATTGCTCTCATTCCCAAGAAACACGGGGCTGTGACTATTGAAGACTTTGGCCTATAAGTCTGGTGAGTAGCATATATAAGATTATCTCGAAGGTTCTTGCTAACCGGCTTAGGCCAGTGTTGGAACATATTATCTCTAAGTCCCAGAATGCTTTTATTCGTGGGAGACAAATTATGGATTCAGTACTCATTGCAAATGAGTGCTTGGATTACAGAACACGGGAGGGAGGTTCAGGTGTTCTGTGCAAGCTTGACATGGAGAAGGCATATGATCATGTGAATTGAGAATTTCTTTTATACCTGCTTGAGAGATGTGGTTTTGGGGATCGGTGGATTGCATGGATGTGTCATTGTATTTCAACTACCCAATTCTCAATTCTGGTTAATGGCACACCTGCTGGTTTTTTTTATAGTTCGCGGGGATTGCGGCAGGTAGATCCTTTATCCCCTCTTCTATTTGTTATAGTTATGGAGGCTTTAAGTAGGATGGTGCAGGCTGCTGTTGGGGGAGGGTTCTTATCGGGTTTTCAGGTAGGCAATGTTGCTGGTGGCCCTATTAGCATTTCACACCTTTTTGCAGATGATACGTTACTTTTTTGTGAAGCAAATAGGAGCCAAATCCAAACTTTAAGAGCTTTGTTACTCTGCTTTGAAGCAGTGTCAGGGTTAAAGGTGAATTTGGGCAAGTCTGAGATGATTCATGTGGGGGCGGTCTCTAATATCCTCAGTTTAGCAAGACTTCTGGATTGTAAGGTGTCCTCTTTCCCTATGAAATATCTGGGCCTTCTGCTAGGAGCAACCTTCAAGAATAGAACCATTTGGGATGGGGTAGTGGAGAAGATAGAGAAAAGGTTGGCTGGCTGGAAACGAATGTTTCTATCAAAAGGGGGTTGTCTCACTCTTATCAAGAGTACTCTCACTAACCTCCCCACTTATTTTTTATCGTTGTTTCCTATGCCTGTAGGGGAGGTGAACAGAATGGAGAAACTCTTTAGGGTGTTCTTATGGGGAGGTATAGGGGAGGAGAAGAAATTTCATTTGGTTAGATGGAAGACTGTATGTGCCTCAGTTGTAAACGGGGGGTTGGGAGTGTGTAACTTGAGAACTTTTAATAAAGCATTATTGGGAAAATGGCTTTGGAGATATCATTTGGAGGGGGGTTCATTGTGGAAGAATATTATTGACGCTAGATATGGTGTCGATTGGGGTGGTTGGTGTTCTAAAGAAGTTAGAGGGGGGAATGGTGTGGGTTTATGGAAGTATATAAGGAAGGGATGGTCATGTTTTGCAAATCAAATTCGCTTTGTAGTTGGCAAGGGAATTCGTATCAAATTTTGGAGGGACGTGTGGTGTGGAGACCACGCTTTGGAAAGGGTTTTTCTGGCTTTATACCGTATTGCAGTGAATAGGGAGGCTTCAGTGGCAGACGTGCGTTTATTTTCTCATGGTGCTCACCAGTGGAATATTCTTTTTAATAGGGATTTCCATGATTGGGAATTACCTATTGTTTCAGAATTTTACAGCGTACTATATTTCACAGAGTTTCCTATGGCACAGGGAGATAGTTTGAAGTGGAGGTCTAATAACCACAAGATATGTACAGTTAAGGCGTATTATGGCATCTTGACAACGCAACTTGATATTAAGCCGTTCCCCTCGAAGAGTATTTGGAGGTCTTGTGTGCCATCAAAAATAGCTTTGTTTGTTTGGAATGCTGCTCTAGGGAAGATATTGACCACGGACAATTTGAGAAAAAGAGGATGTGTACTGTTGGATTGGTGCTACATGTGCAAGAAGAATGGAGAATCTGTGGACCATCTCTTATTACACTGTGAGGTAACAAAGGTGTTGTGGGATGAGATCTTTCTAAGGATTGATGTTGCTTGGGTTATGCCTATGAGGGTGGTGGATTTGTTGGGTTGTTGGTCAAAGATGCAATGCTGCCATCAAGTGGCAACAGTGTGGAAGATGATTCCATTGTGTATTATGTGGTGCACTTGGACGAAAAGGAATGCGCGTTGCTTCGAAGATAAGGAACGTACATTGCCCGAGCTGAAGAGTTTTTTTCTCCACACTCTAATGTGTTGGTTTTCCACTATTGTTTTACATGGGGATAATGTTCAGGATTTCTTGTCTTTAATTTATCGTTCTTAGAATATAATTAGGAGTTCTTACGTATACTTCCTGTGTACCAAGGCTATGCCTAATTCATTCATATATATAATATCTATCTTTTATTGATAAAAAATAATAATAATAAATTATGTGAATGACACGCGAATGGGATTTTTTAAAAGCTGTTGGGGCTTGAGACAAGGAACAAGGTGACCTTCTATCCTCATTATTATTAGTTTTCTTTATGGAAGCTTTTAGCAAAATGATCTCAAGTGTTGTGGTTGGTGGATTTCTATCTAGATTCTCTGTGGGCTCTCAAGTCTCAACATATCTCATCTTTTATTCACTGATGACACCCTCATCTTTCATGGGGCCAGCCATGATCATATTCGAGCATCGCGGGCTCTCCTGATTTGTTTTGAAGCCATTTCTGAATTGAAAGTGAACCTGACCAAGTCAGAAGTTGTTCCGGTGGGTTATGTTTCTCATGTGGAGAGTATGGCTTCCATCCTATGATGCAAGATGTCTTCATTGCCAATGAAATATCTTGGCCTCCCTTTGGGCGCTCCTTTAAAATCGAAATCTATTTGGGACAAAAATGGAGTGGAAATTGGCTAGTTAGAAGAAGATGTATTTATCTAAAGGTGGTAGGGTTGCATTTATTAAAGTACTCTATCCAACTTGTTGACCTGCTTTTTATCTCTATTCCTGCTTCCCACTAAGATGGCCCATCGCATGGAGAAACTTCAGAGAGATTTCTTAAGGGGAGATGGATGATGAGTCTAAATTTCACCTAGTAAAATGGGCCACAATATGTTCACCGTCTACTCTGAGAAAGGGAAGTTCACCATCCGCTCATTCTACAAATCCCTTAGTATGCATAATGCAAGCCCATTCCCGTGAAAGAGCATTTGGAAGACAAAGGCTCCCTTAAGAGCAATCTTCTTTGAATGGATTGCATCCTTAGAGAAGATCCTTACATTAGGCAACTTAAGGAAATGCCAAATCATTGTCATGGATGTGTTTCATGTCCAATAAAAGTGGGGAGCCCGTTATCATCGACTACTTCACTATAAGATTGCCATGACCTTATGGAATGAATTCTTTGCCAAGGTGGAATGAGCTTGAGTGATGCCGAGAAGGGCAATTGATCGCCTAGCATCATGGAGAGGCCTTCAAGGCAATTCACAGTTTGTAGCAATCTAGAAGATGAGCTTAGAAGCTTTGAAGATCATAAGCAGTCCATGGATGAGCTTAGAACTTTCTTTTTTAATACTTTACTCCATTTGTCGATTGTAAACAATTTTAACAACATGAACTTTCTTGAGTTTCTTGTATCACTAGATTATCATGTGTAGGTGATTCTCTTGTATGTGTCTCATGTACTTGGGCTCTTATCTACTCTTATTATCAATAAAATTATGTTTACCAATGAAAAAAAATGTCTTAGTAATAACATTTCCAATACCCAAGAAATTCATTAGAGGAATTACTAGTGATCCTTATTCATATGATAAAATGAGATCATAGAGAGGTAAGAACCTTGATGGAGCCATGTCATCAGCATAATCTCTAAATAATTTTCTATCACCACTAAGCATAGACCGTCCACGTGCTCGAAATGAAGGATGCTCGGGACTGCAAACCAAAAGCATTTGAAATATAGAAACATACAAAATTTGTTATTAGTATATTCATTTTTATTAAGCATATTTATAATACGTTCATACACATAAATATCTAAATATATACTCATACGCTGCAAATACCAAACATTAACTTTTCACATTAGCTAAAAAGTAGACCTTCTGGACCATCTACATATGCCTGAGCAATAATTTCACATAACAACCAGCAGATCATGTGGAGAACCTAAGGAGAAAAAAATTGGAGAGTGCCTGGGTTTGTCTGCATTTGCATGCATGCTAGCACTTGTGCACGAGAACTTCCATAGGTGTCTGTGTGAGCATGTGACATTTTGCAGGAACAATAAAGCTGACTCTTGACAATCAAGAACAACAACATATAACCCAGACAGATTTATATTTCCCTTTAAAAATTAAAAACAAAAAGAAAAGAAAGAGGCAATTCACAATTTTAGGTGGTGAACAGAATTTACAAGACCAAGAATCCAGAAATTAAACTAATCCAACTTCAACCAAAATTTTGACCACATATATGAGACTACAATTTTTCAACTTTGACCATTGCAAGTTTGAGAAGTAACTTGTGAAGATTATTCTTCTACTTCAACCATCTAGTAAAGTAATCAAAAATCTATCCATGTGTTACAAAGGGCAAAATACATGATTAACTTCTTGATTACTCTAATATCCAACCACATTCTGTCCGAGTAACAAAAGATTCCACCTAATTTTTGTAGGACTAGCACAAAAATCTTTCAGCCCCGTTTGGATTGAGAGATGAGATGAGATGGTTTTAGATGAGTTGAATAAAATATTGTTATAATATTATTTTTTAATATTATTATTATTTTGGGATTTGAAAAAGTTGAATTGTTTATTATATTTTGTATGAAAATTTGGAAAAGTTGTAATGATGAGATGAGTTGAGATCACTTCTCAATCCAAACGGGGCCTTCAAGAGTAGCATATTTATTTTTCAACAACTGCAAGTTTGAGATGTAATATTGTGAATGTTATTATCGTATATCATTTATCTAGTCAAGAATTGAAAACTGATCCATGCCTTAGAAAAGGAAAATACATTAATTACTTCTAGAGCACCCTAATATCCACCTAGATTCTGTAAGAGTAACAAAAAACTCCACCTGATTTTTGTCGTACGCACAAAAATTCTTTTAAGATGATGTATTTATTTTTATCCCTTAAGAATAAATCGCTGATGAGGCCAACTCCAACTAGCATGATGATCCATCAGCTCCACAGCCACTGGGCTATCCATCAAAAGGTGGTTAACTGACTAATTATCCCGTGGAATGACCACACCGGTTAATATATATATATATATATATATATATATATTATATGTTCCCTCTTAATCAAATTCTTACTGGTCAAATACTTTTCTGATGCACTCAGGAAAATAGAGATGTTTAATGTCAAGATACGCTCCAATCAAGTTCATCATCCCCTGTCCTTGCACTCTAACTTCACACAGCTGTGCTAAGAACTCAATCATCAACAAAGGCTATTGGACTTTTGCACACAAAATAAAACCGAAGAATTGGTAAATAATGAGTTAATCCTAAAAAGGGGGATTAAAAAACCTGGAACTAGCAGTTCGCTGTTCAGCAATGGCCTTTCGGCGGCTGCGTCGCCAAAATGCATTCGCAATGTTGGGTTCACTATGCGACAAACTGATAGAATTGACCAAAACAAGATTTAATGGCAAACGTCTCATGCTACACTTTATAATGGCTTTTAATCAAACATATATTCTAACAAATAATAGTATTTTGAATGGAAAAAAGAAAGTCATTGCAGAAGCCATTCATTAATCTGCAACTACCATTACCTCAATGTACTCTCAATAGACTTATTTGATCGCAAAATCATATTTCTCAATGAAGGACCAGTTACATTTGACGACGCTTCAAATTTCCGATGGAACAGAAGGCTATCCTCTTTTTCAGCACTGTGGCACAAGAAACAAGAATAATAATGACCTAACCAGCTTTAGAAAGCATGTATGGAGCAAAACATATTTTTTATATGCATGAAGCAACGCATCGTGTGGGCATTACATAAGTGCAAAATCTAAACATCAAACAACATCAGCTAACCTGTCAGGATCTACTCTCTCTGAAACATAAAGTGGACTATTTGGTTCAAGTGGTGAATCACAGGAGTCGTTTTCTGCTGAATCACTCTCCCCTGTTGCAGATATATGGGTCATAAAAATTGCCTTGGTAGATCGTGGTATCAGCTTCCCAGGAAACCGCATAAGATCAACCAAAAGTTCCACAGAATTCAGCACAACTATAACAGACATATGCTTATAGGAATCTGCACACTCAACAACCCCTTCATTTGGCAAACCCTGATCAAAATAATGAAAAAAACAGACAAGGGCTTCCAGATATTAGAAATGATGATCAGCAATCAAACATACTTTCACATTATCTGCACAGAACAGTTTAATTAACCAAAAGAAACTAAAAGCTTACCACCATAAGCCTACTTTCGAGACCTACAGTATCTGCTAGAACTTTAAATAAGATTGCTCTAGGACGGCATGAACCTTGCTTTATTTGCCCCAGCATCTGAATGCCTCGATTCTCAAACATGTGAGAGGTTTCTTCTAGTGCAGCTTTTGCTGGACTTTCCAAATTTGGCCGTTCATAAACATCAGCTACCTGTGTCAAAATATATTCTTTTTGGTGAAACAAAATAATAATTACATTGTCAGTGGTTGATCTTACCACATATCATCAATCCAAAAATTGGGATCAGGGATAATTTGTCCAATCAAAGAGAAATAAATGCTTATGGTATATGGTGATCCCAGTGATGGCTGAGAAACAAAATCCTTTACCAAATTAGTATATTGAGATTATATAACAATATGAACAATGCAGCTTGTTATAAGAAGTCCACACCTTGACACCCACACATGAACAAAATATTCAACTCAATCAACAAATACAAACAATATGAATTATTTGGAATAAAAGAATAAGTTGCACACATCCACAACCAAGCAACTATGCTTGCCATCACATCTAAGTTCCCATCGTCAAAAACATCAAGTGTTTGACACTTTAAGTGCTACCAGAAAACATAAGAATGAATGGCTTAGGAAAGTGTAAAACATAAGAATGAATAAATTGTAACACTTGGTCATTCTTGGCACAAGAGTTGAGAAAATTCTCACCAATCCGGATATCTTTTTTATCATTGCAGGTGGATTTGAGTTCAGCCCTTTCACCAGTGTCACAATCAGATGCTTCAGCAGAGATAGCTTTCTATCTTTCTCACTATCTACAAGAATGATATCAGCTTTAAAACCCTCTCCCCCAAAAGCGTGGAGCTCATCCAGAGTAGGGATAGCATCAAAAAGCTCCTTCAGCCTTTTCTCCTGTAGATGGTTTTAAACCAACAACTTATACCAAATTTTGAAACTAGACTTTTTTTTTTTATATAAGTAAAACAAAATTGAAACTAGACTTTTAGTGTAAAACCAGACAAATCAAGCACTGGTTTCATCTGAAAGATAGGCAAAATATGCAGATACACAGAATAGGGTCATCATCCAGTGCTAGAAATAAAAGTGAAAATGCCATATTACTAGGGAAAATTAAAACATGCGACGATTTTCACGTCATCATTCAATGACAATGAATATGTCTTTGACAAATTTTAATAATAGACGTCAACTCTAGAATAGTCCTCTGCCGCTCCAATGAAGAGATCATTAATAGCTTACGTAGGGATGTATATGATAAAATATTTTCCTGATAAATAATAGAATTAACTAAAAATAAATGGACACCATAGTACTTGAAGACAAAATATAGAAATGCAAAGGGAAAAGGAAAGAAAGAAAAGGCCTTAATTTACATAGTTTTAAATCTCCAATAAAGAAATTGAAGACTTTTCTTCCATAAGTAATAAGATTTCATTAAAAAGCACTGAGGAGCACAACCCTAGTACACAAGAAATATATAAGAGAATACCTATCTAGGAGAGAGAAAATAGAAATTCAGAAATTTTTAAAAGCTAGAAAAAAAAAAAAGAATCAAACCATCATGAGCTTCTATTCATGTATAAAGAGAGTTTTAAAGACGTTCTTTTTCAGCTCTACCACCGGATCTTCCCTACCTTCAATGGTCCGTGCATTCTATTCTCTTGAAACACACCACATTAAACATAAAGGAGCCAGCCTCCACACCACCAAAATATTACCATGCCCCTGCCGTCCTCCCCAACTCACCTACTCCTCACATGCCCTCTAAGGCATTAACCCAATCAAAACCAAACCTCTAAAAAATCAAACACCATAAATCTCTCACTACATCAAAATGTAGAAGAAGATGATCAATAGACTCCTCGTTCCTCGTACACATACAGCACCAACTCACCACAATCATGTACTGCTTCCTCAGATTATCTAACGTCCTTACAATTCCTAATATCGCCATCCACACACAAACTCTTGAAGGAGCCTTCACTCTCAAAATGCTCTTCCACGTAAATGGGGAGCCCATTGGTAATATTATGACCTCATAGTAAGACTTCACTTGAAATTTATGACTCATAAATGTGATCCAACAAATACCATCCACACCTCCTCGTCGTACTCTAAAATTAAACTTCTTAATAAAGGAAGACACACGAAATATTGGATTTCCTGAATCACAAGTCTTATATGCTGTGTTATGATCACCTCATACTGATAAAAAGTAACCAAATCCACTGCCTAATCTTGTACAGGTCTAGTAAAAAGAATAACCCAATGAGTACTTCCATTTCAAATTTACATATTTTCCGCTACCCACGCATCCTTACAAGGATACAGTACAACTCCAGGTGAGGTATCTTCAGAGGTTGACCCTCACACCAAACGTCATGCCAGAAACTAACCTTTGTTAAACACCCACCAAAAATTTAATAAATGTTGACAAAGAGTCCCAACCCCTCCTGATATGTTTCCACAACCCGACACCAAATGGCCCACCCCATTACCTCTTTTGAACAACGATCACCTCCACAAACTCCCATACTTGGTATCTATCCCACAATCTCCATAAAGCATCTCCCTCGCCACATAACACCATAACCATTTACCCAATAAAGCATGATTAAACAAAGATAATTTTTGAACCCCCAAACCACCCAATTTCTTGGGAGTGTGAATAGTCATCCAATTCATTAATTGAGACTTAAACTCATCGCCCATTAATCAACCACCATTAGATAAATAAAGTCTTTTCCAGACCGCGAACTGTTCTTCCACTTTTTGAGTATGCCAATCGAAATAGATATAGCCTTATAGGAAGCACCCAAAGGCAAACCCAACATATTTCTTTGGAAAAGAAGAAACCTCACAGCCAAGAATATTGGCCAAGCTTTCCACTTCTCCCACCTGAACAACAGGAATGACCTCATATTTTGCCAAATTGATCATCAGACTTGAAACCGCTGCAAAACATAAGAAAAGACACCTCAAGTCTTGTAACTGTTCAGCATTTGCATCACAAAAATAGAATGTCATTAGAAAAATGTCAGATAACAATCCCTTATCCACTGTAGCGTTCATCATCCTACTCAATGCCATAACAATAACAAATACCAATGGCGATAGTGGATTCCCTTGTCTCAAACCACGAGGAACTACTAATCTAGACAGAGAACAATTACTTATAATAGAAAACCGCACTGAGGAAATACAATGTGATATACAGTCCCTCCAAATCTCTCCAAAAAGTCACATATATTCAACAAATATAGCAAAAGGTCTTTGTTTGCATGGTCATATACTTTCCCCAAGTCTAGTTTACAAAAAGAAAAAACCACAACCGCAATCCCTGATCCAACTATCAAAACATTCATAAGCAATCAAAGTTGTTCAACGATCTTGAACAGTCACAAAGTTCTCTCCTTTCATCTCTCTTTTGCAACCATAAATTAAGCCCTGCTCTATACCTACCAAAACCGTAAAGCCTCATATATTCCCAAATAGCCACCAAACAACCCATCTAACCAGCCATATATACCCTCTATTGTCCAGAAGTTTCCCTAACCCATTCGAAATCCTAGAACCACAACATATCTTGACTGTAACCCACCATGAACACGGATTCCCTATTTTATCCTATGTCACAATCCTAACTTATTTTGCCATCTTTCCAGTTTGACGATTCTTTTCAAATCCTTTACATAGCAATATACTAGTTGTGTGTGTAAAAGAGGTGATTCCTAGTAAGGTCCGTTTATCTTACAAATACAATTGGCTTTTGCATAGTTATCAAACATTAAGTAACTTGAGAACAAAAAAAGATGAATAAGCTTTCGAGTCACTCAAAGTAGGGCTGGGTGGTGGGCCCTAGCAATCCGGCCCTCCCAACCAATCTGCCCAGCCCGCAGGGGTAAAGGGCAGAAAATCCACCCGGCCCTGGGTGGGCGGATTCATTTAAAGATAAAAGCAGACGGGAGGGTGGCGGGCATGGGTAGCCACCCACCCACCTATATATAACTCAACCGACCGCCTAAATATATAACCTTGAAAAAAACCCTAATTCTATTCTCTTTTTACTCTCAGTCTCAACTCTCTCTCCCACCGCTCACTCCTTCGTTCTCTCCTTCTTCACTCCTTCCTTCTCTCCTTCTTCTCACCTTCTTCTACCTATCTTATTGCAAGTCCTGGGTCATGGATCACTCGAGCTAGTTGTAGCCAAGAGACCCACGGCCATTGGATCTCTCAAGCTATTTGTAGCTGAGAGACCCAATGGCCACGGGTCTCTCGATCTGGTTGTAGCCAAGAGACCCATGGCCATGGCCATCGGTAGGGGTGCGCAAAAATCCAACCCACCAACCCCAAGTTCGACTCCACATCGTCAGAGTCGAAATCGAAGCCCTGACAAAATTGAGTCGGAATCAAATTTTTCATGTTAAATATAGCATATACCTATATTTAAGTCTATAACTTATGCTCAATACTATGCTAGTAGAAGTGTTAATAATCATGGCATAATAAATTTATAGTATCACATATATATATATATATATATATATATCTATAAATTCACTATTAAATACTAGTTAGTATATGTATTGATAC
Source organism: Juglans mandshurica (assembly GCA_022457165.1). Taxonomy (NCBI): domain Eukaryota; kingdom Viridiplantae; phylum Streptophyta; class Magnoliopsida; order Fagales; family Juglandaceae; genus Juglans; species Juglans mandshurica. The sequence continues at coordinate 14,250,497 of CM039620.1, forward strand.
ATATGCAGGGGTAGTAACTGTTAAATATAAACCATGTACTGTTACGAATCTATACTATGTATATAGTAGTCCACTATGTGTACTACTAGATTAATATTAGATGTATGCTATATAATTTATATTAAGGGTATACTATTATTTTATACGTACATATACTATAACTATAGGCTTGAAATTATAATAATTGATATAGGGTAAACTTTATATCATAAACCTTTGCGTATACATATATTCAATAGTAGCATATTTACTTGTATAAATCTTAGAGTAATTGTTTATGGTTATATCATGACAAATTATAAATAGATTTTACATATACGTAATACTAGTACATGCACTAGTGTATATCATAGAGTAATTTTTCTTTTTTATTTGGCACCAGGTATCCAAGAATAAAGCCCCGACTAATCCCGGGGGTGCACAAACCCTCGGAAAGGAGTTTCCCACTAGTGCACCTCGGGTAATTCAAGAGGAAGTTCCCCCAATCCGATGGCCCTCAAAAATTGTTTCCAACCAAGAAGATTCGAACCTTAGATTTGGATATCATAGAGTAATTGTTAATGGTTCTATCGTGACATACTTAAATATAACTTATACCAATATATGTACTAGTTTCACAACCATGTTCCAATTATAGCATATACTCATAAAATTTTAATTTCAATCATTCTGGACTATATCATTATAGCTTATAAAAGTAATACTGTATTCATTTTATAACCATGATTTAACTATTAACTTAATATTTTACTCATATTGATACTATGATATATATTACTTAATTTCTATGTCTATCAACTTTCATATTGTTGTATAATTTATATTATGATTTTGTGACTTATACAATAGTACTATTACAATTTACAATCATCTTGACCACCAATTATGCATTCATTTTTCGTTGTGAATATCACAATCTTGTAATAGTGTTTGGTGGGTCTGAAATGAGAGAAAAAAAAATTCTTGCATGTTGAAATCCTACTCCGACATCCGCTCTGATTTATGGAGTCAGAGGCATAGCAAATTCTAAGGGTATCAGAGTCAGAGTCAGAATTTTGGATTCCGACTCCAACAATGTTGATGCTCAACCCTAGCCACGGGTCTCTCAATCTTGTTGTAGCCGAGAAACCCATGGCCATGGCTGTTGGTTTCTTGAGTTGGGTTTCCCAGCCGTGGGTAAGTTGTTTTTCACTATTTTTTTTTTAATTTATAGTTGGATCTACGTATTTGATGATCGATATTTTGGGATTTGAATATGAAGATTTGGGGTATGGATGTGGTTCTATGGGGTTGTCTCTGTATGTGTTTCGGGAAGAGGGTTGGGGCAAATCGAGTAACCGACGGCCATGGTGGATTTTTGCTGGGAGAAGCATATAGGCGGTGGGTTCAAAAATCCGCCCGTCCATTAGATGGGGGGCGGATGGTCAACGGCGCTCAGGGCAGGGTGGAAAATAACCACCTCCCATGCGCGTGTAGGGGCCAAGGGAGGGTGCCACCCGCCCATGTAGGATGGGTGGCACCCCTAACTCTAAGTTGTAAGGTAACCATTATTGAAGCAAAATTAAACAGTTAAGGTTAAACAAAGAAATAATCTTGAGAGAAACCACTGTTTGGAAGCAGCCACTTCGCACACTCTATGTGGCATCATCCCAACCATTCATTTGAAAAGAAGAAATTAGTGGAATGTAGTGTGTGCATTGTGTGCACCACTACAGTGGATGCTATATAGCATTACTCTTAAACAAATGTGAAAGCATAAATTAGTTTCCGTGAGAACTTTTCTTCAAACTTAAGAGGAAAGGTAGTTTCAAATGTTGTCCCCTTTCCAGCTTTCCAGTAATTCTTGCAACAAGTATGTTTTTAATAAGTGGAGGGGAGCAACCAACTTTTAATGGAGTTTTCATACAAAACTTGGCACATCGACTTGAACTGGAAAACCACACCTGCTCAAAGAAGAAATCACCTAAGTAAAGGATCAGCTAATTCTCCTTCATAACCACAGTCTGCAAGTTGACTCAGCCATGAGCTTGCCTGAATTAGGAGCTTCAACAAACAGTAACACAAGCATTCCAAAAATACCAAACTTCACTTAGAATTAGCATTGTCCTAATTGCCTTCTATAGTACTTTGTTGGAGTCCAAATCATGCCTTGACCACCTCTCCCCTTGGGTTAAGCACTAACAAAATCAGCAGTTGTTCGCCAGAGTCCAACAATCAAGCAGGCAGTGTAGCCAAAATCTGACCATTGAGCAAAACAGATTCCATGGAATCAGACCAACCATACTGCCTGCTTTCAGAAGGTTTCTGATAGGCTAGTCAATAGGATCGTGTTTTGGCTTTCTTTTAACACGCTCGGGCCCATGAGGTCAGTGACCTGTTTCAGGCTTTATGAACTTCCCATTCGGCACATATGTAGCCAGCCATACGCACCACACACCATCATTTGGCCCCATCTCCCATATCATCATCTCATTGGGAAAACTCATTCAGCCATCCCATGGCCTTAAAACTCTCATAACCTCATTGCCAACCACAAATCAACACCACCTCATCCATCCTTGTGATTTTGATGAAGTGCTTATAGTCCCCACTTCCAACCCCAATAGTGGGTTCTTGCAGGCTCATCTATATCCTTCTCAAAAAATGTCCCAACGGGTAAAGGTGCTATTATGGTTACACCCGAATAGATAATTTACCTTTTGGTCTCCCCCTCCTTACCGAATTAGTTTAGAAAAAAGAAAAGAATATACACCCAATTGACACCTCCACCAAAACACCAAAGCCAACATAAATCAAGTCAATCAGCCTATAACAATAGAGCAATCAAGAAATCTTCTAAGAAAAATGGAGGCCTTAGAAGTTTGCCCAATAGTGGCAGTGTGACCACCAACACCTAATCTGCACCAAAACAACTAGCAAGGCATTGCCTTTACCAGCCCACCACCGCCATAGCCTTCTCTGTTTATCCCTTTCTCTCTTAACTCCCCAAAGCCATACCCGAATACTGACCTATAAAGAAAACCAGAGAGAAATCCAAGGCTGACGGTTAAAGAGATACAAGAACTGACCAAACGGTAATATAGGTTACGAATTTTGATTTTATATATAGGCATCAAGCATGTTGGCTATGGTTGGACCACTAACACCCAAAACTCACAACTGATTTGACACAGTTGGCCTCCCACTTCCAACCCCAATAGTGGGTTTCTTGCAAGCTCATCTATATCCTTCTCAGGTAAAGGTGCTATTATGGTCACACCCAAATAGAAAATTTACTTTTCGGTCTCCCCCTCCTTACCAATGGTTTCAAAAAAAGAAAAGAATATACACCAAATTGACACCTCCAACGACCAAAACACCAAAGCCAACATAAATAAAAGTCAATCCGCCCAACAATCATATAAGACCCCATACTTTTGAGGTTTCTAATTTAGGAAAGTTAGGGTTTACATTATATAATTTGGGCTTCTATTTTTAAAGAATGAATTAGGGTTAGATCTAAAATTAGGCCCTTGAGCCCGCGTTCATTCCTTGAGGTTAATTATTGGGATCCTAGGATTACCCAAGGATTATGGATGATTAATTTTATGAAGATTTAGAAACCCACGAAGCCCACTAGGCCCAAGCCTATTAGGCCCAAACCCACTAGGCCTATGAAAGGATGAGCAAGCCCAAGTATTATCCTTGCCAAACCCATAGATAGCCCATGAAAGTGAGCCCACATATGTTATACCCGAAACCTACTTGCACTACACTTCTAGTTGCAAGCACATGTCTAGGTCTACTCCAACTACAAGTCACCTATTCCTACTCCAACCACAACTCCTAGGTCAACTATGACTCCAAATCACATTTAAACACTCCACTAAACCCACAACACTAGGACTACCACACCCCTTGGACTCTACACACTCCAAACTCTATTTATAGACACCATATGATAGCCTACCTACCATTACATGAGCCCTAAGCATGGCCCCCCTCCAAGGCCACGAAATTCTCTTTAATTTCGTGGTAAAACCAAAAGCCCTATGCCCCATAACCTTGCTACGACATTCACACCCTAGGCAAGAAGATCAAGTTCCAAACCACGTAGCTAAGCCATGTACTCCAACCCAACCTTTGGATCAAGCTCTTCCTTTAGGTAACTATCACTCTCCTCACTTATAAAAAATAAAAAATAAAAACTATCACTCTCTCTCTTCTTTTTTCTTTTATGATAGTTATGTTAGACAAATGCCATGCGATCATATGAAATGAGTGAAATTCTGATTTCATAAAGGGCTAGGAAATACACATGCTAGAGTTAGGTTTCATGGCATTAGAATACATCTTTATACACGGGATTGGACAAGCATACATATGGGATGATTACTTGAATGAAATCATGCATATTTGAGGACCTAGACCCATGATTTTGATGGTTTAAACATCGGGACAGATTTTACAAAGAGAGACCAGGAGCAATTCGGGTGACATGTAGTGTAGACTTGAATATGGATGGATGCATAAGGTTCAGATTATATGAACTCACATGACTAAGTGTAAATAGCATGAATAGTTATAGGTTTGCTAGACAAGATTAGGTTTGAAGATCCAAGAGTACATAGGTATGAATTGTGATGAAGGATGATGGACTAAAATGATTAAAGTGATCTACCAAAAGTTAAGGGCTAATTGACTGTTTAGAACCTCAATAGGTATTTGGGTAGTCCAATTGGAGAAGCTTTAGTCTTTAAAGTGATGACATACGAGATTATAAATTGATGCGATTACATATATATTGAATAGGTGATTGTCGATGTGCTAATTGATGTCCAGAGTTGCAAGATAAGTAATATGATCACGCCATTCATTGTCATGCATATTTTCTAAATTATGTAAGTAGCATGATCATATCCTTTCATATATGGTAAACAATGTTTTAAAAGTATATGTATGTATGGCCCTTTATTGAAAGCCCCTTTTTACATACCCAGTTATGATATGATGAAAGTGAGTTTCAATGTCATGTTATTATATGTTTTACATGCATCATGATATGTTTTCATTTATAATTACGATAAGCTATGCCATTATGTGTTCTACACGCATCATGGTAAGAAAGATAAAAGACAAATTATGAAAGAAGTTATGGTTGGAGAGGAATGAATGAGGTTTTGAGGATCGTGACGGGACAATGGACAAGATTAGAACTTTTTTCCTTCATACTTTATTCCAGTGGTCGATTATTATAGACTTGAATGGCATGAACGTACATGATTTCCTTGTATCTTTAGACACTCATGCATAGCTACTGCTCTTGTTTATGTCCCGTGTACTTCGCTTCACCTTTTCTAATAAAATTCTTATTTACCACTAAAAGAAATGGCCACAAGAGATGCATGGTACCAATGCAATTATGAGTGGATGTGCAAGCTACAGACCTAAGCGTGGTCCACCATAGTATGTTATGATAAGTTAAGCGGTTCCCCTTATGGAACCGGTGCACAACCTTGCACATGGGGGTTAAGGTGTGCTGGTCATTAAAGAAAGGGAAGAACAAGTTTAATAAGTTATGCATAGTACATGTTACATGTTTATGTTAGTATAAGTATTAACAATGCACGTTTTTCAACAAAACCCTAGGTTTATATTATTTTTACTGCATGGTGTATTGCTTATTGAATATTCGACTCTTTTTTTGTATGTTACAAATGTTTTAACCCTCCTAGGTTATGGTCAATGTGAGAAAGGTGTTGCAGGATGGGACTTGACTCAAGGAGATGAAACATAGGCCTAGGTAGTTTTTGAGATATTTAGTTATATGTTTTCAATCATTAAGTTTATTTTGTTAAGCACATGAGACTTGAATGATTTTCAAGTACTTCCGCATATTTTCTTTTAAATTTTAATGAAAGTATGTTTTATATTAAATTATGGAATCTTTTATACCGGGCTTCTAAGTAAATGGTTTTAAAGGTTAGTAGCATTGTGGGTCTCTTAGATTTCTAAGAAAAATGTTATTCTTAAACCTTACATGAGTAACGCACCAAAAGTGGCAGTAACACCTCACGCAACTTAACCATATCGAACCTTGCAATCTCGAGCATAAGGGAAGGTCATGCTAATGGACAACGCGAGCAAAGCCAAAGGCAAGCAGAGACCTAACAACCACGACACTGGGCAAGCAAAGACTTAGGTGAGCAAGAGTAGGCGAACGCAACATTTGGGCGAGCAATGACAAAGGCGCTCAAAGGACAGGCGAGATTAGCACTTGGCGAGCAATGATCGAAAGCGAGCTACAAGATGGACCAGCAAAGTAATAGATAAATCGGGCAATGGACAAGTAACAAGCAAAGCAATACGAGTCCAAGCAAGTACTCGTAACGTATTCCCCGTACCTCTCATAAAGACCCAAGCAAATGCTCAAAAGTAGTTTAGATGTGCTCGGAGGTAACCCAACCAAATCAAGTGCTCAAAAGCGTGCAAGCACTCTCGCGGAACCCTCAATCCCCACCAATACAACACCTGTTACAAAGGAGATTTACGGACTCACATGCCACCCGACCATGCGCAACTAGCATCAGAGGCTTTTTCACCACGTGTACAACATTCACAAGCGGTAGACTAGAGGACCAACCCCACCTGAGGAGCTCATCTCTCCTTGGCCGAGCTTCTGGAACGCGGTAGGGCACATCATTATGGTCTCTGCCACCATCTCAATCCAACGTACACCTGGACAGCTAGGAGTTTGACAACCAATCAGACCAATCCCCGCGACTCGTGAGAGATAGCCTGTGACAACTCTTTTCCTTTTATCCCTCTCGTCGGCCATCACTTCTCTTTCACCCCTTGTCTCCGAAGCTATCTCTTTCTCTCGAAGCTACTCTGAGCTCTCTCCCAGTCTCATTCTCCCCCTTATGTATTCTAACTTCTTCTCTAGAAAAAGGGTACCCTAGCTCTCTTAAGCCTAAGCTCACACGCATTTGGACACTTGAGGTCATCATTGAATTGCTGGAAAGACAACCCACCAACAACCAAGCTCGGTAAACCTTCACTATTCGAGGTAAGTGACTTCTTTAACAATACCTACAATGTGTGTGGATGAGTGTGGATTATGCTGTTGTTTCAAGTTCATGACCCTATATTTCTGTGTTACACCAAACGAAAGTCGACGGTGCTATATGATGAATGACCAAGAGTCATTCTCTCTTTTCTCAGATTTAGCTCTGCGTAGTTAAGGATAACTGGGAGTTGATCTAAGTATTGCCTCGTTCCTCTCTATTTCACCATGTTTTACAAGTGGACTAATGGTTTCTAAATCCCTTACCTTGTTTTATCATATCTTGTGGTTAGTTTGCCTCATATATGTTGTACGTTATTTTCTGGTGTTGAGTTTCAGTTAGATTTTGCCCTTTGAATGGGTTCACTTCATGTATTTCACTGCAACATTAGATCTTTTGAAATATTTACTTCTCGGTTTCAAACCTGGTACGATGACCATTACGTGGTTTTATGGTTTTCACCTAGCACGTGTTGTGTAATTTATTCACACTTTGATGTTGATTGTATAAATGTTCCTGGATCTTGCCTTGTATATATATGGGTTGGTTTTTTCTGGCTTTAACAAAAACGAGTGTGTGCGAGGGTAACTCACGACCCAGAGTCGAGATGGGGTATTATCTCAGTAGAACTCCCATGGTCACTTAGGAGCGTGTAATAATGGAGTGACATCCCCTAAGTTGACGTTAGGTGATCAACGGACTTGGGCAAGACAGTAACACTCTCAAGTTGAAGTCGTTGCCTCTCTCTTCTAGAGAAAACTAGAGGATGTTGGGGTGAAGGACGAGGTGTGAAATCAAACATTACTTGTAACAAAGTCATATGCACGATCGTTACCCGCAGTGTGGCGAATGGAGCTAGGGTGTGTGCACGACCATTATAAGGGAGGTCGTGGTGCCCACGTTAAAAAGGAGAAAGAATTAATAAGGTTATTAAGGAAATGGGAGGGCCTGGGGTTCTCAGATGAGTTTTTGGTTATTGAAGAGCCTGGGGCTCTCGGATGACGAACCTTATATTTGACGTTCGAGCATCAAATGCTCGGAATGGTTGCTGTGTTAAAGAATATATATATATATATATGTTGTTCGGGTTGCTGCAGCTCTAAACTCACGAGCATTATTGTGTTGCTCGGGACATCTTTATGATATTTTTAAAGGATTTATGTTCAAAATACTCACGGTTTTAAGGTTAATTGCTGCTTGGTTTCCTGACATTTGCTTTCATGCTTTTTGCCCATTGCTCGGGATGATGTTAGTTTGAAATCCTATATATATATAAGTTGCTCGGGATTTGTTTGAACATGTGGTATTGTATTTCTTCTGCTTCATCTCTCATTTCTGTAAATATACTTTACTGACTCTAAGGGGTTGTTTGGATACAAGAATCCTCTCAACTCATCTCATCTAATCATCACAATTTTTTCAAATTTCCACACAAAATACAATAAACAATTCAACTTTTTCAAATTCCAAAACAAAAATAATATTCTAATAATATTTTATTCAACTTTCATCTCATCTCAACTCACTATCCAAACCTCTCCTAAATCTTATGTTTATATTTGCATATTCACTGTCTCTACATGCAATGTATAAATTGTCATTGGTTTAAACTTACTAAGATTTCTTGGAATTTCACCATTGTAGTCCCACTACGGTTTTGCCCCTCGAAACCGTAGACCTTGATGCAAATATAGGTGATGAGGGCGTGTACAATCATGAAGACCCAGTACAGCCCGAGGAGTAAGACAGTGGCCCATCCCCCCCGTTTGGGTTATTATTCTGTAATGGACTATGTTTGTCTAATTTAGGTGAATTAATGGACAATTTATGGTCTATAATACCTTAACAATTGTGGAGTTGTGACTTATGGATGGTTTAAGATGCCAAGTTTGATGTTCTAAAATAACTTCGCTAAAACTGATGTCTTTAGTTCTACATATACCTTATTCCTTTCGGCTGTGAATATCTATACACGCGTATGCCAAGCATACAAGCACACAAAATTGCACACAACGCAAGGGGTGTAGCCCATGCATTCCAAATCCTGATGTCACGGATTTCCGCCAAATCACAAGTGGGGGCTGAGGGCATCACACCTTATGGGACATGGTGTAATCAATAAATTTTTTAAGAAATATGGAGGCCTTAGAAGATAGCCCTAGTGGAAGCGTGACCACCACCACCATAGCCTTCTCTGTTTATCCCTTTCTCTCTTAACTCCCCAAAGCCATACCCTAATATTAACCTATAGAGAAAACTAGAGAGAAATCCAAGGCTAACAGTTAAAGAGATAGGAGAAATGGCCAAACGGTAAATTAGGTTACAAATTTTACCAACACCCGAACACTCACAACTAATTTGACATGGTTTTGGATTTCAAACCACCTACCCACAGAACTGTCATAATCCAACCAATATCCATTGACTTTCAATCAAAACTATCATGTAGTTCAGATTCTTTAACACCATGCTTACCCTAGTTTAGCACATCCAATAGTTCATATGAGGCGACAACTTAGTGCTGCTATTCCCCATCCCATTTTGCATGTGCAAAACCCACTAAAATCCGAAACCCAACAAGGAGATAAATTTGCAAACTATCCTCTAAATAGTAATCATATACGAAACTTGATTGAAAGAGGGATACTGTTCATCCATCTACTCAGAAGATCAAACCCTGCCTCTTTCCACAACTTGAAAACTTACAATCACTTGAATATTCAAACCAGAGATCCTCACGAAACATCAATGAATCTGACTCAAGAATATTTCAATTAGCCCAGTTTCTACATTGCGTCCTATACACAACAACCATTGAGACAAACATGGGCTGTCAAGTCCATTCAGGCATTCACCAATTCAATTAAGGGTCTCCAGTAGATTTGCAAAGGAAGATAAAACAAGAATATATAGGCGATGCAGAAAACATTAATCAGATATATTTTCAAAAACCACCATAGAATTGAATATGAAGCAACCAGAACAACTCCAATTTCAGAATGCTAAGAACCCCTTCATCCAGAACAGTAAAAAAATTCAATAACACACTCAAAAATTATAAGCAAGAGAGGGAAAATTTTAGCATCTAAAGATAAAAAAGAAATGAAACTGAAAAGGGAACTCAGTCCCCTTACGGTCATGTCACAAGCACATCTCTCGGATAACTCAGCTTCCAGCAAAAGTCAGGCAAAGAATAAATCAGAAGTAGTCATAGCATTAAAATAATTGTCTACACTAGCAAAATTGAACTTCAAACTCACTGGAACGACAGAATAGAAACCGTTTGGAATCTGTTGAGAAAGTATTCCCGTGCGCCAGAGAATTTGAGATGCTCTCTGAGGTGACAACCTATCTACCTCGGAACTTATAGGCGATTCTTTATTACTTAAGGTCTCTTCTGGAGAACCCAAAGACACTGATCCAAGCTTTTCCATAAAATCTGAAGGCCACCATGAAGCATTTGAAGGCCCTTGCTCTGCTGGCCATGCATCATCTCTTGTCTCCTCCATGTCTTTAAATATTTGGAATGTAAAACCATTTCGCCCCACGTTTTACCCCATAAAAGACACTTTCAATCTAAGAATAATCCTTAGACAAAAGAAACATTGGATTGCACACTCTAATTGCTCTGAATTCTTAAAGCTGGAGGCCATAGGACCTGCAGAACACAGACTGAAGGCAAAATATCACATGTTTGACAAGCAAATAAGCTAGAATAATATTAGAAACAAGGTGTCCTTCCAGACACAAGCACAAGCAGAAAGAAAAAATCAAGAGAACTAAATTTAAAAGTAACATATAATATAAATTCTGCAGTCTCTATAGAGTTGGTGATCCTCTACCAATTAATTACCCAAAACCAAGAAACAGCCACTTAAGTAATGCATAAGAACTTATTCTATAAGTATGAATTATTTCCAAGGAATTTAAGAGCCGAAAACGGCCAAACATAACTGTGAAAAAAAGCCAAAGCAAGCTAAAACACTATTCACAGGTCAATACCAGTCTCACCAGATCACAGCCCTTTCATATAAAAGATACTGTCAATACCTAACAAAAAAGTTTATGAGGGAAAAATTGGTTCAACTCTAAGGATGCAGAGTCTTACCTATGCAAATATTGAGGTTCAGAAAATAATGAACAAACAAAGCAATTCATAAACACAATTTTGATATATTGACTAGAGAAAAATAAGAAGAATATAAGCACGCATAGGCGATGCTCAGGTATATGTCCCGTATACCTGGGCTTTTGCATATTTTTATTATCAATAAGATTTTGTTTAACTATCAAAAAAAAGAAAAATATAAGCAGTTTCCAAAGTTAAACCTATAAAAACTCTCACTCTATCCAAAAATCTCGATAGAGAAACAAGGAAGAAAAGAAATTTGAGTACATGCATATACCTGAATTTCAGTAAATAAATACAAACAAAAAAAATTGATGACAAGGAACTTGGATACTGTACAAACACAAAATGTCTTTTACACAGTTAAACCCCGGACACGTGTAACATGCCCACATTACGCATATCAAGTAAATCATCGGCCTTCTTCCAATGGGACGTGGCCCCAAAATATTGTTTGCACCCAAGGGTACGAACCTTAGACCCGGGGGGAATAATCATATCCCCAGAGCAAGACCCTTACCACTTGATTAAAAAAACAAAGAATAGAAGAATAACTGGTTATTGATATATTAATTATTTTCTACTTTTAAAAATAATTTTGGTACATATATTGGAATTCCTAGAATTATCAGTTATAAGCAAAAACGTGGTGTAGAAATATCATTTACTAAAGCCTAACGAAACAATATCTTGTTTTCAATAAAAATTGTTTAATACATATAATTGAATAGAAATCCAGATTATATTATAGTAATTTGTAACGAACTAAAAGTCAATATATGCATCCATATGAGCTATTTACATATCCACAATCCCTGCACCCTACCTACCACACATTCTCACACATACTACAGATACATACTAGCAATATTTCACATGCACTCAACTCAAGTGTCCATGAAATGCAACAATGTAAATCAGTCAACTGGCTGGACCACTAAGAATTCTTTCACCTACACATTTTAACAAAAAGTCGCATGCAAAACTTAGAAGGTGAATCAGCGATGATATAGTTTCCCATGCCACATAATCAACCCAAAGTTATACACTAAAGAGAATGTAGTGCGGCAAATCAAAATAATTGTAAACATATCTAAATGTGTTAAATCTCGATGGTCTAAAACTTCTCTTAAGCATACATTAACACTAATCCCAAAAATCAATCTCTAGCATGAGAATTCTTTCATGAGTAGCACTATTTGAAGGCCTTTACACCATACGCCCATATACAATCCACATGGCATAATTTGATTTGTAAGATTCAAATTTTAAAATTTATCTTCCAAATCAAATTATGCCATATGGATGGTGTGTGGTGTAAAGGCCTTCAAATAGAACTATTCTTCTTTCACATTACCTTCAACATGGTCCTCACATCTCTCACCAAGATAAAGAGGTGTACTTTCAAAGGCAGAACTAATGTCTCCAAGAACATAATCATTGAAAAACATATAATTTGAAGTCATCATTGGAAAAAACGGAAGAATTACTAACCCAAGAACAATTTTTTTATACACCCAAATACTTAAAATCCTTCATACAATGATAAACCCACTAATCACTGTTCCACAACTCAATTCATGACAAATAACTATATCATCATTTAAATTCAAGTAATCTTTTAGGAAATAGCGTAATTCCCAACTTCAGTCACTCCCAGACATCAGATTTTCAGGATCAAAACTAAAAGCCAAAGAACTGAAAACAAATAACATATAAACAAAAATTTCAATCAGATTCCAAATTCTTCAGAAGATGCCCATTACTCCAAAAAAGCCCAAATGACACAATACTTCACCTCAGTCCCTTCAAATCACACACATTCCTAACATACACACTTGCAATCCACCTTTCGTTGAACAAATACATCGAAAAAACAACCCCGTACCATTACAAACACCCAAAGAAACAAGTCCACACCGTCACTATATTTCCACCAATAAAATACACTTCTCTATCAAAATCAGCTCAGGATTCACTTACATAAATAAAATTGAACAAAAATATAAAAATGTTACCTAAAGACGAATAAATAGAATAAAGAAGGGATCAAATTACATATGTAAATTTAAAAAGGAAAATTTTTACCACCAGCAGATCCGAGCATTTGAATCCGAGTCTCCTTCATTATACACCAACATTCGAATGTCAAACAATCCGCATCCAAATCCTCATCCCCACCTTCCTACGACGAAGCGCCGAAAATATCGACCGACAAATATACCTACATATAAATGTGTGTGTATATGGAAATACAGAGAGAGAGAGAGATTGATGTAAACCAGGAAAAGAAGATGACGGAGGATTGATTGATACAATTGATCGCTGAGGAAAGCGATGGGCTTTTCCTTTTCAGAGAGGGTGAGAGAGGGAGAGAGAGTTGGGAGGGGAGAGGAGATCAGTAGAGTGAGGTGGTGAGTCACGTGCAGAAGGAGAGCCGGAATCGATCTGGATCTTTGGGGACCTCTCCCCGACAGCCAGCTGTCACTACTGGGTGGCTCACCAACATTCGCACCTTCTCGTCAGCCTGAATTACTCAGCAATATATTAGGTGGGTCGTTATACAAAATTAAATTGTTTCATCCTACATAATTATTATAAATTTTTTAAATTTTTACATAAAATATAATAAATTTTTTAAATTTTTAAATAAAAATAATATTATAAATTTATATTATAACAATATTTTATTCAATTTTTAATAAAATATTTCATCTCATCTAAATGAACTGTGTAATCAAACAAAACCTTATTTACAAACATACTAAGCACTTATGTCTTTTACCTCATTTAAATTAATAACATCCGTATTTTAGATCTCATTTGGTTACACAAATAAAAGAAGATAAAAGTTAAAAGTTGAATAAAATATTGTTAGAATATAATTTTTAAATATTAGAAATTTAGAAAAATTAAATTGTTTATTGTATTTTGTGTAGGACTTTAGAAAAGTTGTAAGAATTAAATGAGATGAGATGGTTTGTATAATCAAACGAGACCTTAATTTTATTTTATTTTTTTTTATAGAAAACGAAGTTCATTAATAGACATCAATCTTATAACTGTAAATTACATGAAGAAAAGATCCCCACCACAAATTAATGTCATTGACATTCCAAGCAAATCTTACAAGTCTATGTGCAACTTCATTACACATTCTTCCTATATGTCGAAATTCACAACTGATTAATCTTGCCATCAACTATTTGCATCCTTTATGACATTGTCTAACATAGACATGGATGGCTCAGATTGTTGTAGCTCATTTACCATGATCAGAGAGTCACTTTCAATTATGAGGTTGTTGAATTCCAAGTGAACACTAAGCTGAAGGCCCCTGAGTGTCGCCAGCATCTCAATTCCTGCTGCATCACTAATATCCTGCTCTTTCTTACTAGCTGTTATAAGTACCTCACCCTTACAATCTCTAGAATTGCTCCAATACCTGCATTGTGATGTGTTAGAAACATGGTTCCATCAACATTTAATTTAAACACTCCTGAAGGTGGATGTTCCCATCTGCAATGGTGTCTCATTGCTTTTAAAGGTTTCCCTTTGGATTCTTTAAACATCTTCTACACTACCAGAACATGCCCAACAACTTGTTTAGGATGTAAGCACTTGTTCTCGAAAGTCATTATATTTTTTCTGTACCAGCAGCTCCAAGATATTAGAAATAAAAGTTCAAGATCATCATTCCTCTCATCTCATTTAGTTGACATGTAATATCACTGTAATTTCTGTAAGAATGTTCTGCTCTAGCAATATGTAAGTGTTTATCCTAGCACTCTTGTATAGTAGGGCAGTAGCAAAGTGCATGTACCACATCCTCAACCTCAGAACCACAAAATTGGCACATCTCCTCATTCAAAACCTGCCTCTTTCTTAGATTATGTTTAGTAGGCAAACTCTCTTTACAAGCTTTCCATAACTTCTGTAGGGACAAAGACTTTTAGCACTCACCTTCCATCCTAATCTTCTTTGATGCTCTAAATAATCTATATGCACTCTTCATACTAAAGTGTTTATTATTTTCAAGGGCCCAAAATTAATTTATCAACTGATGTACCAGGGTTGAGAATCAGTTTCAGCACCTCACTAGCAGCATCTGTAGGTAACATTGATCTCAGCTTCTACACATTTCACCACTTGGTATGATGATCAATTAGACTAACCATAATTGCATTATTATCTCTGATTTCCTCTTCTTGCGTGTTGTTGGCTAGATTAACATAATCAGGAATCCAATGATCCAACCATATATTAATGAATTTACCCTCACCTGCCCTCCATCTACACCCCAAGTGCCAGAAAATTTTTGACTTCCCATATTCTTTCCACACAAAAGAGGAATTATAGCCCAACTTGGCATCCAAGACCTGGAATCTTGGAAAGTACTTAGCTTTAAAAACTTGGTGGAGCAAAGTAGAAGTTTCTTACATTATCCTCCACCCCTGCTTAGCTAAGAGAGCATCATTGAAAGTTCTGAGATCCTTAAAACCCATTCCTCCAACCTGTTTGGTCTCACACATTTTGGCCCAACTAATCCAATGAATTTTATGTTCCTCTTTTTTCTGACCCACCAAAATCTTGCCATCATTTGTTCAAGTCCGTGACACTAGCTGCCAGGGAGTTTGAAACAGCTCATAGAATAAGTAGGGATTGAGAAAGCTACAGCCTTGACAAGAACCTATTTTCCATCTATGGAAAACATCTTCTCTTTCCAATTTTGCAACTTCTTCCACACTCAATGCCTGATATTAAAGAAGGCTTTATTTTTTATCTACCAACCAAATACTTCTCATATTGTAACAATTGCTACACCCCCCATAATGACATTATCTCTTCTTGCTTTACAACATCCACATTCTTGCTAAAAACCATTGTAGTCTTCTCCCTATTAACTTTCTGCCCTGAAGCCTCTTCATATATGTCTAGCAATTGTTGAATCTGAGTGTTTTTTTCAATAGTAGACTTACAGAACAGAATATTATCATCAACAAATAGAAGATGTGAAATCTTAGGAGCTCCTCTACATATTTGGATTGTAGATAATTGTCTTTCTCTTTCAACTTGGTGAAGTAAAGTGATAAGACCTTCTGTGCACAGCAGGAAAAGGTAAGAAGACAAGGATTCCCCTTGTCTGATACCTCTTGAAGGTATAATAGGACCTTTAGGCTCACCTTTTATCAATATTGAAAATGTAACAGACTTGATACACATCATCATAAGTGCAATCTATTCAGCTTGAAATCTCATCTTACCCATAACAGTCTCTAAGTAGCCCCATTGATGGGCACCAATATGGATCTAGTCTTAAAAATCATTTGTAAATTCCAGAATGGTCAATTACAAGGTTAAGAGCAAAGAAAATCAAGGAGGCAATATAAGGATTGGCACAATCCACTTGGGATGAAGCTAGCAAGACTCCAACACTCAAGATAGACTTGAAGGATGCAGATCCAGTTTTGATTCATTTAATAAGTTATGGAAGAGGGCAACAACATGACTTAAAGGCTTTGGGCCCTTGAAGGCTTTCAACTTGTTTAATTCATTTAAATAACTTATTTTATTAGTTTAGAATTATTGAATTTAATTATGAGAAGGACTTAAGGGGGGCCTATTCAAGGGCATGTTGAAAAATTTATTATTTTGTTGAACTAGGGTTTCAAGAAGTACTGTAGCGAACTAGGGCTTCAAAAGTACTGTAGCGTTGTACTGTAGCTGCGACACTATTCACTCAGGGGTATTTTCGGAAGATAGGGCATTATTTTGGTTAGGGTTTTAATTAGGTTTTGGTTTAAATACTTTTTGTAGCCTCATTTTAATAAGTTTTATGAACTTTGATGAATTTATTCATTATGAGTTGAATTTATCTCATCTTGTTCTTGAATGAATTTTTGAACTTATCAAAGGCAAATCACGACCTTTGTGGCGTTCCTCCTTGTGATCTGGATTCTTGAGACGGGTTCTTCAACGGGTCTAGATTTTAATATAATCTAGATTCTTAAAACGAGTTCTCATCGGGTCTAGATTCTCTATCCAGTGACTTGATTTTGGCTTTTTTGGTGAGTTTTCAAATTGATTTTGGGTTCAAGGGATTCTATTTATGCAAATTCATATCATTCCCATTCAACATGATCATAAACCTTGCTTATGTCGAACTTAATGGACATGTATCCATCCTTGCCTTGTCTCATGTTCCTCAACAAGTGAATCATTTTATATGCTACTAGTACATTATTAAGAATAAGGCGCTCAGGTACAAAGGCACTTTGGGAGCTAGATATAATATCATTAAGGACAAGCTGGAGCCAATTAGCTAACACCTTATAAATCAATTTATACATAACATTACATAAGCTTATAGGCCTAAACTCAGTAATTTTCTTAGGCATCCTTTTTTGAATCAAAGTAATAAGAGTGTGGTTAAGAGTAGAGGGAAGAGTACCACTTTGCAAGGCCTGAAGAACAGCATTAGTGACAACATCACCAACAATTTGCCAGTATTGTTGGAAAAAATATGTGCCATTCCATCAGGTTCTGGGGCCTTAGTAGGATGCATCTGGTCAAGTGCAGCTTTCACTTCTTCTTGTTTGAACTCCTTCAACAGGACAAACCCTCTAGAAAATCCATGTTACTGGTCTGATTAGCAGCAGTAAAAAAAGACTGAAAGTAATTTAAAATCACTTGATCCCTTGCTTCTTCAAACTGCCAAGCTCCATCCTCATCCTTCAAGCATTTAATTTAATTTTTACTTCTCCTTTGGGAAGCTTTATGATGGAAAAATTTAGTATTACGATCACCCTCTTTTAGTCAGAGTGCTTTAGACCTTTGTTTTCAAAGGATTTCTTCCCTTTCTAACCAACATTAGAGATTATTACAAGCAGCCTGATGAGCCTCCCTTCTAATACAAAGTGTATCACTAGTTTGAATCTGTTGAAGTTGATCTTGAGCCTGCTTGATGTTTTTGTGAACCAAGCCAAACTTTTGTTTATTCCATACTTTCAGTCTCTGGCTACAGCCTGCAATTCTAGTAACAACATTGTCCATAGACAGTCCTTCATGCCCCCTGCGATGATCTAGCAATCACACATTCACACTCTTCATCTTCCACCCACATAGTTTCAATCTAAAAGGCTTTTTCTTGCTTCTCAATATTTCATTTCTCTCAAACAGAATAATTGGTAAATGGTCAGAATGAGCAGTAGTTCCATGTAAAACTCGAGTAGAAGGAAATGTATTACACCAACTCTCATTTGCCCAGAATCTGTCAAGCCTTTCACTAATACTATTCTACCTGCCCCTCATTTTGCACCATGTGAACTTAGGGCTCTCATAGGCAAGGTCACTAAGAAGGCAGTCATCTAATAGATGTCTGAATTCCCTCATTTGTCTATCAGGCCTGTCTCTTCCTCCCAACTTCTCCTGTCTACACAGTATCTCATTAAAGTCTCCAAAAACCAACCATGCTTGATCCTCTTCTCCCTTAAGTGATCCGATAAGGTTCCAAGTTTCTCATCTTCTCCCAGTTTCAGGATTCCCATAAATACCAGTTAAATGTCACTCTATGCCACTATCAGTATCACAAACCATAACATCTATGTGGTGTTTAGAGAAGTTTTTAATACTTAGTTGAACTTCTTGCTTCCACAATAGAGCAAGACCACCACTTTTCCCTTCACTAGCCACTGCAAAACAGCATTCAAGACCCACTTTAAATCTTATGAATTCCATTTGCTTCACAGATAATTTTGTTTCCTGAATAAAAAGCACCATGGGAACTTCCTTTTTTACTAAGTCACGAAGTGCTCGAACTCCCTGTGGGTTCCCAAGCCCACGAGAGTTCCAACTTATGGTTTTCATGACTCTCGGCAGGGCTGATTAACAGCCTCCACCATTTGTGATTGTAAGTTTTTTGATTCCTTTAATTCAACCTTTTGTGTTTTCCTTCCTCTTTGTCCCTTTGTTGGCTCAGACCAATACACTTTTATCTTCCCCTTCAAATTCTACTGCACTAGAATCACAACATTTGTGTCTTGTGTATTTGCCTTCAAACGTTGCCATTTCCTCCCATTTGTGTTCCTCGTGGGCTTGATGAATTGGGCTAGTGGGCCTTCCTCAACAGCCCTCTCAAACCTATCTACATGTTCACCCTCAAAGTTTACGTGCATTTTCATTTTCTGCATGCACTCTAACTGATCTTTCTTCAATATGTCAGCATGTAACGTATTTCCACCTTCCATACTCATCGCATTTTCTTCAATCACCATAATAATGTGGTTAGCATCATTCATGGGATTATTGGATATCACCTGCTCTTCCGTTATCCCCTTCTCCCTCTTGCTCAGTTGTCAACTTTTCATACATAATATTCTCCCCAAAATCAAGTCCCGGGAATCCTGCATAACAGATTTACTCATTGAATCTTCCCTCACTTCTTCTGTGAATTCAACGGTCCTCCAACTTGACTCTGTTGATCGGACTGGCAAGGAGTTTCAGCCAACATTACCCTTCTACTCCTTGTGTTCTCTTCCCTACCCCATCGCACCCCTATACGTAACCATGGACCGAATGGTAGGTGATCATCATGTTGTATATCCTGTTGTGTGTGCTGCATGTTACATTCTTTGTGGTTATGGCCTAGCCTCCCACATGTATAGCAGAAGTTATTAGGCAAACGTTCATACGCAAATCTAATCCAACAAGAACCAAACGTCCCAAGATTGATCTTTTTACCACGCATGAGAGGTTAAGTTATATCCCTCTTCACTCTGATTTGCAGATATTCCCTCCAGGCAACATCACCTTGTTGTACATCCACTTCCTCCACAGTTTCAATAACACTTCCAATCAATCTCCCCACCCGTTCATTCATGGCATGCAATGGCATATCATATAGTCTTATCCAACATGGGGCTTCTACAATATGAATCTTTGTAACTTGTAACTCACCTTACATTGATTTCAGCAATACAAGATTCCTATCGAATGACCATGGCCCTTCTCTGATGACTCGTTGTTTATCTCTATCATCTTCAAATTCAACCAACATCAATTTGGATCCCAACTCCTTGGATGCGAGTTTTCTAACAGGTTGCCAAACTTTTTCATCG
This sequence comes from Juglans mandshurica, assembly GCA_022457165.1. Lineage (NCBI taxonomy): Eukaryota > Viridiplantae > Streptophyta > Magnoliopsida > Fagales > Juglandaceae > Juglans > Juglans mandshurica. Next base: position 14,270,788 of record CM039620.1, read on the forward strand.
TATTCTTCAAGGCTTTTCGGTTGTAATATCGATCATTAAGAATGGATACAATTAAACATTTCTCCCCACATGCAATCGTAGGCTCAATAATGGTCAAATCCACCAACAGTTCCCATTTTTCCTTCTCAAACAAGGACATGTTTTTGTATAAAGTTTCCAATTCGTCAGTCATTAGCACCAAGAAAAAGCAAGGCCCGTACTAGGATAGGAGGGTGCCTCTACATAGAGAGGAAAAAACATTGGTCACGTTTTTAGGAACTCAGAAAATTGCTTGCTTGTTAAGATCTTAATTGTTTTTAAAAGAATAATACTAGATACACATTTAGGCATAAGTCTCGTGTAATATTTTTTAAAAAATAGTAGAATTCATTATTAAAAAATTAGTTTTTTTCATGTAATAACCATATTTACTCATTATTTTTAAAGAGAGTGCACAAGACTTACACACTATAAGACTACAAATATATTTTCTTATTTTAAAATTATAACAGTCTCACAATAATTGATATATTACCACACCATTTTATATATAGTAAATCTCTATTACGTCTTATTTTTTTAATTTATATTAAAAAATGATACCTCTACAGTTTTTTATAATTATTTTATAACTCTATTTAGAATAAATGATAATTATGTAAAATTAAATTTATTTTTAATGAAACGACACAATTATATTAGTTGATTGTGAAATAAATTATAAAATATTTATAGAAATTGTAGTCCTACCTACAACCTCAACATGTAGAAGTCTAATAATTATTATTTAAATAATTAATCCCATAAGGTCACTAAATTAAGTAAATATAAATAATAATAAAAACAAAGTTTAGGATTATTATTATTATCAACTAGGTTCTTATCAACTAGGTTGACATGACATATTTTAATTCTATAGGAATTATTAATTGTTATTAAGGAATTTTTTTTCTAAGCAATTGTTATTAAGGATTCTACATGTAAGGCATGTATGTCCAGATGAAACGTGTTACTAAAATAAAATATTAAATATGATAAATTAAAAACTAATCATGAATTAATGTATAAATTGGAAACTAAAAATAAGAATTGCATTTTGTAAAATGATAACAATATTAGTCCAATGAATATTATTTATTTTTATGAGTTATTGTAGAAAATAAGGTAAAGAAAATTGTTGTTTTTTCCAAATAATATTATATAGGAGTAATAGTAATAATTCTAAATCTAAAAAAGATTAAAAAAAAATATAATTTATGTATATATGTATAAATGATGTCATTTTATCTTAAGTTTGTTTTTTTAATAGAACAACATCGTTTTGGGTAGAACTACCCAAAATGATGTCATTTTAGATTAGGTTTTGTTTTTTTAAAAACAACACCCCAAGCGAGCCGATCTCCCTCTCTTTCCTCTCTGTCTCTGTTTTTGTTCATCGTTGTCATCGCCGATCTCTCGTCCCATTGCTGGTCTCTCGGACTCTCTCCCTTTCGCCGTTGCCCCCACTGGGCCCATGTATATATATATCCCTCTCTTAGTGTGATGTTGTGGGTAGTGGGTGGATGGCCCTGGGGGCCAATAAACTCGTCAGCTGGATGGGGGCACCCAACGGGGGGCGGGGCCGCAGGACTCGTCCGAGGGGTGCCAGTAGCACCCCTAAATAATAGTGCTCGTCCTAAGGCGAGCGCTGCTGAAGTGGAAAGCTTGCCCCCGAGAGAGAAAAAATTACGCCTGAGACGATTATAAGTGTTCGCACCCAAAGTGATCAATGAGAGCTTGCAATTTGGGAGAGAATAAATTCAGGACCGAGGCAAGCATAAGTGTTGGCATACAGACCTATATCTCCGAACAATCAACATGGTGAGCACTCCACTCGTCCCATCACGGGTGAGCAATAAAGCTTGTCCCAAATAAGGGTTATTTTCTTACTCTACTTGGATATTCTCAGCAATGTATTGATCGGACTGACCTTACTCGATAATCCCAAGTGTGTAAGAAAATAACTGAGCAAAGCAAAAAAAAACCCTGGCTAGGGATCACTAAGTAATGTCATTCTGATAAAAAACATTGCTCGCACGTGATAGGGGTGGGCTGAGATGTATGTTTGCACTTATGGTTGCCTCGGTCTTGAATTTCTTCTCTTCTAGATTGCAAAGCACTTGTTGCTCGCCTGGTGCAAGCACATTTTGCTTGCTTCAGGCGCAAGCACTTATGCTCGCTTCAGGTATTATTTTTTCTCTCCTGGAGACGAGCTTCACACTTCTAGAAGGAAAATTTAAAAGGAGTGTAAATGAGCAAGAAAAAAGGCACCAAGGTCCTCAAACATAAGACAAGCAAAACAATCAAAAAGGGCCATAAAGGCACATCTTCCGCTGCACAACCAAAGATATTTTAGGTAAAGGTCACATGTTTTTTCACATCTAGCGAAAATAGTCACCCAATTTCAAGTCTGCATGCACATGGATACCATCATGCAAAGTAAAACAGACAGACATCATAGGGATATCAACGTTTCACCCCAAAATACAACATAACCAATCATAAAAATTTAAGAGTAAAAATGTAATGTAGCCATCAAACACAAATCACTATTAGTAAACAAATAGATTTAGCCTCATTTATTTTTATAACTCTTCTCAACTCATCTTATCACATCTAATCATTACAATTTTTTCAAATTTTCATAAAAAATAAAATAAATAATTCAACTTTTTCAAATTCCAAAATAAAAATAGTATTAAAAAAATATATTCTAATAATTTTTTATTTAATTTTTAATTTTCATTTCAATTCATCTCATCTTATCTGCGAACATAAACATTAAAACTTAAAGGTGGATATAGACATTATTTGTTTTGTAGGAGGGAAGTTTGAGGCAAAACTTATTACTTAATTTAAATAAAAATAAAAAATAACATTAAAAGTCATTTTAATTATAATTATTTTCTTTTTTTTTTATATCTCATCAAATAATTATGATAACAGACGAATAACTAAAAATGTTTAGGAAACACCTATTTCCTATTTTAGTACTTATTTTGAATCCTAAGCATATGTAATCTTTTAGTTTAAATTAGGAATTAAATGGAACAAAGATGTAATAAAAATGACGAAACGACAGGCCACGACAAAAAAAAAAAAAGGGACTAGGCCCCGTTTGGAATTGGATTGAATTGAAATCAACTTAGTTCAATCTAATTTTAAACTGAGTCTAACATCTAAACACCCAACTCTCAAATCATTAAACTCATCCCAACTCAAAATCTCTTTATACGTGAGATTCAAATCTTTTTCAATTCAATACTTATTTACACGCAGGACCAACAACTTTTTACAACTTCCCATAAATACATCTAATTTATCTTAATATCCAAACATATCTAAATACATCTTAGGTGAGCTCCACAAAATTCACTCTACCATCTCAACTCATTACTATTTATAAAGAATTCAATTCATCTCAAATCAAGTCAACATTCAAATGAGACTTAGAATAGAGTCCCTTTGGTACTACAAATTTGAAATTTGTACAACAACAAAATTGGTGGACCAAAAGAGTCAATTGGCTAGTGCCAGCTCCCCCATCTTTTCCACGGAACATGAATACGTGGAAAAATAAAACAATTATTTAGACCATCAGTATGACTTGTGCAACATATAATATATATATATATATATATATATATATATATATATATCGAATGAGATTAAATCATTTGAACTACAAAATTAAAAAAAATATATTAAATTTCATGAAATTTTTACTACTAGTATATAGACCCTATGCTAAAATATAAGATTATAAAAATTTTACAAATGAATAAAAATTTGGAAATAAAAAAGTTGCCTTGCACCTTTCTAAACCTCAACCTAAATAATAAAAGTAACATGAAAGATAAATAAATAAAACATAGAAAATTAATAACATGTAACTACAGACTATAGACTACAAGCATTTTATATAATCTATATCCATTACAATATATAGCTAGATGATATTTATTAGGACTGTTTATCCTGGTTTCGACCCGAGAACCCAGGTATACCCGAACCGAAACTCAAGTTTTAAATTTAGACCGGATTAGACTAGGTCAGACCCGGGCTAGAACTCAGATGAATCCGAATTTTTAAAAACCCGAATTCTAGGTTCTGGGTTGAACCTTTTTTTTCAGCATGCTGCACTCTTCACATTGAACTTGCAGTACATACTGTGTAACGCTCTGTCCCTGTGGGTCTGGAGCGTTAGCTCCTGTTACCTAAAATCATCTCCAATAACACTTTTAAAATAACCCAAAGTCTCCATAAAATATTAACCTATTTATATAATACAAATATTCATGTTCCTACATAAGGACACATCAAAAGTACCTTAATAATATACATTAACATTTCCACAAAGACTCAGAAATATCCATTACTCAAAATACCAAAACAACATAAAATAGGGTTGAGCACTGACCACTTCGAAGTCGGAGGGCCCAACCTCCGACTCCGACTTTTTCGGAGATCGAATCCAACCTCCGACTCCAACTCCGAGATGTACAGAATCCATTCTGTTTTCGACTCTGACTTGTCGAAGCGGAGTCGAATTTTTGGATTTTTTTTTTTTTGTCTTTTTTAACTTCATATTTGACCCAATTTTTAAAAAAAAAAAAATTGTGGGCTTTCAAATTTCAATTTTCTCAAAATTACAATCTAAACTAATTAAACTTCTGATTATAACAAAAAATACAACTAAATAAAACAAGTAACATACTAACATAAAAAGAAAGTTCTATTTTTACATGTACTCTCATCATCCATATCCATATCCAACTAATCACTACAATAAACATCCAAATTCCACACGGACCACACCTACCATCCATCATCCACACCTATTATAATAATATTTATTTACCACTACTACAATAAACGTTTTCTAAGTTCCATTCTAACAACAAAAGAAATCCAAAATTTTTTAAGTGCCAACCAAAATAAATGTTCCCAACAACATTTAATTACGAACTTCCAAATGCACCAAAATAAAATAAATTACAAACTTCCAAATTATAATATTCTAAATGCCCAACAAATGAACCAAAATATATTAAATGTTACAAACTTCTCAATGTTCCAACTTTCAAGTTGTGCCTAAAAAAAATGAAAATATTAGTAAGGAAAACAACTGAAGATTCTATTGGTCCGCTGGACTCTTCAACTATGGGACTGGGAGCATCAATAGTCTATTCTAGGATGCCAGGACAAGATACAGCTATGGATGTAGGAGTGCTTGTGCCTTCTATATTCATGATTTAAGAACTAAAATACAACAAACAAACAAAATAGTACGGTTAAGACAATCACTAAAACAGCCAAACACAGCCCCAAAAACATAATATAAACTCATTAACTCAACTTATGAATGTTTTACAATCACTAAAACATAAATATATTTGAGAAAATATATACTCATCTTAAACAGAAAAATAGAAAAAAAAAAAAAAAAAAAAAGACCCAACAACATGAATGGAAACACCACTAAAACAACATAAAAAATTACATATTTTTGGGTAACGGATTCCCCAAACACAATCAGTAAAATAAACCCAAATTATCAATCAGCAAATTAAAACCCAATCATTTAATCTTATAAATTAGTACACGACATGGTAGTCTAGGAGCTTACTGTGGTGAACCAAGATCTGGAAGAAGCACTATCAAAAGCTAATCTGGAAATAACCATAGAAACAATCAACATTACCAACGGTCCAACCTCAAAGATTTGATTAAAGAACAGAGACATGGGTTTGGGTAACTTACCGACTTCGAATCTTCAATGGGCAGTGATTAATCTATGATTGAGAGTGTAAGAGATCAATAGGCGATGGGGAGTCGAGGGACGGTGTTTGCACAACTACAGTACACCTTAAGAGGCCATCGACAGCGACGAAGGGACCAAGGGTTTCAAGGGAAACTTGAGAGAATGAATGAATTTCTGGACTGTCGCAGAGTAGAGGGGCTGCGCGAGAGAAGGGAGGGCTACGAGAGGGAGTGAGACGACTGTGAAGAATATGAAGATTAAAGATGAAATGGGAGAGGAGGGAACTCGAGAACCCTAAGGCCTAATTCCTAAACGATTAAGTTATTAACAAATAGAAACGGCGTTGTTTAGTAGTATACTAATTACTATTAATCTATTTTATATTATATATATATGTATATATATACTAGTAAAGAGCAAACACGTGCATTACACGTGTGCCCAATTGTGAAAATAAAAGAAATATTTTAAAAAATAATATTTATGAAATTTAAAAATATGTAATAATAAAAAATAGGTTAATATATATATAATTATAAAATGTAATAGTTTTGTTTATATTTTAAGATTCACATTGATTATAAAAATAATCATATATATAATTTATAGAATATTTATGATTATAATATAGGAATTTGCACGAACATGTTTATAATTAGACAGTGTTCTATTGTACCAAAAAAAGTGACTATTGAAGCTAATGCATTATTATCATAATTACAAATAAAAAGAAACAGCTATCTAATAATTACATATGAATTTGTTATAGTTATACATTACAATAACTGGAAGTGTAGAAGAAAATTTGTGAAATAGCTATTTTGCTGTCTCAGGTATGTCATTGACAGATAGTACGTTAAGTTTGTTTTGGCGCAGTTTCCCAAATTCATTCATAGATGCACTCAAAACAATCATCCACTCTTTATCTTGAATCCTATTTGTAATGTTCTCTATGTACGAATGATCCTCCTGTAATGACAAAAACATATAAAAAAATAATTTGTTAAATTTGTTGAATGTCTGAAAGTATAAATTTTACCTGCTCTGCATGTTGTACAATATATGTTGTTGTACAATCAAGAATTCGTTCTACTGTAGGTTCGAAGGCTACTACTGCGATCGAGGCACTGCCATCAAATGCCTCTAAATAGACACGAGATCTATGAATAATAAATAAATTATTACTTCTTGGCATTAGCAAATAGTATATTATAATTATAATGTACAAATTGTTAAGTTGAAAATATAACGAAAAATATTTACCTTGGTTGTGCGGTTGTTAGTTCTTTGCAATTATAGCATAAAAACTCTTCATATTTGTCATATCCAGTGGTTTTACTACATTTTGCACATGATAAGTAAAAAAATGGTTGATGCAGATCAGATATACTGTAAATTTCTCTCTAACCATAAATGTTGATCGCTGCATTAAAATTGAAAATTATATGTATCAATTAAATGTATCAATATCCTTAGTCCAAACATATGAACTATTTCAAATTCATAACAAAAAAATCATAAGTTCTCATCTTCTATTTCTGTTTCATTAAAAGTAAAATCTAATCTTCATATTTCCAAAAAGGATAAAAAGAAACAAGTGTATAGAAATTATTTTGACTGATCAAATAAAATGACAAATGTAAATCACACATCATAAACCTGACTTCGATCATGTATGTATTAAATGTATTAATAAAAGTTTAGTATTACTAATTTATATGAATCATAACAAACAATTAAGATTTTAAATTTTAGCACATGCATTTTTTCAAATTCAGAATGGATATTTAACAAGTTTTTATCTTTTATCTCCATTTTATTCTAACCAATCTCCAATCTTTATATTTCAAATCCACAATACACAATTTACAAGCTCTCATCTTTCATCTCCATTTCATGTCGACCAACCTCCAATCTCCATATTTTTTTCAAATCCATAATACACAATTTAGAAATATGCACTGTTTCAAATCCAAAACACACAATTTACAAGTTTTCATTCTCCATCTCCATTTCATCCCGACCAACCTCCAATCTCCAATCTCCATATCTTTTTCAAATTCAGAATAGTCAATTTAGAAACATGGACTGTTTCAAATGCACAAAACAAATTCAAAGTTCTCATCGTCCATCTCCATTTAATCCCAATCAATCTCCAATCTCCATATCTCAAAAAAACATAAGAAAACAAAAGAAGTGAAAAAGATAATTCTTTATAACAAATAAGAGATAATTTTAAACAATAAAATTATACCATCATTGGTGGAATAGACTTTAAGGCTTCGGCAATTTCTGATATTTTTATTAATGGATCGATAGAACTGCCTGAAGTTGATGCACCTGGCCTATTCAAATTTTTGGCAATTATTTTTTCAACTAACGAATTATTTTCCGTTGCCCTAAACATTTGAATTGATAAATAGAGTAAAATATTTAAATAACAAGAAATATCTATTAAATATATAGGATAACATATTGACAGATATTAATATATTAATAAAGGTTAATATAAAATTTATATTGTATTTAAATAACAAATATAATAAACAAATTTAGATATATAATTTATCATGCATGTAATGAAATGGCAGATGCAAGAAAGGGCTGAATGGTGAAGACACTCGTAGGCCGCGATGATAACGATAAGCCTACATTATAAACATGTATGAATAAATATATAAATGCAAGATAAATAATTAATAAGAATGTTAATATTAAGAAAAAATACCGTTATACGAAGAGACTCTGATTTTTGTCCCAAGAATAATTGGCTTTTGCATAATAGTATTACAAATTTCAGGACATTCATCGTGAACAAATCTGTTCCACATTGCCAAACGTAGAACCTTTAAACTACAATAAATAAAAATAATGTTAGATTCACAATAATAAAAATATTATAAGATATTAAAGTAAAAATAATTTTATCAATATAAAAATATATATATTCAAACCTTGAATCGACCACATATATGTCTTGCACTAATGATTTCCCATGGCCTGTGTTAACCTCTCTTGGTGCATTTGTGTTAATTGCTATTGCCAGGATATCTAATTTATAAATTTATTATTATTATTTTGTAATAAGAGAAACATATAAAGATATTGACATATTTATATAATACGTACCTACTTGTGCATCTGTATCTTTGTAGATATGAAGTTGATTTAAAGGAACAATATTATAATCTGGCGGTTTAAGCGGCGATTCGTCGTATTCAATATTTTCGACAATGGTTCGAGATTTAATTATCCACTGAAGCTCATATGCCTCCCTTCTATGTCTTGCATCTAATGGTTTGATGAAGGCATTAGCAATGTAATAGGATTGGTATACGTTGAGCGTGTCATCACGTAAGTCAATGTCTTTCCCAAAAATGACTGCTTGCACACATTTCCCTATAAAAATTTTAAAAAATAAATTTATTTGTTTAATTTTAAATCACAAATAAAACAATGATGAGTAATAAAACAGTCTTTTTTCATACCTCAACATCCATGAGTACCAAATTCTAATACTTCGTAGGTGAATTTTGAGCCACATGTTTGGCGACTTCTCTGCAACAATCATTTTTATTTTTCAGTTTCTGGTGTTTTGAGTGATATCTTTAATATATCTATAGATGGTCCGCATGTTTATTGCAAATAAAGTAGAAAAATTTGAGAAATGTGAATACATTACATAAAATCTATAATATTAATAAAACAAATTAGCAAGTTTATAAATAATAATGACATTAAAAGAACCTAAACACTTACATTATATCACAATGAATTTGTTAATTTTAAGAAATTTCTATATACAATATTTTTTGTATAATCTATTTCACAAATAGTACTTGATGTTGGTCTTATAAGCAATTTTACTGAATCAGAAGTTGTAGCTCTCGATAGTGCAACATACAATTGGCCATGTGAGAAAACAGGTTCTGGTAAATATATTCCAACGAAATTTAAAGTTTGTCCTTGTGATTTATTTATTGTCATTGCAAAATTCAATCTAATAGGAAATTTTGTTCTTTTAAATGGGAAGCCATTAGTTTCATTTGTTTCAGGTAAAAATGGAATTCTAGGTATAAAAACTATTTTACCACTGTAGTGGCCAGACGAAATCTGTGCGTCAATCATATGCGACTAAAATTACAACATGTCAACCGTGTTCCATTGCATAAACCCTCTGAAGGATTAATATTTCTAATTAACATAATAGAACAATTTTTCTTAAGTAACCATTCATGTGGTGGCAATCCGTTCGGTGTTAATGTATTTAAGAAATCTTCCATAATTCCTTGTTCAGATACATCAACTGTCTCGTCAAAACTATAATATCGTAATATATCGCCAGGAAATCTATCAATGAGAATAGCATTTATTTCGTCGACTGATCGATTTTTTGGAGTTAACACAGCCCGATTTGTCATCTCTGTTAAATTGTTTGAATAGTTTGATATATTCCCATAAACAACATCTAACAAAGAATTTAGATATTCAACCTCGTTGTTATAAGCGACAATCATTTGTTCTGGAATCTTGATATTTTCATCGATTGTTATTGGAGCATTACCATTGCCAACTTCAATTAGATATCGTGAAAAATCAAGATCTAATCTGGCTCTCATATTTTCTGTTAATTTGATTTTTTTCAAGATTGACCATACGTAAGAAGAAGTCAAACTTGCATCGATTTGTTGTTCTTTTGTACTCTTACGAATCACAGGTAATATTTGTCGAAAGTCTCCACCAAAAACAATAACTTTGCCACCAAAAGGGAGATCTATATCGTTTATGTCTCGTAACATTTTATCCAATGCTTCTATAGAATATTTTGTAGACATAGGTGCTTCATCCCATATAATTAACTTTGCAAGACGTAACAATTTAGCAACACTTCCTTGTTTGATGACATTACAAGTGCTATCTTTATCTGCATTTAATGGAATCTTAAATCTTGAGTGTGTTGTTCGTCCCCCAGGTAAGATTGATGCAGCAACTCCCGATGATGCAACTGCAAGTGCTATCATATTTTTTGATCTGATTGTAGCTAGAAGTGCTTTGTATAAAAAAGTTTTGCCAGTACCAGGACCGTCGATGAAAAATGCACCAGATTCATTTGACAGTAAGGTTTTTAGTATCAAATTATATGCATTATTTTGTTCGGAATTTAAGGAATTTGATGCAAGTAAGTCTTCTTCCGGAATTGTGACAGCTCGCTCGTCATCAATTTCTCTATTGATAAATTCTTTGACATCGTAAAATGTATCAGCAGGAGCGAAATGAAACATATTTATATTTTTTCTCATAGATTCAAGTGTGGAAGCAATATTTTACAAAACCATTCTTCTAACGGTTCCTAATGGTATGTTTGTTGCAAGGAAATTTGTGGACATTTCTTTTTCAAATCGTTCCCAGAGTTCTTTTGGATTTGTAGGATTGCAATATGTTAAAATTGTTGAGAAAATGCGTCTTAAACTACTTGGTATTTGATATAGACAAGGTTCTTCTAAACAATCTTCTAGACTGCTATCTTTATCTAACAAACCATGTGAAGTAGCTGCCTCACGATATGTTGGTAAGACGACGCCATTAACTGTTCTTAATTTTTCAAATGATGTTGGTCCTCTAATATGATTTAATAGTATTCGCAAATAATATCTTTCGCCTTCAAATGGATTAGCTGTAATAATTCGACCTATAACCGTTTTCTTCTTTCTTGGAGTCCAAATTTTATATTCTGGATTCCAAACAAAATTTTCAGGAAATTCTATATAACAAATTTCGTGCATTTTCGTCGATTTGATCCCTATAAAAAAATTGTGTTAACATTGATCGATTTGACAGACTTGAGTTTAAAACAGTGTTTAGATTTTGATGTGCACGAAAAGATACTAAATGTTGATTCTCAAGGTGTAAATACAAACTATAAACTGATGGATACATTTCATTAAGTGTGAAACCATATATCCTCCACATTGCTTTTGGTGGAGTAATCCATCTGGCTGTTTGGAATTGTTTAATTTCATCAATTTGTTCGTTATTTTCGTCATTTATAATATTGAAAGCAATGCAATCGTGTCCTTTATAAATATATTTATATAAATATTTAACAGCTTTAATTGTAGAACAGATCTCAACGTTAATATGGTAGTTATATTTGGAAAGAAGGTACGGATTGTACGGAACAACCCATTGATTGTCTAAGTTATGTCCTCTAATTTTAGCAGTGATTCCGTTGTTACGACGTCTATACAGTGGAAAACAATCTGTTCCAACAGTTGTTGTAGGTGCAAATTCTTTAGGGTATTGATTTTTACAAATGCCATTTCTTTTCATGCATATATTGGTTGGATTCAAAATTCCGCAAGGACCATGCATCATATGTTTAACCACGGCCTTATACAAGTGTAAATTATTTGTTCTATCAGGTATTTCTGTTGAAACAATTTCATCAAAAGTTTCTGGGGCATAAATTCTCCAATCTCTATGAAGTATAATTAGGAAATGAACGTGAGGTAAGCCTCTTTTTTTATGTTCAATAGTGTAAACATATGCTACAACTTTGCCAAAAATTTGTTGTTTGAACAAATCAATTTTTAAATCTTCTAACTTTGCTCTAAAGATTCTTGCGATTAAATCAGGATGATTTTAAATTTCTTCATGTGGATTTAGTTGTTCTAAGATTTCATTCCAGTTTGGATTGCATGTCATAGTTAAGAAAATATCAGGTTTGCCGAAACGTTGAACTAAAGCCATTGCTTCCATATATCTTTTACGCATATCTCTTGGACCTCCAATAAAATATGAAGGTAAGATAATGCGTTTTCCAATTTTGGAAGCATTAGTTTCTCCAATTGAAATGCTATCTACAATGTCTTGATATACATCTGATCTAATTTCATGTTGTTTTGAACGAAAATAATCTAATCTCGATGTTTCTATTTTAATGTACATGTCAACAACAAATTGTTGTAGCAAACGACCAGATAATAATAAGATTGATCTATATGTATCTCTCATTTGTAATCTAAAACAATAATATTCACGACAAGAAACTGTTGAGACTTTCCTCTTTTTTAACATCACTATTTGCTCAGTTCGAAGGAATTCTTCTGCGCTACTTGAATGTTCAATATGACGGGGTTCTAATGTTTGAGTGTTTAATGATATCGTTCCTCTTTCGATTTTGTTGATTCCTTGATGCCAACCCGAGTCACCGAAATGAAACAGTAGTGAATATTGTAATGGATCATAACAACTAAAATAATACTGAACAATATGACTACCACTTGCTTGGTTGAAGACAATAATATCTCGGCCTTTTTGTTCAGTACATGTGTCAATTTCTATCCATATAGTTGCAACTTGTGATACTGAGGGAGCATTGTAAACACGCTGGTCTAAATCAACGTTTGATCTTATACGAATTGTATAGTTTTCTAGATTTGGAATGTTGTTGAGTGTTCGAAAGAAACGATAGTATGGATTAACATTAAGTATACTCATCAACTTACCAATGATAGAAGCTTCCAATCTTTCTGCATTGTTTATACGGTTATTTAGCTCATGTTCGGTGTCATAGAAATATAGTTGTAAATACGAAAGATGTCCATCTTCAGGGATTAGATTGTTAATGTAGTGATATATCTGTCCTTGAACTCTAAACGTGTAAATTCCTCTGTTTCTTCTGCATAAGTTTGTATCAAATTTAACTCCAAAAGACGTGAAAGCGAATTTATTATTGTATGTACGTGCATTTGTATGGAAATTTTTAGACTCAATAGAATCAGAAGTAAACAGTTGATAGAGCTCGTCTGAAATTCGATAACAAGTCAATGCTATTGTCCCGTCAGCACAGCAGAATCCATTTGGCTCATGATAAAATCTTATTGCTCCACAATATTGACATGAAGTAACTGATGGTAGATGGTATGGCTCCAAAAATATAGTTTTCAGTACTTGTCTAAAACAAGTATTACTTGTTGGAATGCTGACAATACTGTTAGAGGTAAAAGTCCTTAGCCTTTCAGGAGCAGATCTATTTGTATTTATAGTATTGTCAGAATCGTGAGTGTTTGAAGAAGATCCAATTTCTCTTATAGAAACAATTCCATCATCTCTTGAAGTGTAAGATAAAATATGATGAGATCTTGTTTCTATTTGATTTCTCTTATTTTGATTTTCTTTTAACTCAGCATACCTTTGTCTCTTCTTTCGACGTATTTCTTCTTTTTTCTCCTCTGATTGAGCACTGTACCAATATTTTTTTCTAACATTTTCTCCATGTTCTTCATAAGTTAATTTTAAATAATGTTAGATATAAAATAATTACAAAAGTTTTAATAAAAATTTAATTCTTTTTTAAATAAGATTGACCTACCAGTTGACATTTTTATTAGAAGGTAGGAATGCACAGCAATCTTACAAATTAATAGGAGATCAATAACAATTTGTTAAACACATAAACAAACAAAGTACAGAAAGAAGATTCAAAGAACTAAATAGTACAATTATTAACATTTATAGCATAAATAAATATTATACAAGCAAAAAGGTATGATTAATATTAAAACCAAATTACTTAATATAATATTTAACTGTTTATAATTAAAAATTTTATGACAGATAGAGCAAATATTCAGCAATTCTAATTAATAATCACAATTTCATATATTTGCAAACTGCTTTGTAGAAATAAATGCATTAAATATTATAAGATATAGAAAATAACATTTATTTGTATAAACAATATTAATACATACCTGGAGATAGCAGCAAATAAAAGGTCAGTGGAAATAGAGTCGAACAACGAACAGGAAGACAAGCAAAAAGTGACAAGACCAAAATCCCTGTTGTAAAGAAATATATTATATAAGATCACATAATTATTGTAATAATATATTGTCTTTTGTTAAATAAAGCTACACTAACATATTAGAATATAATCTAGTAATATTTTACATTCAAATTCAATTATAATAAGTGGCTATCTAACTATAAAAGAGAGGAAAAAAATTACATAATAAGGAAAAATTGTTAGATTTAAAATAAAACTTCCACAATATCTTAATTTTTTTTCTTTTGTTTCCATATATATATATATATATATATTTTTTTTCTATATTTTTTTATCATGTAACAGAAATTGTTAAATAAGTGTTAAATAATTTAATCATATAATTATAATTTATTGTTTACAATACATATTATACATATGATTTGTATAATGTTTATAACTATAACATAATAACTTACAAGAAATAAAGCACAACTTTGAGGCATACGCGACCAACTTTTATAATCGTCGAGCATTCCTATCTAGTTATGAAAGTAGTTGAATGGGTTTTGTTTCTGGTTTTCGTCTTGCCTATTAACACCAGAGTTCGACGTATTCGTTAAATGAATAACCACATACATTTTAAATATAAAAGCGTATATATTAAAGTTCAATAGGTTGAGTGGATGAAATAGCTATATAACTATATCATACAATTTAAAAGTACACTTTATATCTAAAATGTATGTCCCTATTTATTCGATCAACATGGCAAACTTTAGTGTCAATAGAGATGGTGATAATAGGAGCAAAACCCATTCAGTTCCTTTGATAGCTAGGTTGGAATGCTCGACAATTATAGAAGTCGGTCGCATACATTCTAAAGTTACGAATTACTTTTTATAAGTTGTCGTATTATAATTATAAAAATTATGCAGAATATGTTTATAACATGTACTGCGAAGAATAAAAAAAATTCTAAAAATATACGCATAAATCTGTCAATTTATAGTTAAACTTTCTATGTTATGACTATTAAGTAGCTAATCTGAATCTTAAGTTGAATTTTATTGTTTTCAACTTAAAATTTTAGATGTTTTAAGTCCAAGATGTCGATATGATTTTTTTTATGAGACGTGAACATTTATTTGTTTCTGACGCATATGTATACTGTCTTAAACTTTTTCTGACATATTCAAGTCTTAATTCTAAGATATTTGAAGTCTGAAATGTCAATATTATTTTTATATGAGATGTGGATTTTTTTTTTCTTTTTGACATATATGTTATGATCTTAAATTTGGAATGCTAGAACAATTATCTATATTTAAAGCATAACAGTTATATATGCTATAATAAGTATCTATATTTAAAGCATAAAGAAATACCATCTAATTAGTAAGATATGCCAAATATTCTAGTTAAAAAAAAAGGAAAAAAAGATGTCTAATATTCAAATCAAATCAACTAATACAATAATAAACTATTTACAATTAAAATTCTAAATACATATACAATAAATAGTGACTAATTCTAATTAATAATCACAGTTTTATGTAGCTGTAAGAAGATGTAATGTTCAATTATTTTTTTTAATCTTTAAAGTTTATTTTTCCTTCTATTTTTTAGCTGAGCTAATTTTTTTTTCATTCTTTTCCTTTTTTTTTTCCCAGAGGATATTTTTTAATTTTATATTTTTATAAACATTATTATTAAATTTGAAAATATTTATTACTGTATAAATTTACATAAATAAAATTTCAGAAGAATGTAAATTTTATTTTTTTTGGTATTTTAAATTCTTAATATAATCTTATGTACGATTCATATATCTAAATAAAATATGTGTTAGTACCTAAGTTTACAAACACACAACAATGATTTTTTTTTTTTTTTATCATTTGAAACCCAATGGAAAAAATACCAATAGGCCCAGTTTATGTAGGCCCGAAATCATACACCAAGCCCAGCCGACACCCCAGCCATCAGAGAAAACGGTGTCGTTTTCAACACATCCATCCAACCGCCCCATGCCAGAGACATAACGACGCCGTTCTCATTAGAGAGGAAACCCTAATTCTACAAACAGTCGTATAAATACATCCTTATCACATCAGCCTCCATCTCGCCTCTTTCCAGATTGTTCTTCCGTCTCCTCCTCTCGCCTCTTCTCTCTTTTTTTCTTCTCACACTTTTTCTTCTCTTTCTCTCATCTCTTGCCTTTCCGTCTGCACTAACTCTTTTTTCCATCTCTATCATCCATTCGCATGTTAATTCCATGGTGAGTTTTTTTTTTTTCAAAGTGGTTTAGTTGTGATTCTTTTTTTTTCTGTATACATTTGAACAAGTGAAGAAATGGTTTTTTATTTATTTTGTGTTTAAATTGTTTTATTTCTGCAGATAGGACTTGTTTAAGTTTTTTTTTTTCTTTTATGGATGCCTAAATTTTTTTGTTTCAGTTTGATCTGCTCTGTTTTTTTTCCTTTGTTTGTTGTTGGTTTCTTCTTTTGTTTCTCCTTCTATCGTGAATCTACAAATAAATCAATGGATTTTTTTTTATGCTCTATAGATATGAACATACCTTCATATATTTAAAGAGATTGTGCAAATATATTTATGTCATTATTTTGCTATCATTTTTGTTTGGCTGTGATCTGAAATGGATTCTTTGAAGGTTATAGAAGTTTTTTCTTATGTTTTGTAGATCTCTGGTTACACTCTTTATTTGTTAGATATTTGGCTTTGAAAGTAGGAGAGATGTCAGATATTATGTCTTACATCTAAAAATCATATTAGTTTTGTTTTTGTTTTTTGGTGAATCTGTAAACAAATGAATGGATATTGTTTTTTTTTAAAATTTTATTTTGTAGATGTAGACCCCAATACAAATAAAAGTATGGACATTTTTTATTTTGTTTTGTAGATTTATGTATCTTTAATTATGTGTTATAATTTGCTTTTTTTCTCTCTCTCTCATCTCATTTCACAATTTTTGTTGGTTCTGTGCAGTTTCTCTCCAAGTGTAGTGCAATACATATTTGGTTTTTTTTTTTTCACATGGTCATTTTTTCTTCATATTTCGAATTTGGCAGATGTAGATATTTATCTTTTTTAATTTTGAACAGATTTGTACTTCTAACTGATTTTGGGTATTTGTAATTCAAATCTGTTAGCTAACGCATTTCTTTTTGTTGGTTTGTTTATTTTGTTACATTAAATTTTTTTTCTTATTGGTGGAGCAACACTCCTTCTGTATCTTGTCTCTTCTAGAGGAGGTAAGAGATTTTTCCAGATTACATGTTTGTGGTTGTGTTTTTTTTTCTATATGTGATTATTGAGCTTGGAAGTGTAAAAACGTAAAGTATGAAGCATATTTGTGTATGTGAAAATGTTACTTCACAGCTTTTAACGATGTGCATATATAGTTTTATTCTCTGAGTTTATAATTTCTAATTTTTTAACTTGCATATGTAGCAACCATGTGATAAATAGTTTGTACTTTCCATTTTTTCCATATTTGTTTATATCATAAATTTATTTTACACTTTTTAAAGATGACCATATGTAGATTTATTGTTTTAGTTTGTTGTCTGTAGCTTTTTAACTTGCATGTGTAGCAACCATCTTATAAACACTATGCAGTTTGCATTTTAGCAATTTTGTTTAGGTGGAAATCTATTTTAAAACCTTTAGACATCATCATATGAAATTTTATTGTTCAAGTTTGTAGGTTGTAGTTTCATGGTGTGCATGTGTACCAACTATCTGATAAACACCTCATGGTATGTATTTTAGCATATACGTTTAAGTAAGAAGCTTATTTTACGGCTTTAAAGGATTGATCATATGCAATTCATTTTAAGCACTATGATTTATACGATTCGTGTTGTAGTTTGCAGTCTATACTTTTCTATCGTGCATGTGTTCTAACTATCTGCTAAACAGTCTCTATCTTGGATTTTAACATATTTGTTTACATGACAACTCTATTTTCTACATTTTAAATAGTCTGTAGCTTGTAATTTCCTAATTTGGATTTGTATGAACCACGTGATAAAAAGAGATAGAATATATGATGTAATTGAAACCAAAATAGACAGAGGCAATAAAAGGCAGACAGTCACCTACGATTTTATTTTTTAAAGTAAGAGACATTCGTCATATCTGTTTAGATGCTATTTTGCTTCCTTCAGTTTAGTCTATAATTTTTGAACTTATATGTGTAGTAATCATGCGATAAATGGTTTGCAGTTTTTTTTTTTTTTAATTTATGTTTATAAACATGCCATAAGAGCAAATATGGTACGTGACATAACTAGAAACAAAAACAAACAGACGCATATCATTAGACTTGAAAATAAAAGGAAAATCAATTAGAGAAGAAAAAGAATTACATACCTAGTTATTTTTGAAATTTCAAACCGACGAACAGTTCTATCAACCCTGAGCCACTGATTTTTTGCGGGATTTGAGTAAGGATTTTTATTTAAACGTGAGAGAAATAACAGCAAGTAAAAGGAAAATCAATTAGAGGAGGAAAAAAATTACATACCTAGTTATTTTTGGAATTTGAAACCGACGAACAGTTCTATCAACCTTCTGAGGCACCGATTTTTTGCAGGATTTGAGTGAGGATTTTGAGTTAAACGTGAGAGAAATAACAGTAAGTAAAACGGATGAAGGAATGGAGTAGGAAGTAAATTACGTGCAGAACTGCTTTTATAGGAAGTGAAAACTGCTTTTATATGAAGTGTCAACTGATGGAAGTGCCAGAAGAGTAGAATAATAAAAAATTTAAAATTAATTAATTTTTACAAATCTGATAACACTAAACTGAAGTCGGTGGAAGCGGTGGAAGGAAAAACTGGAAAGCACAAACCGTGCTAGAAAGAACTGGAAAGCACAAACGTGTAAATTGAATTGAAAAGCAGGGGTATAATCGTCATAAAAAAAGAGAAAAATTATAAACAAAGGATGCAAACGGAAAATGATTAAAAAAGTAAGGGCAACTGTGGCAAAAAAAACATCAGAAAAAGTGAATGACTACAACGAAAATAGATTAGAAACGTAAGGGCAAAAAAGGAAAAAAAAGTATACGACACATGCCTGCTTATTGACGCTTATTACATATAAGATATATGAATATTAAAAAAAAAGGCACCGTATACGAAAATTGAAATGAAGATTCAAAAAATAGTATTACTATTTTATATATAATATACTATTAGTCTATTACTATATCTTATAGTATAATTACTAATACTATAGTATCATACTATTAGTATGTTAGTGATTTAAATCTCTAATCTCTTATACTTGATATATATATATATATATATATTAATATATATAAATATTAGTAATACATCAATAGTATTAGTATATTAGTATTAGTTATTATTAATACTATATATTATAGTAATAGTGATATTAATACTATATATAGTTATAGTGATTAGTATAACTATACTGGTATTAGTTATAGTGATTTAATATAACTATATTAGTATAAGTTAGAGTGATTTAATATAACTATATAATATATTAGTATAAGTTATAGTGATTTAGTATAATTATATAATATATTAATATAAGTTATAGTGATTTAGTATAGGTATAATACTATAAGTTATAACTATAGTCTATATTAATATTAGTATTAGTATAAATATTAGTATTAGTTATAGTGATTAGCATAACTATATATTAGTATTTGGTATAGTGATTTTAATTTAGTATAACTATATAATAGTATTAGTATTAGACCATAAATCTAATTAATATACTAATGTATATTAGTATTACTAATATATTTATCAAAATGAATATGTTGAGAATTTATTAGGTCAACAAATATCATTAATACAAGATATTGTTATATAAAATTTATATGAATAATACTTTAGTTATTATACATTAGTATTATATGTTATTATAAATTTATAGATTAGATTGTTTTTTCTCTTTTATTTCATCTAGAAATTTGTCAGCAAATTTTATTGCTCTACTAATTTGTGTAATAGTTCCATGATAGATTTCATGTTCGAGAAATCTAATTTTTTCCTGAAATAATTTTATTTTTGATGATGAAACAACTAATCCGTTTTGTTTGATAACTTGAACAAAAGTATTTAAATGTTTCCAATGTTGTTCAATAGATGGAGAGAATATTAATACGTCATCTATATAAACTATTGAAAAATGAGTAAAATGGGTAAATATCTCGTTCATAATATTTCGAAATTCACTAGATGCATTTTTTAATCCAAAAGGCATAACATTCCATTCAAAATGTCCAAAGGGAACCGTAAAGGATGTTTTATAACGGTCTTTTTCAGCAATTTAGATTTGCCAAAAGTCACTTTTCATGTCAAATTTTGAAAATATTATGACATTATATAATCGGGATAATAAATCTTTTTTGTTAGGAATTGGGTATCTAATCCATTGTAATACCTTATTTAAGGGTTTATAATTTATTACTAGGCAATGAACTCCTCTTTCTAATTCTGCTTGTTTTTTAACATAAAATGCAGCACAACTCCATGGTGATTTACTTTTCCTTATTAATCCTTTTGTTCTTAAATCTTTAATTTCTTTTTTGCAGTATTCTAATAATTCATTATTCATTTGGATAGATCTAGCCTTGGTTGAAATATTTTTTTCAGAAAATTCTTTTTCATAGGGTAATTCAACTATATGTTGTTTTCTGTTCCAGAAAGTATTAGGCAAGTTAGAGCATACTTCATTTTCAATTATGGTCTTAAAATTATTAATTTTTTTTGTTAATAATGGGTCTTTTAACTGTTCTTGAATTCTTTTATATTTTAATTCTTGTTTTAGGAAATTTATCTAGTTTTCTTTTCTTCTGATTCTATCTTTTGTTAGAAAATTAATTTCTCTGGTTAAAGAGATTTCTTTTAAAGAGTTAATTTCTTTTGATACTAGGTGAAATAGGAATTTAAATTGAATTTATTATCCAAGTATTTTAGAAAAAATTCCTTCTTCTGTTATGGAGAAAGGGTAAAACAGGACAAGAAAGAGATTTCCTAATATGACTTTAGTGTTGATATTTTTTACTAAAATGAATGTTGTTTTAAAACATATTCCATTATTACATATATGTGCATTGGATAATTTATAATTTATATTTAATTTTGTTCCATTGGCTTGGGATAATATTTCTTTTGTTTTTTCAAAAATATTTAGAATGTATTAATCCCTCTTGTATATAATTTAAGTCTGCTCATGTATGTAATAGGGCAATTGTAGTAAAAGAGAATTCTTGATTAATTGAAATTGTTATTTCAGCATACCATTTTTGGAAATTTATCTTATTAAGAATATTAATGAAATTGTATGTTTCATCTTTTATAGCTAATGTTGAACATTCTCCTTGTTCTATATTATGTTCTTTATCATGAAAATTTTTTTCATTTTTGTCTATTTTTAATAATATAATTTCTTGTAATAATTGTTCATTTGAAACTTCTAATTTAATATTGGATGTCTTTAAGTTTCTAATTTCTTGTTTTATCTCATTGATTTCTTGTTGTATATCTTGAATCGTAATTTTCTGTTTATCAGTTTTAAATCTTCCTATTATTTCTGAAAAAATTGTAGGGTGTTGAGGATGATGTTACTGAAGTATTTTGATTATTAAAAGTATCTTTTAACTTTTTTAAATAATCTTTTCTCTCTTGAGGGTTACTAATTTTATCTATTAATTCTAATATAATGTCTTCTTGTTTTGAGAGTATATTAATGGTTTTGTTACAAATACACTTATCCTTATTTAGACAATTATAAATCTGTACTTCATCTTCCTCTGATTCACTATTAGAAGATTGTTCTGAAAAACTTGATTCTTTTAATTGATAAACTTCTTCTTCTTCTGAAGAACTATCTTCTTCTTCACTTGAATGTATTATAAAAATATCTAATAATTTATTTTTTAGAGTTTCGGATATATCTAATCCGTTAATCTCTTGTTTGACTTTACAATTTGATTTATAATGTCCAACTTTTCCACATTTGTAACAAACAATCTGTTTTATTTTTTTATTAGTCTTTTTAGGTGACTTATTCCATGTTTGTTTATCCTTTATCTTTTTATAAGGTTTTTTATATTTTCGTTTTTTATTAGAATAATTCTTATAGACTATTTTACCTTTTTTGTCTTCTTGAGGGGGCTAATAATGGAGTATATCCAAATTGTTCACAAAATGTACCTAATTTTTTTCTAGCAAATTTCTTTTATTTCTCCATTTGTTTTTTTAATTTTAAATTGTTGCACATAGTTAATCCAGTTCTATTAATTTTACTTATTATATCCTCATATGTGAGGTTATGAAAATCAATAGTACCATCTGATCTTATTAATGATTCTCGTACCTTTTGGGCGAAGTAATATGAAGTTCGGCTATGAATTTTTCCTTCCAGTATGGCTGTTGGCAATCATTTCTGATCATAACTTTAGTTAGAAATACATCTTTATACCAACGGAAATCAGATAATTTGGGGCATTTTAAATTAATCAATAAATCACTAGTTATTTCTTTGAACTGAACATGATCACCAACAAAGTGTTTAGTTAATGCATATATTAATGTGTTTACAATATCTTCTATAGGTAAATCATTTTCAGTTTTAATCATTTGCATGTTTACATCATATTTATAAGCATTTAATATCTGTGACCTTTGTTCGTATGAAAGATAGTGATCCCACCAGCCTTTTAATTGGCCAGTAAACCCTGTGACAATAATGTGTGCTACTTGATGATCAGTCTTTCTGTTACTTTTATAGACATTAGCAACCATAATCATCTCTTTGAAATGATTTAATATTTCAAATTCAGATAATCAATCTATATTCCATTCATATAATACATCTGGTGCAAAAGCAGATCTTACTATATGTTCTCTTTCCTCGAATTGCATATCCGGCGGAGTGGGCCTATGATACCAATTTCGAGTAATAGAAACATGATGTTTAGAATCTCTAGCTGAAAAATTATTAACATGATCTCCTCTAATCTTATTTATTTGTAGGTCTAGGTTTTTAAATTGGTTTTCAATATTACTAATTTCAGAGTCAGATAATCCAGGTGAGTCTGTTTTACTTAATACATTAATATGAGGTTGTTTTGAGGTAGAAACAGAATTATTAATAGTTAATTTTTCTAATTTACTAGAGATTTATTCTAATAAATCATTTTTGCTTTTAGAAAAAGTAGTTTTTAAATGAGATGGAATCTCGTGGGGAACAAACAAAGGGGTTTCTTTTTATTCTTTAATAGTAGGTTTTATATGAGATATTTGGGCTTCAATTCTTTCTAATTGTTTGCCCATAGTTTTTAAATATAAATTGATATAATTGTTTTGTTAAATTATATTATCAAGATTTTTATCAGTATTTGTAATATTATGTTTTTTAATTGGTGAGGCTAAAATTTGAGTGTTTCTTTGATTGAACTTGATAGCTTCAAAATAGGGGTATTCTTCATAAGTAGTTTGATTATTTTCTCCTCTAATCCATTGGTTTGTAGTTTTGTTTATGGTGGATAATTGATTTGATTTATATATTTTGAACCACGTAAAGAATGGTATATTAATATGTATTTTCTTTAAGTCTTCGTAATATCTTTTTTGAATATAATCTCTTTCTATTTTTGTAAAGGTTGAGAAAAATATTATTCTTTTGTGACTATTTTCTTCTTTCATATAATCTTGTTTAAGATATTCCTTATTAATTTTAAATTATTCTTTATCCAGGATATATATTTGAGTATCATCTCCAACTACCTGTGAATATGTTAGAGAAGAATGTTCTTTTTCAGGATTATGAGAGGTGGATGCTTTATCAGGATGGCTAATAGTATAAACTGGTGTATCTATAATATTTTCAGGAATAATTTTCCGAATCTGTGTATCAAGAATCTGGGATCTAGTATCAAAATTTTGAGATTTATTCCGAGAGATTGATGTAAATACAGATCTGGGTGTCTGATAACTAGAGGGTGCTGGAGAAGAATAATGCGAAAATGATCTTCTAAAAGGTTGAAAGGCTATTTGGACTGTTCCGTCCACTTTTTGATCTATATATTCAAGATCATCCTTAAAATTATTTTCTATTTTAGGTATTGGAGTAATATTTTCTAATTGCCATTCATTTGGAAGTATAATTTAATTCCAATTAATTTGTTTAGAGATTTATATACTAGAGTTTTGTGTGCTAGATTGTAATAGTAATGTATAACCTTTTGGACTGGTAATAAGAGTTTGTGGCTCTAATGTTGTTTTCATTAATTTATAGTGGATCCTATAAACTACTATTAAAGGATGTGATCTTTTCATTATATGATAACTATTTGTTTTAATATTTAATATTAAAGAATGTAAGATATTGTTATCAAATAATGAAAGAGAATAATTGAGATAACAATTAAAATAAACTGGTCCTTCAAACAGATTTTATTCTACCATTCCAAGTAATGAATCATGAAAATTATAGTGCTTTCCATTTCTTAAACAGAGTAATACTGAGGTGTTTAATCCACTTCTAGTAAGTGATTTTATAGCCACTTGTATAATCCAATATGTATGAAAGAGTATTTCTGTTCTTTGTGTCAATTAATTGTTTCCTTTGTTAATAAGTGTAACGATTCATAATTATTATTTAAACTAATAGTTTTTTTTATTGTTTTGATTGTATAATTCGTAAGAAATGATATTTTAGAAAAAGTAGACTATTTGTATATTTGATGATTTGGAACATTAGGAATTGTCCATTTTGTAAGTTTCTTTCTATATCTATTATACTATAATCTTCTTGTTTGATGTTATTAGGTTCTGTGGGAATAATATTAGTAGGTTCCTTAGATATGAATAAAGATTTCATTGAAACAGGTTTTCAAGCAAATATTTCCTATATCCAAAGGGGAATAAGTAGATTAAGAACTTGAGGGAACACCACCGGGACCACCCTTAAAACTTTCTGCATATATGGGCTGACCATCGGTTTTTCATGGCTTACCAATACAAACTTCTTAATATACTTCTTCTTCTTTAATTATGGGTTATATTTGTAGAAATCTGTATCTTTTTTTTTTTTTTAATAAAGCAAGGATCTTTAAATGATTTCTTATACTCTTAATTTCATTTCTTAAGAAAGTACAATCAGTTTCATAATATTCTATTGCCGATTGTCTACTTTGATATATATGATATTTAGACATCATTAATGTATAATTTTGTCTCATCAATTGTTGTTGTATCTTAAGATCTTTTATGTTATTCATTAAGATTTCTAACTCAAGTCTTAAATTGTATTCTGTACATTTTAATTCATACAAATCACGATAGCCAGTACTATGAGCATAATAAAAATCCATCTTAAATAGTTAAAATAAGAATCAAACGGTAAAATAAGAACACAATATAATAACAATATAATCACCAATGACTCTGATACCAAAGACGTAAATCCAAGGTAATAAATATAATTTTATTAATAATAGGCGGTAAAACCGGCCATATGCATGATTGCAGATAAGGCAGGCGGTATAATCGACCATATGCATGATGAAGTAAATAATATAGAAAAGAGATATGAAATAAACTTCTTCATTAAAAATATAATACTTACAAGGAGTCTAATTCTCAAAAGAGTTGGAATCTGAAGTATGATATTTACATATAGTCATATACTAAACTATTATTAGTCAATTTAGTTTATATATTATAGTAGAAATATATTATTTAACTAGTATATTATTGGTTTAACTAACTATATAAGATATAGTTATATAAAATCTAAATGATTAATATGTATAAAATCAGAGGTGGAGGTAGAGTCGAAGGCGGAGTATCGGAGTCGGATCGGAGCGGAGCCGGAGTCGGTTCATCAGTGACTCTGACTCCAACTTGTTGGAGTCGGAGCGGAGCCGGAGCAGAGTCGGATTCGGAGTTGGATTGTAAGATTTTTTCTCGGCCCTAACATAAAATATCAACACTACCAAAAAGACTCTCCAAAAAGTCATTGTGCCCTAAGACACTTAATCTTCTATTATCAACAAAACTTGCAAGTACTCCTTATTCCTAACTTCCAGTTGATGCATCAAAATTATCTAAAAAATATTAAGGAGATAAGATGTGAGTTATCAACAACTCAGTAAATAGAGAACATATACTAATATGTAAACATGAACATTTTTAGAATTCAGAATACAGAACAAAATATTTACTTTCAGAATGCATAATCAGAAACATTTGTTTTCAGAATGCAAATCAAAACATGTTATCAAAAATTTTAGAGTGAAGCTTTCATATAACTTTCTTATTCAAAATCCTTTGGCATATCAAAATCTGAGACCTCATCTTCACCATATCGGAATATCACATCTAGACAAATACCATGTTTAACCCCCGTGGTAGGGTTATAAACCACCATTATACCTGTGGCTGAGCCTTATCCACTATTATAACCCGTGGTTGAACCGTATACCATGTTTAACCTCCCGTGGCTGGGTCGTATCCACTATTATAACCCATTGGGGTTGGGCTTGGGCCGTATCCACTATTATAATCTGTGGTTGAGCCGTAACGGAAAACGAACAGAATATCAGAATCAGACTTAATCAAAATACAAAATTAGAATCTCATGCCAAAGTTTTTAGATGCTATAACATATCCAAACAGAGTACTGAACAAATTCAGATATTTTCACATATTCAAAAACATTTTCAAAACATTTTCGCATCACAGGTACAAATTTTCATAAATTTCATATTCGCTCTTTTTGTATAGTTCAAAAACATAATGCACAAAATTAGCTCATGTCTTCACTAGACATGCCAGAAAATATTTTATTCTTATACATAATTTCATGAGTAATGCAGAACAAATAACTGAGGTCGTTTCAAAATTTATTTTCATAATAAAACATGCATATTTTTCAAAATCGACCTCAGATCATTTTATTTTATGTAAAGTCTAGTATAGAAACCTGCTTACCTGAATTTCTTAACTTTTCAGAATATCTTCACAACAGTGCCAAGCAAATATCAATCGTTACCTATAGAAAATTCATGTAAATTGAATAAATCTCCAATTGAACAGTTACTTCATAATTACACATGAAATACCTATTTTAATATCTCGAAACCTAAAATTTCTCTTAATTCTAAAATATCACTATTTCCTAACTTTCATTGATATCAATTAACTCCTTCCAACTAATGCATTAATTCTAAAAAATTTCTGTAAAATATAGTTATTGTCTATAATAAAACGAGACTAGCCCAATTAAAATATTTTACAAATTATCAGCAAACCAGTTAATGCCCAAGCTACAATTTATGTTCAAAAATAAAAATAGAGTTTTGGCTTATAACTCAAAGGGCATAAAAGTAATTTCATCAAAATTATTCCCACATCATGCCAACAGCCCAGCTTTATCGTTTACGGGAGAAAACTACACTGCACTATTCCCAGTTTAAAATAAGCTCTATTGTGTAGGGAGGGGAAGTATTTACCAAGAGGACTTCGTGTGACGGCGACCTGCGTGCGGTGAACGACGGTGGTCACGACGGCAAGCTGAGCACTGGTAACAGAGAGAGATGGTGATGAGAGAAAGAGAGAGCGGACGGAGGGAGAGAGAGTAAGCGAGAGAGGGAGAAACAGAGAGGGTGCTGATGGCTTACCGTGAGAAGGACGACTGACCTAGGGTGGCACAGGTGGCGGTTTTTGTGGAGGTAGAGGCGAGGTGGAGGGCTAGTGACGTCGTTGGCTATGGTGACTTGAGGAGATGCAGTGGATCATATGTGCTCTGTTTCGGGCTGTCTAAAACAGGGGACAACGGCTGACGACTTGTGGTGGTGTTGCCCCGTGTGTGGGTGGCTACGGCTTCGTGTAGGCCAGGCACGGTGGTGATCTAAGGGAGGAGCAGCGACGTGGTTGGCTTGGCTTCAGGGTGGCGAGGCTGCTGGACGTATCGGAGGCTGTGGGTTGCGTTGCACTGCAATGGAGAAATTTATTCTTGTCTCCGAGTGAATGGAAACCGGGCTGTGGTGGAGCTGGGACGGTGTGGGTCATTCACGGTGGTCTCGTGGTTGACGCTAGGAGAACTGGCTGCTGGACAGTGGCCTATGGTGGTTGGCTTATGGAGGTGCTAGCTGAGGAAGGATGAACGTGCATGAGGTTGGTGATGCTACGGTGTGGAAGATGGCGTTCGGTGCAATTTATTTTGTTTGGCCTCGGGTGCTAGCTGGTTAGCAACATGAAGAAAATGCTTCACTGAAAAATCTAGCGGTGGCAACCCTAGCTATAGAAGGGAACACTAGTATGTCTAACGTATACGTGTTGTATATATATTGTGGCAGTTGTCGTAAATGTGAGGGATAGAGATGTGCATGGAGTGGTGAGCGTGGACTGTTGGGAAAAGT
This sequence comes from Juglans mandshurica, assembly GCA_022457165.1. NCBI lineage: Eukaryota > Viridiplantae > Streptophyta > Magnoliopsida > Fagales > Juglandaceae > Juglans > Juglans mandshurica. Next base: position 14,299,786 of record CM039620.1, read on the forward strand.
TAAGGTGGTACGTAGTCATGAAAGTATTTGTTTCACCGAAAGAAAATCAGGCCAGACGGTGGAAAGTTTGCTCCGTACTTGTTTCCGGAACACGTAGGGACGTGCATGGCAATTATCATGCCGTGCATGCCGAGTGTTGTGGTCATCTGCTTGAAAGAAATTTACGTAGAGGGTGCGGCGTGATTTACGTCCATGCTTCTAAATATATCTAAGACAGTGGTTTAAGAAATTTTATCACAAACGGGATTCTAAAATTTTAACTCTTAGTATGCTTGAAATTGGACACGTTAATGGGCTCGGACTTGATAAATAATTTAGGCCATAAATGTCCAAAATAAATTTCTCATTCAATAATATCTCCGACGTTTAGAAAGATTTTATTAGGCCAAGCTGTTCTAATTATTTCGGCCCCGTCTTGGTCCATAATTTATTATTTGGTCCATAATTTCGGCTGAAAGTGGCTTGAATTCTGCAAACACAAGACGCTCTAGACGAAGGCCAAGGGTCAAACGTATTGATAATGCACCCGAGGCCATTAGCCCCTAAATATTTGGGAGCCATTTTAATGGGTTTATAATTTTGGTTTTATCTAACTTTTGGCCCAAAAAAATAATCGTCTATAGCCTATATGTTATACTTTCGACCCAACTCAAACGGCTAAGGCCATCTTTGAGCTTTTGCAAATCAATTCTGCTAGGTACAAGCCATTCTGCGTACCACTTGTGCATTGAGAGATGACATGGCAGATGTAAGGGCATTTAAGTAAATTTAGAAAATAAAAAGAAAAGGAAAACCAGTCTCGTCTCACTCTGTTTCCCTCCCAACCCGCATCTCCCTTCCCAGTTCCCAGCTCACTTCCCTCCCTTCCCACTTCGTACAGTCGCTCCCCTCTGTCTCTCCAAATCTCTTTCTCAACGAAGCCTTCCCCAAATCTCTTCATCTGCACGCGATGGTGAGATTGATTTGAAGTAAGTGTACAAAAACACATTTATTTATTATATTTTTGCAACTAAAATTTTTTAGAGGGAAAAATGTGAGCTATCTGAATGTACAAAAAAAATGGCATGATTCAGTGTTAAAACTCTCGTAAAAATGGGTTAAATATAAACCATGCTGAGAGAAAAAGAGAGGAGTTTTTCCTCTAAAAGAGTCGCCCACCGTGGAATGAACTAGTATATGTTAGATGGGCTGGTGAATTCATATTTTTCTATGTGATGCGCACTTGTTATGCCCGCATGCTTATGGATGTCATGCCTTTTGCTTCTTTGAATAATGTTTCATATTTTCTCTGCCATGCCTCATGCTTCTGCTATTATCCTGTTTTGTTTCCCAGCTATGGGCTACTCACTGCCAATGTTTCTTTTAGAGGGAAGATTACATCAAGCTTAAATTAGGTAAATGATTTCCTTGAATGAGAGAATAATGCTTATTATTGCCCATAATCTCACTTTGATATGCCTTTTAATTGTGCTATAGGCTATTGGGAAAATCACTTCTAGAAGAGTCTTGATTCCTCAAAATCTCACTTTGATATGCCTTTTAATTGTGCTATAGGCTATTGGGAAAATCACTTCTATAAGAGTCTTGATTCCTCAATACCTCCTTACTAATGAACTTTCATTTCATTATGGATCTCATAATTGAGTTGGAAATCATATTATGGCAACGTTTTGTACAATATATCTTGATTGAAGGGTTACAACGATTGAAGAACATAAAAACATCACATGACTGGTGGGAAAGGGAAAGTAGAGCTGTCAATGAAAAATTAGTTGTTTAAAGTTCTATCTATGTTTAGCATTTCTAGAATTTAGAGTATCAACTTGTTATGAACTTAGTTTGAGATTTTTAAGAAGTTTCAAATATTTGAAGTTTTTTTTTTGCATTGCTTGGATTTGGAATCCCAAGTATGTTAAAAGTTGTCCTGTCTATTTAGTGATTGTATTGGATTAATTTCCAGTTTACACTCTTATTCTTGTGCAGGACATTCAAGCACTGATCAACAAAATTATTAAGTCTATAGTGGCTCCTCTTCAAGCAAAGTATTCTGATGGAGAAAGGGAAAGAACACGCATCTCCTATCACACCTCCTACCACAAATCCATCAAATCAGATGATACCAAGACCATTTTATACATTTTTTTCAACACCTCCTTGCATAGATACATCTATCAATCCTGCAAATCAGGTATTATGAATTTAAAAAATTTTGAGCAGGCCAGTCAATAGATTTAATTTTGATTTTGATCTATCTTTAGACCATTTTAGTTTGAATTGTTATATATATATATATATATATATATATATATATATATATATATATGAATTAATTGGAAAAATAACATTGGATGCTTTCTTTTCGAAACAAGAAAGTAGTAGTGGTGTAGGTACTACTTGTAATTGGTTGAACTAGTACGTGTATATAATTAGATGCCTTATATTATATATATATATATATATATATATATAATTGGTTGAACTAGTACGTGTATATATATATATGAAAGTAGTAGTGGTAGGTACTGCTTATAATATATATGAACAATCTTTAAGAGAATCTTAGCTAATGAAATAGATTTTTAATTTTATTTGATTATAATTAATTATTACCTATATATCATGTTTTGTAAGGATCGATCGGTCGATCGCGCGCATTAGGTGATTGAATTAATGTATATATAACTTGTTTTATATTAATGTCTATATTTATTACTACATCTTTGATTAATTGTCATTATTGATCTACATATTAGGTGATACCAATGTCTTTTTATCCAGATTTCTCAAGCTATATGCATGAGGGTCATACACTAATGCCACATGCTTGGTTCCCACCATTCTTATCTCGTCCTAGTGCCAACCCAACTCCATGGACTTTTCAGGTGATGAGTTAAATTTTTAAGTAACGTGTGTATTTTTCAAAATGCTTAAATTAATCCAAAATATTGTTGTCAACTGAATGCAATCTTTTTTTGGGATTTCAGTCATCAACCTCCTCTCCGATTGGTTTAAACACTGCAAGCTCAAGCCATGTGGAAGAAATTCAAGAGCCAACACCTGACTCGAGGGACGTTAAAACTTTGTCTACGCCCTCTGAATCCAAAGATGACAATGAGATCGAGACAGAATTTGCAGTGTATACTGAGGGGGGGCCGATATCATTGAGGAGCCGAAATTGAGGATGATGTTTAACTCTAAAGAAGAGTTAATTTCTTACTATAAAAGCTATAGGAAACAATGCGGTTTTGGGATAATGACCCAAAGGAGTCATAGGTTTGAGGATGGGAGGCTCAGATATATCACATTGGGTTGTGCTCGTGGTGGGAAGGCACGGAATCAGACCATGTCGCTCGACCACGTCCGATATCAAAGACAGGCTGTAATGCAAGGATAAACGCTACGTTTTTTGAAGGGGTGTTGAAGTTGTTGACTGTTCACAATACCCACAATCACGGACTAAGTCCACAAAAATCTAGGTTCTTCCGCTGCAATAGAGAAGTGAGTTTGTCTGTTAAGAGAATGCTAGATACAAATGATCAAGCTGGTATCAGAATGAACAAGAGCTTCGCCGCTCTTGTGCAAGAAGCAGGTGGGTTAGAGAACTTGCCATTCAATGAAAAAGACTGTTGTAACTACATTGACAAGGCACGCCACCTTCGACTTGGGAAAGGTGGTGCTGGAGCCCTCCATGAATATTTTGCTAGGATGCAATACAAGAATAATAGATTCTTTTCACTACTGGATATGGATGATAATGGGAGGTTGAAAAATGTCTTCTGGGCAGATGCACGGAGTAGGGCATCATACAAATATTTTGGTGAAGTTGTCACGTTTGACACTACCTATTTGACAAATAGGTATGGGATGCCGTTTGCACCATTTGTTGGTGTAAACCACCATGGACAGTTAATCCTTTTGGGGGCAGGATTGATTTCTAATGAGGATACAGAAATGTTCACATGGTTGTTTCAGAGTTGGTTGAACTGTATGGATGGTGAAGCTCCAAAGGCTATTATCACAGATCAAGATAGAGCCATGAAAAATGCAATTGCGCTTGTCTTTCCGAATACCCGACACCGATTTTGCTTATGGCACATACTGAAGAAAGTACCTGAAAAACTCGATTCACATGGTGCATACAAAGATGGGTTGAAAAGTCAGTTGCTTAAGTGTGTGTATGACTCTCAAACAATAGAGGAGTTTGAGAAATGTTGGGAAGTGATGATTACAACATACAACTTGCAGGAGAATGCTTGGTTGCAGAGTTTATATGCTGAGCGTACCTATTGGGCACCGGTATTTTTGAAAGAAGTTTTTTGGGCTAGAATGAGTACAACCCAACGAAGTGAGAGCATGAATGCATTCTTTGACGAGTATGTTCATGCAAGGACAAACTTAAAAGAGTTTGTTGATCAATTCGATAATGCGTTGAGGAAGAAGATTGAAAATGAAAATGCGGCGGATTTTCACTCATTCAACGTCACAATTCCTGCAATCTCTATTTCTCCACTTGAGAAGATATTTCAAGCCACATACACCAATTCTAAATTTAGAAAAGTTCAAAAAGAAGTAATAGGAATGGTTGGTGTTCTTCTAACTCTACACCGGAAGGATGGTGTAATTGCAATGTACCATATAGAAGATGAAGTTTGTGTTGATAATTTCATCAAGGAGGTGACCCAAACGGTGTATTTTAATGAGGCTGAAGTTGATGTGAAGTGTTCATGTGCATTGTTCGAAATGAGAGGGATATTGTGTAGACATACATTAGCCATTATGAGAGTTAACAAAGTGAAAAAGGTGCCAGAAAAGTATATATTAGATCGATGGAGGAAGGACATTAAAAGAACATACACTTTTATACGAAGTACTTATGACTCAGTTGATGCAAGGCCAGAAGTGAGCAGGTATTCACGTATATTGAAGGTATGTCATTTTCTTCTTTTCACTTTGTGACATTCACGTTGATTTTGTTGGTCGTGGTTTGTTACGTGGTGGGATTTTGACATTCTTTTTTTCTTTTGAACTTATAAAAAAAAATATATTAAAGGTATGCTATGACGTTGCCACAAATGCAGCGTCATGTGATGAGCATGCTAATGATATGATAGATAAGTTACATGCAATGAACATCGTCTATCGCACGAAGAAGTCGCCCCAACGACCCTTGGAACATGTTGCAGATACAATTGTCGATGCACCTACAGCTGGGAATTCAAAGAAAGTCCTGAGTCCCCTTGTAGTTAGTTAGAGGCAAAGGGAGACCGCCATGCCTCAGGAAAAAATCAATGATTGAGAGAGTCAAACCCACAACCAAGAAGGCTACTCAAAAGGGAAAACGTAAACAGGTGAACTCAGTGTTCCATTATGAATATTTGATATTTTTATCTCTTCAATATTTGTTTGTTAGACTTCATTTGGTTTTTAATTGATCTGTAGCCACATGGAAGAGATATCGACATGGTTGACACGTGCAGAAATTTATTTGGGCAAACAAATGTTGGGACACAAGAGAGTGTTGTCTTTGAGGTAGTTCATGATTATATTATCTTACTTTTTTATTCCAACTTTTTTTTATTGTTTTGAAGTTCACAATATGATTATAACCCATACACTTTTATATCTATTTTTAGCCTCTTCAAAACACTACCGAAGTGTTGGATTTTGGTGAAACCCAACTTGGGGATGGCACATATGAAGCTCTAGATGGGACTGAAGATCATGGACATGTGCAAGGATGAAGATGTTGAAATACTTTCATCTCTTTCTAATTTTGTGTTGGGACTTGTTTATGTTATGACTCGGTTGGGATAATGATGGGAGGTTGGGATTTTGAATTGTAAGTGTTAAGTCATACTTGTGAAGTAGGGAGTATGCTATTGGTATATGCAATAGAATCTTGTATATAATGAAATTATATTTTGTTGAGTGAAATCAGGGACACCAATGAAGTTATATTTTGTTTAAGTGAAATCAGAGACTTGAAGTTATGTTACTGTTTTGTAGAATTTTCCATGTAATTTGTGGATGGTTTCTTTTTTCCAACAATTTGCCATGATCTGTTTAACTGTTTAAAGTACTTTCATGAGGACAAATAATGCCTGCTTCATTATTTTCCATGTCAGAATAATCAATTTATGACACTCATGACCAAGGTATAAATAATAAATTGTCTCATAAAAATCACATTTCAAGCTTCATACATTGGAATTATATACAATACTATTGATGCACATGCATCATTGACAACTAAATTTCTCAACTAAATGTTTAAGGTTATACACAACAAAAGCCACAAAAGTATATACAAATTTCCCTCGAGCAATATGGTTTCATTGTTTACAGATGCAATACAATGAAATTAATATAAAAATAATCCATGAGATTTTAAGTAGTGTGCGTTCACGCCGGATCTCTGCTTGTTGCCTTTGAATATCAAGTTGGTTGTTGTGGATTCCCAACTTATACTTCACAATCTCTTCATCTCTTTTTCGAAGCTCTTCCTCATTCCTTAACAACTCAAGTTCTATCTTCATAAGATCTTTTTCTCTTTCCTCACTGCGATTTGCCCATTTGAAATAGTTGCAGTGTGGTAATCCCTGATTATAAAGAAACAAACGTAAAATATTAAACTTTCGTAGAAACCAACATGCACATCAAAGTTCAAAAAAAAAAAAAATTACCTCTATATTGTAATTTGGACACCCAAAAAATGATCGGCCCAGATTTCTTAGCGTATTCGATGTTCTAAGTTTTACGGGCTTCCCACAGTTGCACATTGGGTTGTTCGCCGAAGTCCATGAAGAAGCTGACGATGACATCCTAATGAAGAAGCGGGCTTCCACAAACATATTCCCAACAAACTTTGAATATTACTTCGCATATTACCAAAACTTTGCAAAATACAAAAACTTAGCAAAATTTTAAATATTAGCTCAGTTCTATATTACAATCACTTTGCAAATTATCAAAACTTTGCAACAAAACCAGCTAGAAGAAGATTGTCAGGACTAGTTGGTGAACCAGCTGACCCTTTCAACTAAAACAATGAAATTGTCAGGACTAGTTGGTCGACATAAACAATAAAATGAAACGGGTCAGAGAAGAAGATTTAACATGCTTGTAGAATGTAGATTCCAATCTCCAAGCATGGTGCTCAATACCATGAGCTGGGTGCCCTTTTGAAGCACATATTGACTTCAAAAGCTAGAAGAAGCACCAACAAATTAGGCTACATCATATGAGAATCTCAGATGAGCGATTCACAGCAAATTTACACTCTTATTGTTCTTTTCCTCCTCCTTATTCATTACCAACAAAACTCAAAACTAAACAAGCAACTAGAAAAACAGAGTAGGGATGCAAAAGCTGAACATCACCAGCTATAAACACATATGCATTAGAGAATCAAAAGATATTTGAAGTTTGAAGTTGTTTGTAGAAATTGAACTGAGAAAACTTATTTAGTACTTTAGAATCTTTGATTTCTACACACAATAGTTAATGGAAATGGCATGCATATGGAGATATGTCAAAGGCTCAGCAACTCTACACGCATGTTATAAATTACTCCAATTAAACTTCAACCTCTACAGGCCACCAGCTTCCTGGAAGTTCTACTACTGCAAGAAATATATGTGTGACAGTATGCACACTTAAGCAACCCAAAATGTTGAAATGTTGAAGTTCTACTAAACTGCAACCTCTCTTCTTGACTTGAATTACTTGCCAAAGCAACCCAGAATGCTGATTTTCAATATATTCAGCCTCATCAGAAGAAAATTGTGGGGAAAAAAACAATTCCAATAATAGTATCACTTCTCATAAGAAACAATTTCCAAAAATGTCATGATTGTCTCCAATATATAGGTTTTAAACTCATCCGCTTGTCTCCAAGTAACCTTTATTTTTATAAATATGTCATGATTTCTCTAATTTCGCCACCAATCCAACATATAATCAGTTCAAATTCATTGACTATCAGCAAAACACTGTATTAGACACTCTAAGACAAAAACAAGCATAAATAAATCTTATGACTTCTATTGTGTTCTTATGTGCAGGGGTCATTGGTTTAATCGACTAAATGTCCATGATTTTCGAATTTTAGTTCTAAAATTCTTGATTACCTCTGCCATGACTTCTATTGTGTATTTTGCATCCCATTCAAAATTCCACACTAAATTGGAAGATCAGTTCAACACAATTTGGAAGATTAAGGCCAAGCTCATTAAATGTTTATTTCACAGCCCATTCAAAAGTTAGCAGTTCATGTCCGATGCAAATACTGAAGGCTCACATGTAAAGTGGGTAATAGAGCAAAAACAGATGATTCTACAGTTCTTCATATGCCCACAAGCTTCTTACCATGACAAATTTCTCTTAATTTAATCTCATCTAAACCACATTGACAGACAGGATGCGAATGGCCATGTTTCAAACCTAAATTCGAAACCTAACTTCAAAAAACCACAAAATTAACATATATACACATCACAAAATTAATCAAATGCGTATTTATCTATTACATAGAGAGAGAGAGAGAGAGAGAGAGAGAGAGAGAGAGAGAGAGAGAGAGAGAGAGAGAACCGGTGGCCGCAGCTGTGTTCGTAGGGAAGAGGCGCTCAACGGCTTGAAGAGAAGAGATCGCTCGACGGCTTGGAGAGAAGAGATTAGGCAAGAGAAATGGGACCAAAATTTGGGGGTTAAACTAGAGAAGAGATTAGGCAAGAGAAATGGGAGGTTTTGACGGCTTGAAGAGAAGTGTGCTTTGGGGCAAACGAGGGGCTCGTCTCCTTCACTTCGCTGGGGCAAAACCAGAGAAGAACCAAGTCTCGTCTCCTTCACTTGGTTCAAAACTGTGCGTTTTGAATTCATATTTTGATTTAATTCGTAGTCCTGCTCAAACGAAGTCAGCCGTGAAACTTGTCTCCCTTTCCAAACGGTTCGTTTCGAGTTGTTCATTAAAACTAGTGACATGTCAGCGCTTCGATGCGCATCGGTGCGCATAAGTGCTTGCCTCCAGAGTTTTCCCTTGCAAATTATTGAAGCATCACTCAGCCATGCTGCAAAAAAAGAACCGGTACCTGGTTATAAACCTGGGTTTCGGGTTTAAAACCAGATACCCAGCCTAGGTGTACTCGGATTTTACAATCCGGGTTCCGAACCGGACCCTAAAAAAACTCGACCCGGATGAACAGTCATAATATTTATCCCAATAACCAAATATTATGTGTCTACATAAGTTAGTTAATAATTATATATTAGTTTTGCAATGGTTATATGGTATGTGTATGGTAGTATTCATATTATACAACAACATATATTAACATTTCTTATGTGGTTCTTAGAGAGTAATATATGAAACTTCTATTTCCTATCTACTAACTATTATACATATATACTATATAAAATATCTGCTACAATATATTCACTTAAGTGCTTAAGTAAAAGCTGTCTTGCAAGCTCTTCCTACATATGCTATGGGTGTTTTTAAGTTGCCTAAATTGTTATGCAATGAAATTTCTGCCTTACTTGCAAAATTCTGGTGGGGACATTTGAAGAATGACAATAAGATCCATTGGAGGGAATGGAGTGGTATAAGTAGATCAAAACATGATGGAGGGCTCGAGTTTAGGGATATTTATTGTTTTAACAAGGCAATACTTGCAAAACAGGTTTGAAGATTACTAATTAAGCTTGAATCTTTAGTTGCTGCTATTATAAAAGAGAAATATTATAGATATTGCTCTATTATGGATGCAAAACTTGGTGGAGGACCCTCTCTTATATGGAGGAGTTTGTGGAAGCCTAGAGAAGTGGTTAGAGAAGGAATGTGATGGAGAGTGGGAAATGGAAAGAATATAAGGATATGGGTTGATAAATGGAAGCCAACTCCTTCATCATACATGGTTCAATCGCCTATTTCAATTTTGGGAAGGGAAGCAATCGTGGTTGAGTTAGTTGATGAGGAGTAGGCTGCTGGAAGCATGATTTGGTCAGGGAGACTTTTAATAGAGAAGAGGTTGCTATTGTTTGTACTATACTTGTGAGCAGAATGAGATTGGAGGATAAACTCTACTAGTGGTCTGCTAAGAATGGTCTTTTTTCTGTTAAGAGTACTTATTATATTGCAATGGAGATTAAGAGGCAGCATGGAGGGGAGTAATCTGCTAGAAAATGGGATAAATATGGTCTGGAAGAATATGTGGAGGCTTAATATACCTAATTATATTAAGGTATTTCTATGGAGAGCTCTAACAAATTGTCTGTCTACTAAAGATAATTTGCTTAGAATGAAGCTTGTTGAATCTGGTTTATGTCCCATATGTGAGCAGTTAGAGGAAACGAGTGGTCATGTGTTATGGAGCTGTGTGGCCACCTCTGATGTGTGGTCTGAAAACATGAGTAAAGCACAAAAGCTGATATGCAGAGAAGAAGATTTTCTTGTTACTTGGTCTGAATTATCACAGAAGTTATTGAAAAGTGAACTAGAAAACATGGCTTTTATCTTCAGAAAGGTTTGGCAGAGAAGAAACAATTGGATCTTTGAGAAATCTTTTCAAAGTCCATCTGAAGTAATTACTGCTGCTATGACAGATAGGGAGGAGTACATTCTAGCTAAGGGTGCAAATAGAGACGATTTTTTTGGTCCTACCCGTGTGGATCGAAATGTTTTATGGCAAGCCCCAACACAGCTCCCTTATAAGGTGAATTGGGATGCTGGGTTTGAGGAGTCCACTCACAGAATGGGGATAGAGATCATAATTAAGGATGGCACAGGAGATGTTATAGCTGCTTTGTGTATGCCTGAGAATGCTGTTAAGGATGTTGTGGTGGCTGAAGCAAATGCACTTTGGAGAGCTATAACTTTTTGTGAGGAAATTGGTATTGAGGCTGCTATTTTGGAAGTGGATGCAATGAAAGTCATAAAGGAAGTGCAAGCCAGTGAGGAGAATTGTGCATGGTATGGACAAGTAATTGAATATATAAAGCTGAAGTGCTGATATGGACAGAGATGGCTACTGCAGTATGCCCCTAGAGAGAGTAATGTGGTAGCTCATAGACTTGCAAAATTTGCTCTGCAATGTGAGGATGAGGTGGTCTGGTTAGAGGATTGTCCATATTGGATAAAACCTTCTATCCAACTGGAAAAACTATGTATTTCTTCTTTTGTGGAATGAAAGTATGGAATATGTTATCTTTTCAAAAAAAAAAAAAGTGCTTAAGTAACTAACGGATAACCGTGGACTATCTTCAATATATAATAAATGACTAGACATAAGTGACTGGCTTACATGTTAAATATTCAATTATAAAGATTGTTATGCTTATATTATTATATTTATATATATACATATCTTATATATACATATATAAGAATACTAATATATATATATATATATATATCCAATAATATATGAACGAATTTTAATTAAGTCGAGCTAACGAGTTAAACTGAGCATGAACAAACGAGTTATAACCGAATCAAGTTAAGCTTAATCGAGTACGTGTCATTTACTAATCGAGTAGATTTCTGCTTTCATGATCAATCATTTTTTTCACCAATCGAACTCAACTCTAGGTTTTATTGAGCGAACAATCGTACAAAGTGATTCATTTATAGCCCTTGTGACTGTTGTGCAAGAATTGTAGGTGATGATCAATCTTGAAATTAGGGGTGTGCAACCGGGCCGGATTTTTTTTAGGTTTGGTCTAGAACTCAGAAATCTGGATGAATCCAGGCGGTTATCCACCCAGATTAGACCCGGCTGGGTAAGATGAAACTGGATTCGATATGGACCCGGTTACAGATCCGATTATGTAACCGGTTATCCGTAACCGGATCTTATTTTAAAAAAAAAAAAAAACACACAGAAAAAATTGTAAGTTTTTCAAATTTTTTTAAAAAAATATGTATATTCTAAAGAGATTATTTTGGTTTGTATGGAGCACATAAGGATCGGAACTTAAGCTTTGATATATCATTCCATAATTATATTATTCTAATTACAAAACTAGGAATTATTTTAAGCTTTTTTTCTTCTCTTTTGGATTCAAAAGCAAAAAAGAAAAATAAATGATGTATTTTTTCATTGTGCATGGAATGCAAAGGACAAGATCAACGTTAGAAGGAGATTGATTGACTATTGTTGGTCAAAGGAGCCAATTATTTCTTTGGCAGAAAACATTGATAGCTGAGAATTTCGTCGTTGTTGCATCACTTAGAAGTATAGTTGATGTGGGCCGTCAGGGGAATGAAGCATAACAGTTGCGCGCCAGGCATGCAGCCCAATACGTGGACCATAAGGATTTATAGCAGGTTCCAGACATTAATATAGCATGCATCCAGAGTCATTTTGGATGCTGCTATGTAATTCAATCTGCTTATGTTTGTTTGGATAGAGCCCTAAGAGCTCATTCTTATCTGCTAGTGCTCTGTTACACGTTTACTTCTTAATGTTTTTGTTATTTTTCTAGTTGCTTCTGCTGTTTGCAGCATTGGTGTTGCAGGTAGCTTTTGATTTTAATGAAAGTCTTTCATCAATAAGATAGAGACAAATGCTTTATAATTCATTTTTTAAATTTAATTATGTCACGTGAATGGGATATGATGTAAATGTCTTTAAATATAATTATTTTTTTTTCCATAAATTTTGAAATTTTCAAACTGAGCATCTTCAAATCTAAAAAAAATAAAATAAAAGATTAGACTATTTCAATTTTTTATTTAATCATTATCCAAAATATAAAAATCAAAACAACTAGTTTTACATATAGCAAAACAAAACTACTCTTAAAAAATTATATTTAAATATACTTTTAACTCTACCCATCAATTTTCACAAATTTCAATACAAAACTTATTTTCAAAGAAAATTTATTTAATATTTTTCTCTCTCGTTTTCTGAAATCTAATAAATAATACGTCTTCAAAAAACTTCTCAAACATTCTCAAAATCTTTCCATAACCAAATATTCCCGATCTATTTATTTTCTTTTAGTGCGGGGTAGTATACTGATTTTGTTACATTAGGTCGGTCTATAATGGGATATGCCAATTCTTAACACATGAAAAATTCTCTTATCTGTTATGAATATAATATAAATAATTAAATTTACATTTTCTTATTAATTTAAGTTTTTTAGACAAATAATGATTTCACATTATATTCCCAAAAATAAGTGGAATCAACCCATTAAACTCAAAGCGATCATTTTGTTCCCAAGAACTTGAAAGGAGTATCTTCCTTTCTCCGAACAACACCACCTACACACATCTTTTTATAGGATGCTACCCACATATGTATGGACGGGGTCGACCCTTTCCCACACCCTGCTCTGCATATGCAGAAGCCGGAATGTAGTGTTTCTACTCCACATCCTATCCGCGTGAGGCGCTATAAAAGAGTTTGAGAAAATTTGATGGTTCATCAAGTAGCAAATTAGCAATAATGGTACATCTCAAACAAATCTATTTACACGTACATGTTATGGCTGAGATATGATTATTTAAATATATTTTTTTGGTAACAATTGGTATCGGTTGCTTTTCTCATATTCTCCATGGCTATGATGATCTTTTCTCAAACCAAGTACGTCTCATATTCTCCATGGCCATGATTAGATATGATGAGCTTTTCTTAAAAATAAAATAATAAATTTATTAAATTGTAATTTATTATTATTTATAAACTATCTTACATCACTTTAATATCAAAATATAATCTAGATATTAAAAAAATAATAATTCTAATCGCTATGAAAAAGAGTGAGGTGTATTATTAAAGAGTAATTCTACATACAACCGTAAAGTACGTAAACGTAACGTAATCGTTTTGAAAAAGAGTGAGATCCACTATTAAAAAATTAATTTTTTCTATGTGGGTCTCATGTTTTATTCACATTTTTCAAAGCGATTATGCGACGGTTGTATAATTCACAGTTATAAACATATTTTCTCATTATTAAAAAATTAATTTTTTTTTTATAAGAATCTCATATTTTATTTATTTTTTTAAAATAATTATATAATAATTACCCAATTCAAAATTATAAATATATTTTCTCATTAAAAAAACGTAGTTGATAATTATCCTCAACGAGGATGCATGCAGCATGGTTTAACAAAAAAAAAAAACGAGGATGCATGGGAATTAATTTTGGGGAAGGCCATGATTTCCATTGACTAGAATATGGGAAACACGTGGGTACGCCGCCAGCCACTGCATGAATTGCTGTCTACTTGCATGCCAGCTATTAAAAAAAGGATTGAGTATTTATGACTACCTTTAAATGAATTTCGTGGTGGTGGATTGCTCTATCATTACACTTCAAAGTTTAAATAATAAAAAATAAAAAAGACAAATAAAAGTACAATTGGTAAGGACGCTAATTAACTATTTGATGATGTCACTTTCTCTTAATAGGAAGGGAATCTATTCTTTTCCAGTTAGGTCGAAACCATTTATAGGGTTATTCATCCACAGTATTTTTGAAGGAAAATGACATGGTTACTACCATTTTATTACTCATTTATTATTTTTTTTATATTTATTTATTTTTTATTTTTTATTTTATTTAATAGTTAAGAAAGTGACTATTAATAAATTTATATATTTTTTAAATTTTTTCTTAATGATTAAGGATGTTAAAAAAATATTTAAAATAAAATGATAAAAAAATAAAAATACTATGAATAGTAAATGAGTAATAGATGGGTAGTAAGCCTATCACTACCCATTTTTGAAACGTGTACTTGTTAAAATATTTGAAGTGTAAATTCAGATACGAATTTGGATACTCCACTGTACTTCAATTTGTATTCGGATATTGAGTTGAAATGAAATGAATTGAAATAAAAATAAAATAAAATATTATTAGAATATTAATTTTATTTTGAGATTTTAAAAAATTGAATTGTTTATTATATTTTGTGTAGAAATTTGAAAAAATTATAATAATTAGATGAGATGAAATAAGTTAAAATGCTTTTTGTATTCAAACTTATAATGCATTTGAGCACTAGTCCTAATCAATCCGGTTATAACCCGAACATATATCTAATTATAAAAATCGGGGTATTCGATTATCTGCATAGTAACCAGATATCTGAATTGATCAAAAAATCGATTTAAAGAAGATGACTATAATCGCAAAATGATGTTGTTTTATCTATAAGGTATATTTTTTTAAAAAAATATGAAACTCTGTTATGGGTATCGAGTATTAGCTTAGAATCCACATTATATAACTATATCTGCATCCAAATAAAGGGCAAATAGGAAATTTGAATACCCGATTGTAGGCCTGCAACCCGATCCACTGAAATCAGAATTGGACTCGACTCGACTCGACCCGACCCGTCAACATTTCAGAACGGTGTGGGGGCCGACCCGACCCGATCCGCACCATTCGGGTCGGGTCGAAATTTTTCAGAACCGAACGCTACATTTCACATCTCATTCTTCTTGCGCTGCGAGATCAATACAATATCACATCCAAGTTTCGCAAGTGGATTCCAAAGAACAAGGGCTGTCCTCTCTCTCCGTCAAGATAAATAAAAGCCAAAAAATATTAGATTTTCTGTTAAAAAATACTCGCCCAACAACATCGACAAATCTTGGGATTGATAGCTTCGATGATGGTGCCAATCCCTTGCTTTTGCGTATGAAATTGGACTAGATGGTTTGGCAAATAGAGAAGAAGGAGAAGGCCGTGAAGGTGATCTAGAGCCGTCCAGAGGAAGTGGAACTTGGAGCGAAGGCCGTGAAGGCGATCCAGAGGCGGCGAGCTCCGAAACCAAGCGAGAAAGACGATATCAAAACCAAACAATCTCTACCAGCCAAGCATAACCCATATCGAAACCAAAAGCTTCTTCCCTAGCCTATATAATTGAAAGACCAACGTTCCACTTCTCTTGGTGGAATCGGTGAAACAGGCTGCTCACAAAGTTAAATAATGGAAAAGGAAGAAATGTAGAAAATGCGGCCGGGTTGAAATAAAAATGCAAACCCGTTAACTAGTCGGGTTGGAGACCCAAGCATATACTAACCCGACAAAATGCGGGTCGGGTCGGGTTACTCTAAGCGGGCTCGTCGGATTTACAGGTGATTTGCACAGCCCTACCCGACTGGATAATATTCGGACAAGGGCAGTGCTAGGATCATTGAGAGGTGTCTCGAAACTGCCCACTGATAAGTGCATTTTGCACTTTTTAATTTTGAAGCATTTTTTAAATCACTTTAATCATTTAAAAAAAATCACAAACTCATCAAAAAATATTTCCTTAGCTATCAAGTAAAAAAATAAAAAAATCAAAATCAAAAGAATTCATTGGGAGAATCTGTCGGTGGGTTTAGCTTTTCCTCCGGACAAATATACACATGTGTGAACCTAATTTTGCGGAATGAGACCGGGAAAATAATTTGGTCAAGAAGAACAAGCCTAAAAATATTTAACAAACTCGCTGCCTTCCACTTTAACTAACGAAAAAATCTATTTGCAGTCCCCGGATGCAGGCCCTACTTAAACGAAACGAATCATTTTGTTTAAATGAAAAATTTGTGCGTGGGGAATGAATCGTCTGAAAGAACTCATGTACAACTGTCGTTCCCCTAAGCCCCGAAGCAGTTTGAAAAATCTTGATCCCCTTTGTCGTCACCTTCCTATCTACAATTGTTGCCCTCTTAGAACCGCCATCCCCTTCCCCTTGCTCAGAACCATCGTCCCCTTCCCCCTACTCAGAATCATTGTTCGTCCCTTTCCCCTTCCTCAGTCATCGTCGTCGCCTTCGTCAACTAGAGTCCGCTCTCAACAAGGTAAAACGATTTCTGCTGTGAGCTTTTAATTCTTGTTTTATGGTATGAATTCTTGTTTTATGCTGAGCTTATCAGCTATATTGATTTTATTTTTCTAGTTGTCTGTCCCCTTCCCCTTCCTTAGTTGTCGTCGTCGCTGTTGCCTTCGTCAGCCGGAGTATGCCTCAACAAGGTAAAACGATTTTGCTATGAGCTTTCAATTCTTAATTTATGGTATGAATTCTTGTTTTATGCTGAGCTTGTCTACTATGTTGATTTTTTTTCAAGTTTATTTTGCCATCTCTTGCTCGCCGAATCGAATAAGGAGATGTGGGATGAATTTTACATGTCATTGAGATATAGTGGAATGAAAACCATTCAATAAAAAACAGAAATCAATGAAAATTAAATAAAACAAATGCATCCTCAATTTGTTTTTTGGTTTTTATTGAAACCAATTTAAAAACTAATAAAAACAAAAAATATCAAGAAAAAGGAAGTGATGATTTCTATGTCAATATGATAGTTAAACAGAGCGCCTGCACTTGAGAGACCTCGTAAACTACTTCCTGCTCTTTCCCAACTTCTCCACTTTGTTTACTCTTTCCTTACCTTTTTTTTTTTTCCTCACTTAAATGGCTCTGTTTTTTATTGGGTTAGAACTTGGAAGTCTTCAGTTTTGATGAGCTTTGAGTATTATTAACCAAAAAAAGCTAGTCTCCAGACCCTCATATGTAACTTGTTATTTTGTCAATTGTCAATATCACAAATACTATAAGCTATGGAATTGGTACTCCTGCCATTGACATTTCTAGTATACTTTGCAGCAAGAGTAATGCTACATACAGTCGTGGAGTGCGTAAGCGCCGTGCAGTCGTTTTGAAAAAGAGTGGGGTCCACTATTAAAAAATTAATTTCTTTTCATGTAGATCCCGTATTTATTTACTTTTTTTAAAGCGACTACACGGCACTTGCACACTCACAACTGTAAGTATCATTTCTCTTGCAACAAAGCCATTGACATGTCTAGTATACAAGTAAAAAATGTGACATATCTAAAATACTTGGCAGCAAAGATATTGACATGCCTACATTTTAGTCTGCTTATCTTATTAAGAGCAAGCAATCATATCATGTCTGCTATACTCATGACTGATTTTTTTTCTTTCGAAATGTTTTAGTTAGTCTTTAGCCTGTTAGTGTACAAAGTTGTTCGATCTTGTCCATATAATAGTTGATCGTTCTTTAAATCATGCTCCATGATATATATGCGAAGAGATGACACGTCTAAAATTCTCAAACATCTCAAGAAATTCGAGGGACATTTTCATTTCTGTCCAAATTACAATAAGTAGGGGATGGTTGCCAAAATTATTAATTTAGGGGTGATTTTATTGGAGGGTAGTCAGAGAAATATTTTTATAATTCTTAATTTTAATAATTTGTTCTTAGCTGTGATTTTGACCGTTCACTTGTCAAAATTGTCACTTTCTGAAATATTTTATTATATTGTCGTTTTATCTATTTCCGTACCCTTCTAGGTTTGTGTTTTCTAGTTCTCTCAATTTTTTTTTTTAGAAAATAATATAGAGATACTACTTCAGAACTTTTGTACGAGTTTTTTTTTTTAAATAAAAAAGTGTTATTTATTTTTTAATTCAAACCTAGCAAATTTAATTTAAATTAAAAAATAAAATATTTTATTAGAGAGGTGTAATTATTGTTGAATAGTTTTCTACGATCATTATTTTTCTTTTTAATTGATAAGAAAAACTAAATCATATAAGTAGACATATATCATTGTCTTGAAGCACACTAACAACTCTACCTAAGATAATAAATTAGAATTGTGAAATTAAATGAAAAAAATAATTCATAATAATACCCTCATCAAACCCTAATGAAAAAAATACTTTGAAAATTGAGAAAAGTACAATCCTACCCTACAAAAAAAAAAAAAAAAAATTAGGTCCCGTTTGAATACAGAAACACTCTCAACTCATCTTATCATTATAATTTTCTCAAATTCTTATACAAAATATAATAAAAAATTCAATTTTTTCAAATCCCAAAACAATAATAATATTAAAAAATCATATTCAAACAATATTTTATTCAACTTATTTAAAACCATCTTATATCTTCTCATCTCACTATACAAACGAGCCTAATATGCACAATAAATATCATAAAATTTATTTGATATATTTATCTAAATTATAAGCTAGATCATAAATTTGATAAAAAATTACAAAAAATTATTATCAGCAATATATGATTATCAAATAATCTGACATGTTAATAATTTAATGGGAAGAAAGATGGGATGGGGTTGCCTTCCAACTCTTCTCATTCTAATATTCTATTCAGCTTCCCTATCAATAATATATGACTGAGACTTTGTGGGCTCATTGTTTTTTGGGGTTCTCTTTTTAAAAAAAAGGCTTTCCTCACATGATCCGAAAGAAAAGAAGCTACAAAGCATTAAACAAAAGCAACGTATCGTTTCCCCCCATACAATTAAAAAAGTCTCCTTTATTATAGCATCATAATCAATATAGGAGCGAAAAAGCTCTGTTTTCCTCTGCAACCATGCTAATAAAAAACATGCGTACAGACTAGTTTATCCTCTCTCTCTGTCTCTGTCTCTCTCTGTCTCTCTCTCTCTCTCTCTCGAGAGTTTTCTTTGGATTTCCTGGGTATGATATGGAATAATCTCTCTTCCTTTTGGAGTTTTGTTTTTGGATTTACAGAGTGTGATATGCAATAATCTCCCTCCTGTCTCTCTCTTAATCAGAGTTGCTCTCATTTGCACCTAACTTGTAAAAAAGTTTGCACTTCCCAAGAACCTGACCGACCTGGTTTCTGGGATCGGCTATTTCCTACAGGTTCTCTCTCTATCTCTCTCTAAAGCACATCTATCTCTGCTAGTAATGTTTCTGTGGCTCAATTGCTTAGTGTTGGATGGTTATGTATGAAGGATTGTTTATCAAGTTTCACAAAACGAAATGCAAACAAAGAATATCGTTTCTTTGCTACGTGTTTCATTTTCTTGGTGACGAGGAGTTTGGGTTTGATGTTCAAGTGTTCTTAAACATTTCTTGATTGTATTGGCTTCAAATTAATAAAGTATTTGTTTTTTTCGCTTCGTCTACTTCATCTTCTTTCTTTTATCTTTTCCCTTTTCTCGATGAGATTGTATTTTGGGAAAAAATTGGTGGTGTTGAGTAGAGGATTCTGAAGTTATTTCCATTAATATTGATATGGGATTCAAAAGTTTCAACATAATGTTGGAATTTGATTTGCTTTATTTTTAATTTTAATTTTTCTTTGAATTGGTTTTGTTTTTCTTGATTTTTCATTGGTAGATGGTCAACAATGCTGCTCATTTGATCAATTTCTTTTCTTTTTCTTGTTAAAAAAATAGCTATACTCCCAATCCCCGTATTGTCTCCAAATAGAAAGATCCATTTCTTTCGTATCACTTATTAATACGTTTGGTTGCTGATAATATAGAATCTCAAAAAGAAAAAAGAGTTGTATTAAGCTTCCTGTGTATTTGTCCCAAATGATGAAAAGTCAGTTTTATTTTAATTGAATCTCATTTTCTTCTTAATCATAGTTGTGAAACAGGGCTTGAAGGCCAGAGCACTTCAGCTTCTGATTTTGAGCTCAAAGAAAACATTAGTCACAAATACAATATCCGGTTGTCCCATAGGTTTTTCTTTGTTAGAATCATCATGTACATGGAGAATGGAGTTAAGCAGTTTCTGATTTGTTAGTTTTTTCTAGATGAAAAAACTCACTGCAAACAGTGAAATTACTTGCCTATTGTTATCTGTCAAATTCTAATGTCTTTTTAATGCCTGGAAAAGAAAATTCCTTTGGAAAAAATTGGTATCCTTCACCGCACGCCCTTTAAGAATAGGGTTGGAGCATGACGTCTGGCATTCAAGACTCCCTGGGAATGTGGGTAACTTACCTATAAATATATATATATATATATATATATATATATATATATATATCCTCAAAATACATTTAAAAGATACTCAAGTATGTTGTGGAAAGGGAAAATCTACTCACCTCAACTGTTATGAAAAAAACCATCAATTCAGTTTCCAAAAAGAAGTCACAAATGCTGTATCACTCCTTAGAAGTTTGAACTTAAGCTAGATGCTCATAGAAAGCTTCTAAACAATACTCCACAGTTTTTCAGATGTTTATTCAACTTAACTGATGCCCCGATAAGATTTTCACAATCTTTTATTTATAAAATGACTATTTTTAAATCGGCAAGCAAAGAGTATAGGGGGGAGACTAGAGGTTGGTATCCTGTCTTTGGGCATAAGCATTGTATCACTCTAACCCATTGTTTAGCCCCTAGATGGCGTGGAGCTATAAACCCTCCCTAGAGATGGACTCGAGACATAACTTGACCCCAGCTCCACAAGCGCAAAGTCTACTCAGCCACTGAGCAGAGATAGTGGGCATGAGGCTCATGGAGACTTGAACACGTGACCTCTCATCCACCAAGCCACATAAGAGTAAGCCCCTCTGCAACCAAACCTACACCCTTGTTGGTGTCAACAAAATTGAGCTGAGTTTCATAAGGTTCCTTTTTATGCTACTGTGTAACATGAGCAGTGTAGATTGCATTATGGTTTCTTTTCCTTTTAATCTTTTATTTATTTATATGATGGTGGATAGAACTTGGATTTGTACTTATTGAATATTATATCTTCCCATGATTTGCCTCTTGTCCCCGAGTCTTGCTTAGTATAGCTGCAGTTTGATCTGATGCTAATATTTGCAGAAACTAATACATAATTTTAGGGAATCTGATGGAAGACAAGAAATTGGATTTTTATCAGCCAATTTTATCTGTGAGGAGGGTTGCATCAACAGCAGTATCCACACAATCTGACAACATAAGGACCACTGATAATTCATCACCTAAAGTACCTCCCCTTCCTTTTTACAAGTCAGAGTTAAAATCAGGTCCAGTGAGGAACCCAGGAACTGTTCCTTTTGTCTGGGAGAAAACCCCAGGAAGACCCAAGAATGAAAGGAAAGCACTAACTGTTGGTCTCGAAAGGCCTCATATTGCTCCAAAGCTTCCACCTGGGAGGGTTTCAATCGTCAAACAGCAGGATTTTGCTGAAGGTCCTAAACCTACAACTATTACTCAGTCCAAAACAGAAAGTGTCCTTTCCAGGTCTCAATGTGTTTCATCTTTGGATGAAAATGTGACCAAATATGAAAGCTCCAAAGAGAAGATAGAGGTGGAGGGTTTTGGTTCAGAGCAAGGTGATGATGCCTATATGGATGCCCTTGACACAATTTCTAGGACAGAATCATTTTTTATGAACTGCAGCATTAGTGGGTTGAGCAGCTTGGATAGTCAAGATGTCAAACCATCTGGAACGTTCACGATGGATCCACAGACTCGGGATTTCATGATTGGTCGCTTCTTGCCTGCAGCAAAGGCAATGGCTTCTGAAACACCCCAACATGCTACTTGGAAGCAACCCGTTCTACAAGAACAACTGAGACAGGTAGAGAAGGCAGTGGCTAGGGATAAACGTGCTCCACATAATGAGAATAAACCAAATGTTGTGTCATGTCAATCCCATGATATAGGTGTGGAAGACAGTGAAGATGAAGCTTATAATTATGATGGATCTGAAATTTCATCAGCTAGAGTTTGTGGCTTATTTCCTAGGTTTTGCTTAAAAAGTTCCTTTTGCCTTCTAAATCCTGTACCGGGGATGAGCATGCAGAGAGGGGTACCCATTTCTTCAGTCCGTACGGTGAAGGCAAAACCTTCATATGCTGGTTCTTGCAGTGACTCAGAAAAGGAGGTATTTATGTTATCCCTATCTACTTGTTTCGTTTCTGCTGTGTTGTTATTGTCAGGTGTAAATTCATTGTTTGACATTGGTACCTACTTTTTTTTTTTAATTTCCATAGCATGCTGAGGATGGTGCACATGAGCAAAGATTGCTAGGTGGATGTCGAGCAGATGAATTGCATGAAAATAAGACTGCAGTGAAAAGTGAATCCAATCAAACTGCTCATAAAAGTGACTGTAAGAAACCGGATGAATCACCTCTTAACAAGCGTTTTCAGGGTAATGGCATGTCGAACTTCCAGAATGAATCTTTCCTATCTCTCCATGAAGAAAAAGGTTTTCTTGGTCTTTCTGAAAAAACCAAGAATTCCAGGGTGAATGGGTCAGATTCGCACAAAAAAGGCCAAACCAATTTTCGAGAGTTATTGGTCAATGAGAGTACTGAATGGGAATCAGGTTCTACAAGCCCAGTAGAGAAAACAGTCTATGTTGACTCTGTACATATAGTCAAATCTCGAAATTCAAATTCAAGTTTTCCAAAAATGCGAGGCTTATCTGATAAAGGAGAGGATGATTTTGGGATTATTGGAAAAAGTAGTGTAATGGAAAAAAGTTCTTGCGTAGATTCTTCATCTCAAGATTTCAAGCACTTTGGTGTTGGGGATGGAAATGAAAAAGTGCAACCTGAAAGTTCAGACTCTATTGATGCCTTTTTTCTGTCTTGTTCTGACAGATACAATCCTGATAGGCAAATGGAACCGATGAATGATTCCAAACAGTCTCAGGATCTTATTCTGGATTCTGCTACATTGATCGGACCAAAAGTGGTTTATACTAAGGAAGTTGATTTACACAGCCAGCAGCCAGTAAAATCAGTTGATCCTGAAGGACCTCATGGCCTTACTCGGGACTATGTTACACTGACAAGTTCGAAAGTGGCTGACAGTTGGAAGATTAGTTCAGAAAACCGACAGCCTAAGAAATCTCGTACTCGAGTAAGTTCTGCTGGCCTTACTCAGGATTCTGTCACATTTACATGCTCAAAAGTGGGTGAGAAAATTAATTTAGAAAGCCAACGGCCAAAGAGATCAGGTGAACAAGAAAGTTCTCATGGCAGTTATCCATGCCTTCCTCTTGGCCCACCTTTACCTAAATCTCCATCTGAGTCTTGGCTAAAGCGCACTCTGCCTACCCTTTCCTCAAGGAATTTACCTTCAAGCTCTTCTCTTGCCATGTGCATTAATACTAGAAACCAAGCTTCCAAGACAACCTCTCTTGATTCCAACTGGGAAAGACTAGTTAAAACTTCCAACACACACCATGGGCATTTGCGGTTCTCTGAGGTAATCTCATGACTCTTTGCATTCATTGTTTGTATCTACAGATGTGGAGACGTTATGCTTACATGACTATTTTTACCAGGAATTACTGGCACCTATACCTGAAGCTTAAAAACTTGGAAGCCTTAACTTGTCCATGCATCCATACATTTGACTGGAATGTACATCCTTTGATGGTGTTGAGGATTATCAAAGTCATTTCTTTTCCTGGTCATTTAGTTTCCTCTTGACTAGGTGTTCCCTTTTTGGTTCCTATACTCGGAAGTCCGTATATAATGATCGCATAACTGTAAATCAACATCCCCATTTCTTCCTGTGATAAGAAACTTCAACTTGCTGCTCTCGTAAATCTCAACAATTTGTTGAACTTATACAAAAGTTTGTTCGTTCCTATAATGTTCTACGGAAATAAAGAGATGAATGTTTTTTGTTTCATCAAAGGAGATTGTCACCTGCCTGCTGCATGTATCAAATTGGCAAATTGGTAGGATTTTAGAGGAAACGTGGACCTTTGAGAATTTTTTAAGTGAGTCCTAAAGACCCGGGAAAATTGGTTCAACACTGTTAACCTCAATGGAAATTGTAGTAGTAATTTCTCACTTAGAGGGTGAGAGTTTCTGGAAGCTATGAGAGGATGACAAAGATGGAGAAGAGAGGAAATAACTGTTATACTTTTTGCATAAAAGACACTTAATGCCTTAACAAAAGTGGTCCCAGCCAATAGGCGTTTTACAACTCAAAGTAAATAGTAGAAATAGAAATGACAATAGTAAAAATATAAAAAGTAATCGAAATATTCCAGCCACGTGTTTCCTTCCGGTGCTCCTTAGTTGAACGATCCAAGGGTTGAGAAGTACTCAGACTAGACCCTACTCTGACTCACGCAACTTACCATCTCTTTACTTGGACAAACTCCTTTACTCTTTCATCTCTCTTTAGAGCATTAGTATTGGATTATGTAAATATAAATGTAAAATTTAGATAATATGACATCATTTTACATTTTACTATTCCACTTAAAACTAATTTTCACATTGAATTATCTATCTATTAGTCAAAATAATAATAAAATATTATTAATTTATTATTTTTTTACCTAATTTATTTTTATCATATCTTGCAATTCTATAGCTCATATCTTAATTAATAATCAAATTATAATTAAATTATTTCATCTAATTACACCAATTCAAGCAAAACATACAACCTTCAGAATTTAAGCACCAATTCAAGCAAAACATATTAGCTTCATGAGAGGAACAAGAAACCAGTAACTGGAACAATTCTTTAACTACTGTCTTGGGAGTTGGGAATACGAGGGAAAGTGGGAGAGAGGGGAGTTAGTTTGGACGGCACTTTTTTTTAATAAAATACTCATTTGGTCTGTCTACAGTGTAAATCCAAATATGACCGGTGGGAGGAGATCACTGTAGCTCGAAGTCATAATATTATGCATTTGGTTAAATTTGGCTAATTCAATGCAAACATTTTAAAGATAAGTTATGCAAATATTTGCAAACACTGGCATTTGGATAATCCAATGCCAGTGCTCTTAGCTTCCTTCTCCTTTCTCGTGCTCTCCTTCGTTCATAGCTTGGTTTGTAACAATGCCCTCCCCATCAGAATTCATTGCCTACAAGGTGAGGTGATTACGCTCAAAGAATAACACGATAGTTGTAGTACAGCTTTGAGATGTCGATTCTACATAAAGACAAATTAAAAGAATAGTAGAAAGATCAAACAAACTAAAGAAAAATATTAAATGATTAATAGAGAACAAAGATTAATTTTTAAATACAAATTAAAGTGAAGCAAAGTGATTAACGGAGAAAGTACTCAAATTTGACAAACAGTAAAACGTCGGGAATCCCTTGTACAAATCTGGCATTTTAATTATTCTTAATTCATTGAATAATTCAATTGGGAACTCAATTTTCAAAATTTCCAATCGGAAGGTATAGATTTATAAACCAAGATTAAATAAAATGTAACATTTTGAAACATCATTCACCACTTTTAAAATACGTAAATTATTATCACTATTGAGAATATCCGACGACAATATACTCGGGAAGCGATATTGCAACAAAGAATTAAATCAATGTTGATAAATAATTGATCTAAACATAATCAAAGAGCTAATCTATTCACTAGAAAAAGCATGACTAAATCCATAAGCAGAATAAATTCAATGATTATTCGGAGAAGAAAACATCACCAATGAATTGAAAATGATAAAACAAAAGAATTTTAGTAATTGAAAATCAAATACATAAATTAAAAATAAATAAAAATACTATCTACTGTGCAAGTTCATCCCTAACCCTACTTGAGAATTTAGTTACCCATAAATATAATGGACAACAAAAATCTCAAGGGAAAACTAGCAAACGACGGCCATGGAAATTTTTATTTTCGATCTGTGTGAGTGTCCAAGCCAAAAAATTCCCCCCCCCCCCCCAACTTTCTTACGTCTCTCCCAAAACAAAAAGGAAGTCAAAGTCAAAGTAAATTCAAAACTCCTCATCCCACATGTTGCCTTCAGCTTCCCCTTCAAAATCTCTACTTTGCATCTAAAATAGAAACTCCAAACAAATATGCTCCTTCATGTTCGTGTTTCATTCCAGCTTCTAAAGCCAAACTGTGTACATGTATTTTAAGAGGGATAAAACCCAAAAACTACTGAGTGTTGGGTCCCGCGTACAATCCTTTAATTCAAATAAGAGCTGTATTTGATGGAAACCAAGGCCACAGGTTCATATCATTATTGTATGTTTATTCCTTCACCTATATATATGTTGCTGTGCATTTTACTCCATGCGGCTGCCATCAAAATAAAAGTAAATGTAAAAGCTAAATAATAAAGTTCCAAAAGTGTTAAGAGTTTCTCAAGCTTGTATACGGTTTTGAAGTGGCATCTTCTACCCATTGTCCCTGCCATCGAATAAGCAGTTCTACCACGGGTCTGATATGGCTTTTGACCATGCGACGGGCTATAGTTTCCTCTAGCTCTAGTTTGAGGGCTCCACTCGAATCTATCGGCAGTAAGGAAGGTAAATGTGTGACATTTGCTCTTAATTTCTTCTTCAACTAGGAGACATGAAAAGTGGCGTGGATCTTGGCTAAGGGGGCAGATCTAGGAGGTAGGCCACCGTTGTTATCTACTACAACACTTGGAAGGGTCTGCAGTACCTCATTGCTAGTTTTCAGTCCCTCCTGTGTGCCACCGAGACTTGCTTGTATGGTTGCAACTGTAGGTAAACCTAGTCCCCCATGACAAACTATCTTTCTTTCTTCTTTAAATCTGCATACTTTTTCATTCTATCTTGTGCCCAGTGGAGATTGCGTTTTAACACTTGCAAAATTTGATCTCTTGATTTGAGCCCTTCCTCAATTGACTTTACTTTTGATGTCCTAGGGATGTAATTGGAGTCGAGGAGGTGTACAACCATATAGTGCCTCGGGGGGGTGGGGGGCAACTGTGTTGAGGCATGGAGGTTGGTGTTGCACCACCATTCTACCAATAAAACCCACTTTGACTAGTTTTTTGGTCGATCTCCAACAAAGCACCCGAGATAATTTTCTAAACTTTTGTTGATTGCTTCTAAACTTTGTTGAGGCATGGAGGTTGGTGTTGCACCACCACTCTGCCAATAAAACCCACTTTGACTAATTTTTTGGTCGATCTCCAACAAAGCACACGAGATAACTTTCTAAACTTTTGTTGATTACTTCTGACTGGCCATTGGATTGAGGGTGGTAGGCAGTGGTGAAGGCTGTTTGTACCCCTTGTAATTTAAAAATCTCTTGCCAGAAACTACTAGTAAATGTGGGGTCATAGTTTGAGATTATAGAGAGGGGAAGGCCATGGAGTTTGAAAACATGTTTAAGGAACAGTTGGGCTATGGTCTTAGTTGTGAATGGGTGGGAAAGGGAAGTAAAGTGATTGTATTTGGTGAGGCGGTCCACTACTACCCAGAGGTTGCTGTGTACCTGTGAAAGGGAAATGCCTCTTATGAAATCTATGGTGATGCGGGACCATAATTGAGAGGAAATTAGTAAGGGTTGGAGCAATCCCCTTGAGAAACTATTTTCACCCTTCACCCTCTAGCACATGTCACACTCTCTTATGAACCTCTTAATCTCTACCTTAAGGCCTGGCTAAAAAAAATTCATTTCTTGTTCTATGTATGGTCTTGTCATACCTTGCATGTCCTCCCAGGGGGTTTCCATGTGCCAGTTCCAACAGTTTGGCCTTAGAGGCCTCATCTTGGGGGATATACAACCTCTTTTTATAAAACAGAAGGCCATTCCAAGAGATATAGTTGGGGAGGGGGGGGGGGGGGGTAGGGGGTAAAGTGTTACTTGCTGAGTTGGTTAGGAGTTCTTGCACTTGGAGGTCATTAGCATAGGCATTCTTAAGTTCTTTAATCCAATCTATAGAAGGGAAGGAAATCAGACATAGGGTTGCTTCTTCATGGTCTGCCTTCTTGGAGAGAGCATCAGCCATTTAGTTCTCCTTGCCCTTCTTGTACTCTACTATAAAGTCATAACCTAATACCCACTTCTATAGCATGGGGGTACCAATCTTCTGGTCCAGAAAGTACTTCAAGCTCTCTTGGTCAGTTTTAACTATAAAAGACTAACCCAGTAGATAGGGGCGCCACTTGTGAACTTCTGACACTAGGGCAAATAGTTCTTTTTCATAAGTGGAGAGCTGCAATGATCTTCCTTTCAACATTTGACTAAAAAAGGTAATTGGCCTACCTCTCTCCATAAGCATTGCCCCCACTGGTCCTTCCGAGGCATCCACTCTATGGTGAAGGGTTGTGTGAAATCTATTAGGGCCAAGACTATGGGTTGTGTAACTGCCTCTTTTAACTTCTCAAAAGCTAGTTTTGCTTTTGTTGTCTATTCAAAGTTATTCTTCTTGAACATGTAGGTGAGGGGTGCTGCTATCAATGTTTTAAATTCCATTCTGCTGATCATTCCAGTGTACTATTTTGGGATTAACTATATATTATATATAAATATTTATATGTATATATAAACTAACAAGTAATGTTAGGGCAACGGTGAATGGTGTAGGTGGTTTGTCTGGAATTTGGGCAACGCCTAGGTTTTCCGTATGGCGTTCAACTTCGTCCCGTCGGTTCAGTCGGCGGGATTGGCCTTTAAGCAGTAGTTTTGTGACTCGCAAGAGACACTGAATGGCGTAGGCGGTTCGTCTGGCCCTTCTTCTGGAAGGGTTTTTGCTGATTTAGTGGTGAACAGGCCACAATCACTTATTGAAGTGGATCTTCCGATTCGGGAGCCGCGGCTCACTGAGGGGGAAATGTTCTTCTTGTTCTCAAAGGCAGAAATAAGGTAATCGGCAGAGCCTGTCAAGTTCTCGGTTGTTCTGAAATCCCTTCGACGTAGGCCTTCTTTGGATCGTGTTCGAACTTTCATCATGAATTGTTGGGGCTTGCGTGCTACGCCAGTGGTGGAACAGCTTAATAGTCCACGAGTTGTGCTGAGTTGATTGTCGAATGAAGAAGCTTTTATTAGTGTTATGGCGCGGCGTAATGCTGATATTTAGGGGGTTCCTTACAGGGTTTTCCATTGAACTCCAGATTTTAATGTGGAAGAAGAATCGCCAATGGTCCCTGTTTGGATTTCTCTACTGGGGCTGCCCCCCAAATTATTTTCATGCTTCAATTTTGAAGAGTATCAGAGGAGGCTTTGGGAGATTTGTAAAGAGAGATAATGCAATGGCTTGTGTGACTTGGCCAGAGGTGGCAAGGATTTTTGTGGAAATGAATATTTCAAAACCTCTGAGACATTCTTTTTGGTTGGGCACCCCGGGATTGAAGATGAATCATTTTTAGAGAGTGTTTTATGAAACAATTTCGACATTTTGTTTGTGTTGTCGGAAGCAAGGTCACTTGGAAAAACAGTGTGGTAGAAAGGAATGACTTGTGAAGGTTAGTGCTAAAATGGAAAAGGAGGAAGGAGGGAAAGAACCTTCTAAAAAGGTTTGGAAAACGATTGGTTTCAAAGGAAAGGAAGATAAAAATACTGCTCGGCAGCAAGGGAATACGAAATTTAATCCGATTAGAAGACATGAAATATTGGTAGGGATTCAAAGGCGTCAACGAGATGTGGTGAGTAATTCAAAGTCTATGCTATTTGTATATTCTAATGGGGATGTGCTTAACCAGTTGCAGGGTGATTTGCCTCAACTTTAGGTGATGGTGACTGAACTGGGTGATAGTAATGAACATGCAGGTTTGAATGGTGAAATAAGGGTTGGGATGCCAGAGGGTGTGGAAAACAAGTTTGAGGAGACGGAAGTTGCTTTGAAAGGTGTCGAGCCATCTGAAAATTCTGATGGTTTACATTCGGCTTTGGAGGATGATGGTTCTCCTAAAAGTTCTCCAAAGGCGATTAATGAGGTTATTGAGGTTGAATTATTTTGCTTGGCTGATAGGGGAGTGAGTGATGGGGTTGGGAATGATATTGTGGAATGTTCTTCATGCAGATCGATGTCGGATGTTGAGGTAGAGAAAATGTTTGATGAGTTAGCAATGAAGTGCTTTGATTCAGATTCAGAATTGAATGTTCCGTTGAAGCATTTCAAGGGTACCAAAAAGAAGAAACCTATAGTGGTCCTTAAGAGGACTACTCACTCTACCAAAATTTTTTAGTGATGTTTAACATTCTTATATAAAATATTAGGAAAATTCGTTCGTTGAAAAGTAGGCTTCGGAGCATTTTGAATAAAAATCGTCCCTTGGTTGTAGCTATCTTAGAACCTTTTCTTGTTGCGAATAAATGTAGGCGATGGGCAAGGTGGATATACTTGCCAAATTCTTGTAATAATGCGATGGATGGTGGGAAGATTTGGTTGTTTTGGGAGAGTGGTTTGAATTTTGATTTGATCTCTTCCTCAGACCAAGCTTTAACGAGTTGGTTTCATAGAGATGGTGTGCGGGTTTTATCAACTTTTGTGTATGCTAGCTTTTTTCAAAGGAAAAGGTGTGAACTCTAGTCATATCTTAATGTGCAAGATGCAGGCAGATGGCCTTGGTTTGTTGGTGGCGATTTTAACATTATCCGTAGTGATGATGAGAAAGTGGTGGTCTTTTTCGGGCCTTTAGTGCTAAACTGGAATTTAATTATGCCATCCAAGATTGTGCTTTGTTGGAGCTTCCTTGGGAGGGTCAAAGCTTGTCGTGGTGTAATGGTCGATTGGGAGGTAGGAGGATTTGGGGGAGGTTGGATCGTATATTGGTGAATTATGAATTATGAATTCTTGGCATTCTTTGAGGGTGCTTGGATGGAATATTTGTCTAGGACCACATCGGATCATTTTTTGATGCTTACATCTTTGCTATGAGAAAGGAGTTGTGGGCCTAGACCTTTCCGTTTTCAACGTATGTGGTGCTCTCATGAGTCTTTTTTGCAGGTTGTAAAGGAATGTTGGGCTCAAAATGTGGAAGGTTGTCCTATGTTTCCGATTAGTACAAAGCTTAAATCATTAAAAAAGGCTTTACAAAAATGGAATGTAGAGGTGTTCGGCCGAGTGGAAGCGAAGATTAAAGCGCTTGAGACACGTTTATTGGATCTTGAACAAGGGGTTATTAAAAATTACTCCCAAGAGTGAAAGGCTGAATTATTATTATGCAAGCAACATCATTTAAAATGGCTTCATCGAGAAGAGCACATGACTCTTGCTGATAGGCGAGTGCTGGGATCGGTAGAAGCAGTGCATGATGGGGCTGTAGAGTTTTATCAGGATTTGTTGACTACTTCTTCGGTGCAGTTTGATGAGGAGGCTTTGGGGTTGCTCACGCTATTATGTTAGAGCAGGATAATATTAATTTGTGTGCGCCTCTTTCGATGGAGGAGGTGAAGGGAGCTTTATGGTCCGTCCCGTAGGATGGTAGTCCAGGCACGGACGGATTCTCAACCAGTTTTTTCATGGTTGCTTGGGAGATTATAAATCATCATTTGTTGATTATGGCTCAAGAGTTTTTCAATAGTGAACCATTGACAACATTTTTTGATGCGACCAATATTATGATGATCTCAAAGGTGGATTTGCAGGATGGCTTTACATAACTTTGGCCTATTAGTTGTGCTCGGTGGTGTATAAAATTATGGTGAAGATTATGGTGTTCCGTTTGTCGCCATTTTTGGAGAAAATTATTTATCTTGAACAAGCAGCATTTATTCGGGAGCATAGTATTTTTGATAACATTGCTATTGCTCAAGAGTTGGTGAAGGGGTTAAATTGGAAGTCGAGGGGGGGGTGATTTTTTTCTTAAAATTGATAATGGCGAAAGCCTATGATTGGCTTTATTGGAGTTTTTTGTTGGAAGTATTGAGGAGATTGGGTTTTTCTAATAAATGACGATCCATTATTTTTAACTCCATTTCCTCTCTGATGTACTCAGTCATGTTAAATGGCTGTTCTAAAGGCTTTTTTAAGCCTTCACGTGGCCTTCGTCTGGGTGATCCTTTATCACAGTATCTTTTTATTTTTGCGGAGGAGGTGTTGTCTCGTATGCTTCATAAACATTTTTTAGAGGGAAGTATCAAAGTATTTTATCCTGGCGGATGAACTGTGATTAAACGGTTCATCTACAAATGGTGGAAAGTCTTCTATTTGCCAACTGATGAGAGTACTTAATAGCTATGAAGTCATGTCAGGACAGCTTGTGAATTCTCATAAGTCTTCTATTTATTTTCTTTCAAATTTCTCTTTTGCCAAGAAAGTGGAGTTGAAGCGTTTAACGGGATTTGAAGAGGGATCATGGCCTTGTTCATATTTGGGGGTGCCACTGCATGTGGGGAGGATGACGATAAGAATGATCGATCATTTTTTCAAAATCCGTAAAAAGCTTGCCAGATGGAAGAGTAAACTACTATATTATGGGGGAAAAACCATTCTCATCAAACATATTTTAAATACCATGCCGATACATTTGATGTCAGTGTTGAAGCTGCCAAAAGGTATTCTCAAGAGTCTTAAGTTGATTTTCTCAAATTTTCTTTGGGGTTTGACTTTGGATAGTAAAAGAAGGAAATGAGTTTCCTGGAGTAAGATTTGTTTTCCGGTTGAGGAGGGTGGTTTGGGCATTCAGGATCTCTCGGAGGTTCAAAGCTCATTACTAATGAAATTTGCGTGGAAGTTATTGATTAGAGGTTCTTTGTGGTATGATTTCTTCCTAACAAAATATGTTGGTAATTCACATATTTCACTTGCGATGTTGGCTAATAAGGAGTCGTTTTCCTGGAAGGGGATTATGAGGCTCATGCCGAAAGTCTTACAAATTCTAGATGGATGGTTTGTGGTGGTAATCTAGATTTTTGGTATAACAATTGGTTGGGAGATGGAATTCTTGTGCAAGGTCAGGATGTGGTGGTGGAGCTTGGCCTTAAATTTTTTTCTGTGTGTACTGCTGCTGGGTGGGATTTTGAAAAGTTACTGCTGTTGGTGAATAATGCACAAATGGAGAGGATTGTTAGTTCTCAAGTAAGATTGCGTGAGGGACGTGATATATGCATCTGGAAACTTTCGACTGATGGAACTTTTTCCACCAAGTTTGCTTGGCAGCTAATAAGAAACCAAGGTGTTGTGTGTTCATGGAAAAAATGATTGTGGTAGTAATATGTTCCTAAGAAAATGTCTTTCTTATGTTGACGAGCTAAACAACATGCTATTCCTGTTGATGAGGTGATTCGCCATGTTGGTATTCAGATGGCCTCTAAGTGTAATTGTTGTGTCTCTCCTCAAATTGAAACGTTGAACCATGTATTGTGTGATGGGGA
This sequence comes from Juglans mandshurica, assembly GCA_022457165.1. Classification (NCBI taxonomy): domain Eukaryota; kingdom Viridiplantae; phylum Streptophyta; class Magnoliopsida; order Fagales; family Juglandaceae; genus Juglans; species Juglans mandshurica. The sequence continues at coordinate 14,333,598 of CM039620.1, forward strand.
CTTAGCGAGACAAGTATGGAATTATTTTGCATTTGTTTTCGGAATTAGCTTACCTCAGGTTCGTGTATGGTAGGATGTAGTGAACATTTGGTAGTTTCGTGCATCTTCATCATCATAGGTTGGTTGGTTTCATGGGGTTATTCCAATTATTATTACCTGGGCTTTATGGCTTGCTCGTTGTTTAGCACATATGGAAGAAGTGGTGTTTGATTGGAGGGGCTTAGTTCGTATGGTGAAAGGTTTCATTGTGCAGATTTCTTTGTCCTTACAAAAGTCTAAAAAATTAGGCACTAATGAAAGTATTATTCTCAAGGAATTAAACTGTCCTATTGTTCCGATTGTCTCAAAGCCTCCTAAGATTGTTGCATGGCCTCAGCCTACTCCAAGTTGGTTTAAATTAAATGTCGATGGCAGGTCATGTGGTAACCCAGGTATCTCGGGTGGGGGAGGTGTAATTCGGGATATGCATGGCTGTGTGGTCGCGAGCTTTGCTTATTCTTATGGGCATGGTACAAATACAGTGGTGGAATGTCGTGCTTTTTTAGATGGGTTGAGGATGTGTCACCAACTCGATTTGAGAAATGTTTGAGTAGAATCTGATTCAAGTGTTGTGGTTGGTTGGTTTCTTTTGGGGACTTGTAGTTATTGGTATTTTTGGGATTATTGGGATGAACTTTTGATTCTTTCTTCTTTGATTGATATATGAGTTTGTCATATATTCAGAGAGGCTAACATGGCAGCTTATTTCTTGGCTAAGGAAGGGTCGAATGGAAGGGTTATGGATTTTTTTGGAAAAGATTTTGGTATGGGGCGACTTCGTGGACTTGTACGTACGGATAGATAGGGCATACCTTATATTCATCGTTAGTAGTTGTTTGGTTTTGGGGGTTGTTTTATTGATGTATTCATGGTTTTCCTTCGCCTGAGTGAGGGTTTTATCAATAAAAGAAGGTCCCACCCTTCTTTCTTAAAAAAAAAAAAAGTAATAGAATAAATACATATATATGTAAGTGTGTATCATGTATATTTGTGTGTGTATATATATATATATATATATATATATGTAGAAGAATTGAAGATTTATAAAATGAATATATGTTGAGAAAATCACAAACTTGAGTTGAAACACAAAAACAAAGAAAAGAAAAATAAAAGAATAGAGAAATTATTAAAAATAATGATATTTAAAAAAAAAGAGAGAATGAGGGAACATATTTAAAGTTTTAAAAAAGTTAAAATTATATAAATACATTTTATATTTTAGAATTAATTAAATACCATCTAGATTTAAAATTTACAAAAATGCCATCTAAGCACAAAAAAATTACAAAAATAGTCCGAAACAAAATAAGGTCAGGAATGCCAATTCCAGCCGGAATGGCTGAAATTGACTGGAACGGGCCGGAATTTAGAGCGAAACAGAATGAGGAGATATAGTGTACCAAATACTACACCAATGGAATGTAATTTAAAACTATGACTGCTATGCCACTATACTCCTTTATAAACCTCATGTAGTAGCCTGTTAGGTTAAGAAATCCTCTGTGAGTTACTGTTGTAACATTGATTGTAGCTTCTCGGGATTTGCCTTAAGCCGTTGGGAAGAAATCAAGTGCCCCAAATAAATAATTTCACTACAGCCAAACTTAGAGTTTGGTAAAGAGCTGCTATTGTCTGAGGGTCTCCAAAACAATTTGTAGGTGCTCAACATGCTCCTTCTCACTCTTGTTGTACACTAGGATGTCATAAAAAAAAAGGACCAAAATGAATTTTTTGAGAAAGGGCTTAAACACCTTATTCATGAGGCTTTGGAATATTGAAGGAGCATTAGCTAGACCAGTGTAGTTCATCCATGAGTTCCTCCACTATAGGTATAGAGAACTTATTCTTAATTGTGACTTGATTGAGGGCCCGACAGCCCACACATAGGTGCCATGTCCCATATGCTTTTTTGACCAGTAGTATAGGTGAGGAATAAGAGCTTTGATTGGATTGAATGACTCCTAAAGCTAAGAGTTCATTGACTATCTTCTCGATCTCATTCTTTTGAAAGTAAGGGTAGCGATAGGGCCTCATTGAAATAGGTTTAGAATAAGGTAGTAAGTTGATTGAGTGGTCATGGGACCTATGAGGAGGTAGCCACTTATGTTCCTCAAACACATCACCATAGGTGCCCAGCATCTGTTGTATTGGTCATACTGCCCCTTCTTCTCCAGTCAACCCCGGTTCTTCAATCAATTGCAAAACCACTCGCTTAGCCTCAAACTTGTAGAATTTATTTAAGGAGCCCTCCTCAATTAGCTGTGTAGCTGCCAATCCCTTTATTTCAACATCTTCATTCTGGTAAGTGAAGTGCATGGTGGGTTTTTCAAAGTTTCAAAGAATGGAGCCCAAGCCCTCTAACCACTATATTCTTAGCACCATATCACAACCAACCAACACTAGAACATGCATCTCATCCACAAGATTCACCCTCTGAATATTAAATTTGGTACACACACTTTTGCCTTCATTCAACAATTGCTCCATACTAGCCACCCTCACTCAGACCCCTTCTCGTGACTAATTGGTAGCTACCCCTTTTTGCTATAGCAGGGTCCAGAAAATTGTGTGTGATGCTAGTGTCATTTAAAATAATGGCCCATCGGGATCCCGACTTCCCTTTTACCCTCATAGTCCGAGGATTAAGTGAGCCAATGATGGCATGTAATGCGATTTTTGGAGAGATCTATAGAGATGAAGTCTAAGGACTCCACAATAGGATCCTGGTTCTATGTCTCCCCTTTTCCTTTTTCTTTAGTATCTTCCATCACTTATTCCAGAATGTATAGCCTAGATTTTTGAACTTGTGACTCGGGTTCTACTTGGAGTCACAATAGTAACAAACTGCTTCTCCCTCCTATCTTTCATTTGATGTTGGTTGATCTTCTGAATGGACATTTGGGTTTTAAATGGGCTCTTGTTATTCTCCATAGACAAGTCAGGTGGGTTCCTTAATAACCTTGGTTCATTATAAGGTGCCAAGGGTCCCTTATGATATTTTCTGGTGAAGGGTTAAACTTTCTTCATGTATTTTGGCAATGCTGTATACAGTCATCAAGTTGGGGGGGGGGGGGGGGGAGGTTAAACATCCTAATTGGGAGGTAAATACCATCTCTCAGCCCACTCAAGAAGCAGCTCAGTTTGTTTGCTTTAGATAAGCCCCTTAATCTATTCAACAGGTTCTCAACATTTTCCTTGTACTCCTCTATAGTCCCTGTCTGCCTCAACCTAGTCAATGATTCCATGAGATCATTATATGCACTAGGTCCAAACTTTACAAGCAAGGCCCTAACAAATGACTTCCAATCATTGAACAACCACATTTCCTCCATAATTTGAAACCATACTAATGTCTTGCCCTCTATGTGGAAGGAGGCAAGCCTCAACCTATGATGAGGTAAGGTATTGTGGAAGGCAAAGACGTGATTTACCTTGTAGAGCCAAGCATTGGGATCCTCCCCGTGGAAGGTTGGAAAATCCACCTTCATAGATTTGGTCAACATTTGTCCAGTCTGTCTACCTGAATTCCCTGCATGCATATTAACCCCAGAAGATGATTCTTCTTGCCACTGACTCAGATTCTTTTTTTGCAACTCTAGAGTCAACGCAGCTAGCTAGTTTACCATTGAATCCGATTGCCTCTTCAAGACCAACATCTCGGTTTCGAGGCTTTTGAACCATAAATCATTGGCTTTCTACATGGCCATCATCTTTGCTTCAAGACTTTTGAACTGTGAATTAGTGCACTTCTTCAAAGCATTCAAACCCTCTTGCAATTGGTTATGACGTGTTCCTTCAGCTATAGCTTTACAGAGCAAGGGATTGGTATCTCTGATACCAACTTGTAACACTCCTGTTAACAATGGAAATTGTAAAAGTAATTTCTCACTTAGAGGGTGAAAGCCTCCAAAAGTTAAGAAAGGATGAAGAAGATGAAGAAGAGAGGAAATAACTATTATATTACTTTTTGCATAAAAAGCACTAGTGTTGCTTCCTTACACTATATTGTTCACCCCAACAACAACAACTAATAGAATGCCTTAATAAAAGTGGTCTAAGCCAATGAGCGTTTTACATCTCAAAGGAAATAATAAAAATAGAAATGACAGCAGTAAAAATATAACTAAAACTAATTGAAATCTTCTAGCACATGTCTCCTTTCGATGCTCCCTAGCAAAACGATCCAAGGGCCGAGAACTGAGACTAAGACTCTACTCCGACTCATGCAGCTTACCCATCTCTTTACTCAAATAGACCCTTTTACTCTCATTCTTCTCTCCTTAGCTTCTTTCTGTTATTTCATGCTCTCCTTCCTTCATAGCTCGGTCTATAACATTGGTAGGATTTTAGAGGAAACTTGAATCTTTTATCATTTTTAATGAAGCCCTAAAAAAAACCTTTGCAATTTTGAACATTATTTTGGTGGGAGTAACTATTCTTCCTTCTCATTTATTCAAGTAACACCCTTAAAAGGGGTTACGGAGTTATATGATAAATAAAAAATGCTAACCATTGCAACAAAATAAAATCTTATTTCGAAACTAAAACCAATCCTAAACATAAAGACGAGATAAACATATTATTCCAAGAGCTGCTATAGAATGAAGCACATAATATTGAACTCCAATATAATTGTTCTTGTCCTCCCTCAAGGGCAAGTTACAAAAAGTAAATTCATAGCCATATGTAGGATTAGAGGTGTAAAAAGAATTGGAAAACCGGTTGAACAAACCGAACCAGTGGACTTGTTTCAGTCTGGTACTGATTTTTAAGAATCGAAGCCGGTCTAAAACCGGTTCGAAACTAGCTTGAACCGAACCGAGCCGGTATATATATTTTTTATATAATTTTTATATTATATATATAATTTTTTATATTATATTATATGCTAAATTGCTAATTAATATAACATTAGTGTTAGTTACAAATTAGCATGTACCATAAAGTTATATTTTCATCACATTCATTTGAGAAATATAAATTTCAGTTGTGAGGTTCAAATGAATGTCTGTTAGTTTTTCATGACTAGAAGCACATAGATGCTTAGTATTATCGCAAAAACTGACTCTCAAGTCTCAATTTCGGTAGAACCACACGTATAAACAGTAAACTAGAAAAATCCCTAGTCAAAATTTGTCTAAAATCAGACCGGTTACACGCTAGCCACCTGCACTTTTTACAGTACTTGCAACCTCATTGACAACATGGCAGCTAGGGGTGCTAGACTGCTACCTGCCTATACTCCCCCTGTACCCGATGGACGGTGTGGTCATTCTCTGCCCACTCCCGGCCCCACCTTGAGCCACTGTTCGTCTGATCCCATCTACCGGACGGGGGGACTTTTCAACCCACTACCCATACTTCGTATATTACACACAGATCTAACCCCAAATCTTCAAATCCATACCCCAAATGCAGTGAAGAACGTCTTCCCCACGACCACGTCTTGGTGATATGTCTTGAAAAGGAACAAATGGCCAAGCTGTGACCGTGGGTTTGCACGCAGACCCACAGCTTGGCTGTAGGGCTCTGAAGACCCATAACGCTACCCACGACTCAGTTGTGACCATGGGTTGTAACCTGTAGGGAACGATGGCCATGGCCGTGAATATCTTAGCCACAACCAGTTCAAGTAACACACGACCATGGGTCTACTAGAAGAAATCTGGAAGAAGGTGAGGGGGAGGAGGAGATGAAGAGAAGAAGAAGTGAGTTGCGGGCTGCTGGAGGAGATGAAGAGAAGAAAGGGAGGAAGTGAGCAACAAGAAACTTGGGGGGAGAGATGAATGAGGGTAAAAGTAGGGTTTTTTTTTTGCTTATATAGTATGGGGTGGGCGGGCGGGTATTCATGCCCACCCCTGCCCTCTTTTCATATTTTAAGATTTTGATCCACTCCTGGCCAAAATTTGTCTAAAATCAGACCGATTACACCCCTAGCCACTTGCACTTTTTACGGTACTTACAACCTCATTGACAACATGGCAGCTAGGGGTGCTAGACTGCTACCTGCCTATACTCCCCCTACACCCGATGGACGGTGTGGTCATTCTCCGCCCACTCCCGGCCCCACCTGGAGCCACTGTTCGTCTGATCCCATCTAACGGACGGGGGGACTTTTCAACCCACTGCCCATACTTTGTATATTACACAAAGATCTAACCCCAAATGCGGTGAAGAACGTCTTCCCCACGACCACTTCTTGGTCATGGGTCTTGCAAAGGAACAAACGGCCAAGCTGTGACTGTGGGTTTGCAAGCAGACCCACGGCTTGGCTGTAGGGCTCTGAAGACCCATAACGCTACCCACGACTCAGTTGTGACCATGGGTTGTAATCTGTAGGGAACGATGGCCATGGCCGTGGATCTCTTAGCCACAATCGGTTCAAGTTACACACAACCATGGGTCTACTAGAAGAAATCTGGAAGAAGGTGAGGGGGAGGAGGAGAGAAGGAGATGAAGAAGAATGGGAGACTTGGACGCTGGAGGAGACGAAGAGAAGAAGAAGTGAGTTGCGGGCTGTTGGAGGAGATGAAGAGAAGAAAGGGAGGAAGTGAGCAGCGAGAGGCTTGGGGGAGAGAAGAATAGGGTAAAAGTAGGGTTTTTTTTTTGGCTTATAAGTATGGGGCGGGCGGGCAGGTATTCATGCCCACCCCCGCCCTCTTTTCATATTTTAAGATTTTGATCCACTCGCTCACCTGATAATATAGGGTGGATAGTTCACCCAGTAGCTTGTGGATGCAAGTGGATGGACTGGGTACAGGAACCCACCCACCAGGCCTAATCAGCGCTTGAGACTTCTCTAGCCAACACTAGCTAAGAAAATAACTCCCATGTAATTGACAACCTCTAGATATGATAGACACTTCTTTTATAATTTAATAAGATTGTCATCACTGGACAATCTCTCATTTTCAAAAGATTGCGTTTTGCTGCCTTTGATTAGACTTCCACTCTCAGGTTTGTTCTCCATAGTTGAGTAGTACACATAAGTGCACAGCCACAATTGGTAACTCTTTCCTAAGATACATAGCCACTTCTCAAGAACTTCTAGAGGGGCAAGATTAATTTTACAAGAAACATTTTTTTATTATTATTTATTCTAAATTTTGTCATCTTCAGTCATACAAATTAATAAATTATATTTTGAGTGACTTTTTATTTAAGTGGTTCACCTCAATTCATGTGATGAAAAAGGATAAAATAAATAATGAAATTGCTCTTAATTTTACTCAAAAGCAACTCCACCTCCAGATTCTTGTTAGAGCAGGATACCATCAGCAATTTCTTCATATAACACAACCAATACCTTGGAGAGAACTAGCATCAAGAACCTCCAAAAACAACTTATGATCCTTGAGTGACTTCCATAAACTTCTTTGAGGAGAGGGTGCGTGCCTCTAACTCTCTTATGGTGATGACTGGTGCAATTAATTGAGTTTGGCTTTTCAAACTTTCTCAACATCGACAACATCTATGGTTTGTCTAATGGTTGAAGGTTCTTCTTGGGTCAGAGGCTCCACTAGCAAAAGGAGAATTCTCAAGGAAACTAGAAATTTTCGGTGTCCCTACTACACACATTTTAAAACTTCAACGCAATGCAGTTAAGCCGTATGCACCATTAATCCGAAAAAATGTTACAGGCATATAGATGGTTTGTAAATGGTAAAAGCATGAGACCGAAGCCCCTACAAACAAAATGGCGTGACAGTTTGTTGCTCTAGTTGCTGGTGGCCTGAGCCTAGAGCCTACTTTTGTTGGTGGCTTCAGAACAAACAACAGTTCAGGTGGAGATTCTGTATAGGATAAACTGGGTTGAGGCCCAAGGTAAAGGCGAGTCTAACTTTTTAGGTTACATTTAGATGTTGAGGTGATCTCAGATGATTTGTAAATAATAGTATAAAAATAAAGAATAATAGTTAAAAAAGTAATAAGTTGAGGTAGTCTGAGGCGATATCATTTCACCTAGCTTGCTTTTGTTTTAAGGCTGTCTTGTGTCTTTGGGCTTCGGCCGCACTTTCATCCAAATAGGCTTCTGCTTGTTTGTACAAAACACTATTCAGAATGTAGAGACTGTAACAGGCCTTTCCTAGCATCACTCTAATTAAAATTAACACGTGTTTATTTGTATCATCTTATCTAATTATTATAATTTTTCTAAATTCTCAAAAAAATATAATAAACAATTTAATTTTTTCAAATCTTAAAATAAAAATAATATTAAAAAATAATATTTTAACAATATTTTATTTAACTTTTAACTTTCCTCTTACCTGTGTAACCAAATCAAACCTTAAACTAGGCCGACGAATGCTGAAGTAGAAGAAAAAGCTTCCAATCCACCAACCCTAAAGAAGTTAAAAGCCTTCTGATGATGTTTATCATATTGAGCTTGGACAAGCCTTGTTCTCCTACCTTATGATCACTCACTGATCAATAGCAATGACAGTGGCAATCAATCATTTTATATGTAATTATGATGTTAAAAGAGAAATTGAAAAGAAAAGAAGCGAGAGGAGGAGAAGAAGAAAGAAATAGAGCCAATGGAATCCCAGCACAAGACAGCAGCAGAACTTCATCTCCAGAAATTAATTGGTGTAATATGTACAAACCAAATGCCTAACATAGAGCCAAAACAAAACTTTTATTGCAATGGCTATTGACAACTCATATACCAGGATTCCCTCAATATCATAATAACAAGTGTCAAGATAATTAAAATGTATGCTACACCAAAAGAAGAAGAATCAAGTCAAGTTCTAATAACAGGACCCTTGTGCCGACCTCTCTGAATCACAAAGTTGTCAGGAGGTTGGAATTCTTCTAACCAAGTCACACCAGAGACCGTGACCCCATTCAACTGAAAATCACCTGCATTCCAAGAAGAAAAACAAACAAAAAAAATTACTACTATTGTAGAGCCGAATAATAAATCAATTAGCAACTTCAAAAAATCAGGAGAGGCAATTAAACAACAAATATAATTGAAGACAATACTTGATAATTCACATAAATTTTATACCTGGTAGATCCTTTCTAGGAGACTTTCGGAAATAAGTGCAGTGTCGTCCATGTCCGGAAGAGTACGGTGGAGAAAGGATGTCAAATATAGCACAGGGAGTTAGAGCTCGGAAACTATGGATATTGCCTCCACTAGTGGGATAAAGAACTGTTGCCGGACAGGGCGCTGTCATCTCAATATCTTTAACAAGGTTTGCAGGTCTTGCTGAAAAACCACCAATTACAACTTGTAGTGTAAAGCTAAAATTGCAGATTACACGAGAGAGAAGATGAGAAAGGGGGAAACTGAAGAGGGTAGGGACATTAAATAAATTCAACAAAAAGCAGATATCATTTTTCTTAATTATAGTTTATTAGAAAACAAAACACAAATTATATATAGCAGTTGTTAACAATGCATATTATATGTGTATATGACAAAAAATGGTTATAACATATACTATAGATACATAATTTTATATGTAATATATGCTCGCATGTAAATGCATAATTTTTAAATGTTATATACGTATGTATGTATATAAAAGCATAAATACAAATATCATATACAAGTATAAGATTGCAGTGTATAAGCATTAACATAATAATTATACAGTTAATAACAAATTCAATCATAATATATTAACTAATTAGAATTTTAAACAATATATTCTAATATTTTTCAATCTTTATACAAGATTGCTCTTTCAGAAAGTGAAGCTTTTGAGTACAAAGGCCTTTAGTTCATTAAAGTTGTTGCTTGCTGTCTATACTATATAGTCCATTTGATTGTATTTACAAATTATAATTGTGAGTATAAAATAAAAATAGTCTGCGTACTTGTAATTTTGGATAATTGATTGAATATTTTGAGTAATTAATAAAATTTTGATATTTTGAGTTTTCTAAAACTCTACTTTTTATATCTTGTACTTGAAAAACTAAAAAAATTGATAAACGAGTTGAGTCAAGTCTCAATAGAGCAATGGACCCGAGTTTTAATCAAGTCTCGAGCCAAGCTCGAGCTTGGCTTTAGTATAATTTAGCTGTGCTTGGATAGCCACAAATAAGGTTGTAATCGATCCAAGCCGAGTCGATCTTTTGGGTTATTGAGTCAAGTTCGACTCAAATAACTCGACCTCGAGCTAGGAGCTCGCTGATTTGATGAGTGCATTTCTTACATGGTTCCTACATTGTAGTATGAAACTACCAAGCCCTACATACCAACTATTATACATATTATAAAATAACTACTATAATTTAATCACTTAAGTACTTAATTAACTAACGTATAACTATGGACTATATTCAATATATAAGCATAAGTAAGTGAGTTGCATGGTACACATTTAATTATAAAGATTACTATACTTATATTATTAAATTTAATATGTATACATACATATCTATATATATATATAAGAATATTAATATATAGGACTAAATTATATACTAATATTCACGAGTTGATATTAGTATATAACTCAACTCAACCCTCTCAATCCAGCTTTTTTAGTAATTTACTATCAAGTATGTGTCATTTAAATTTAATTGATATATAATTTAGTAATTTAGTAAACTTTCACATACTTGAACCGGCTAAACTTGAGTTGTGTCATTTACTAAAAGAACTGAGTTGAGTTTCTGCTTTCATGATCGAGCTTTTTTTTCACGAGCCGAGCTCGGTTCAAGTTTAGATGAGCAAGTATCAGGTGAACATTCATGTAGACTAGTTCAAGTACAGCCCTAGCCACAAAACTTGAGTTGAGCTTGAGCTTGGTTCTAGTATAATCAAGCCAAACTCGAAAAACCACTACTCGTTTAGACTCAATTTAATTACAGCTTGAGCCTCGTCACAACTCAAGTACACAGGGGTTATACATAAGGGAACACCTAGTTTAAGGCAAAGTGAGTAATGTTATGGACCATAGTTCACTCCTACAAAGATTTAAACATGGAAGTTTTTAACTTTGGCAAGTTGCACACCTTCCAAAGACACCACATTAAGCACAAAGGAGCCATCCACCCAACTCTACACAAATTTCCAGTTGGACTGCTAACCCAAGCAGCCATTAACTCCACCACTCATAGTGTCATCACCCATTCTGTTCCCAAAAGGTGGAAGAACTCAGGGCCGTAGCCACTTCACAATGAAGCAACAAGTGGTTGATGGTTTCCTCACTTTTCATGCAAATACAAAACCAATCCATCACCACTATGTGCCTATTATCCATGGTTAGAATCTTACTAAGCCATTGCCCGTATAGACAATGTCACTCTTGAGAAAGCCTTGTTCTGCCATGTACTTTTCCAGGGAAAGGAACATCAAGCCATAAGATCTGACCATAAACTAACTCCACCCATTCTATCCTCATGGTTTGACCTCATCCTTGGTGGCTACAGGAGGTTGACAAGCAAAAGACCAATTCCACTTCCCAATCCTGCACTAAACTAATGAAGGAGATTCTCCACTATGCATAGCCATTCATAACCTAAAAAATTCGACCATTGATGCCTCCTTGCAAGAAGAGATTTTGAACATTTCTGGGTAGATTTCCTTTAGATCCCAATCCCCTCACCACGCATCATGCCAGAAGTTAGTTCTAGACCAGTCCACCACCTCATACATGATGGACTTGGAAAATTTTCCCCATCCTCGGTGAATGTTTTTCCACACCTCCACTTTGAAAGGTCCATTGACTACATTAGAGCACCATCCACCCCACATGCTCCACATGCTTAACTTCTATCACCAATTACCGTAGAGCCTCTCCTTCCATTGCATAGTGCCACAACCATTTTCCCATTAATGCCTAAATAAACACAAGCAAGTTTTTCACCCACAAACAAACCATAAGAGATCTCTCCTTCCATTGCATAGTGCCACAACCATTTTCCCATTAACGCCTAAATAAACACAAGCAAGTTTTTCACCCACAAACAAACCATAAGAGATTGGAGCACATCGTTGACCAACTAACTAGGTAATGTGTGGGCTCGCCCTCCACACTACCCCATAGGAAGTCCCTTTGAAGCTCTTCAATGTGCTTTGCCATACCAACAGTGATTGGAAAGGGGGGCAAAATATAAGTCTCTGATCAAAAGCTTTTGACAAATTAACCACTTTCAGCCAATCGGTTGCCTTTCCATTTTCTCAAAAACACCATCCCATATTGTTGTTTCCTAGTAAGATGTCCCCAGGGGATGACCCAAATACTTCATGGGCAAAGGAACCACCCTACAATCGAGGATAGAAGTCACTGTCCCAATGTTTTCCCTATCACCAACCGAGACTATTTATGATTTTGCCAAGTTTACTTTCAAACTTGATACAACCTCAAGCATAGAAACAAGCACCGTAAATACGGAACTACTCTTGTTCATGCTCATATGATATCAATGTCTCGTTCGCAAAAAAGAGACAAGCCACAGGCAGCCTGTCCATGTTCCTTTGCTCCACTGTTTTTTTCTTACTTGTAAAAAAGATGTTCCTTTGCTCCACTGAGAAACTTAATAAGAATCCATCATCCACCGATGCACATAACATTCCGCTTATGTTTCCCATGACCACCACAAAGAGCAGAGAAAATAACGATGAAGCAAACTAGAAAAACAATGAAAAAACACGAGGGTGTACCGTTAGGAGAGGTTTGGATTCAGAGATGAGTTGAGATGGGTTGAGATGGTTTGTGAATAGTAGAATAAAAGTTGAATTATTTATTATATTTGGTGTGGAAATTTGGTAAAGTTGTTTTGGGATTTGAAAAAGTTGAATTGTTTATTATATTTTGTGTAGGAATTTGAGAAAGTTGTAATGATGAGATGAGATGAGATGAGTTGAGATGAGTTGACGTGGATTTTGAATCCAAACCTCTCCTTAATCAAAACTGAGAATCTCACATTGAAAATACAATGTGCTATCTGCTCACCACTTAGCCCAAAAACCACATCTTCTAAAAAAGTACAACAAAATATCCCAATTGACGTGGACGTACGGCTTCTCTAAATCGACCTTACATAACACCCCAAGGATCCATGAACAAACTTCATCGTCTAGAAGTTCATTACTAATTAGGACTGGGTCTAAAAATCGTCTCCCTCCAATGAAAGCATTATAAGCCCTGGTTATCACCTTCTCAAATGCCGCTTTCACCTTGTTAAGAAATTATCTTGTAAACAGCTTTTGCAAGACTGAGGGTTCGAAAATCTTTTATCCCAATTGTTGAGAAACATTCATTAGCTCTGTCTTGATTACCTCCCAACACTTCTTAAAAAGGCAATAGACAAGTCGTCTAGACCTAGTGCCTTCTTGCTGTTAGAGCTTGCAAGACCTCAGGGATCTCGCATTCCTCAAACCATGGTTCCATGCAGTTTGACTCCTCATACAAATAGCATCAAAATTAAGACCATGTTTGGGGCACCAGTTGAACTGTTCAGAGCAAAAGAAAATTATAACATTTTACGATGTACTCTCTTACCTCTGAGTGGTCTGACGAGACAAAGTCATTGATCATTGGGGCTTCAATACAGTTATTTATCCAGCTTGAATTAGCCAACCGGGGAAAAGATTTAGTATTTATGTCCCCCTCCCTCAACCAAAGTGCCCTTGATTTCTATCTCCAACTCCTTTATTCCATAAGGATTGTTTGCTAGAGGATAAGGCTCTATTCTTACTTATCAAAAAAGATAAGGCTCTCTCTTCTGCAATCTCATAAAGACCACATATTTCATTTAATAGCAGCCTTTTCCGGTTTTCAACACAACCAAACTCCACCTCATTCCATTTTCTCAGATCTTGCTCCAAGGCTTTCAACTTGCCTGTTAATACAAAATGAGGGGATCCATAGTAGCTGTGGGACAGCCACCATTGCTTCAATTTTTTCACAAAACCTTCGCTTTTAGCCACATGTTCTCAAATTTAAAGTACCTTTTACTATCACCATCACAGTCAAGGGGGGACATTAGAAAAGAATTCCATATTGACATTGCATTTGGTTGTGTATATAGGAGAGAAGGGATTTTTTTTTTTTTTTTCTTTTTGGGATAAGTAGAGAGGAGAGAAGGGAAAAATGAGGAAATAAAGTGGGTGGAATAAGCATTGTTATTGTTTCATTATAGCAGGGCATGAGAAATTATTTGGGCAGACACGATTTTCATTTAGGCCCACAGTTTTTTGACTGCCTAAATCAGGTAAAATGGAAGGGAGAGAAAGCAGCTTGTACTTGCCAATAAACAAAAAGACTGAATTGAGGGAAGGCTATCAGGTACTAAAACCATGGCAGGAGGGCCTTTTGATATACCAATAAAGAGAACAAATTGGCACTTTGGCCCCCTTGGCAATGAAGAAGAAAACAAGGGTTGAAGTTTGGACAATATTTCTTATATGAGAGCATGTATGTCAATATATATATATATATATATATAAAATATGCTTTCCCTTCTATTCACCCAACAAACCAAACTGGAGAACAAATCTTCTAGATTTCTCCTCTTTATTGAAACATATAAGAGGGGAGCCATTTTCCTCTTCCTTCCCTTCCCTCTTCCTTCCTTTACTCTCTTTTTTTTTTTTTTTTTTTTTTCCATTAACCTTTCCAAAATGCAGGCAAGCAGAATGTGAGCGTCTGCTCAAGTGGATCTATCCATCGCACATTGCTCTTTGAAGTAATTTGTCAACAATCTTGCCATTCCTCACACAAGGGAAGACCAAAAAGATCACAACAAAGTCTTTATTTTGACAATTGCTAGGACTAGAAACACGAGAATCTATTGATGAAAACTTGGAACCAAAGGAAGAAATAAACAGCTTCTTTGCAGTTATATATCACTGCAACCCCTCCTGAGGTAAACCTATAAGCAATCCAAACTCAAACATGCTAACATGTTAATGAGAAGGCATTGTACAAAGGGCTTGACTTATATATGCTCTTCATATAAGGTTGTGATTAGTGTGTCTCTAAGCTTATGAATATTGTTATCAAGATATCAAAAACTTGTGGTTCTACCTGATTATCGGTATTATCGCTAAATTGTTTTATCTATGCATTTATTATTTTGTTTGTAAATGTATAAATCAATTATCAAGTTCTTAAATAAAGTAAGAGGTTTGCAATAAGCTCTTTCAAAATCGACTATTTGTCCCTCTATTTAGAGGTGTTCCAAAATTTTCTTTGATCGAGTAAATAGCCCTACGAATGAATGGATTGAAAATGTAAAGATTATACCTTTCATCACCACTTTGTGGAAATATAATGTATCTGATCAAACGTGCATAAAACAGCTTCACAATGAACTTGATAAAAAAATCTTGCAAATAAGCTTGAGCTATGAAGCAGACTTTAAAAAGTAGTCTAGCTTGATGAAAAGTTTTAGCTTGTCTCGAGGTTGATATACAAATAAACAAACAAATCTTTAATCTTTAATACTTGCCTCGATTCTAGTGTCATGAAAGTTTCTCTTTTTTTGGATATGGTGTCATTAAAGTTTTATGCACACAAGTGACTTTATAGAGCTTACATACTAAGCGCAAGGCTCAAGAGTATGTCTGATCGAAGTAAAGCACACATTTCTAAAATAGACTTATAAAATTATTAGATAATGATGCCATTCCTTTTTTTTTTAGCATTTCTAAATATATAAAACACATTTCTAAAAGTCACTTTTGTTCTTAGAGCCTACAAGACAGGAATGGATACCATGCTTTTTTCCCTGATGAATATTGATTAACAAAAAAAATCAATCCCATGTTTATGGACGAGACAGTGCAAACAAAATGATATGCTTCTTCTTGTTGTTTGCCCATCATATCTTTTATTTCCATATAAATCTCTTTTTAAGGTAAACATTATCATTAGTCCATTTTATATACTTTTGGAAAAAGAAAAAAAAAACCTCAAAACCTCATATACCCAAAAAAAAGAGGGGTAACAAGTGTAAACGATGTGGTGCCTAGAAAACTTGGTGGCTTCTTCTAGATTTTATCCCTCAGATTTAGATGAATAAGAGAAAAAGGAATTGCTTGTGTGGTGGAAGACTTTAAAAATAAAGGTGGCATAGCTACTCAACCCTTAAAAACTTAATTTAGTTATATATTTTGAGAAAAATAAAACCATTATTTGTGCTTGATTTTTCACAAAAAAGTGGATTCTTTGTTTTATTTAGATGCAGGTAATTATGTGCTTTGTTTTTTTTTTTTTTTGGTTGGGGTGTCCGGGAACAAAATCCTGCTCCTAGGGGTGCATAGGCCCTCGGTAAAAAGTTTCCCACAAGTGCACATCGGGTAATCCCCTAGTCTGATGGCCCCTAGAAATTATTTGCACCCAAGAGGATTTAAACCTAAGACCTATAGGGAACATTACCACCAAGACCATGGCCTTCACTACTTAAGCCAACCCCTAGGGGTTACATGTGCTTTGTTTAGGGTAGAAAGCACTTGATTTATCTATTTACTATTTGAGATTTAAGCACACCTAGGCACACTATTAACAACACGCCTCGAATCGGGTTAAGTGCAACTCTAATCATTGGTAAAACGGGGCTTCACAAGTCCAAGTGGACTCATGTAACATTGACAAAAGGGTGTGTCTCAAAAATACGTGCATCCTTATGAGTTTGGGTACCCAATACACATGGATCACTACTATGCTAACATATGGAATACTCTCCTATGGGATGGATAGTTACCAACATCATAGTTAGAATGTATCAACTCCTTGGTTGTCCAAATTTAGCATTGTAAAACTGTCTCCGTATCTACTAAAGCTGAGTTGCTAGTTTGGCGATCCACTCGGCCGGTTTGAATAAGAGCAGAGGTAGGAATCATCACTCTTACCGTCCTGCCTTCTATCTGCTTTCTTCTATTGATTGATAGTGAGGAAGCCAACCGCCAAGTAAAGGTAGATAGATGTGACATATTTATGGGGAAATAGTCATGGAAAATATAATAGGAGGACTAAGTTCTTCTCTTCTAATATTTTCTCAAACAACATATTGCTTTTTGTCTACTTAATGGAACATTAAGGCCCCGTTTGGATACAAGAAGTGTTTCATCTCATCTCATCTCATCATTACAACTTTCTCAAATTTTCACACAAAATATAATAAACAATTCAACTTTTTTAAATCCCAAAACAATAATAATATTAAAAAATAATATTCTAACAATATTTTATTCAACTTTAATTTTCATCTAAAACCATCTCATTTCATCTCACTATCCAAACCGCACCTAAAAGTTCATGACTAGCCCTAATTGTGATCTCACCTTTTTCATTTTAACGTACAAGTACTTCAGAAACTGTTCTAATTAGCAAAGATTGTTGTACAAAGCTGTGCCAAAAAAATAAAAGCAAAGTTCATAGCTTGTGATCTACAAAGATAATATTACACAAATTATTATGATTGAAATTCAACGTAAAGTAAGGCAGCATGTTTGTAAGCAATATATTAACATCAGAATAAAGTTAGCCATGTGACTACCGGCCAAGAGCAACTAGCAGGAATGACTATCCAAAATTATCCAGAAGAGCAAGATATGCGAGATTGGAAGGTAGGACAGGCTAACATAATCAAGTAGGAGTGACATTATAAATAGAAAACCTTGCAAAGGATCAGCAGGCCCAGGTGCATCGAGCCAGTCATATGAGTTAACATATAGTGTGCCATAAACAAGCTTGCTCAACACAGTCATTCCAGGATGGTTATGAAGAGGTATGATAGAGGAAGGTGGCATGCAGAAGATTCCTATCTGCACAAAATATTAAATAACAGTAACTAAGCAATAAGTTTCCAATTATCTAATTCTTAAGTGAAACTTTCAGGGAATATATATGGTGGATTTGAAACTTAAAATTCTCAAATTAAATGTAGCTTCCAAGTCAAAATTCTTCAAAACTCAAATTTGCAATGGATAACTTATGACTTAAGGCATGTGCTTACAGAGAAGCTGTCACACTCGTGTAAATGCAAGTATTTGATGGGTGGCATTGATTGATTGCTCCCATTACGCCCTTTTACAGAACCTGACCAACTGCGTATCAGTTGTGCTTCCTGTTCGAGGCCTACATCAGAAGGCTTGATTTTGTCTGAAATAAAATCATGTCTAGGGTTAGAAGTGAAAAACTAGTACAAAATGGGGGTGATGGCATTATGAGAGCTCACACTTTATACGCTCAAAACAAAATAGAAAGGAAATAAAAATCAGCAACATCATAAAGACATGATTTAGAATTTGACATGGGCATCCAACATATTCACAGTAGGAACTCCACTCTTAATTAAATTGCTGCATCATACATGAATAAGTATATAAAGCACAGCAAAGCACCAATATACATATTGATAGCAGCCACTTATATATAGAGTACCGACTTTTTCAGTAAAGTTTTGAAGAGATGTAGAACTACTAGCATCCAACAGTTAAACCAAAGCTCATTTAATAAAAAAAGTCTTGGAGACACCAATCTACAAACATGAAAAGTTGCATCATTATAAAACACACACAAGCATCCTCAAACAGATTGCAAGTCTCAAATGAGAACAGTTTGATCTTGTTTGATATACCCAAACACCTTCACCAAAATAAGAATGTTGCTATCCACTAGCAGTGCATCTTGATAAGCCAAAGGCCTCACACTACTGTTAACAGCCTTGTAAGAAAAATCCCTATTTTATAACTTCTTTTGTAATGAAGCAATCATCGTATGGACGCATCACAAACACAATAACCACATGGCATGGCTTTTATTGGATTATTCAGTCTCATAGTAGACACTGACACCATGTCAACTTCCTACCAATACATTTACTGATTAATCAATGGTACACTCTTTACTTATAAAAAAAAAAATCAATGGTACACTCATGACCACAAAATAATTAATAAAACAAAACTGAACACACATAAACACCAGCATAAATCCAAATACTGAAAAAAAATCTTTCAAATGTTTTCATAAATGTTTTTTCTGTCGATTTTGTTGTTCCTTTTTGGATGGTATTAGCTTTATCCGAGAAGAACAAGCAGAGCCCCCAAGGACATGGGAAATGTGACCCTCAAATGGAATACTATACAATAAGACGAGTACAATCTGCACATGATTACGAAAACCCGAAGCTAAGACAAATGCCAAAAAATCCCAACTTGGTTTGGAGCATTGGGAAAACATAGCATTGGGAAAACATACCAATACTCCAATATAGAGGAACATAAATTATTATTTTCCAATATGTTTCTACAGATGTTCTTATAATATAGCATAAATCAAGAACTGTATTGATGATGGGCTATGCCATTGGAAATTTTCGAGAGGGATCTCCCATCAAAATTTCATACAGGACAATGGAAGCAGCAGGCAGCTTCTTCCATACTGGACAAAACTTGTTAAAATTTTATGACATCAATACCACCAATAAAGCTTGAACATGCCAGAGATACATGTGCCTATTTGTGTCTGCCAAACTAGAATGGACCAATTCTTGGTCAACCAATATGTTAGCTTTAGAAGCGTAAAGCCAATAAAATAATTTTCGAGGAAATCACTACTTTGAAAATGTGTTGTGCTTTTCAAAGTGCATCTAATATGTTAAACATTCCAATTAATAGCAATGTAAATTAGCTAATGAGAAAATTAAGCTATAAAATCCAAGTGCATTTTATATAAGCTCGAATGTATACACAAGGCAACAAGAAGATCCTTTTCGTAATACCTAACATAGCACGAACTTTCTCAAGAGCTTCTTCCGAGACAGGTCCATTCGGGGAAAATGACGCTTTGCAAGTATTATAAAGTCTCTGTATAAAATATGGCATCTTGTAAAGACAATGCCAGCTTAACTGAACAAAATTATCAGTAAGCTGATAACACCTCTGCAAGAAAGTTGCTATTGATTGCAATGACTTCCAACAACACAATTGGGCAAAATTTGTATCTTACTCTGTGTAACAAACACACAGTAAAAGACCTGCGTTGGAATTATCTCATCCTTCTCTGCCTCTCAAATTCATGAGCACCTATTGAAACAAAAATTAAAATCAAAGTAAGTGACATTTCATTTTAAGATCAATATTCCCAGAACTTAAAGAATTCAATTGCCATGCAATTTATTTTTGGACTAAAGCATTGAAATATATAACATAAAAATGCTCTAAATTTATTTTCGGTTGCTCAGAATAGTAACCCACGAAGGATGTTATCAAGGTTTTCCCTTATAACCAGAAGAAACCATGAATTGCCCAGCCACCAAAAGGGAAAAAAAAAGAGACAAATAAACCAGCCAACTTGCAAAACTAATTGAATACATTGAAATACTTTCATCTCGGAAATTTTCAGGTATCAGCAACCCAAAATAAGGGGCAAATGAAAATATTTGAGGAAAGCCCATTTTTGTCATATTGATATGTTTAACAAAAAACAAATTGGAACTTTGCCAAATTGAATAATATTTCGAAAGAAGAAAACACATGCTGGATCAGAACCTGAAATAGCAATTGAAACATCCAGCAACCAAAAGCAGAGACAGAGAGGAAGAGTGAGAGCCTTAACGAAGGTGAAGAAGCAGGAGTGGGAGGTGAGGAGGGCAATGAATTGGGAAGCGAGGGATCGGGACTGAGCCGAAAGAGGATCTTGCACACGTCATCACCTCACGAAACTACCGCTTACTTTCGACGTTGGGCCTAAAAACAGAGTGGCTCTACAGCCACACATGGGGATCCGACAGTGCAAGTTTTGTTTTTTAATTTTTTTTTATATATTTTTTAATACTTTTAAATATTAAAAATAAATTTACAATATTATTAAAAAATATTTCATTAATTATTAAATAAAAAAAAACCACTGTTGGGAGCTCTTGTGTGTGGACTTAGCATTTCTGAAACTAACAAGCGATGACAATTGGTACTGTTTCGAGTAAGGATCGTGATACTCTAATCAAGAGATCAAAAACGACAGATAAGTATAAATGTATTTGTTTTTTTTATCTTTCAATTATTATTTTTTATATATTTTAAAAAAAATATCAATTCACTAATAATCATATATTTAATTATTAAGTAAAAAAATTAAAAATTCAATTAATCATTTTATTGATTATTTTTATCAATTCAACTATTATTTTCTTTCAAATAATATGATTATGGAAAGGAAAATGACAGAGACACCGAGAAAATGATAACACCAAGAAAGTATATATATTATTTGTACCGATTAATTTTTTTAATATTTATATTTGTTTGTCTTTTAGTTTCGTATTTTTAATTTTTTTTTTGTATTCTTTTAAAAATAAACACACAAAAAATGCTTTAATAAAAAATAAAAAAAACTTTTAATACTATGCGTACAAACTTGCAAAGTCTCGGTAGACTTTGTCGTGAACGTAGTATCAGCCTTATGGAAAATTATATAAATCTAACTATTTTATAAATTCTATATATTTTTTCGTAAAGTAGTATTATTTTTTAAAAAATCGAAACTTATCAAAATAGAAAAACTATGTAAACTCAAACAATTATAATACATTTTTTATATAAAAATAATAATATGTTGTTGAACATATGTGTAAAAGTTGTATATGGTTGTGTATAGGAAGGTGTCAATATGTGACACTACCCGTTAACTCAATACAAACACGACACGATAAAAACGGGTTATGGTTTAGTTTTAAAGGGTTCGAATCAAAACAGGTTGACCCGTTAAGATACGATTGCTTAATGAGTCGCTAACGAATCAACCCGTTATGACCCGTTAAGAAAATGAAATTTATCTTTATACCATTAGACCTAAAACTCAAAAAACCCTAACTCTAACACTTTTAACCCAGGTCGCCCGTCGCCCACGTAGAGGCACGGATCTTCAACTTTAACTCCGTTGCCCGAGCAGAGTCACGGACTCAGGCCGCCCGTCGCCCATGCCCCGTCGTCCATTGTAAGTCAATCCAGCCGAGATTTTTCAATACATTTACCTATTGTTTGGTTGACGAGAAAAAAAAAATGGGAATTTCCTTAGTATTTAAACATTAGTCTGGGGGGAATTTCCTTGTGTCTCCAACAACTGTGTGATGCTGATTCGAAATCTCTGGAGGTCGGTTACTGTGTGAATCAGTTGATAATCTTAAGAACCAGTGAGATTTAAGTCAACTCGACCGATGTTTTTATCCCTAGGATTAGATGTTTAACAAATCCTGTTGTTGTTTGTTTAGAATTTGTTTATATTTGGTCACGTAACGCACAAATTATTGTAAAATGTCATCATCCATCGTTTTCCAAGACAAATTTATAATTGTTCTCTAAAGAAAGTTGCTTCTCTCTTCCACGGATGATATATTTAAATATTTATATAAAATAAATCATGTCAAACGGGTCTTATTCGAGATGAGAGTTTGTTGGGAAATCCGGGTTGCATGGGGGCGGGTGGCCTTATTTAGGATGATCAGGGTTGTTTGAGGTTGGCTTTTACTAAAGAGTTGTTGCATGGCTCTAATAATGAAGTAGAATTATTAGCTCTTTATTATGGGTTGCAGCATTGTAAGGAGTTGGATTTGCATAGAATTGAGATTGATATGGATTCTTTACTTGTTGTAAATTGGTTGGAAAAGGGTCGATGTGGCATTTGGTATCTTGAAGACTATTGGGATGAAATCCAAATGATATTGTCTAGTTTGCAAGTCAAGATAAGTCATGTTTATGGAGAAGGAAATTAAGGAGCAGATTTTCTTGCTCGGCTGGCCTCGAGTCATCAGTCTAGTACATGGATTACTTTTGATGATATTCTGTGGAAGCTTCAAGGTATTTTAAATGTGGATAAATTAGGTATCCCTTCTTTGAGATCTTAATTTGGTAGGTTGTTTGTTGGCTCAAAGGGATTCTCAAAGTTGATAAAATTGGTCTTTAGGATAGAATAAGAGCGTCAGATGTTCTTATTCAGGTTTGGTTGGTTTTTTTTTTTAGGCTTGTTAGTTGCTGGTTGTTTTTATTTGTTTTTTATTGGCTTGGTTTTTTTTTTTTTTTGACACTTGGTTTTTAGTTAGTTTATAGTGTTCTTTCTTGTAAACCCCCAAGTGTAATGATGTTACCACAGTTTTCATCCGCCACAAGTGAGGGTTAATTAATAAACTTGGGATGAGGCCGCTATTGTGTGGCTATCGGCTCTTCTATAAAAAAAAAAATCAGGTCAAACGGGTCGTATCGTGTCGTGTTTGTTCAACCCATTAACGTAAACGGGTTGAAACGAGTCGTATCGTGTCAATTTATTTGTATTCACTAAAGGGTCATAATGGGTTGTGTCGTGTCAACCCATTATCTTATCGTGTCATGTTAGGGTTTAAGATTTTGACACAAAATTCTTAACGGGTCGTGTTCATGTTGACCCATTAAGTATAATGTACATACCTTAACACGACACGAATACGACCCGTTAACATGATTTGCCACCCCTAATAGGGATATGAGAGATCACCCATTGTGTATATAAACTTAAAAGAGGGGTCATCCAAACCCCTTTGCTTAGCCTCAATGAGCAATGGCAACTCACACATTCTAACTTACTTGCTCGCTCGCAATCTCTACACATTAAAGATACATTCTTAAAAATAACTAATTTTATTTCACTAGCCACTTTCCTACATTCTTTTTTTTTTCATCAAAATCATTCAACACTATAGCACGACATCTTCATTATGGGCATGCCCACGGCCTATGCCAAAACCTTGGTCATGGGTCTCCCATGTGCGGAGAGCCATGAATCCTATGCCATCATGGGGCGTAGATGTTTTATTTTGATTAGAGTTTGATTTCTTACAAGCCGATGTCATGTGTTGATTGGGTCTGGAAGGGATAGTTTGTGTTGATCTGTTGACTATGTGGGTGACAGAATGATTGGCTGGGCCACTTGCATGCTTGATACAAGGACAAAGTCAAGAACGATGCGAGGGCTAGGAAGGAATCTGCCATGAGGAGTATTAAGATTAGTTCTTAGAATGCATATAAGATGTTTGACAGATTGTGTAAAGGAAAATTTTCATTATGAAATATTGATTTTCCATATAGCTTCGACCCTTTGTACATCCATATATATAGACAATATTTACAATAACTAATTTTTCACTTTTCTTGGATCTGTTGATACCTATCCTTTCAGAGAATTATTCTCAATTCTAGATGGTTCAGTTTTCCTCTGTTGTGCTTCTTTGTTCTCTGTTGCGATGTGTGTATTGTTGCTGTTGCATGTTCCTGCAATATTTGGTGGTATGGTGCTTCTTGTTCCTGCAACATTCGATGGTATGGTGCTTGCCATGTGGTCTTCCTTAACAGCCCCTAGATCCAAGTGGCACTTGTGAAACTGTGATACTTGATCGAAGAAGGTGAAAATGTGCTGCTGACAAGAGGATGTCAGCCAATTGGTCTTTGTTGGACACAAATGACACCTTGAGAGTCTTTGTCGATACCCGGTCCCTAACAAAATAGTAGTCAAGTTCTATATACTTGGTACGAGCATGTAAAATTGGATAAACAAATAAATAAGTTGCTCCTAGGTTGTCACACCACATGGTTGGTGGATCATCTAAGAAAACACCAAGTTCCTTAAGAAGTGATTGAATCCATAAAAGTTCACGTGGCATTGGCAACTGCCTTATATTATGCTTCAGTGGAGGATCTTGCAATGGTTAGCTGCTTTTTGGAGCCCCAAGAAATAAGATGAGAGCCATAAAATACACAAAACCCTTCTGTGAACTTTCTATCATCTGGGCAACCCGTCCAGTCAATATCGAAGAAGGTCGAGAAAGAGATTTGGGAAGATTTAGCAAAATGAATGCCAAAATTTGAAGTAAGCATAAGATACCTAAGAATTCTTTTAACAGCTGTCCAATGAGGTACTTTGGGATTATACATGTATTGATAGATTTCATTTACAGCAAAATAGATGTCAGGACGAGTGAAAGCTAAATATTGCAAGCTACCAACAATGCTACAGTATAGATGGGGATCCTCAAAGTAGGTGCCCTTAAATGCCGAAAGTTTAATGGAAGAGGACATGGGAGTAGAGACAGGTTTGGCTTGATGCATGTTGGCTAGTCTAAGAAGATAAAAAATGTATTTAGATTGGCTAAGATACAACCATCAGCAGTTCTGGAAATTTCAATTCCAAGAAAATAATGCAATTGTCTTAAGTCCTTAACATGAAAAGACAAACCAAGAGCCAAAATAAAATCTGAAATAAGAGATAAACTGGACCCAGTGACAATGATATCATCAACATATATTAAAACAAAGATCATATGTGCATCATGACGATAAATGAAAAGAAAAGTGTTCGATTTGGACTCTTGAAAACCTAGTGATTACTGAGTTTGGAAAACCAGGCCCGTGGGGCCTATTTAAGGCCATATATAACCTTCTTTAATTTGCACACATATGAGGAAAAATTAGGATGTGCAAAACCAGTGGTTTGCTGCATATAGATTGCTTCCTCTAGATTACCATGTAAAAATGCATTATGTATGTCTAATTGTTGTAGAGGCCAATTGAATGAAACAACAAGTGAAAGTAATAGATGTATAGTAGTGGGTGTGGGTTTACAAACAGGGGAGAAAGTTTCAGTGTAATCTATACCAGCTTGTTGGTTAAAACCTTTAGCTACTAGGCGTACTTTACGTTGTTCTAGAGACCCATCTGCTTTCCTTTTAGTCTTAAGAATCCATTTAGGACCTAAGATATTGTAGGAAGAGGATGGGGGAACAAGGTCCCATGTTCTGTTTTGTATAAGTGCATGAAATTCAGCCTCCATGGCTGTGCGCTATTCGGGAAACTTAGAGGCCTCTGAATAGGATGTGGGTTCCTCAGGAACCATGGTGGGTGTAGTGTTTGTGAGTGAAAGTGAGGGAGTGCGATGAGGCCAAGGTATAGTTCTGTCTGTTCGAGTAAGGAGTTTTGAAATATTTACCTTTAAACGTGTAACCATGGGGTGAAGATTGGAAGATAGCTTAGTAGTGGGTGATGACAAAGAAGATGGGTGAAGTTATGGAATGGGAGCTCTTAGGTTTTGCAGAGATGTATCGTGTGAAGTTGATGTATCAAGGGGAGGGTATGATGGATTTGGGTTTTGAGGAGATTGAAGTATTGGGTCTGAGGTGTTGGGTTGAGGGGTAGACAAAATTAGTGATGGAGTATGTGAGTGAGGCTCAGGTGTTGAAACATGAGTAGAGGGCCTAGTGAGAGTATCGGATGTGTGGTTGGACTGCTGAGGATGTGTTGGGCTGTGAAATGAAATTAATGATGGATTTTGTGTAGGAAGCAGGTGGTTGTGTGGGCTGTGTGTGAGTGAGTTGTGCAAAGGGAAAGTCAGCCTCATTGAAGATTACATCTCTAGATATATAGATCCAGCCCGATGGAACATGAAGGCATCAATAGCCTTTATGGTTTAGGCTGTAGCCCATAAAAACACAACGAATGGATCGAAAGTCCATTTTATGACGATTATAGAGATGTAAATTTGGCCAACAAGCAGCTCCAAAAGTGCGTAAAAAATTGTAATCAAGAGATTTTTTAAAAAGAATTTGAAAAGGGGATTTATTTTTTTAAAATTGGAGTAGGCATTCTATTGATCAAATAAACTGATGTTTGAAAGGCATCGGCCCAATACATATTAGGCATTGTTGCTTGAGCCAAAAGTGATAAACTCGTTTCAATAATGTGCCTATGACTATGTTCAATTGAACCATTTTGTGCATGGGAATGAGGGCATGTTATGCAATGAACAATGCCATAAGATTAAAGGATTTTCTTAAGGGGTTGGAACCCACCACCCCAATCCGATTGGACCCCCAAAATTTTTGAAGAAAAATAATTTTGGACATAACTCAAAAAAGCAACAAAAATTGGGGATGCATCCGATTTTGGAATTGGAAATAACCATATATATTTGGAATGATCATCAACCATAGAAAAATAAAACCTAGTACTATTGGTGGATAATACTGGGGCAGGACCCCATACATTAAGAAAAAGTAAAAAAAAAAAAAGGGCATGCGGAACGTGAAGGGGATAAAGGATGAGGCAACTCGTGCTTTTGCCTTAATATAAGCAATGCAAGGTAAAGGAGATGCGTGTGTAGTAACAGGAAGTGCAAAGTGACAAATCATGAAGGCTGTGATTTTTTGTAAGGGATGTCCTAGCCGAAGGTGCCACTAGAAGGTGGA
The DNA here is from genome assembly GCA_022457165.1 of Juglans mandshurica. Taxonomy (NCBI): domain Eukaryota; kingdom Viridiplantae; phylum Streptophyta; class Magnoliopsida; order Fagales; family Juglandaceae; genus Juglans; species Juglans mandshurica. The sequence goes on from CM039620.1 coordinate 14,360,826, forward strand.
AGTGCGTTCACTAATACAAGCTTGTGGAGAAACCGAAATGGGTGGATGAGTAGTGGCATCTGCAGGTAAGACATATAGTCCATCTTTAACAATGCCCTGAAGTAGATCCCGTCGTGTTTGCAAATCCTTCACAAAGAAACGATTAGAGTAAAACTCAAAATACAAAAAATTGTCACGAGAAAATTGATGAACAGAAATTAAATTTTTTGTAATGGAAGGAACATGGAGTAGTTTAGAGAGAAGAAAGGTGCCAGAAGGAGTATGCAGCTGAGAAGTGACCATATGTTGGATCGGTAAAGTCGAACCATCTCCAATGCTCACTTGATTGGAGCCCTGATAGGAAGAAGAATCCACATTAAAGTTGCTGTAATCTGAGGTAAAATGATGAGTCGCTACTATATCAGGAAACCAGGAACAAATATGAGAAGTGGGTGGATATGTAGTGGTGAGGTTAGCTGAAAGAGAAGGGGGAGGGGTATTTTGATAGCTTTGATTAAATTTGTAATAACACACAAGTGCAGTATGCCCTGACTTGTTACATGACAAGATGGATGAAAGTTTGGTCATTGTGAGTAAAAGGAGGATGGAATCCTGCCTCCCCCACGCCGACCATGAGAACCTCTGGACCCTCGACCACAAAAAAAAGATGGAGTAGAGCCAAGTGATTTCGTTGTGGTAATATTAGCTAATATTGAAGATCCACTGAGAAGTGTTTGATGTTTGGGAGCAAGTCTAGACTCGTGGTTTAGCAAGAAGCTATAAATCTGATGGGGGGAGAGGGCATCATATTCAGTTCCTAATCCGGCAAGGAGGTAGACTGAAAACTCAGATGGTGTTAACGGCTGACCTGCAGCTCCCAAGGAAGCACCTAAAGCTTTTGCTTTATGATAATACTCTGTAATAGATTTAGGACCCTTTTTCAAGGTTGCTAAATGATAATGGGTCTACATTGTGTGTGCAAATGATTGAGCAGCAAACAAAGAGTGTAGTGTAGTCCAAACTTCTTTCGAAGTGGCGCGCTCGAGGACCTAAGCTAATACATGTTTGGACAAAGAAGAGTTGATTGCAGAGAGGATGCATTGATCAACTAACACCCACTGCTCATACTCAGGATTAGAGAGATTCTCGATCATAGGAGATGGCATTGGAGAAGAGCCATCTACATGACCAAAGAGCTAGTTTCCTTTCAAAAAGGGAACCATCTGAGCTTTCCATAGAAGAAAGTTTTTTATGGTTAGCTTGATAGTTACGAAATGATTGGCCGAGTTGAAGTGGGAAGGATTCATGGAGGATGGGTTTTGGGTTGTGGAGTTGGGTGATGAATCTGAGGATGCCATTTGGCTGTGATGTAACACAGAAAAAAAATTATGAAGAAGGACGCAAGTCAGTAGGCTCTGAATACCATATTAAGATTAATTCTTAGTATGCATATAAGATGTTTGACAAAATGTGTCAATGAAACTTTTCATTCTAAAATATTGATTTTCCTTACAGTTTTGACCCTTTTTACATCCATATATATAGACAATATTTACAGTAACCAATTTTCCACTTTTCTTGGATCTATTGACACTTGTCCTTTCAAAGAATTATTCTCAATTCTAGATGGTTTGGTTTTCCTCTGATGTGCTTTTTTGTTCTCTGTTGTGATGTGTGTATTGCTGCTGTTGCATGTTCCTGCAATATTCGGTGGTTTGGTTCTTGATGTTCATGCAACATTCTGTGGTATGATGCTTGCCATGTGGTCTTCCTTAACAAGGAGGGACGAGCAAAGTGGGGTTTTGATAGTAAGATGAGATGAGATAGTTTTAGATGAAAGTTGAATAAAATATTATTAGAATATTTTTTTAATATTATTATTGTTTTGGTATCTAAAAAATTGAATTGTTTATTTTATTTTATGTGAAAATTTCTAAAAATTGTAATGATGAGATGATATGAGATGAGATGAGATGTGTTGAGATGATTTTGGTATCCAAATTAAGCCAAGTGTGCTATGCACTCGTTTATGGTGGATAACAACCCTAGTTGTGTTTTTTTCATTTTTGTACAATTCATATAATTAAAAGGATCGTGCTTTTATTTTTAATATTACCAACTTAAATAAGAGATGACATGATCTGATTTGTAATAACCCATTTAATAATCAAGTCGAGTTGAATTGATAGAATACTACTTGTTTCAATCCATTTCATATAAATGATTTGAAGTTATCCAGATATTTATAGCATAATTCTCAATATTCCAAGTGTAAACTATATCAATTATTTATATCTATAACTAGATTTATAATAAAAATATGTCAAAATCAAAATCAATATTACTAGCCAATGATGAAATCTAGTTTCTTTGTGGATATGTAACTAAAAGGATATTTCAGCCTAATAATTCATGTGTATATAAAAATATAGTCTCATTTGAAAATAGAAACACTCTCAACCTATCTCATCTCATTATTACAACTTTTTCAAATTATCATACAAAATATAATAAACAATTCAATTTTTTCAAATTTCAAAACAATAATAATATTAAAAAAATAATATTCTAACAATATTTTATTCAACTTATCTAAAACCATATCATCTCATCTCATCTCACTATCCAAACGAGCCCATAGTGTAACGCTCATCCTTGTGATGGGGCTTTAGGAAATAGTTTTTAGAAGATGACACTGGAATTACTAAACTTTTTAAAACTTTTTTTCCTTCATAGGATATAAAGATTTTACAGTTAAAAATTAAAACCCGCTTTATAAATTTAAAAGAGAGTTTGCAGTGGAATTCATTATATTAAATTATAAACTCATTTTACAAAATATGAGTTCATGCATTATATGAAACATGCCTAGGCTTCTGTCACCATTTCTTTAGGTCATGCATGTTCTGATGTTTCGTCCTAATTTCATCATTGGGAAGGGCATGCAAAAAAATAAAATAAGTCAAATACTTAATAAGTATTACTTCATACTATAAAACCACGTATGGTTATTTCGTGGTGTACATGAGCTGGCTCGTGGTGTCATCACGATTGTGCAATGATATTGTTGACATCGTATTTCGCAGGCATGGGCAACTCTACATAGGTAGTGCCATGATGTGAATTTTTTTGGAGCCCCCAGCAATGTTCTGGTGAGGCTGTACGGTGGCAATTCGTACGTCCATTGCCGTGAGTGGAAAATAAATGTAGGGAAAATAAAGAGAGATGGACATCAATATTTACGTGGTTCGGCAATATGTCTACATCCACGGGGGTTTGGGGAGGGAAGTCTCCAATATAACATATCTGCTTACAATCACTCATGGATCCTCATATCTCACTATACATAGAAGGTTGGAGCTCTTCCTCAATATATTTCCATCGATTCTCTCTTGATCCGTATCCAAAAAATCCCTTCATCTGTTTGTTGATCGTCCTCTTTTTTGTTGTCTGGGCATCCCCTTTTATATGTTTACCTGACCCTTTACTATACATGCCAGCCTACCATGAATTGGCAGATCTCCCTTGCGTGAACACTTCTCATTCTTCTTCTAACCATCTGCCATTTTATAGCCCTAATATCTCTCTTGTCCCCCTCTTGCCACCCTCTGACTTTTGCAGCCCTCCACTTGTCCCATTCTTATCTCTTCTTTGTCTCCCTTTTTCTCCTTAGTAATGGCTTGGTGGACTGGGCCCAATTTATGGGCTGTGAGCATTTTTCCCCTTCATAGAACCTCGCTAATTTATAGCACACTTGTGGGCTGGAAATTACGAAAGTTTTTCCTTATGAGAATTTTTGTCCTGGGTGGGCACGTTGAAGGTGAACGGGTTTTTGAACTGATATCTAGTGTTTTAATGAGTACGCATATATTGCGAGCCTAGAGCTCAAATGGAACGGGAGATGGAGTCGAATGCGTAAAGCGGGAGCGCAGAGCTCGAATGGTGTGGCAGATGGACTCGACCGCGTAAAGCGCGAGCACGAAGCTCGAATGGTGCAGGAGATGGACTCGATCGAGTAAAGCGTGAGCGCGGAGCTCGAACGGTGCGGGAGATGGACTCGACCGCGTAAAGCGCGAGCGTGGAGCTCGAAAGGAGTGGGAGATGGACTCGACCGCGTAAAGAGCGAGCGCGGAGCTCGAATGGTGCGAGAGATGGACTCGATCGCGTAAAGTGCAAGAGCGGAGCTCAAATGGTGCGGGAGATGGACTTGACTGCATAAAGCGTGAGCGCGGAGTTCGAATGGAGCGGGCGATGGAGTCGATCGCGTAAAGCGCGAGCGCGGAGCTCGAATGGTGTGGGAGATGGACTCGACCCTGTAAAGCGCGAGGGCGGAGCTCACGAGAGTGTAATGACTCGGTTTTGTTGATGGAGATTCTATCTCTAATGGAGATTCCGTTTGATAGAAATTCTGTTTGATGGAGATTCTATCACTACGAAGGCATTGCAGGCAGTAACCCTGCATGAAGCTCGGTAAGTCATTTGGGACTTGCGTTATAATTAGCTGTTAGCAGGTCAGATCTCATGACTCGGTTCTTGTGCTTTATATTTCATGGATTGGCACTTATAGGTTGGTAGAGCCCGAGGGCCCTGCTCCCTCACCAACACATCTCATTTTGCATGAAGCTCGACAAGTCATTGGGACTTGCGTTGAGAATAGCTGTTAGCAGGTCAGAGCTCATAACTCGGTTCCTGTGCTTTATATTTCGTGGCTGATCTAGAGACCATGCATGTTTGCACGAAGCTCAGCAAGTCACTAGGACTTGCGTTGTGAATAGCTGTTAGCAGGTCAGTGTTGGTGGCTCGGTTCCTGTGCTTTATACTTCGTGGCCGATTTAGCGATCAGGCTTATTTGCACGAAACTCGGCAAGTCACTAGAACATACGTTATGAATAGCTGTTAACAGGTCAGAGCTGGTGGCTTTGTTAACAGGTCAGAGCTGGTGGCTTTATACTTCGTGGCCGATCTACAGACCGGGCTTGTTTCTAGTAGGTCTGGCAGTTCTTGACCTTTCGCTCCCGACAGTTCATTCCAATGGCCTATATTGCCAAAGTCGAACCAAGCAGAAAAACCATGCCGAGCATAAAAGACCGATCCGAGCATAAAAACCATGCCAAGTAGAAAAACTGATCCGAGCAGAAAAATCGCGCCGAGCAGAAAAGACCGATTCGAGCAGAAAAACCTCGCCGAGTAGAAAAACTGATATGAGCAGAAAAATCGTGCTGAGCAGAAAAGCTATGCCGAAGCGAACCAGGTTCGGAGTCGACCGGGGTGGACATCCAGGAGAACAGATGGTTTGTGGAGCAACAAGAGGAATCAACTCCGAAGATTTGATTGCCACCTTGAACCGTTTGTAAAGCTTTCTCTTGCAGGGGCATGGTGGGGGCGACTGAGGAGGGCATGAGATTCTGTTTGATGGAGATTCTATCACTACCAAGGCATTGCAGGTAGTAGCCCTGCACGAAGCTCGGTAAGTCGTTTGGGACTTGCATTGTGAATAGCTGTTAGCAGGTCAGAGCTCATGGCTCGATTCTTGTGCTTTATACTTCGTGGATTGACACTTATAGGTTGGTAGAGCTCGAGGGCCCTGCTCCCTCATCAACACATCTCATTTTGCACGATGCTCGGCAAGTCAATGGGACTTGCGTTGAGAATAGTTGTTAGTAGGTCAGAGCTCATGGCTTGGTTCCTGTGCTTTATACCTCATGGCCGATCTAGAGACCGGGCTTGTTTGCACGAAGCTCGGCAAGTCATTGGGACTTGCGTTGTGAATAGTTGTTAGCAGGTCAGAGCTAGTGGCTTGGTTCCTGTGCTTTATACTTTGTGGCCGATCTAGCGACCGAGCTAGTTTGCACGAAACTCGACAAGTCACCGGGACTTGCGTTGTGAATAGCTATTAGCAGGTCAGAGCTGGTGGCTTTGTTCCTGTACTTTATACTTCGCGGCCGATCTAGAGACCGGGCTTGTTTCTAGTAGGTCTAGCGATTCTTGACCTTTCGCTCCTGGCGGTTCGTTCCAATGGCCTATATTGCCAAAGCCGAACCAAGCAGAAAAACCGTGCCGAGCAAAAAAGACCGATCCGAGTAGAAAAACCGCGCCAAGTAGAAAAATCGCGCTGAGCAGAAAAACCGAGCAGAAAAGACCAATCCGAGTAGAAAAACCTCACCGAGTAGAACCGATCCGAGCAGAAAAACTGCACCGAAGCGAATCGGGTTCGGAGTCGACCGAGGTGGACATCCAAGAGAACAGACGGTTCATGGAGCAACAAGAGGAATCAACTCCGAAGATTTGATTGCTACCTTGAACCGTTTGTTCCTGCCCTCCTCAGTCACCCCCACCATGCCCCTATCTTGTTCTTGCTTCGTACATGACTTGTAGGCAGTGAGTTCCTATACAACAGCAAAGGGAGTCGACTCCCGTAAGCAAGGGGGCAAGAACAAGCGAGATACCATAAGCAAAAGGGTAAGGACAAGAGGTATGGGTAGTTTGTTTCTTCTTCGAGACTCAAACTGCCATAACCATTGACAATCTGAACATCAAAGGAAAAGGCGTCACCCCTCGTAAAACACAAAAGGAAAGAAGAAAGCCTAGGGAGATTACCAAATTTGGGTGAAAAATAGAATGGGATGAATACCCTAAAAAGAGGGAAACGCCCCTTTTATAGGCGAGAGCGACGTTTGGCATCCCAGGGCACCATAACTCTTGAGACTTCTCTGGGCGACCACGTGTCTCCAAGACCTCCCATATCGCCCACGCGTCTCTCATGTGAAATCGCAGACCCTTGAGATTCTAAAAAGGCAGAAATCTCAATCGACGCATTACATGGAGTCCATGAAAAAGTTAATGACAGAGTTAAATGCGGAAATCTCAACCGGCGCATTACATGGAGTTCATGGAGAAATTAATGACGGAGTTAAATGCAAAAACCTCAACCGACGTGCTACACAAAGTTCATGGAAAAGTTAATGATAGAATTGACAGCAGGCGTAACTGCACCAGCAGGACTAAACAGCATTCAAAACAAACAGGGAATGAAAAGACGTTAATAAAAGCAGTTTCAGGATCAATGTGGAATCAACATGAGGTCAAGACGCCCACGTGAGTAAAAGGGGTGCCGCGCAGTAAAAACCTAGCAAAGTAATGCCGCGCGGTAAAACACTTTATTCGTTCAGCAAAAGATTGTTGCACGGTAAACGTTTGAACATGAGCTCAGCAATGAAGGATTACATAATGCAACAGCAGAAAAGAGAAAAATCAAAAGCATCGAATCAGCCGAACTCAGACAAACTAGAGGTATATTATTTTCTGTAGATTATCAAAATTAGATCAAAGACCAAATGCAGGTCTGAAAAAACAGAAGGTAGCACACAAGTTATCAGCATACCTCCACACAAACATGAAGACTTAACAGGCGTTTAGATCAGTGCAAAGAAATGCCACTCAGAAATCACTTATACAAAGAATTTCCACTCAGCAATCACCCATACAAGAGTACCTGCTCGGTATCCATCTACGCAGAAGGGTCTCACTCACAGCAACGCAATGACCCCAACGAGAAGATGGCACTCGGTAAACGTCAAGCAGAGGAACCCGACCGCAGTTCCACTCAAACAAAAAAGAAACCGACTCGACCTTCATCAATCAAAGAATAATATGTTCAATCTCTATCAACAATGGATTGGGATGTACAATTCAATGAAGGAAAACCAGCAAATACAGCAAGCAATAAAAGAAGATACAACGGAAGATAGGTACAGAACCAAAGGTACATTCAATTGTATTATCAAAATTACATTGAAAACCTGTGCGGGTCTAGTAACACGAATGATAGAGCGAAAGCTGAAAGCTAAGGAGAAGCATCATAGAAGGCTAAAGGCATATCCTTTACACCTCACGTCAACATTTCTTCGTAAGCAAATGTATTTGGCGAAAGCTCTCGAAGATTTAGCGTACGAAGATCGGTCTAGGGATTTTCAAGAAGCACCTCCCGAAGACGCTCGAGACCTTCCTTATACCCATTAATCCAAGCTTTGTCACGCAGGGCGGGAGCCTTTCTGAGTTGGGACTCAATCTGGTCAGCGCGGTCCCGAGCTGCCTCTAGAGAAGACTCCAGATGGGAAACTGTGACCCGGGCTGAAGCCCTTATCTTATCTCCTCGTCTGGCTATCCCCAAATATTTGTGGAGCAGGTGACATCGAACCTCGATGGCACGTTTCTTCTCCTTTGCCAACGTTTTGATGGCTTCTTCGCTTTGCCTTAGCTCTTCCTAGGTGGACTCCAGCTCGCACTCTAGCCTCTGGACCTCGGCTTGGGCATCTCCCCTCTCGATAAAAAGGAGATCGGATTGGACTCAAAGATCCTCAAGATCTTTCTTTGAAAATTCTAAAGCTTCGACCGTCAAGGACATCTTTGTGTGGATTATATCGATCTCCACGTCTTTCAGCTGGATCTCCTTGTCTTTAAGCTCGAGCTCCATGGCCATTACCTTCACCCTACACTCCGTCTTCTCGGCCTCCTTCCGTTGAGCACGGATCTTCTAATGACAGAGCTCATTGTCCCCCCTCAGGGATTCATTCTCCACCTCTAGAGCACGGAGGTCACCTATCAATTTCTCTCCTCATAGGTTCATCAGCTTGTTTAACGCACTCAAAGCTCTAAAATCCTCTTTGAGATCCTCCTGCTCTCGAGAAACCATCTCGGCTAGTTGATAGGCGGCCTGAAAGACCAGCGAGGAGCAAAATTTATTAGCAAAAAATAAAAGATCGAAATGGAAAAAGAGGAGAGGTGCTTACATTGGCAAAAAATGGGCCTGAACTTCTGGGCCTGTGCTTCAAAAGATTCTGCCCGGGCCTTCTTATAACTTGGCCCGTGCTGCTGCGAATTTCCTTGCCCCAAAGAGGAGGAAGGTTCTGCACATACTAATGGCAGAACGGCTTCAGTAGGAACGAACGGCAAGCTGGACTCCTCCTAGTTTTAATAAGGAAACTTTGACTTGACGATCCTATGGGAGGTCGAACTGAGAACTTGGCTATTCCCCAGCCTAGGCCAAATTCTTGCCCTGGGCAGCCCCTGAATGGGGTGGACTGCTCGCAGGTGAAGAATCATCCTCCACCTCCACTGGCAACGTCTTCCTGGGATCGAGGAGAAGACTCGCCTTGAGGAACGGTGTTTCCCTGAGACGATTAAGTAGCTTAGCATAAGACATAATAACAAGGAGAAAAGAAGGAAAAACAGTTCGAGCAAAAATGCAAGAAGCAAATACCTGAAAGATTGAAACATGAGGGGTAACCTCTGGGAATGTTGAGGGACCCGACTCGGCAGCCTGTTCCAACACTAAGGAGATTGGAACTTCAAGAGGAATTGGTTCCATGGCCCCCTTAGAACGCGGCTCTGTAGTCTCAAGCTGTTCAGCAGCCTTCACGGTGCATGCCCCCAGGGAACGCGGCTCTATAGTCTCAGGCTATTCAGCAGCCTCTATGGTGCACGGCTCCGCGATCTCAGGAGGAGTTAGCCCCCCATCCCTGATGGGAGTAATCTCCGTGTCCAAAGGTGGAACAGGAAGGGAAGCAGAGACTGTTGGAATGGGAATTGAAGGGCCACTAAGGGAAGTCAGACCTATGAGCCCCGGGGGTGAAATGAGGGAGTTAATTAAACACTCCCCAAATGATACCTCAACCTCAGCGAGCCTTTCCTCGAATGAAATTGGTGACTCATGCAGAGGAACCTCCTCCAAACTAAGAGCTTCCTCGAAAGAGGGAAAAGCTCCCATCGCCAGACCAGGACCTCGAGGCACCGGGTGGTCGAAAGCTGAAGCAAAAAGGAAAGCTACGGCAACATCTGCCCCATCTCCCCTAGCGGGACCTGGAGAAGAAGGCAAAATACTATTATCTCCTACTTAAACGAATGTAACAAAAATAAGGGATTTAGAAATCTCAAAAAATTACCTCAAGGAGGGTTGTTTTATGGAGCAGCTCGGTGGGAACTGTGATCAGGAGCAGCTCGGTCAGAACTATAGTCTGGAGCAGTTTGATGAGAACTGTCCTCCGAGGTAGCACAATGAGGACAACTATTAGGAGCAACTAGGTGCGAACTACTCTTGGGAGTAGCTAGGTGTGAACTACTCTTAGGAGCAGCTCGGTGAGAACCACTCTTCGGAGCGACTCAACGAGAACTGCCCTCTGGGGCAACTTGCTGGGGACCATTCTTCTCCTTACGACGAGCACTTGATTGAGAGGGATGCGAGGGAGTGGCAGGGATCTCCTTGGCAGGCACCGACCGAGTAGGAACGGAAGCACCTTCCTCCGTTTGGGACTGCTTTGGGCGGTTGCCTCCAGGTGGAGAATCCGCGTGCCGCTTCTCTCTCGGAGGAAGGGGTAGAACCGATAAGAAGTCCTGACCTAACACATGAGCACGGTGTGGGAGAACAATATAGCGGCGAATGTTCTCATCGCTCAGTAACGAGTCAGTCTCGGCTAGGGTTGGATGAGCCACCACCCAGGACATTACAGAGGCAATCCTGAATTCCTCTCTCTTCGATAATGTAATAGCGAGAGATTTGGTAGTCAGAACCTTACCCCAAACGGATCGAACAAGGAACTCGTTGTATTCAGGCTCTCCTTCCAGGCATTCCCATTCTGAGCCCCTAACAAAGAAGAATTTTCAGTGCTATTCTTTTATTGAAGAGTAACCCCTCTCTAGAATAGTGAAACATTTGTCGGCCGAATAAGATTGGAAACTACAGATGTTTCCTGTAAGCCGATTGATTCGGTATGAAGACAGAAATTCCCGAGCAGTTAGATCGGGGTAATCTTCTGAGCCACTTAGAACGATTTGAAAGGCCACACAACTGGCCATGATTAAATGCCAAGCATTAGGATTAAGTTGCGCCGAGCAAGTTGCAGAAAATCCAGAATGTCATACACCAGACTGCAAAATGGTAGGTGCAGTTCAATGGAAAACATGTGAGGATAAAGGGCCACCTTTGTCAATAGGCCATCCTTATCCACCATCATAATACGAGGTTGAGAGATTTCAAGAACGGTTCCAGCAGGAATAGGGAACTCTCTGCAAAACGTGCGAAGTTCGTTATTAGTCATGACAGATGTCCACCGTTTCCCAGCAAAATAATTGAATCGGGCATCGTTCGTGCCTCGTTTAGTCATGGTAAAAGTAGACGGGAAGCTTAGAGTATCTTTTAGGGCTTTAGAGAAATCTTAGGAGGAGGAAGATGAAACAAAGAGGAAAGGGAGGAAAGAAATGAAAGAATTAGGAAGAAGAAATAAATAAGAACGGCGTGATGGAACGGCTAGATATCCGAAACGGCGGCACAAAATTCGAAGGGACGCCTTGACTATGGGAATACGGAATGACGTTTACTTGCCGCATGCATACGTGGAACGAACCAATCCCGAGCAACGTTGGCACGCCAGAAAGCAACTTTAATTAATGAGGATGGTGTTAATGATTGTGGAGAGGTTGGTTTGCATAAACAGTGAATGGGCATGTACCCGTTCACCTTTTACATGACCAAGTCGGAGATCTTTTAAAAAAAAAAGAGAAGAGATTTTAGAATTTTCAGCCCACAAGTGTGCTAAAAATTTTGTCCTGTGAAGAGAGAAAATCCCTTACATTGGGCCAAGAGTAGGGCCAAGGTTACAACCTAGATATAAGGTCTGGGTTGAACTAGGCCGGATTAGGGCTCAAGTGCACAATATGGGCTGGGACAGATAGTAGCACTTGGGTCAGGGTTTGGGAATGATGCTCGGGTCAGATCCTGTCCACAACGGGAAGCAAGACAGGAAATGCAGGCTAGGCTTAGGAGGGAAGGAACCCAGCAGAATGATGCCCGGGTCGGATCCTGTCCACAAGGGAAGCAAGACAAGAAATGCAGGCTAGGCTTAGGAGGGAAGGAACCCAGCACTCAATACCCAATGAAGAGACTTGCGACGGTTTACACCCAGTATTAATGAGAAGGCGCGCATTCAATGCGGCCCAGGGCAGAAAGCATACATCATTCAATGAAGCCCAGAGCAGAAGGCGTGCTGCATTCAATGCGGCCCAAGGCCCTAGCAATACACAACAACCCTGAGCATTTCATAGCTCAGCGAAGTGACACCATAGGAGTAGCTTGGCGAATCGACAATACAAGCATATTATCACCTGCTATGCAACACCCCATTATCATGGAGACCAGGTCGATAACTATAAATAAGACACTACAAGCAGCAAACGAGGTAATCATCACTATCTCCCTACACTCTCACCATGACTACTGTTCATTATCTCCCTCATCAATTATTGACTTAAGCATCGGAGGATCAACGGACCCCGAGGTCCCACCCCTATAGTTACTGTGCAGGTGATTGCTCGTACACTACTTGCGTGGAGTTGCCCAAGCCCACGAAACACAACGTCAACAGTTATCCGCTTCGACATGGCCTTGTGGTGGTTGTGGTCATGCTACGGTGTTTGAGCAGACGGCGTACGAAGGAGCTTTCAGTGGCTACATTTAATGGTTGTGACGCTGGTCCGGATTGATTGTGGTGGTGAACCTTCTATGTGGAAGGAGTTGCTGCCATCTGCTATCACTTCTCCTAGTTGCTGCTCATGGTGGCTAGTCGCTTAAGGCTGAGGTATTGAGAAAATCATGAGGAAGAGGGAGAAGAGAGATCGGGAGGGAGAAGCCAAGAGAGGGATAGAGGGCTTTTGTGTGTGTGTTAACCGATTAATGGATCAAGTGGAATATTTGTGCTAAGTGTGTGTGGTCTGAAATTAAAGAGAATGGATAAAGAGAAATGAGGTGAAATCTAAACCATACACTTGGGGGGCTAATTAGTAATCTAAGGGCGGAGATAAATCATGGAGGAAATAAAAGAAATTAAAGAAAAGAAGTAAAGAAATGAAAATAGAAATGGAATGTGACTAAATTTAAGATCCAACTTTATTTTCTTGATGTAAATAAATAGAGTTTTTAACATAAATTCAAATGATGAATTTAAATAAATATTTATAAGATAAATAAAATCATTTAAATAAAATTAATAAATTAATTTGTAAAACTATATTATTTTCGAGATTTCAAAGATTAAAGATGCTTACTTTAAAATTAAGTTGGACTTAATAACACTTAAAAATTCTTTTAAAAAATACTTAAAAATACTCCATCTAAAATAGTTTTGGACTTTTAAAAATATTTTGAGAATTTTAAAATACTTTGCTTGATTTAAAAATCATCCACTAAATTTAAATATAAGAATTCAAGATTTAAAATGTTTAGGCGATACTCGTCACCGACCCAAGAAGAAATTGGAGTGATTGGTCACATATAGCAATAAAAATTAAATTACATCCCAACAAGAAATGCATAATATCTACATGGTAAGATTATATTTGTAATGCCCCGAACAAACTCTATCTAGGAGGGTGACGACTCCACTCATTTCTATTAAATAAAATTAAGTCACTTTATTTTATACACTAGTCAATTTTTTTTTTTCTTAAACCTACTAAAACAATTTTATAACATCACAACAAAAGTTAATTTTACATAATCTATACTCCATCACTTAAAATACATTACAAGAAGAGGACCAAATAATAATTAGTTTTTTTTTTTTTTTTTTCTAGAGAATCACATCTGAATTTTGTCTAAAAACCCCTAACATTATTTATCCCTTATACAATAAATGTGAGGATGAGTGACATATTGATTTCTCCCTACTCGGTAGCAGTTAGGTGTCCATTGCAATATTGGCCATTGTATGACCAATTAAGAGCTTTAAAGTTGTCGTGTAAACCCAAGACATTTTTTTTATATATATAAACAAAGGAACATGAATAAGTTTGATAACTCAATAAAACAAAATAATCTAGTGTTAGCTGTATGATCAAGTGAACAATTAGATAAATCATCATGTAAGAGTGGGAAAAAAAAAAGGAAATGAAAGATTCCACTGAGTTGAATTGGGCCTATGAATCTAAGAAACAGTGAGGATTATTGATGTCTCTTCAATTTTCGAAGTTTTATCCATTTGTAGATAGAGCTTTAACAACAACTAAATCTAGAGGAAAATAATGAGCATTACGTTCATCATGCATAACTTCCATACCAAGGTTAGCATGACTTTATTTTAAAAACATGTAGTACAACATCACATAATACAAATTATAACATGATTCCTCCTTCTCTCTAAAACTCTCTCCCTTCTCTCTAAAAACTTTCTTCACAGATCTGGCTAGAGGGGTGGGAGCTTCGGCTCCCTTCCCCTCCCTCCCTCCTCCTCCTTCCTCCCTCCCTTCTCTTCTGTGTAGTGTTTTGTTTTTGTGTATTTTTGAGGCAAAATAAGAGAGAATTGCAGATCTGGGTCTTCCCACTGTCCACAGGCCAGCACGCGCCCCGCCATGGTGTTGCCCAGCCGCCGATCTTCAAGACCACCGAATGCGGCACCAAACGGAGCGACGAGTAGGCCGCACGTGCGGGTCGAAGTTCCGGCGTCGTTCGGCACGTGGATTTCACGCACCACCGAGGAGCCCTCTGCCAACACCATGCGCGGCGTTTCTAGAGTCTGTGAGTCCGAGATCTCCAAGGTCGACTGTCGGTTGCGTGTATTGCACGCGCCACAGCAGCCTCTGTGCACTACTTTTTCCTTTTTTGCACAGTGTTTTTCTTTGTAGTTTTTTTTGTGTAATGTTGTTTCTAGGTAAATAAAAATCCAAAAAAAGTAGTGCTTTCGGACTTTGGTCCGAATGGAGTAGTAGTCCCCCCTCCGCGTTGACGGAGTTTGGTATACCCTACCCTGCTTAGTCAAGGTATGGGACTTTGTAACCTCTGTCGTGGACATATGTGGTATTTTTTCTAAGATCTAGGTCTTTAGAGATTTACCGTATGGACTAGACCATGTCAGTCATGAAAGTGTACTGGGAAGCTACTAACAATTGTAATTAGCTTATTTTTCAAGTCAACTTTGTAAGTCCTCTCTTAATGAAGGGTAATATCCGTTTTATCAAAAAAAAAAAAATTATAACATGATTACAAATGCTTTGTTCAATAATTCATTCATGTCATCATATAAAACTTCATACTATCCACAATGATCATATTTTTGTTTCCACATTCAAATATCATCATTGATTCTAAATCATTCTATATATAGTTTTATACATCTTATATAAAATATGATTAATGATTCCCCAACCCAAGTGAGTTGTGTGTCTTTTTTACGACCTAGAAGTGTCCTCTCATAGAACTAGTATCTCTTGCTACGAGTGCGCATCTCTAATATGCTACACTATTCCCCATGAGTATATTGCAATGTCCAATCATCAACATCATAAGATACGATACTAACCTTAGGACCAAAATATACTTCGACCAAAATAATCTATCAATTAACATATATAGGATAGATGGGGAGTTGCACATCCTATCATTGTTTGAGTTCCCAACATCACACTTTATAGATTAGGGGCAGTCTATACTTCTCATAATCCAAAAAAAGTAGTACCCACATCAACCAAATAAATAAAGAGTCATATTAGATATAAGACATGCACAAACCTTTTGAAAGAAATTAGACTTTTTTTCGAATGGGTCCCAATTTGTTTTCAATAAACTTGCATGTTTTGAGCTTACATAAATAAATTTTCATTAATATATTCAGTTATAAATTTCAATAACCTCTGTGAGTCAAAATATGTATAAGAATATGCCTAAATATCAATATGTTTAGAAACTTTTCTTTTTTGCTCATAATCATCACTATCACAACTATTTTTTAAAAAAGGTTTTCATAGTACATGTTTCAATTTGGTCTTTGGGTGTGAGAATATTTGGCTAACCAATACCAAAAAAATGTTAGAAGACTGGAATTCTTTAAATTTTGTATGATCTTTTTAATTTTCATAAGACCTTTAGAAGTATAACAATTTCAGATCATTCTCTCTTATACGAGATGGTAAGACCGTGTTTGGTTTTAACATCAAACCAAATATCTTTAAGTTTTAAAATACTTTTCTATTTCAACTATTCATCTAATCATTACCTAAACACAAAAACTAATATAGATTGTACAAGAGAAGTGTACAAGTACTCATTTAATAATAATAATATCCATATGTCGCTATCGCTTCATCCCATATATAATTACAAACCATTGTAAGTTCATCACTTGTATCAAAATATAATGAACCATAAAGAGTTCATCGCCTAATTACAATCAACAACTTTAATTTCAAAGTATAAAACTAAACAGAGACATGCCTCTGTGGCCATTCCTCAGGATGGACTGGTTTTTCTTCCTCGAGGTAACTCTCCTTAGTTACATCTGCATCAAAGTCTACGATTCCGAAGAGCAAAACTGTAGTGGGACTACCACAATGAAATTTCAATGAAGCCTCGGTAAGTTAAAACTTATAATAGTATTAATAATGAGAGACAATGACAATAAATATGCATGCACAAGTTAAAGTAAACAAACCTAAAAACACACGTATTTAAAGCCTAGTGAGAAATCACCCATTGAGCAAAACACATGTATTCTCATAAGCATGACGAGAAATCACACTATGAGCAAAACATATATATATATATATATATATATATTCATTAGCCTGATGATGAATCACCCTCTAAGCACATATTTCAAAAATATGACAAGGAATCACTCTCTGAGTAAAACACATATTCATAAGCATGCTCATGAATCACCTCATGAGTAAAACACATATCCAAGAACCATCATAAGAACACCATGTACGGGAAATCTCTTTACCCGCTCAACACGTGAAACATATTCACCAAAACACAACAGAAAATCACTCCACTCATCCGACAAGGGAAATCTCCCAGTCAACACATGGAACACCTCCACCAAATCATCATAAAGAACCCTCCACCTGATCAACACGGAGACTCTCTCTACCCGCAATATTATGTGAACCCATATGGAAACATCCCACCTTGATCATCACAAGAAATCCCTTCTACCCATATGAAACTCGGGGTAACTTGTTGTTCAGTAATGGTATGGGGAATCCTTAACCTGATCCCATGAGTACAAAGCACATTGAAAACAAATCACTTCAAAGCACATCGTCTTGAAATCATATCATTTAAGTTAATCAATATATATAGTGGGAAAAGTATGCACTTTTATGAGAGAAAGAGATGATAAGTAGAATATGCAAATCCTGAACATACCTATAAATATTTATCCCACATTCCTAGTATAGCCATAGGAGTGAACCTACATAAATAGTATTTCTAATACTAAGGTTGTGATGGTGTCGATTGATGAAGACCCTGATCTTTTTACTTCCTTGAAGCCTTGGAATAGAAGGAGAAAGAAAAGAGGAAACACCTTACAATCTCAAAAGTGAGATGTTGACTATTGTCCAATATCTTTTATATGGCAGAACTACTAGTTACAATCTTAACGGATCTTGATGTTTTCTCTAACCTCTATCTTGCTTGAATGAGAAACATTTGATCTCGGCCATCCATTTGTCCACTAGACTCGAAGAATGGTAGAGACTGAGTGACTAATGGGACAAGGCGCACATCTCTGCAGCTTGCTTTGAGACCAAATCTGATGTACTCCTTATGATAGTCTCCCACATAGCATTGGGCCATACTTATGAGGTCAGATGATATGGTTTGTAGGTCTGTATTCCTTCTTCCCAGGCATACTCCTGCTGTGATGTTTTGATGGACCTAAGAGTATTAGCATTGGCTTAGCCAAATACTAGTAGAGTCCCTAAAATAGCTAATATGGCTTAATTAGAACTACATGGGATTAGGCAAGATAAATCCAACCAACCTTTGAGCAACAATAATAAATTTGGGATCAACAAATATGACCTTCATATTGTAAGACCAATTTTATCCAACCGAACCCTACATTTCCTCTCTATCTTTTCAATTCTTTCCCGCAATTAGCCTTCTCCAAGCAAAAATCAACGTCATTATGTCACAGAAGAATTAACATCACCATGTTTTTCTTTTTTCTCACCATCTTTTTTTGCCTTCATGCACACAAACAAGAAAGGTTCTACTTCCTCTATCACTAGCTCCTCTTCCATCGCCAACTCCTCGTTCTGTTTCCTCTATCAGTAGGTCCTCTTCCTGTCACAACCCCGCCCCGGGAAGGGTGGGATCACCACATACATACCTGTCCTTTTCTTTCTTTCCTTTTCATCATTTTCTTTTTCTAATAACATGCTATCGGCATGAACATGACATATGTGTACTCTAAATTTCTAATATAATAAAGGGAACACTTGATAGACATTATATTCAAACATTCATCCATAAAAGACTCTCAGAGTCCATCCCAACATAAAATGTCTATATATAAACATAACCCATCATCCATAAACATAATTGTGCTAGTTAGGGAAGATCCTAAGCTTCTGCCTCTCCCTCTGCAATAATGCCTTAATCCCCAGCTTTTTCATCATTACCTGGACATTTAAAACATTTAAAACAAAAGTGAGTCGAATACTCAGTAAGCAGTATATCATGCAGTGAACATACTAGGCATTTATTCTTTTCTTTTAAAAACATGCATACATAAACATTTAGCTAATTCTTGACAATGCTTTCATGCATAACAATTTAAGGGATAAGCCATACTTTCATGCATAAACATTTAAGAAATAACTATGCTTTCATGTATAAACATTTTAAGAAATAACCATACTTTCATGTTTCACTTTCTTTGGCTGGTACACACTATTACACCCGGTGTGTTGGGGGTTAGCGGTTTTCCTTTGGACTTGAATTCTGCCCGTAGCCACAGGCTGGGAATCCCTTTCAGTCAGGGAGCAGCATTGGGTGCACTATCAGTACTACTTACCCAGCATTGCAATTTGCCCATTCCTTTGGTACCATTTTCATTCATATGGTCGTTACGTATCTTCATACATTAAAACATTCATTCATTCAGTCCTTTCTTTCTTTCATTCATGTCAGTCCTTTCATTTAAAAGTTCATTCATGGAAAACTTCATTTAAAAGCATGAAATTAAACATCATCTTTTCATTTAACAGTGCATTCATGAAAATTATCATTTTAAAAGCATGAGCTTGAACATCATTCTTTTATGGCATCCATAAAGCGTCAGTTCATAGGGACAATTTAACATCAGTTCATAGGGACATCTTAAAATATTTTCTTCGCGTCATTTAAAACATCAGTTCATAGGGACATTTTAAAACACTTTATTCGTGTCATTGAAAGCATCACTTAAAACATAAGGCATGAGATGTTCATTTCCTTTCCTTTGCAATCAAAACATTTTCATCATCTTTCTTACTCCGATGCATATGCATTTTTATAAAATAGATACATTTTCATGCTATACTACATATAGGAATAATCAATAAGTTTATTGAGAGAGCATGTATGGAAATCTCATGACTTAGAACCTACATGCATGCATTACCTTATACATATACACACAATTATAATGGATAGGGTACTTAACCGGGGCTATCAATAAATGGCTTGTACATACTATATTCATTTACTCTTTGCTTTAGAAGAACATTTGCAATAAGAGAGAGACATTCTTTTATAAAGAGAAATTGGTGTAAGAAGCATGGTCATAACTACTTACCTCTATGCTCCTCGATACTTCCATCATTAATATAGATCTTATTTCAATAAATAAAAGAAGCGTGTCAATACTCATACAATATCATTTAGCCCTCCATTTAAAAGAGAAAGCCATGATATTACAATCTAACGTCCATTCTATACTTAACATTAACCCAAATGACTACTCTTCACCCCGACTTATAAGAGAAATAACTTAAATTTTAAGATATGCTAGCTGTCCATGGGAAGGCTATTTTAAAAGCTTACATGAAAAGTAGTTAAGAATTCATAGGCTTCAAACAATGTCTCTTTTGTTCAAGCTCACTTTGAGTTGTGGACACTAGGAGATAAAATCTGAAAATTCTCAACAATAGGTTTTAAAATAGATTTAGGCATCTCAAGTAGGCTAAACAAGCTTAGGAAACATGCCCTTTAAATCAACTTGTGGTCACTCATTATAAGAAGGTTAGCTTATCAATATTTTGGACTCTTGGGTTAGGTAGAATTTAACCAAATGAGGGACAACATAAATGGCTATTTTTACATCAAGATATGGCATGACATGGACTTAGAAATACTTGGACCGCTTTGCATATCATAATATATCATGTACAATTAATCTCTTGTATCTAAACTAACTAAGCTATAACATATTCACATAAGAAATATTTAATTAATTTAGATAAAACCTCTCATTAAAATTAAAGTAGCAAAAGTTACCCATTAAGAAACTTTAAAACCTTTAAACACTTAAACTTATGATTTACTCACTTAATACCTTTAAAAAACAAGATGTAAAATTATAGAACCAAGCAAAACCTTTAAACCAAACCTTTAGCATCCTAAAAATAAATTCCGACCAAACCTCAACACAAGGCACATGATATCAACATATATAATTGAAAAATCACTTTAATCATCACCTATGATTAAACCAAGTTTAAAAACAATATAGTATTTTCGAAATATAGGAAAATATATAGCAAAACAGCTATAATACCATTCGGTTTGGGCCAAAAACAGGGCATACATATTTAGTTGCAATATAGGAAATTAACTACATCAAAACACAAGTTAAAACACTTAATAGGCTTCCAAAATCATATTAAAAATAAATGAGTCAAATTAGAGGTATAACCATGTGGATGAAGAGTGACACGATATCACTGTTTTAAACCCCAAAACTGAAACATCACAAATCATCAAAAGAAAACCCACTTGATCAACCATGGCTAAATTCGAAATACACAAAGGAGAAGGATTAAAGGTACTCTTACCTTGCTATTTTCTTCTTGAGAAGAATGGAAATGGATGCTTGGCTTAAAGGAGATGAGAGGAGTTTGGTTTCTTGAAGAACAAAAGAGAGGAGAAGAAGAGAGGATCGGCTTTAGCTTGGAGGAGAAGGTGAAACTCTTTTCTTGCTTTTCCTAAGTGTAACCGACGGGTTTGGGGGGGGGGGGGGAATGCCTTAGGATTAATTTTGTTTTGTTTTCTTTTCTCCTTTTGTATTTCTTTGGATGATGGGTGCAAGGAAAAGTTAATTCAATAGCTTTCTTAGGAAGCTTATGGGTCAAAAGCTTAATGGCTTGCCTTAGAAGCCTAGTACGGGTGAAAAGGGATTTAGTTGCTTTGGTCAAACCTTATCACATAAGCTTGGAAGATGGATTGTGGAGATCTATCCACCTCAAGAATGCTTTTCACCTACCAATCCAATGGTAGAGAATACTTGGGCCATTTCTTAAATAAATAAAATTAAAGGGTTTAAGAGAAAATACTTCAAAATCTTAAAAATCATACCCTTGATTTATTTTAATGAATCATATTTTAAAAATAAAGCATACTCATCTTAAAATAAAATAATTAAAGTAATAAAAATTTTTATCTCAAAATATTTAACTTAAAGAATTAATAAAATGACGTAAAGACCTACGTAGTAGGACTCGAGTATTACACTTCCATCGCCAACTCCTTCGTCAATAGCATATCTTATGTCGGTTGCAAACTAAATTCCAAACCGAAGCCCCTTCGACAACTTTGACAACCCGGTAGTTTCTCTTCTCTAGTTATAAATATTTTACCATCCACATGTTCTCTCCCTCTCTTTCTCAAAGTTATGTGCTCTAATTTCCCTCTATTTCTCTTTCTCACATCTCTCATAGATTTGACTTCTACGGTGCCAAATTTCATCCTGATTACAATAACTATCATAAGCGAGGTAATGTCTTCCTCCATTCCTGGTTTTATGACTCATTTGGATACTTTGAGTATCTCAGAATTTTGTGAATAGTAGTGAAATGGTCTATAAATAGTAGTGAGATTGTTTAAGTTAGGATGGTTTATTGATTTTTTAGAAATGAGAGAGAAAAAGTTGAATAAAAATATTATAAAGTTAAAAAAAATTGTTTTAATATTATTTTTGTTTTAAAGTTTGAAAAGTTGTATTAATTTTTGTGTTCTGTTTTGAAGTTTGTAAAAATTGTAATAATTAGGCAATGATTACATGAAAAAGTTGATAGGTCTCCGTGTCTACCCCTCATGCAGGGCTAGTCTGTCTTTCTCAGGAAACTCTGCCTGAGTTAAATCTGCATCAAGTTCTATGGCTCTGATAAACAAAACCACATGTGGGACCACCACAGTGAGACTCTAAGAAATTCCAGTAGGTTAAAGCCTATGACAATACTAATAATGAGACACAATGGAAATGAATATACATACACTATTTCATGTAAATAAATCTATGAACACATATTTATGCATGACGAGGAATCGCCTTCTGGACAGAAATACATGTATTCATAGTCATGGCGAGGTGTTATCCTCAAAACAAATCTCAAGTATATAAGCATGATGATAAATCACCCTTTGAGCAAATCTCATATATGTATAGTCATTATTTAGGTGATGAACCACCTTCTTATCAGTCCACATAAAATCCACAATATCACATCATATAAGTACTAATGGGAAAGAGCTCCACCTGTTCCACATGGGGAATCACTCTACGCAGCCAATGGGTGAAGTCATTCACCAAATCCAATCCATCTGACTTGAGGAACCACTCAACCCAGTCCACACACACAAGGACACCACGCATGATCAACCTGGGGAATCACTCTACCCGTATGAAATTCGTGGCAACGTATTGTAGGAATGGCGTAGAGACTCCTCAATCCGTCCATGATTATAAACACACTGTAAGATTTAATACTTGAAAATCACATCATCATCAATTCACACATTCAAACTCATCATATCAAAATCACAGCGTAAAGGTAACCAATAAACATAATGAAGAAGAATGTACTTTCATGTAATGAGGTGAGTTACATAATATGCAACCTTTGAACTTACAGCCTTCTCACAAACATTTACCCCACATTCTCAGGATGGTTGTAGGAGCTAACCTATTTGAACCATACTTCGAATAGTAGTGTCGGTGCTGATCCTTCCGTCACAAGCTTTGAAGTTATTTGCTTCCTTGAAAACTCTTACTGGAGGAAAGGGTAAACATTTAATGATCTCGAAAGTGAGATTTTGGCTTTCGCCCCATGTCTTTATACTATGGGACTGTCAGTCATAGTTTGGACGTCCATCCGACTCCAGATATGCTTGAATGAGAGACCTTCAATCTCAGTCGTCCATTTGCCATCTACCCTTGAAGAATGGTAGAGGCTAATGGAGACAAGGCGTGCACGTCACTGCAACTTACCTTGGGTCTAATCCCGCAGTCCTTATCTTAATAAGGGTCTCCCATGTTGCTCTGGATCATACCTTTGAGATCAAACAATATGGCTTGTAGGTTCGTAAGTTTTTTTCCACATGCTTACTCTAGATGTGGCATCTCTTATAGAGTATGGGCCTCTATATACGTCACCTACCACCATTTGTGTTATCTGAGATAGCCCTCATGTCTGCATCGAGCTTGTCCTTACCCGTTGCTTGCCCTGGCACGGTCAGCACATCATTTACTCTTGGACTAGCTACACTTTGCTCGCTCAGTTGCCTCTTTATTGCTCTCACCTTTTATCATCGGGAGGGGATCTTTTCCCTTGCTTTAGTGAGGTCGTCATAATGGACACATCATTTGATAAGATTCATTCTTCATCACTCTCTTACAAAGTAGTGAACAAGGTATTAACAACACCCCAATGGCTAGCATACATGATAATGTTGTACTCCAAGCAACACAACTCAAAGGTGAAAAAATGTCACCTATTAAGAAATCTTAATGAGTTGTGTCTTTTACCATAGAGGATGACCATCTACTTGTATCAGTTTGGCTTAACATTAACATGGATGCTATTCGGGTGACTGACCAAAAATCCACACAAATGTGGGAGAGAATTTATGATAATTACAATGAGAATAAAAAAACTAGCAGTCCCAAATGTTTTGTCGTGTCATTGACCAGTCGATGGTCCTCAATCTAAAAATTCCCAAATAAGATGTGTGTTATTGTATTCGAAGTATCATCATTGCATCAAGTGAAGTTCAAATCGACCCCTTTGCAAGTACTATAGCGATAAACTCAAAATTTCTACTCGAGAAAGCTACTTAAGTGAAGTCCTTTGGTCATCTTCTTCTCATCTTTAGACCAGTTTTATTTCAACTAAAAATATTTTCACCTAAAGTAACACAACAAAAACATAAATTGCTCATTAGTCGATTGACAACAACTCTTTTCTTCTCCTCTCTTCACCTCCAGCCACTACAACTAGTGTATTTTGACTTTTAAGCTATCTTGGAAGGTTGTTTAGTCACCATCTCAGTTGGTAAGTGTTTTCTTTTACTCTCACACTCAAGTCTTTGTCCAAACCAAAAGTGTAGAAGAAAATGCTCTCTTCTCTTAAATTTTCTATTTCTACCGATTATGTTTAGTTATTCATCATCTTCTCTTTCATGTGTTGTTCCACTTAAAATGTAGTTGAAGGATTAGATGATAAGGATGAGTTGGAAACAAGTGAAGAGGATATGAGAGTCTTAGGTTAAAAGTGAAAAAGCTGTCACAAGGTCTAACAAATTTTTGATTTGATTATTTTTGCAAATGAGTCACATTTCTATCTTTCACTCATTTTTCCCAGCTTAGGCTACTTACAGCCATTGAGTTTCATTGATCTAGAACACATCAAGCATAGCTCGGCCGTGTAAGAACCTTTCTCCTCTCCTTTCTCTTTAAATTTTCTGGTTTACCGAGAGTTACATCAATTAACACTTTATTGTTTTTATGCTATGCATACACCTAAATGATGCACTTTTCAAGTTTTTTTCAACACTAGTATCATTTGCTGATGTAGTTGGGATTATGGTTAAAGGAGGGAAGTTTCGAATCAAGAATATAACTAAATTGTTGGCTATACAAGTTAGTGCAGAAATTTTCTGCTATAAAATCTATTTTAGTTCAAGTAAGTCATTTCCACATTCAACTTCATCTTCCACTCAACTAAGTTTACTTTTTGTGTTATAACTTCTGGAAATAAAATACAAAATCAGTCACCAAGTGAGCCTTAATTCTTCAGATTTCTTAGTTCCAACAAGTTTACTAAAAGTTGTTAAACATCCATTTTGGTGAAATTTTCAGATTTTGATACTTTCTTTGTTCCATTCAATTCCTAGAAACTTTCTATCATCTTTATATTTTTAATCCATGGTTATGACCCATATTTAATGTAGAAAACTCATTAGGCCCTTATTGGACAGCAAACATGTTATTAAACATGTTTATGAATTTCTTTATAATGCTTGAAATGTGGAGTTTAAATGGCTTGACTTAGAATTAAGTACGGAAGTGTTACATGAAATTGTTATACCTTAAGGAAATGAATGGTGAGAAGGATGGGTTGAAGTTGTATTGGCTTAGTTCTTGGTGGGCTTGTTTGATATGGAAGCAAGTTGAAAGGATGGAGGTTTTATCTTTTAGTCTGATTTTTTCTAAGAGGAAGTTAAAAAAATGCTATACTTTCTTCTTGGGATTAAAGTAAAGAACTAACTAAAATTATAGTTAGGAAAACTTAATATGAGGTGGATAATGATATGTTCATTCCATTTCATTAAATAGGATTTATTGAAGTGCAAGAGGAACGAAAGGTTAAGCTTGGAGGTAAGTAGGTATGACCATGCTTCTTCCACAATATTTTCCTACTAAAATGCTCCATTTTTTTCTACAAATGGTTCTTTGTAGTAAAATAGTAAATGTATATGCCTTTCTCGGTAGCCCATGTCGAGCATCCTATTAATTTTAAATGTGTGTATAAATATGATATAAAGCATCTGCACTCATGGTTGAGATAATGCAATTTATCATGTATATGTTTTCTTAAAAATTAGTGACTTTCCTAATGTAAGGTTATGGCATGAAATGCATACTTTTTCTTTTTCTTTTTCTTTTTTGAATTTTTTATATATAAAAGAAAATGCACATTTCATTGGACTAAAAATTAAAATGAAAATGTTATGATATGATAAATGGAATGAAAAGGAAGTGAGTTTTATATATGAAAATACGTAATGGCCAATGGCTTAACCATGATGGTACGAAAGAAATGGACAAATTGCAATGCCAGATTGGATCTATTGATAGTGCACCTAGTGGTGCTATCCTGACTGATGGATTTCCAATCTATGGCCACGAGCAAAATTGGGTCTAAAAGGCCACTAACCCTAAAATGCAGGGTGCAATAGTATCTGCAGGCCAATGAAAAGTAAAAATTGATTTAGAAATATTTAATGGAAATGTTTTAGACTTGTATGCCTTTTCAAAAGAAATGTAATAAACTATACATAATATTTTAATTGTATGGTGTAACTACTTACTGAGTATTAGATTCACTTTTGTGTTTAATGTTTTAAATGTTCAAGTAATGATGAAGAAAAAGCTGTAGAGCAAGACACTACTCAAGGAGAGATGGATGATTAGTAGCATTGGGTTGGGTCTTATTAATGGAATTTTAGTTTCTATTGGTTTTGTGAAACTATTTTTTGAACATGATGGACTTTGGTTTATGTATTTTGAGAAAACAAGTATTTTGTAAACATGATAGATATTCATATTATGTAAATAATTATGGTTTTTAATGTGTAACTAATGGGATAGTCTTATATTTTGACAAACATCTTATTTTGAGTTTTGAAGTTATGAGAAAAATGAGTATATTTTATTAATTGTTAGGTTTTATATTATTTACGTGTAAAGGGAAAGTAGGATGAAATGTAGCAGCTGATTCAATCTCTAGTGAGGGATTTTTACATTCTCATTTGACTTTTTTAGATTGAGAAGGTCAAAATCATATACAGAGAGATGCAGAAGGCCAACTATACCATGAAACATTGCTGAAATATTGAGACATCAACCAAAATGGCAATAACATATGTCAAAGCTATCAACGAGAAGAAAAACAACTCGGAAATGTTCGGCTATTGTGGAGTCGACTCCACTAGGAGACGACATTATAGATGACAACGTCGAGGTCAATTGTAAAAGACCTCCAGGCAAGAAGGTTGAGAAAGAAAGTGAGAAAGAGAAAAGGTAGAAAAGCTTCAGCCACTGAATTTAATAATCCATTAAGTAGCATGAACAATAACAAAACCATATGCGTGATGGAGAGAAAACAAATGGTCAACAAGATAGAGAACGATAGATGTGAATTACTACACCTTAAGAAGAAGAAGATCGAGATGAAGATTATGGAAATTAGATTTTATTGGCATGAATGTAATGCGACAAGAGTATTTTGAAAATCTTCAAAAGGAAATTTTTGAGACCTCAAGGAAGAGGCCTTCATCTCCATCTCTATCTTAGCCTTTTGGAGGTATGTAGATGATTGTTAACTCCTTTTGTACTATTTTTATGGTTTTAATGTTGTTATGGAACACTTTTTGGATTGCTTTAGTGGCTGGGCAGTCACACATGTGCTGGAAATACATTTGTTCTTAGATAATGTTTGAGTGGCTAGGCAACAACTATTGTGACAGATTTTGGGCTGTAATTCATGTGTGGTTTTTTGTAATTTCTGGAATAATTTGCTTTTATAGTTTTTGGAGTAGATCTGTGTTTTTGTAACTCCTCATGAACCAATTTGCTTTTGTAAGAGTTGATGGTTTTTATAATTTCTAGAAATACAGTTGGGGGAATACAGTTTTGTGACTTTTGTAGAGTTTGGCTAATACAGTTTGGTGGCTTTTTGGAAACAAAGTTTGGTTAATACTGTCTGTAATTTTTGTAAAGTTTGGTACTTTGAATTTGGTGAAGTAGATGGAAACTCCTAGTTTGATGCGTTCACTTTGCAAGACTCTTACATATCCCATTATGTTTTAATAACATTGCCCACAAAGTCTTTTTTATTTTTTTTTTCTTTGCAATATTCATTGACCACAATGACTTTGCAGTTTAATTTTCCCACCTTCGGTATGGTTTTTATTTATTTATTCATTGCCCATGTTCACTTAGCAATATTCTTTGCTCATAAAATCTTTTTTCAGTAAGTAATTAAACTTCATTAATTATTTATCATATAAAACTCATTGGATAAAATCCGATTGTAGTAAAACTATGATAGATCAAATAAAACTCCATTGTAGTAAAATTATGATTGGTCATGCATACTCCATATATGCTTGATATGGTCAGCTTGGAGTTGAGAATAAGCTTAATATGATGATCTTGCTCAATAAACTTCATTAATTCAGGTATATGATCTTGTGAAATTGGTTCATAGGGATTATAATTCATTTGTTCATAAACGAATTGGTCTACACCGAGGTATAGGTGATGCTTATCTTCAACAACATATTGTAAAAGATAATGCATTTGTACATAATATCTTTAATACTTTACGATGAAAGTACCGAGCAAGTCCATATGTCATTACTCCATATGGACAAAATATGGAGTATCTTCAAATATTCATCCATAAGATCTGTCATTACTCCATATACAAGCATCCTAATTACTGTCGTCATCGTTTGAAGGGAAGGCAATCCGAGTCTGCCACTCGCATATCTTTTTTGGACAAAATAATCATTTTTAGCTTCTGTTGCATAATGGATGCATAAAAATAGACCATAACTCATTCGGAACCCACTCCTAAAACATTGGGAGGATATATTGGTGGTTGATCATAGTACTCATGGAAAAGACATTGATGGCCTTCCAATGGAACATGAGATGAACGTACGATGTTGAGTAGGATGACGACGTGAACTAGACGCTCCCTCGGTAGCCATTTGTTCTTGTTCTACCGCCATTGCTACAATCATATTGAATTTATTATTAGAATAATATTCATATAATATTAGAATAATATCAGTACTCCAAGATAAACTCATAAAGAATTGAGAATGGTGTAATTTTAAGAATTAAAAAAAAAAAAAGAAGATCAGAAATCTCAAAATGCTTGGTTTCATATGAGTGAGAAGTACTTAGAGCCCCTGATTTATTTATAAAATTTCAATAAGACTGTTAGCTATAACAAAAAATATGAGTAGCTGGATAAAAGAAAGGTTGGCATAAGAAATGAAAATTGAATTATAAATGTGATTGTTGGATATAAGAAATGTTGGTAAAAGAAGATTGTTGGATGAAAAATGTAGATATTTGATTGGTATATTAAGACATTTATATGAAATTTTAGATGTGTGTAATCAACGGATTTTAGATATTACAGTTAAATGATCATTGAAAATAGAAGTGAAAAATAATTTAATTAGAATAAACAAAGTAATCATTATGTTGTTAAATATAAAACCAATGAAAAAGTGCATGTTATAAATTATGAAACTTTAACATAAAATATATTTTATTTAATTAAAAATTAACGTATGACTAGTAGAACTGTAAAATATGATAAAAATAAATTAAATAAAAAAATCTAAAATTATTAATATTTTATTATTATATAAAGTTTAGATAGATAATCTAACGTGACATTAGGTTATGAGTGAGCTAGATAAAAAGTAAAATATATCATATTAGACAAAGAGTAATGCTACTATATCCCATAATTTATACTACTCACTTTGCCTCTTGACATAGTACCACAATGTGGTGCCATGTGGCTTATTAAAAAAGATTAGAAAATGTATATAAAAAAATAAAATGGCGTCTAAAAACACAAAAAATGAAGACTAAAATTCTGAATTTTCTCTACCCTTATATGTTTCTATTTTTAATTTTTTTTAATAACTACTTAGCACCATACTGTGATGACAAGACAACATGAGTGGTATAAATTAAATAGCATAATAGTATTTCTCTTAGACAAATTTTAGCTAACAAGGTGATTAAGGCTTCGTTTGGCTTCACAGATGGTCTCAACCCATCTCATCTTATCTTAACATCTAAATATCATTTAAACATAAACATTTCGATTTCAAATTTCTAACATTTTCATCTAATCATTATCTAATTATTACAATTTTTCTAAACTTTTAAATAAAACACAAAATACAAACCAACTTTTTCAAATTCTAAAACAAAAATAATATTAAAAAGTTATATTCTAATAATATTTTAATTTTATAATATTTTTATTTAATTTTTTTTCATTTATTAAAATTTTACAAAATATCCTAACTCAAATTATTTCACTATTATTTACAAATTATTTCTGATTTATTATTATTTATAAATTATCTTTCTGCTATTCATAAATTTTTCATTAATTAAACGAGGCTTAATACTCTATATTGCGTCCTAACCGAATCTGAAAATCTGTCCATCTTAAAAAATAATAATAATAAGAAAAATAAAAACAAAAACAAAAAATCTGATTGTTGGGCTACGTCTCGTAGAAATAGACAGCGTCCCAAGGTTCTGGTCTATAGAGTAATGCTACATATAGTTATGGAATGTGTAAATATTGTGTAATCACTTTAAAAAAGAGTGGAGTCCACTATTAAAAAATTAATTTCTTTTCATATGGGTCTCATATTTATTCACTTTTTTCAAAGCGACTGCACGCTCACGACTGCAAGTATCATTTCTCGTGTATTATATATATATATATATATATATATATATATATATATATATATATATATATATATGAGTATTGCACTACTCTTATCCTTTGTTGCAAACCCCCGAAAACTACAGCGCGAGCAAGCAGTTAAGCAACAGACTAAGGGAGAAAGAGAGACAAAAGCAGCAGCGCAAAGAGCATGGCAGGAATCGGACCGATCTCGCAGGACTGGGAGCCGGTGGTGATCCGCAAGAAGGCCCCCAACGCCGCCGCCAAGAAGGACGAGAAAGCTGTCAACGCCGCTCGCCGCACCGGCGCCGAGATTGAAACCATCAAGAAATGTCCGTATTTTCCTTATAATCCCGGCTCTCAAATCAATCTTTCTGTATGAGAAGAAATTTCTACAAGTTGAAATTTTGCTTTTTATGTCATTTTTTTCTGAAGAGAAACTTGTTCGTTTTTGTGATAGTTAGGGTATTGATAATATTGATTCATATTGATTACATTTTTTAATGAAATTGGGATTTTTAAACGTCATTAAAGACATAAATCTGTTATTACAGCATGTGTTTTTTTTAGCTAATTTATTTTTTTCTTCACCCTTATTTTGATATTTAGTTTATTTTAGCGTTAAGATGATAAAATGATGCATGCTTGAAACAAATATAATCTGAGTGTTGTGGGATTTATTAATATAAAGTGAGGCTCTTTCTCCTGTCTTATGACGAGCTTTTGTTTCCTGGTACTGGCATCTGTGTACATGCGTGCCCGCTTGCAGCTTGATAAATGTCTCTTCTCCTCTGAGTTACAATCAATCCACCGAAGTGGTATCTGTCGTATGATCTCTTCGTGACTCTATTTGTGTGGTATAACTTGTGTCTTATGTCAATAGGTTTATTATAGTGTTAAATAATTCGTAAAATTATATTATTGCTCTACTAAGTTCTGTATTGTTTATTGTTGTCGTCCTCCTTTCTTCTATTTAGCTGTACGGTTCTCTGTTGCTGTATTTATGAAGGTGTGATGGGTAATTGGTGCTCTAAGCTCATTTTATCTTTTGTTTCGAGCAAATTGTCGATAGATTTTTTAATGCTCCATTATAGTAGTTATTTTAATATTTCCAGCTACTGCCGGAACAAATAAAGCTGCCTCTAGCAGCACTTCTCTAAACACTAGGAAGCTGGATGAGGAAACTGAGAACCTTGCTCGTAAGTATATTTTTCCTACGACAGCTACTTTTCTGAGTCTCTTCATACTTCATATTATTCTTGCAATTACCGCTGAATCTCCCTTTAGCTCTACTGTAGACATTGAATCTTAATTTGTTGATATGATAGGCATTAAATCTTAATTTTTTTTCCTAAAAAATATTATATCTTTCAAGTTGTGAATTTGTAAGAATTATTTCCTGGGAAATCTTTGTGTTTTAAGTTTTAATATGAGTCTGTGGATTGCTTAACTTCATTTTCCTATCATACATATAGGGGATTTTTATATTTTTTTTTTTAGTGTTAAGTCTTGTTTCTACTTAGATTTGGGTTGTGGTCAGAATCTTCTTATTGCCATCATATCAAACTCTTTTACCTACCGTGCAAAGCAATAAAGAGTACACTAGAAAGTTTCGAAGTTCCACCAAAGTATGCTCCTCATCGAAACACTCATTCCTTTCCATCCAAATACATCACATAAGACACAACGGAACCATCTTCTAAAATACATCCACTTGAGAGCAACCATGAAGCCTGTTCCAACACGCATGAAGATCAACCAGTCTTAAAGGCATCACCCAAGCTAAACCGGTTCTACAAAAGATTCCATCCCACAATGCCCTTACCACCTCACAATGCAAAAGTAAATGATCTATAGATCCCCCATGTTTCTTACACATGAAACACCAATCCATAACAAAAAGACCACACTTCCTCAAATTGTCTGTCTTCAAAATCTTCCCAAGAGGCAATCCATATGAAAAAGGCAACTTTGGAAGGCACGTGAGACCTGCAAATACACTTCCAAGGAAAAAGGACTATTCTGAAATGTCAACAGCTTATAATACGATCAAGCTCCTAAGGGCACTGCCGTGGGGTGGTTCCCCCGTCATAAAAAAATAATAATACGATCGAACTGTGAACTTTTTACTCCCTTGGACTTCCACAACATCCTATCCCCATCATTACCACCAAGCCTCAAAGAGTATAAAAGATGAAAAAAGCTGAAACTTCATCAATTTTCCAATCCTGAACAGCTCTAGTAAAACAAACATCCCACTGAAAAGAGCCATTAGAACGAACTAGCAAATCTGATACAGACGCATACAATTAGACGAAAAATGGCCGGAAACACCCTATTGAGGTCTCGATCACCACATCAAATATCAAACCAAAAACGGATCCCAGATCCCTCTCCCACAGCATAACTAACATGGATTACAAAACTCTCCCAGCCCTTTCTAATGAACTTCTAAAGACCCACACCATATGCCTCTTTCCCCCCATGCGCTTTTAAAATTGATCTAGTTAGTCATTCTATTATAAATTAAGCTATCAACTATGTTGATGTGGCAAATCGTGTGACATGTTCATGTCCCATGTCATAATAAAATTAAAAAACCTTACGGATCTGTTTGACAACACAACTGTTCTCAAGTATTCTTAGATATTTCGTTCACAAACATCACTCAAACATGATATTTTCCAATATCAAATCTAACTTTTTCATCTAATCATTACAACTTTCCCAAATTTCCAAACAAAACACAAAAAACAAGACTACTTTTTCAAGTTTTAAAACAAAAATTATATTCGAAAATTATAGTCAATTTTTTTTTTCTTTCTAATATTTTTATTCAACTTTTTCTATCTCCTTTCCCAAAACCCAATAAAACACCTTAACCCAAACCATTTTAGTACTATTCACAGATATACTGAGATATTCTAAGTATCCAAACAGGCCCTAAAAGTATTAAATAAAATTTAAAACTTAAAAATGTTAAATACAAAAATCAAATTAAAAAAAAAGAAAAAAAAATGATGTCAAAAAAATTTTGTAACTTTGAAAAATAAAAATGTTTTGTAATTAAAAACATTTAAAAATTACAAAAAAGGAAATGGGGGGAGGGGAGGTAAGAAATATGAGAGAGAGGAAATTGAGGAGAGGAATAGCATAGTGTTATTTGATATTCGAGAGCTATTGGGCAAGATTGGAAATCGATTTCCTGGTTTTTTGAGCTGAAACCAATTTCCATAAAAGAAGCTTGAGTTTTCCGTTTGACTTACTTTTCCATGTGCATCTAAACACCGGAAAACTGTGAAAATTATTTCCAAAAACCATTTTACAGTGAAACAAACAGACCCCTAAAGGAAAAGGATATGCGGTTCTTAAGTTCTAAAGGTGTGAACAGGAAGCGGAGGTTTTATGGCTGAAATCAGAATGGGAATGATTGGGTTTTGAGGGGGTTTCAATGCGCTGGAAATAAGAAGCACAGTTGGAGGATTTTTCTCTTGAAACAGTTATTTCAGTAGAATTAGGGTTTTGTTTGGGTTAGGATTTTGTGGTGGAAAAGTAGATTATGTTTCTTAAGATTTAGTTGTGGACTAGCAAGATGGATATGCTGGAGCTCGAAATGTGTGAGAAAAGGAAGAAATCAGATCTGGTTTTGGGGTTGTGAAGTGCGAACATTACACCCAAGGTTTTTTTAAATATGAAATCTTAGAGAAGTAAACCACATGAACTTCAAGAATTTCTGCACAATCTTCCAAAAAACGTTTTCATCATGGAAGCGAAAGTATTACATTCATATGTAAACTCTTGGAAGACACTGCTAGTTTTGGAACTTGAGAGGGGGTCATGGCGTTAAAAATCTCGGGTGATATGGTTAAAAGAGGGGGATTGAAGTACGAAGTTTTTCTATAAAGTGGCCAATTCATATAGGGAGGACTAATATCATTGAGATGTTGAACATCAATGGAGCTATTTCTACGGAACTTTTTATGATTAAGGAGTATGTTGCTGGTTTTTATAAACAATTGCTTACCGAGTAGTTGGTGTGGAGGCCAAAGATCGATGGATTAGCTTTTTAGACCATTGTGCATTAGAGTGCTTCTTGGCTGGAGAGGCCCTTTGATAAGAGACAGAGGTTCATGAAGTGGTGAGGAGGATGGTAAAAGACAAAACACTTGGTCCATATGGTTTTCGATAGGTTTCTTCCAATCTTGCTAGTTGTGGTGAAGGAAGGTCTTCTAGGAATTTTTCTCGTTTGACAAGTTTGAGAAAAGCATGCCACATGTATTGCGCTTATTCCCAAGAAGGTTGGGACCTTGAATATCAAGGATTTATTGCCTATTAGTCTTGTGAATGGGGTGTATAGGTTCTAGCAAACTGATTGGGGGAGGTCTTGGGGAGGATTATATCGAGACCCCAAAACACATTTGTAAGGGGAAGAGAAATATTGGATGTAGTACTAATTGCGAATGAATGTTTGGATATTTGATCCGGACATATTATGCAATCTGGATATGGAGAAAGCTTATGATCATATTAACTGGGTCTTCCTACTATACTTGCTTGGAAGGTGTGGAATTGGGGAACGATGGTGCTCATGGATCAGGTATTGCATCTCCACGATGAGGTTCTCAGTTTTGGTGAGTGACACTCCAGTTGGTTTCTTTAACAGCTCTCGTGGTCTAAAGTAAGAGGATCATTTGCCCCCCTTCTTTTTGTCATTGTTATGGAGGCACTTGGCATAATGATGTCTGCTATGGCTAAGGTGGCTTTATGGCTGGGTTTCCAGTTGGTGACACCAATCAGGGCATTCTTAACATTTCTCATTTGTTGTTTGCAAATAATACTTGATTTTTTGTGAGGTAGAGCAAAGTTAGATTCGCTTATTGAGGGCACTCCTACCATGTCTTGAAGTTGTGTCTGGTTTGAAAGTGAATTTATCCAAGTTGGAGTTGGTTCCGGTTAAAAACGTTCACAATCTCTGGATGTAGGCAAATACTTTGGGATGCAAGGTCTCCTCCTCCTTTCCCATGAAATACCTTGGCCTTCCATTGGTGCCTCTTTCAGGGTTAAATCCACATGGGATGAAATAATAGAGAAGATCGAATGCAGATTGGTAGGTTGGAAGAGATTTTATTTGTTGAAAGGCAGTTGGACCACATTAATTAAGATCACTGTGGCGAACCGGATTTAGAAGATTCAACGTGACTTCCCTTGGAGCTGGTCAGGTGATGAGTTCAAGTTTCACCTAGTCAAGTGGAATAGAGTATGTTCTCCAATCTTTGTTGGTGGGTTGGGGATTTGAAATTTGATGGTATTCAATCGGACTCTTCTTGGGAAATGGTTATGGCAGTATAACTATGAGAGGGAGGCTTTGTGGAAGTTTGTGATTCATTCCAAATATGGTGGTATGTGGGAGAGAGAGAAGAGTGGGGGGGAGCACTATGGAGGTACAAGGGGTTTATGGGTTGGAGTCTGGAAGCATATCAAAAGAGGTTGGGGAATTCTTTCGCGACACACTAGAATCATAATGGGAGATGGATCTAGAATCAAATTTTGGCATGATATTTGGTGTACAGATAGTCTTTAAGGACACATTCTCTACAATTTTTAGGATTGCGTGAATAGGAGGTATCAATGGTGGACCTCATGGAGATGTCGGGTGGCTCAATACAATGGAATGTGAACTTAATCCAGGTGGCCTATGATTGGGAAGTTGGCAATTTTTCCATTTTGGGAAATACTCTAGCCACAAAAAGATTACATAAAAGCAATCTCACAAACTTATGTGGCTTGATGTAGTTAGTCAGATTGTAAAGTTACTTTTATTATAAGCTAGATCTAATAGATTAGATGAAGCCATGTCAGTTTGTAGGATTATTTTGTATAATTATTTTAGGCTTGATGAAGCCATGTCAGCAGTACTCTTTTGCTTTTCAGGCTCTTGTACACCATGAGGTTGAGGACCCAAGGAATTGATAAGATTTGGTGGGTACCCACTTGAAAAGGTACATTTTCTGATTGTTCCTACTATAAGACCCTTACAAACCTGCAGACCAATCATTTTTCTTGGAAAAGCGTTTGGAGAAATAAGGCATTTCTAAGGATGATGTCTTTAGAAGATTGGAACTAGCCTGAGTTATGCCTACTACTGTGGTCGAGCTTCTAGCCAACTAGACGAATATGGCGGTATTCAACAAATCACAGCTATTTGGAAGATAGTTTCTATTTGTATTTTATAGTACATATGGAAGGAGCGAATTGATCGGAATTTTGAAGAGAGAGAGCGCGCTCACTAGAGGAGATTAGATTGTTCTTTGTTAGTACTTTTATTCCTATGGGCTAAAGTTGTTGATTTTAGTGGCCTAGATTTTCATATTTTATTGTATCTATTTCTTCCTCTTAATTATGTGTTACTTTTTGTATACTCCTTGTGCACTTGAGCTATGTCCATTCTTATTAATATAATCTAATCTTAATAAAAAACATTCATATGTATAGACAACTAGTAATTTTAATTCTAATTGGAACTTAAACTCCGGCTTACATCTACTAAACCAAAATAAATATATACTAAAATGAAAAAAATCTGAATAACCGGGTTGCCTGGAATTAGATTGAATGATTGTTGTCTGGTTTCACGGAAGACGTGGTGGGGGTTTTGTGCAGGCTATAATCTGTCTAGTTCTTATAGTTGCAACTCCCATGCAGTTGCCTGGAATTAGATTGAATGATTGTTGTCTGGTTTCACGGAAGACGTGGTGGGGGTTTTGTGCAGGCTATAATCTGTCTAGTTCTTATAGTTGCAACTCCCATGCATCTCCCTGCTCCCTCTCTCCCTAACGGACCCTTGCATTCTGCTTGACCTGTTGTGGTGTTTTGTTTTTTCCAAGTAAATGCATGGGATTGAATCTGCACAGAATTATTTTTCCCATTTCCAGGAGTCTGCTCATCTATATTTTTATAGGATCTAATGTTTATATCTCATCTGAAATGAGTGTAGATGACCGGGTACCAACTGAACTGAAGAAAGCTATCATGCAAGCCCGAATGGAAAAGAAGCTTACACAGTCTCAGCTTGCTCAAGTAACTCTCTCTCTCTCTCTCTCTCTCTCTCTCTCTCTCGACCTGTTAAATGAAAATCATCTCTTGTTTGTAGATGATTAATGAGAAGCCTCAAGTCATCCAGGAGTATGAATCTGGTAAAGCTATTCCTAATCAACAGATCATTACCAAGCTGGAGAGGGCTCTAGGAGCTAAACTGCGTGGAAAGAAATAAAAGAAGGAATCTTATTGGCCCCTCTATGTTCAAATGATGTTGCATCGTCCATTGTCAAAGAATGGTTTGTTGTACTTGAACTACTTTTGTGTCTTTCTTTGTGTCCCCCGTATGTAAGACACCTCTCTGGAATTACTTATCGAAAAAGTTAAAGATTACTCTTTGGAATTGATGACTCGTGTGTGTAACGACTGGTTCTACTTACCTGATCTGATGAGTTTAATGAAGATGTGTGTTCCAATCCATGTATCCTCACAAACTCCCCGCTTCTCTATTGATATGTGCTCTAACCCTTTCCATTTTGACCAATATCTAATATAAGGACTGGACGATTATGTCTATAAACAAGCTTTCGGTTAATTTCAAGTTAGTTCTTTCATTCTCTTTGTTTTAATTAAGATAAGGTAAACTACTGTTCAAGTCTAAGGGCATGAACTTTTTACATATTGGTACTTGTAGTTTAAAAAGTTGAGAATTGGTCCTTGGACTAAGGTGATATTTCAAATTATTTATTCCATCACAATTCCGTTAGTTTAGTAGTGGCGGAAAATGTTGATGTGACGCATATTTGTCACCCCACAACCAATAATAAGAGGGCAGAAATCTTGAAAAATGTTAAATCAATCCATGATTTTGCCCCCTCAATTTTATTGTTTATGTATTTTATTTTATTTTTTTAATTAATGATTAAGAAATGAATTATTAGTGAAATTGTATTTTTTTCTTAATAATTAAAGATGTTAAAAAATTATTTTTTAAAAACTAAAAATAAAAACAAATAATTTTGTGTTAGGAATATGCCCAACATTTAACGTTCTGCGGCCCGTTAGTAAGATCCATCGTATTTATATACAGTTATGTTATAATAAAAAATTAAAAATCACAATCATCATGCCACGTTAACATAAATAATAAAAAACTAATGAAATGGAAAAAATATTTCAAACAATAAAATTAGAAAATCTAAAAAAGAACTAAATTAAATATAAAACCGGTTTAACCTTCTTATGATTTGCAGGCCTTAATTTTACCTTTTAGCACCTCCAACTACAAAACAAAACGTGAGTAGTGTTCTTCTGTCCTTTTTTTCCTTCAGCAAACAAACTACCTTGAAACTTAAAGAAACCACTTACAATAAGTAAACACCATGCATATATTTCATTAATATATGTGAGTACTACGCCAAAACGAGAGAGAGAATCACCTCACATGAGCAAAATGTCGATTGGAAGAGGCAGCTGAGAGAGCCTAGTAGATGCAAGACAACACATGGCGACAAAAGAAGGTTCATCTTACACCAGGTGAGTAAAGGATGTTCTGATAGTATGAAAGGCGAGCAACGGGTGAGGACAAGCCTAGTGCAAAGCTAGGAGCACTCCGAGGTAACACGAAGGAGTTCAAAGGACAGCAGGTGTCGTACCCAAGGCCCATGGTCCATTAGGGACCTGACAACAGGAGTATGCATGGGAAGAAGGAATATGGACTTGCAAGCCATATTGTCTGACCTTAGAAGTATGGCCTAACACCATATGAGAGAATCTCATAAGGCGAAGGACTGCGAGTTAGGTCCCAAGGCAAGTTGCAGAGTCACGTGTGCCTTGTCTCATCAGTCACTGGTTGTCTACCATTCTACAAGTCTAAAGGACAAATGGATGATTGAGATTAAAGGTCTCTCATTCAAGCAAGACAGTGGTAAGAGGAAACATCAAGATCTGTCAGGATTATAACTGGCAGTTATATCGTATAACAGTCATTGGACAATAGTCGATATCTCACTTTTGAGATCATAAAGTGTTTCTCTTTTCTTTCTTTTTCTACTTGAAGACTTCAAGGAAGCAGAAGACTCAGGGTCTTCACCAAGTAAAGAATCGGCACCACCAGCGCAACCTTAGTATTAGAATGAACAAGGGTCTTTCTTGCATGGATTCCGAGAATGAATAAGGGGAAGATTTACATTTTGATATTGCTTAATTTGGCCACCGGGGATAGCACAACTCTACCACGTGAGTTAAACATGGTCTCTGATATGATATAGTGATATGATATGATATAATATGATATGGTACGATATGATAAGATGATGATATTCAGTCATGTTGTGCCAAAGGGTTTTTTAATATGAACAGTTTGAAATGTCGCTTTGATTTTCTGATCACACATTTTGATATCTGCTTATTGAAACTAAAATGATTTGTTACAACATTCTGAACTCTCTAAAAAAGTTTATGTTTACATACTAGTATATATTTTTTGTTTACTGAATTATTGATAAATCACCTCTTATCTTCATAATATTTTTAGATGATGTTGATGGTTCAGCTAGGGATTATGAATAGAGATTGTAAGCAAAACTAGCTGAGGATGGGAAGTTCACCTAAGAGTACGAGTGATTAATAGAGAAATTTTGTTTATCCGTATTTTAGATTGTTATGGTTTATGGGGATTTATGTAATTAATTGTTCATTATGTCGGTGATACTAGAGATTGTAGAAGCGTAGGTTTTATGTATATTGGATTTATCATATTGATGACCTTGTGGAGAAATCTATGCATTAAGTTGAAACATATGAATTTATACTTTCGTGTTTTGGAGCCTTTGAAAATGATCTAGGCGTGAGAGTGGCTTAGATCATATACAGATTTTAAGTTATGATTTTTATGGCACGGACTTTGAGAAATTTTAATTAATGCTTCCGCACGCACTCATTATGATTTCAATATTCTAATACAAAACGAGTCTATTTATCATAAAGACTTTTTTATACTTGGTGCTTCCTTTAGAATAAAAAAAAAAAAACAAATATTTCTAAGTCAAGTTTAGTAGTAGCACTCCAGCTCCCTTGATATTCTAAAAAAATAACATCTTTCTTAATTGTTGGGAGCAGGGTGTTGCATGACCTAATCATTACAACTTCCTCAAACTTATAAAAAACACAAAAAATAATTCAATTTTCTCAAATCCCAAAACAAAAATTATATTAAAAAATTATATTCTAACAATATTTTAATTTTATAATATTTTTATTTAATTTTTTCTCTCATTTTCCAAAATCCCATAAAACATCTTAACTCAAACCATTTCATTATTATTCACATATTTTCATCTCATCTCATCTCATCTGTGTAAGTAAACAAGACCTAAGGGCTTGTTGGACACTTAGAATATTTATGAATAGTAGTAAAATAGTTTGATTTAAAATATTTTATTGAATTTAAAAAAAGAAAAGAAAAAGTTAAATATAAAATTAAAAAATTGTTTGAATAGAATTTTTATTTTAAAAATTCAAGTTTTATTTTTTTTGTATTTGGGCAGCAAGTCATTTGTAACCACCATGCTCGCCACATTCCTCCGATCTATTAGGGAATGAACAAGCAACTTGCCCGCCATGGGAGGGAGAGGTACATATTTGTGTTTGGCAGCCAAGAATACCTCAAGTACTCTCACTACTATTCTTTACTTTATTATTACTTCACATACTTTTTCTACTATTCATTACTTTTCACTACTTTTTGCTACTATTCAATATTCTATTATTACTTTTTCACTACTATTCACAAACATTCTCACTAGCCAAGAGTACACTTCTCAAATATTCTCACTACCCAAACCCATGGGGTGCGCAAGTGGCATACCAACCTGCCCGCTTATATATTAATACACACATATATATTAAAAAAAAACTCATCTTTTAAAAACGACACCATTATAAATTCTATAAAAATAGACTAAAAAAAGCCTATCAATCTCACACTCCTTGATTTTCTCTCTTCTGTCTTCTCCCTTTCATCTTTCTTTACCTTTGCTTCACTATTATTCGTCTTCTCATATGGCCAGAGCCCAAAAGTCTACAATAATAAATAATGTCACATCAACTCCAACGAAGGGACCAGTAGCTAGGGGTGCTACTCACACCCTACCCTCGCATTTGGGGGAAGGGGGGGTGTTTCCAGCCCAGAATTTGCCACCGCATCCCAAAGGTGGGCCCCCTCTGTGTGCTGGGGAGGACCCATCTTTCGTCCGACCCTAGTCCACTGCCCACCCACAGTTGTCACAGTCGAAAAAAATAAAAAAAAAGAAATCAACTCCAACGAAGGGACCTACAACTAGGGGTGCTACCCACACCATACGAGATGGGGTTGCCTCCTTCCCGCACCTCGCCCTCGCATAGGGAGGGGGGAGTGTTTGCCCACCAGAATCTGCCACCGCATTCCAAAGGCGGGCCCCCTCCGTGTGTCAGGGAGGACCCCTCTTCCGTTCGACCCTTGTCCACTGCCCACCCACAACTGTTACAGTCGGAAAAAACAAAAAACAAATCAAGGAAAAGACAAAAATTACAACAAAATACAAAATAGAAACAATGAAAAAAATACAAATCAAATCCACAAAAAAAAAAAAAAGCCATGAGTGTGAGAGGGACTAAGGGAGAGAGGGTCTAAGAAGAAGATGAGTGGTCGAGGAGGAAGATGAGAAGAAGAGGACTCAAGCCACATCACTATGACAACTGCGAGAGGAAGACAAGGCAGCGACAGAGAGAGAGAGAGAGAGAGAGGGGGGAAATAGAGACTTCTATCAGTATCAAGGGAGGGGTGGGTTAGGTTTAACTTTACCCCCAAAATGACGTTATTAAAAAAAAAAAGTTGTTACCAAAACGACGTCGTTTGGTAATGAATTTATTATACATATATATATATATATATATATGGGTTGGGCTTAAACCCATGCCAAGGGTGCAAAGTGCAAAAGGGGCGAGCCAAGGCCCAAATCGCCCCCCCACCCCACTGTATTTTTCCGAGGGTGGGGCCTCTTGCCCCTACATGGTGTGGGTGAGGTTGCCCATACCGCCCAAGTGGGGCCGAGGCAGTGGATGTAGGGTGGCGGCGAGACACCACCCCTACCCGCAGCTACAACTAGGGCTGTGCAGAAAAGGCCTTGGGCCCGATCCGTCCGTCCAAACTGACTTGATCCACCCGAATAAAAACGGGTTCATCGGGTAAAAGTTTAATAACAGGTTTTAAACCATCAATCCGTCGAAACCGAAAGCCCTCTCTTCATCACTAATTCGTTTCTCTTTCTCTGAATCCCATCGAAACTGAAAGATGAAGGGCGAAAAGTCTTCTCCCCATTGCACAAACCCTAGTCTCCGTCGCCGTTCTCTATCGCCATCGCCATAATCATTCTCCGACTTCGAGCTTCCAGGCCTTTGTTCCACTGCCTCGTTCCAAGGTTATCTCTCTATCTCTCGGCTCTCTCTGTTTCGGTTCTCTCTATTTTTTTTTTTCAGTGTGTGGGCTATGAATTTGAGCATCACTTCTAGATTCATTTTCTTTGTTGTTGATTTTGTTCTCTTTTCTTCGAATTTTTTCTTTTATTCTTATTTTTTCCCAATTGTAGGTTTGTATCTTTTCGAATATTTCTTTGCCAGACTAAATTCATTTTTTCCCAGTTGTTTCTTGTTTTCCGGTTGATGCTTCGGATTTTGCTGGTTGAAGATATTCGGCACGGTGCATGGTGGGTATGGTGTTTGTTCTGCTTTCTACTTTGTGTGTGGGTTGTGAATCACAATGTTAGTTTTTTGGGATTGTTTATTTAATGCTATTGTTACATTAATTTTTTTTATTTATTGTTAGTTTGAAGAGTTTGCTATTTAAGGGTTAAAGATTTTTTTATTCAACGGTTAAAATGTTTTTGCAATGTTTTTTGGGTTTTATGCAATCCTTGTTAATTTTCTGGGTCCGGTTTTCTTATCCTAACTTTTAGTATTTTTTTTGTTTGGGTGGTGGTAGTTTACTCTTCTATTTCTTTCCATTTTTGAGGAATCTTTTGTATCAACGTGTGAAAAACAAGATAAATGACCTTAGGTGGGCATTTGATATTGTATATCTCTCTTCAAACTAGACCATTCAATTCAGTAGAAAATTGTATGACTATGATGACAAAATGTTTGGAAACAATTTCTGCAATTATGTTTGGAAACCATTCATCAGCACTTATGTATGGAAACAATTTCTGCAATCTAAATGTTTGCATGGACATTTTCCTATTTTCTTGATTGGCATACACTCCTTGAAAAA
Organism: Juglans mandshurica; assembly: GCA_022457165.1. Taxonomy (NCBI): domain Eukaryota; kingdom Viridiplantae; phylum Streptophyta; class Magnoliopsida; order Fagales; family Juglandaceae; genus Juglans; species Juglans mandshurica. Next base: position 14,404,705 of record CM039620.1, read on the forward strand.
AGATAGTAAACAGATTTATGTGTCTTAGAAACTTAATAGTAAAGAGATCTCTGAACAAAACGCCACAACATTTCATATCAACTAAGTCTAAATGTCACATGATTATGACTCTGCCAAGGACAAGAAAAACGCATGTCTCATCTGCACTATATTTGAATCATCACATATACACATTTCCTAACTAAGCACCCATTTCCTTTTATAAAGATAAGATCCAAAATCAATACATGTATACAATCTCATTCCCATAGGTTGAAGCAAGGATCCCACTTAGGATCATGATCATATTTTGCTCATTCTGTTCTGCATGCATAAGAACATAAAAGGAAGAAAACTCGACAAACAAACACCATGTAATTGTGGGTCTCCCATCTGTGCCTCACCTAGCCAATCCACAGACATATTCACCTGATCTGACACAAACAGAGCAGTGATATTAGGCATTACTGCTCTGTTTTCATTTGGTTGAGTTGAATATTTTCACATTTCCTTCTTTTTGAGTAAAAGTATCTGTACTTTGGTGTTAGACTTTTTCATAATAGCAGATATAGAAGAATAGATGGGAAGCTGCTGTAATTTGATCATTGGATGCTCCTTAGTCTTTTGTAATAGTTGATATTCATATTTTCTAATATAGATAGTTCTTGTAATAGATGACTTGTATATTTTTTTTATTAGTTTTTGTACAAATTTAACCTATGTTAGCCATTAAATCAAACAGTTCTAAGGAAGGAGGTGATTAATGGTATCATGGGCAGTATTGATAAAGTCCATCCAAGGGCCTCCTTATTCTTGATGAAAGTTTTTTTTAGTAAATACTGTTGAAGTGAGGTTGGCATAAACTTAACCTACAAAAATATGACGTATCAACTGTTGGTGATACACAATAAGCACTATGGGTTGTAGCAGGAAAACAAAAAACAAAAAAACCGATCCAACCCACAGTAATGAGTCAGGTCGGGGCAGACCGGATTGGCATGCAAACAGCTGCAGGTCGGGTCGGACCGGGTCCAGACCCGATTAACTGTCATCGGGTTGCAGGCCTAGCTACAACCGAGTCTCTTCACCTCCAACTGAGACCCAAAAGTCCACAATGATGCCACATCAATTCCAACGAAGTTGATTTTTATACAGTATTTTGGAATAAAAAAAGTTGAAAGAAAAATGAAAATTATTTTATTGTCTAATCTTTTAACCCCATCACTGGAGCCTTGAAACCAAATGTCAGCACATGCATAAAATAAATCATATTGAGATTTCTAAGTGACAACGATGCGATCACTGGTTTCTAAAATAATGACAGCATTTTGTGCAACACAACAAGATGTCATCCATGATATACCGGTTCAACATGATGCGATCACTGGTTTGTTGATGCCCTTCGCCGTATAAGAATAAAGGCAGATTCAAATTATTGCAAAAACAAAAACATATATGAAGAGAAGATTGAGGTAGCCCTTGCACTGTGCTCATATCTGTGCAATACAGACCGCTTACATTGCTTTACCGGGAATTCATTTCGAGGCTCCTTCAAACTGAGACCGTAGCAACTCGTATCTCTTAAGCTCAGCTGTGGAGATGGAAGGAGAAAGCACTTCTAAGACCTGATAAGTTATGGCAAAGCATTCGCACATTAAACTCCAGATACTGGCTTTTCAACTATTTTTTATGGGTTAGACTGAAAAATTTGACTAATTATTATCTTGAAACAGTCTCGTGCAAACGCATGACTTTCTTTGATAAGTGTACTTTCCGTATAATTTGTCGATCAGTCTAAAATATCGAACTATTAAATATTTCAGCAAACCACAGATACAATTTGATAGGAAATAATAGTTATAAACATTCAATGTGGTTTTCTGGTATTCTCATTTGTCAAGTATGAAAATTGTAAGTCAGGAAGACTAGTGAAAAGCGGAAAACTCGATAGAATAATTTCAACTTTCATGGCTAATTCGAAAGAAACAAAAACTCACTTGGATGAAAAATAACTGTCATACCTTCACAAAATCATCGTATTCGACAACAACAGAGTCTGCTTGATCATCAGTGTGAGAAGAATCTGAATCAACACCCAAAACCTACAAGAAAGTAGACCAGTCTAAGTACCTCGTCTCATTAGTGAACAAACCATGAATCATGACAGTAACAATTAGGTGTACAATTCTGCAAATGATTGCACCAACTAAAACAGGCCATAAGATAAAATCCAACAAAATACCCTTCAGCAAAATAACCTTCTACTATTTCTAATTATTAAAGTTCGACATATTTAGTCAGAACCAAGGTTATATTGTTTTTTTTTTTATAAGTAAGAACCAAGGTTATATTGTACAAGTATATCTACATCTATAGGGGTATATATATATATATATGTGATATTCTGTAGTGTTGACTCCTGAAATCCGGATATAATGTACACTGGCCTCACCTTACGTTTTGCAGCATGAAACCAAGCATCTGCACATAAAGCATACATGTCTGCTCCCGTGAAGTTTGGGGGGCATTTCTTTGCTATCGAGTAAAGTGATACATCTTGATGCAATTTAAACTTTCGTGTAAGTGCTTTGAGGACCCTGAAAAGTGAAAATCAGGATGCAAATAAAAGCACATCGCATTAATAATCATACACAATTTGTTTGTTTTGATTGACAAGTTATACACACATTTGATGGATCTTAAATCACAAGTTGACTAATGTATTTGTATCCCTTCTTGCAGAGGAGGTCCATTAAACCAAAATAGTTATCCTATGATTTACATTGTGTGTGTGCGCGCGCACGCGCGACGCATGCGTGAGAGAGAGAGAGAGAGAGACTAACCGCTCCCGATAAGATGCATCAGAATTAACTCCCACATATAGCAGCTTATCAAATCTGCCAGGCCGTAGAAGTGCTGGGTCAATTAGATCTGGTCTGTTGCTTGCCCCTATTATAAACAGGTCCTAGAAGCCAGAAAGATTGAAAAGGATAGTCCTCCCTTTAGGATTAAAGTTAAAGAAGAAAAAAAACAGTAGTTACAGGAAAAATGTGAATGAAAAGTACTATAAATTACCTGTGATGAATCATTTAGGCCATCGATCTCTGCAAGCATCTAGTGACAAGATAAAGTTTCCGGTTCAAGTATTTCTAAAGGGAACAAGACAAACAAGCTGCCAAAGTTTATAGCAAATATTCATTTTCACCTGAGAAACCACTCTGTCCATTACACCCCCAGAATCTCCAGAGGCCCCTCGAGCTGGAGCAAGAGAATCAAGCTCGTCAAAGAAGATAACACATGGGCGTGCTGATCTTGCCTGAAAAGCAATGTCCAGTATCATAAATAGTGAGTTGCAGAAAATGGTCATAAGACTATGCCATATTTGGGGAAAATAAAGAACACGTGACAAATATCGATCAAAACAAGAAAAATTTACCTTCTGGAAAATGTCTCGAACATTTTTCTCGGATTCTCCAATATACATGTTGATCAGCTCAGGCCCTTTTACACTGAGAAAGTTTAGGGAACACTCAGTTGCAACAGCTTTCGCTAACAAAGTCTGAAGTTTGAAACAAAAAGTAAAAAAAGTTATCAAACAGGTTCTTGAATTAAAAATTAAAAAAAATTAAAAAAAAAAAGCAGAGAGGGAGAGAGAAGGTAAGTTGAAAAGTCACTAGTAACAATGACATGCCAGAACATACTTTCCCTGTTCCAGGAGGACCATACAGAAGAACACCAGATCTCTTACGCAACCCAGATGAGAATAAATCCTTGTGCAGCAGAGGTAACTGCATATATGACAAATAAGAATGATCATAATAATCAGAACTAATTACTGTGCAAGCTAGAAGTGGACTTTGAAGCCTACTTCATAAATTTCATATTATGTCTTATGAAATGAGAAAGATATATGGAGACCATCAGCATCATGTCATCTAGTCATTTCTATGGTGAAACCTAGCATAAACCAGAAGAAAGCATTCGACTGGGTGGAGTATAAGTCCATACTGACACATTCACAGATGCATGACTCTCCAAACCTCCTTAATATTTCTTTTTATTGGCACCAAGTGTCCGGAACAAAGTCCCTACTAATCTCGGAGGTGGACAAGCTTTTGGCACAGAGTTTCTTGCAAGTGCACCTCAGGTAAATACAAGGGAAAATTCCCTCCAGTCTGATGACCCCTAGAAATTGTTTGCACCCAAGGGTTCGAACCTAATACCAGAAGGGAGCATACCACTAAGACCAAGGCTCTTACCACTTGAGCCAACCCCTAGGGGTTTAAACCTCCTTAATATCTTAATATCTTGTCATCTTTCAGATTAAATCTACCACTAAGGACATTTCTGAGCAATGTGACAGTCAATAACCCATAATCCTCTTTTGATCAAATGTTCTCCTTTTTTCCTTTTCAGTGAATTATACACATGCCCAATGGATCTTGAAACCATGACCTTAGGGGTTTATGGATGCAGGAAGTTCCATTTGAGCCAGAACTCATTAATTTTTTTAATTATCCATTCAATAACCTGTATTATTATTATTTTTTTTATAAGTAAGAAAAAAACCTGTATTAATTTACTTTAACCAAATGGTGTGGTAGGCTACAAAAGGTGGGCCTTCCCACTCCAAAATCCCTGCCCTTCCACGTGCAGAACCCAAGATCTCCGCCTTAATGAAGGGAGAGAGGTACCACTTAGCCATAAGGGTTAGTATTGAAGATTTGTAATACCAAGTAACCTTTTTCACAGAAGTATAAACAACACTTGGTAACCTAATTGAGGGAGCAACTCTTCATTGACGATTTCTAATACCAAGTAACCACTTTCACTGAAGTATAAACACCACTTAGTAACCTAATCAAGGGAGCAATTTTAAATTAAGGATTTTACCAAGTAACCTTTTTCACGCAAGTATAAACAACACTTAGTATCCTAATTGAGGGAGCAACTCTTCAAATTTCACGATATTGTTGAAGAACCACTAAGTTCAAAAGCTTGTGTGAGTAGACTGGCCCTGACAATTCACAAGCCCAAAGATACAATTCTCTCTTTCAGGACAATGAGATGAAAAGGACCAACCTAGAAAAGGGTGTTAAAGACAGTGTTCAACTTTTTGAGGTCCTGCACTCTGGTTGGTTAATGTTTCCAACAAGCAAACGTGATGCAATATACCAGTTTCAAATATGCTGTTAAGAGTATGTACAAAAAAATGTAAAGTTTGCCTCAATGAAAAAAAAAGGATATTCTGATTTATACATTGATGAATAGGCAATCAAACCAGAAGCTCCAGTAGTTGCATTATCACTATCTCTCCCTCCACCCACCCCTCTATTCTTTTTTTCTTTTTTTTTTTTGGGGGGGGCGTGGGGGGAAGGTTGGGGGTGAAATTATGATAAGAATTCTAATATTCCAATAAAAAACCAGTAGTCTTTACAGGTCACGTGAAACCCACCTGAACAGTATCCAATATTGATTTCTTCACATCCTCTAGCCCACCGACATCTTCCCACTTCACATTGGGAACCTATGGTAAAATGAAGGGATAGAAAAAAAAAAATCCCAGATCAGAAGCAAATTTCCTCGAGAGTAATTCCCCCACAATAGACCGAAAACTAAAATACAAACTTCTTATTATGAATGATGAACTAAGAGCAGCAATGAAGCTAATTTAGTGGCTTAGTTAACCTTTGGAGTGCCCAATGCTGATGCATTCCTTTTCTTTGATCGTTCCAATGCTTTAGTCAGGTCTTCTTTACCCAAATCTTGAGGCACAACTTCAGATGGGTTTCCATCTACTTCCTTGGGCTCAACCTTTTGATGCGGAACATTGACCCTGGGAATTAAGTTTACACCAGCATCAGCAATCAAAGCGTGCATATCCCTGGGCATGAAACCAGATGTCTGCCCAGCAATTTCCTTGATAAAATCCTCTGAGCCAGCCTGCAACAGGCAATATTCTAACCCATCAAAGTTAACAGTCATGATCAAAAGAAAATAAATAAGAATCGGTTGTGTAATATAATATCTTTATAGAAAGCGATGTACAAGAAGTTTTGTGACCCTTAATGGTCGCAAATGATGAAACACCAATCACAACACACATGAAGGGATAAATCCGTTGATTCATAGGCTCCATATGCATCTTCCACTACTTATTCAATTAGATAATCTTTCACCCAAAAACAATGCTTGGGCATACCCAAAGAAATATTCTAGAAAGATGATATGGACAACGAAATAGATGTCACGTTTTACTGATTCCATTGTACCAAAATGATGGGTACACATTTGCCCCATACAAGGAAGCCGTAAAAATATTTCTTTTAATGACCTCCATTGAAGCATTAAATGTACCATTACTCTAGTAAGCTACATAAAGATGTAAGAAAACAGTGTTCACTTACATTTGGCAGGAGCTTGGAAATGCTTTGCAGCGACTGGGACAGCATTTCAACCCTTTGTTCCTCCGTCAAAGGACCCATACTTATTTCGTGACTGAAGCAACGCCTTATAGTTGGTGGTAGACCTTCAGAACTGTCAGCAGCTGCAACTAGCAACACCTTCATATGCTGCATCAGCACAGTATCAGAGTAAACACCCTTGACAAACCATAGTGCACAAAAAGTCATCTTCTTAATATACGTAGCAAAAAAATTTCCATAGATAGTTATTTCCATTCCCAGCTTGGATTCCATTGATACACAGGAAGGGGAAAGAAACACTTGGATCCCCCCTGAGGTCCTGTCAAACCATCTCTAGTATTCTAGAAAAAGGTGTCTCTGTTATACACATCCTGTGTACTTGGATTGCGCCTTCTAGTGAAGTCTTTTCTTTATTACTTGTTTAAAAAACCCTCTATAGTTACCTATATAAAAATAAATAAAAATAAAAAATAAAAGAAACCGCTCTCTGGTATATGGGGCATTTTTGGAAGTTCTAAACCAGTAGTGTGGCATCTAAGAGGCATGATATGAAAATTATCACTTGCACTGCATGCCTTTTTCAGAGGAAAAATCCATAAGCAATATCCTAAAACAATAGTAACTTCACCCAGGGGCAATGCCTCTTGAAGTGGAACCAGTAGCTTGACTCTCTCCCTTCCCTCCCCTTGGAGACACTCACTCACTTATCCCAAAAAGAAATGCCAGCTGTAACAAGAGAGGTTCTTTTCCTGGATGTTCATTTGCTTCTGCCTTCTATCCAACTTCTCTCTGCCCCATACATACACCATTTCTTTTGATCCTCCTATTTTTGTTCTTTTTTCCTATAACTTTTGAGTAAAAAAGAAAACGCTAAAATGGACAACTGTTTATAAATGGCCCACATTTTAATGAAAAACTGATCAACACAATACTCTTTCTATGATAGATTTAGTCGGGCTAAGAAAGGTGGGTTCAAATCTGAGAGGGAAAAAAGCGGATTCATATTTACAAGTAATATTGGACAATGCCAAAAACAATACATCCAATCCATTTTGGGATGGAAGGATTAGCATCTGTGGGAAGAAAGGAAAGGATAGAAAGAAATGTAAGAAACTTCTATCAATTAGCTAACAGTCATTCATGAAATTACAATATTAAATTATATCAAAATATGATAGAAGGTCCAATAAGAAGAAAAGGGCACAATAGTTGAATCTTACAAAACCACCATTAGGTTCTCCTTTAGAATTAGTGCCATCATCCTCATTGACTGGCTCAGTGTATTTTCGAATAACCGATGCAACTTCTGAAGTGACACCTAATTGATCATTTGGCGAACCCTCATGAGAGCCTAAATCTCGGAAAACATCAAAATGGCGGAGAAGAAGAATTGTGGGCAAGTATCTGTTACAAAAGCCAAATTCATGAGAAGCAAGAAGTGGAATAACCATTACTCAGTGAAATGGTCAGAGGCCAAGTGGCATAAAAAGTAAGAAGTGATGCAAATAAGGACTTCAAAGAAGGCCACCCCGTGAGTTTATGGACCGTTTCTTGAACTAAGGTCGGCATTATTTTATAAATGTTATGCTACTCCCTTGGCATGATTATTAAAGAAACTCTTGAACAACAACCTGTTGGAATTATATCTATTCATATTCCCTTCCAAAATTATTTAGCAAGCAACATAGGGATAGATTATAAGTACAAAACCTGGATATATCATACTCATCGTGCTCAATTGCCTCACCTTTGGGCCGTGTTGAAAGCTTGAGCTAGAGCAACCGAAGCTTTTCTCTCAGACGCCATTAGACTTCGACAGCTATATTCCACCACATGCAAGCCCAATCGACGAGAAACATATTTGACCACGTTCCTCTTTCCACATCCTGCAACAGCTATCAGATTAGAACCCACCAGAACCAAGCACAAGAAACCAACAAAACCAATGCCCTTTTTTGTACCATTTTTCTTACAAAGCTATTTTTCTTTTCTTTTTTTCTTTTTCTTTTTCTTTTCCTCCTTTTTATTATTTGAAAAGGATATTTAGTAGAAAAATGTAGGTTAACTGTAAAACCATATTTATACAGTGAACAAAGACAGCAGATCAGGAAACATAAAAGACACCTGCCAATCCAGATAAAAGAACAGAAACTCTGAACTTAGAAGACAGAGATGATGGGCAAAGAGCTGGTGTAAGAACAGAGGCCAAAACTTTAACTGTGTCCCCTTGCAAAGGAGCAAAACTTTTAGGTCCAGCAATTAACAAATCTGGGGGAACAGCAGAAGGAACACTCCCCCCAAGCACAAGGGCAGTTTGGGTGCTATTGACTCGAAGAAGTTGTTCCTCTGATGGTTCCATGGCCACAACCTGAGGCCAATATTTATATCATATAAGAAACGGGCACTACTATGACATTCCTCAAGCATAAGTGCAACCATAAATTGGTAAGAGGGAATTTACCTTGAAGTAGATAATGTTATCACCACTATTTTGTGACTTCTGGTTGCAAGGAATGCAGGTTATTGAATTACATTTCCAATTTATGTCAATTCTGAAAACATCACCTCTTGCCAGATATCTATCCACTTCAAAGTAGTTCTGCAGTGCCAAATCAATCATATCTTGACGATCTTCAGCTTCAATAGATGAACTTCCTTTGAGAGATTCAAGGATACCACATTCTGGTATCTTCACAAAAGAAGCCCTCAAGTGTGAAGCATATCTAGGAAACTGATCTACTGGCTTCAACCCTACACTAATCACAGAACCCTCAATCGCCTCCCTAGACAAATCCTCGTCTACTTTAGCTTGGAAGTACGACGCTAAAGTTTCTTGCCCTCCGTAAACGAGAGATTTCAAGCATGATATGTGCAAGTCAAGATTGAATGCCAAAAGTGGAGACAGATAGGCAACTTCGTTGTCCAGCGGCAGACAACCATTTTGAGAGAAAGTAACCGAAGGGAATACAAGCATTGTACAGTATGTGGATAATCTAAAACCCGGTGACACTTGCATTCCTGGAGGATCCAAAACAACAGCCTGGGCAATTCTTTGCACATTTGTCTCAATATTCTTGATGAGCAACTTGTGTATGCAAAATCAAAGCAATAATAATTTCAACAAATGATTCTGCATGAGTGTTGAAAGTTTAAAACTATGGTTTCTCAAAAATTGTAGAAAACCACGCTAACTCGATAAGAACTTTTCAGCAATACAAACATCAAAATCATATAAATTAGATGAATCTAAGCTCCAATTACTAAAAATATTGAAATTGCATTTCCAGATATCTCTAGCGAATTAATGTAAAATAAAATATTTGTTATTCACCAACAGACATCCGTTGATAAAAAGAAAAATCATGATATTTAATTTATTTCATTTTTATTTTTTGTTCTTGGAAAGTGTCTTTTACAGTGATCCAAATACTTCAGCTATACTTATTCTTTTTCACTCAACTAAGCATATTAGAAATAAAATGATATGTTGCTCTGGCACTGAGACCTAACAAGTTCAAAAGTTCAAGCTTTCGACCAATTTCATTTCCTTCTTTAGCCTGGTCAACCAACCAAAGGCTCTGATAGAAATTTGCTTACCAGCGAGCCCGAAGTTATTGACAGCCGTTTAAGAGCAGAGGTGGAGAGCCCGACCAAAGCAGCATCGTCAAGAGAAACCAATTTGGGGTCCAAAATGTGTTCATCGTTCCTCGAGAATTTGAGAATCCCTGCCCGCAACGAGAAGCCCCCAGACTCGTTATCCTTGAGCAGCTTGTCCTCAGCAGTGACCAAGACTTGGTCTCCTTCACCGAGTCGTGATGAACATACGGAATGAATAAGGAATTTGGTGGAAGATAGCACCAGAGGCTTCCTCCTCTCCACCATTGCAAACCAAAGCCACTCAAAACCCTACCTTTTTCCCAAACCCCACTTTAATGGGAGCTGCTCAGCTCCAGTTTAGTTGCACCGATTTTTACAAGGGAGGAAGCCATGTGTAAACTAACCGAAGATGAAGATACCAACTGCAAGCAGAAAGGGCCACATAGATGAAGATAACAGAACTAACAGCCATAGAAGAAGCTCAATCAAAGTTTTAAATTGGAAACAGAATATTTTGGTACAGGTGGTAGTACCTTCTCAGAATTACCGTTATATATATATATATATATATATATATGTATATATATTGTTCGTATTTAATGAAACAAAAGCAACAACTTACCATCTATCAACTTAAAGACAAAAAAATCAATCATAAAATAAACCAAGAAAATTTAAGAATTAATAAGGTAAAATATACATTACTGCCTAGTGATTAAAAGGAAAACAAGTTTAATAGCCATTAGACACCACTATATACAGTAAAATATAAAAAAAATACATGAATCAATAAGGTAACAACGAGGATTGATTTAGCTTAAGAGTCAAGTCAATTAAGCCAACTCATAAAACAAATAATTGGCTCAAGATAACCAAGCAGATTATAGACAATCTGTGTTGACTCTGTATCATCATAGCACTCTGTTTCTTCTTCTTTATTGATAGAAAAAAGCATAGGCCCGAAATTAGACAGCCATAACCGACATTAGAAAGTTACAAACAGAGAGCTACTCACCTTGCTACTCCTTGAGAAATTCAATGGTTGAGTAGGCAGGCAAGGGCTAGGTGTTATTGAATTGACCAGAGAGAGAGAGAGAGAGAAGATTGCTTAAAGTGGATGGTGGCGCACGAGAGCTCGCTGCGGAGGAGATTGCGGCTTCTGCTTGCTGGGCCGTGTGTCGACGCGTGCTGGAACTTGGCTGCCTTGAATGTATCAAGAGAGTGAGTTTCTGGTTAAACTGAACACCGAGAGAGAAGAAATCGCCTTACCGTGGAGTGGCGTCGCCGACGCTGGCTGGCAGCTCGCTGGGTGGATTCGGTGGTAGCCTTGAACCGGAGCAAGCTAACAACGAAGGAGAGTAAGACAGTGAGCGGTGTGGCTGAAGTCGGCTGATGCTGGCTGAGGATAGGTGCTGTGAGTGACTGCGGCAGGGGAGAAAAATTAGGGTTATGTGAGTATATGATTCTCACCTATGAAATGAACAAAGAGGAAGAGAGGGGTACTGTAATCAATACCTGCGAATTTAGGAGGAAGAGAGGGTACTGTTAACAATATATATGAGAGAGAGAGAGGGACAGAGAGAGTCGAATTGAGCAAATCGATGGAGTTTTTGTCCAGTATTGATTTTTTTTTTTTTTCTCTAAGTACCACATCCAAAAATAAATGAATATATGTAGCTCTGGCGACCGAACTAAACAGACGTTGAAAATAGTTTTGATCTTATTCTATTGGATTTTATCTTATATTATTTCATTTCCTTCTCAAATATTATTTAAATATAAATATTTTTATATTAATTATTACAATTTTTTTAATTTATCAAAAAATTAAAAAATAATTTATTTTTTTTTAATTTTAAAATAAAAATTATATAAAAAACAAAAAATATGAATATAAAAGATAAAAAATAACAATCTAACAATATAATAATCAATAGCTCTGATACCATAGACGTAAATCCCAGATAATAATAAATAGATAGTAATAATTGTATAATATTAATAAGAATAACATGCGGTAAAACCAATCATATGCATGATAGCAGTAGGAGGTATAACCGATCATATGTATGAGGAAGTAAATAATATAGAAAAGATATACAAAATAAACTTTTTTATTAAAAACATAATATTTATAATGAGACTAATTCTCAAATGAGTTGGAAGCATGAGACATGAAAAAATAAAGATTTACAAAGTGAGGAGGACTGGAGTAGAGTGGTTTGGGCGAGAGAGAAAGAGGTTTCAAATGAGAAATTCTAAATACTCTTCTTCATTCGCAAATCCCTTTATATAGATACTAGAACAGTACAATACAGTAATCCTAATTATACATTAACGGTATCAGCTGATACTAAAAACAAGAACAGTATCAGCCGACACTAAAAACAAACTAACACAGTACAGGACACTGGTGCGAAAGTAGATATTACTATAATCATTTCTATAACTTTTATATACGTCAGCAACCATAATCATTTCTTGGAAATGATTTAATATTTCATACTCAGATAATTCATCTATATTCCATTCATATATTCCATTCATATATTCCATTCATATAATTCATATATTTCAATATTAATAATAGTTAATTTTTCTAATTTACTAGAGATTTGTTCCAATAAATCATTTTTTTTGAAAAAAATAGTTTTTAAATGAGATGGAATTTCATGGAGAACAAATAAAGGGGTTTCTTTTACTTCTTTAATAGTGGGTTTTATAGGAGATATTTGGATTTCAATTCTTTCTAATTGTTTACCCATGGTTTTTAGATATAAATTAGTATAATTGTTTTGTTGGATTATATTATCAATATTTTTATCAGTGTTTGTATTATTATGTTTTTTTATTGGTGAAACCAAAATTTGAGTATTTCTCATATTGAACTTGATGACTTCAAAATGGGGTATTCTTCATAAACAATTTGATTATTCTTTCCTTTAATCCATTGGTTAGTAGTCATGTTTATGGTAGACAATTGATTTGATTTATATATTTCAAACCATGTAAAGAAATGTATATTAATCTGTATTTTTTTGGAATATAATCTCTTTCTATTTGTAAAAGTTGAGAAAAATACTAATTTTCTATAACTATTTTCTTTCTTCATATAATCTTGTTTGAGATATTCTTTGTTAATTTTAAATTCTTCTTTATTCAGAGTATATATTTAGGCATCATCTCCAACTACTTGTGAATATGTTGGAGAAGAATGTTCATTTTCAGGATTATGAGAGGTAGATGCTCTATCTGGATTGTTAACAATATATACTGGTGTATCAATAATATTTTCAGGAATAATTTCTCGAATTTGTGTATCTAGACTCTGGGATCTGGTGTCAAAATTATGAGATCTATTCCGAGAGATTGACGTAAGAACAGATTTGGTTGTTTGATAACTAGAAGGTGTTGGGGAAGAATAATGCGAAAAAGATCTTCTAAAGGGTTGAAATGCTATTTGGATTGTTTCGTCCGCTTTTTGATCTATATATTCAAGATCATCTTTAGAATTATTTTCTATCTTAGGTAATGGAGTAATATTTTTTAATTGTCATTTATTAGGGAGAGTAATTTGATTCCAATTGATTTGTTTAGAAATTTATACACTAGAGTTTTGTGTACTAGATTGTAATAATAATGTATATCATTTTGGACTAGTAATAAGAGCTTGTGGTTATAATATTGTTTTCATTAATTTATAATGAATTATATATACTACTGTTAAAGAATGTGATCATTTCATCATCTGATAACTGTTTATTTTAATATTTAATGTTAAAGTATGTAAGATATTAGCATCAAATAATGAAAGAGAATAATTGGAATAACAATTAAAATAAATTGGACCTTGGAATAAACTTGATTCTACCATTCTAAGTAATAAATCATGAAAATTATAGTGTCTTCCATCTCTTAAATAGAGTAATGCTGAGGTATTCAATCCACTTCTGGTAAGTGGTTTTGTAGCTACTTATACTAGTCCAATATGTATGAAAGAGTATTTATGTTCTTTGTGATGTTTAATTGCTTCTTTTGTTAATAGTTGTAACGATTTATAATCATTATTTAAACTAATGATTTTTTCTACTGTTTTAATTGTATAATTTGTAAGAAATGATAATTTAAAAGAAAAAGTAGAATGTTTGTATATTTGATTTTTTGGAACATTAGGAATTGTCTAGTCTTGTAGATTTCTTTCTATATCTATTATACTGTAATCTTCTTGGTTGATATTATCATGTTCTATGGGGATACTAGTAGTGGATTCATTAGGTTTGAATAAAGACTTCATTGAGACAAGTTTTTAAACAAAAATTTCCAATATCCAAAGAGAAATAAGTAAATTAAGAACTTGAGGGAACACTACCGGGACTACCCTTCAAGCCTTTTAGCATGAATGGGCTGACCAACGGATTTTCATGGCTTACCAACACAAACTTCCTAATATACTTCATTTTCTTTTGTTATGGGTTATCTTTGTAAAAATCTGTATCAGTGATTTCTTACTCTTTTTATTTTTATTTTTTTTAATAAAGCAATAATCCTCAAATGATTTCTTACACTTTTAATTTCGTTTCTTAGGAAGTCGCAGTCAGTTTTATATAATTCTATTGCTACTTGTCTACTCTGATATACATGATATTTAGACATCATTAATGTATAATCTTGTCTCATCAATTGTTGTTTTCTCTTAAGATCCTTTATGTTATTCATCAAGATTTCTAATTCAAGTCTTAAATTATAATCTAGACATTTTAACTCATATAAATCACGAAAACTAGTATTATGAACATAATAATTATCCATCATAAAATATGTAATTCAAAGTTAAACAGCAAGCAAAAAATAACAATATAAAAGGCAAAAAATAGCAATATAACAATATAATCACCAATGACTCTGATATGCATGATATCAGAGCCATTGGTGATTATATTGTTATATTTCTATTGGCGTAAATCCCAAGTAATAATAAATAGATAGTAATAATAATATAATATTAATAAGAATAACAGGCGGTAAAACCAGCCATATGCATGATAGCAGATAGAGCAGGCGATATAACCGACCATATGCATGAGGAAGTAAATAATATAGAAAAGATATACAAAATAAACTTCTTCATTTAAAACATAATACTTACAAGGAGACTAATTCTCAAAGGAGTTGGAAGCAGAAGACATGAAGAAATGAAGATTTACAAAGTGAGGAGGATTGGAGTTGAGTGGTTTGGGCGAGAGAGGAAAATGTTTCAGATGAGAAATTCTGAATACTCTTCTTCTTCCTTCGCGAATCCCTTTATATAAATACTAGAACAGTACAACACAGTAATCCTAACTATACATGAACAGTATCAGCCGACAATAGAAACAAGAACAGTATCAACCGACACTAAAAACAAACTAACACAGTACAGGACGTGTGAACTGGTATGTACAAATTCATTTGTTATTTTCCTGAGCAATAATCTGACATGAATAATAATATTCTGGAATCACATAATCTAGGATCATAATTTGCTAGGATCTTGAGAATCTATGTAGGGTGAGTAATCTTGAGAAGGAAAGGTGGCTGGATTACCCTCAGAATGCAACGATTGTTGAGAAGAAGAGGCCTGATGGGCTGGTGATAATGCGGGTTGTTGTAATGTTGATAATCTGGCGAGATGTGCTTCTTTTTCATCATCACTATTTGAAACTTATGACATTACTTCGACTAATTTTTTCAAATCCTTCTTGTTGATAATGGATGCTAATTGCACTTGAAATCTGCTCCGTTGGACTAAAACTTCTGGAGTTTTGGTAACTTTTGAAAACATTTTTAAGACATTATTATAATTGTAATTTTTCCACCATTTGACAGAAACTTGGCGAGCTATAAACATAATGATTTTGAGAGAGTGATAAGGTTTGATAACATATTCTCATTTCATAATCCAATTTAATTTTGTTTTGAGGAAGAAAAGAAGGAATGATGAACAATGGTTTAATGCTGGTAGATGATTGAGCTGAGTTATTGCATATTTTATACATTTAGAACCAATATATTTTATTTATTTCATTATATTATTATTGGTTTTAGATGAAAAAATAGTTAAATTGAATAAATCCGAGTTGTGATTTAATTGGTTAATAGCATGATTTATGCTTAATTTTATAACTTGTGATTTAATTGAACAATGTTCATTCACATGCACAACATATTTTTGATATTCTATTATTCTTTTTATTTTATTTTATTTTATTTTATTTCTAATTTTATTTTATTTTTTTTAGACAAAAAAAAAATGCAAAGAAAAGTCAAATGAATTCTCTCATTTAAATGATGCTTTGACTTGGTCTTCATGAAGTTGGATGAGGGGCTATGTGGCACGCACAAAATAAAAGAAAAAAATCAAGGACTCTTGGTGTTAATTGATTCGGACGCAACACACAAGCAGATGGGGCTTCTTTTAGTTTTTATGGAGGGAAAAAAGTCTTTTTCGGGAAGAAGAAAAAAAACGCAACACGACAGAAGAATTTTTTCTTTTTTTCATACGAACGCCGCACAAAAGATAGGTTTCTTTTTTTGGCTTGAAGAAGAAGACGCTCCAGCGCCACTGTTGAAGAGCTCCTCTGGGGTCCAACATCTGCCGCTGCCTCCACTGCTTCCCACCTCCATCTCAATTCATTTGTCTTGTTTTTTTCATTCCCTACTCTTTATTTAATTTCAGTTTAAAGTTTATGAAATATTTTTGAGATTTTTGCCTTATAAGTTTGGGCAATTTAATTGCTATTTATTTTACTTAATGTCGTTATTTTTCTTGCTCTTTTAAGCTTTCATTGAATAGTGATTACAATTGCTATGGATTAATTTTGAAAATTTGTGATTTGAATACAAAGATGAACCCTAGAATCTTGATTTTGGGGCATTTCAATTTTCAGTTCATATTTTGTCAATTACTTTCTAATTTAGTTTAATTCTTAGCTTAGTTTTATTAATCTCTTAGTTCCATTGCATATTAGATTGATTAAAGCTTATTTAGGATTTAAATAATTTTAGTTTTATTATTTAATTTTCAGATTAATTAAGATTGTTAGTTTAGTTGATTATTTGATTGTTAATTTCAATTTGTTAGTCTTTTACATTTCATTTCGACACTAAAAAAATCTAAAAATATGAATCTAGTCCATGACTAGTGCCATTTTCATTCTTGTTGCACTCTTCCATTTATTACACATACCATCATTTTTATTTTCTCTTTGTAAATATTTTCACAATTTTAAATGAGTTTGATTTTAAGTAACTTTTCCTGAGGAGACGATCTAGGAATTTATTCCTAATTATTACGCGACATCCTCCTGCACTTGAGATAGCCTTTGTGCTGCAAATTTTTGAGTGAGTCAAGTTTTTGGCGCCGTTGCCGGGGATTAGTTGTTTGACGTAAATTTAAACACGTTATTTTTATTTTTTATTTATCTCAAATGTTTTAGTCACTATCTTATCTCTGATTACACATTTCACTTGTCACCTACTACTCAGTCACTTGAACCTTATGCTATTCGGATTGATATTTCATGTCATGGATGAAGGACAATTCAAATAGGTTGGTTAGAGTTACATCGAGCACTGAGAGTAGTATACACAGCCTAGATATAGATAGCTCTTCTGCTTTTTTCTACAGACGAGGAAATTGAAATTGAACAAACTATGGCTGCACTTGCACCACGCACTCTTAGGGATTATTTGCAGCCCACTTGCACCACTACACCATCGTGCATTATTTTACCTGATGATACACCTAATTTTTCTATTAAGCATGGCATGATGTCAGTGATACCTCAGTTCCACGAGATGGATTCTGAGAGTCCTTATTAGCACTTGATAGATTTTGAGTTGGCTTGTACTACTTTTATCAATAGAGCCACCGCTGATGAATTTATTAGACTTCGTTTATTTCCCTTCTCTTGAAAGGATAAAGCGAAAATTTGGTTTAATTCTTTGAGGCCTAATTCTATCTCTAGTTGGTCTAATATGCAACGTGAGTTCTTACAAAAAAAATTTCCTTTTCAGAGAACTCAGTATTTACAAGAGCAGATCAATCAATTTAATCAGAAATCTGACGAGACTTTCCAGGCCAGTTGGGAAAGGTATAAGGATTTGGTGAATATCTGTCCACATCACGGTTTTGAATCCTGGAGGTTGGTGAATTATTTTTACATTGGTCTCACTCCACAATGCAAGCAGTTTGTTCAGACTATGTGCAATGGAGAATTTGTTAGCAAGGAACTTGATCAAGCATTGTCATTTTTTGACTATCTTGCTGAGAGCGCATAACAATGGAACACTCGCACTGATCGAGTTTCATTGACAGCACAACCACTAAGGGCTATTGTTGGTGGGGGCAGATATGAGTTTAAGGAGGACACTGAAGTTTAAGCCCGAATGGCTACATTGACTAGAAGATTAGAGGTCATGGAGATGGAAAATGTGAAGGCTGTGAAAACAGTAGAGGTATGTTCTTTATGTGCTAATTCAAACCACAAGACCCAAGATTGCCCAATCATGCCAGTATTTCAGGAGAGTGGCTCTGAGCAAATGCAATCAGCAAATTGGGTTAATAGAGCACAAAATCAATTTTTTTCCAATATATATAATCCGGGGTGGAGGAATCACCCAAATTTCTCATGGAGGACTAATCAGCCTGGTCGGTCTCCACCACCTTTTCAGCAACCATTTCATTAGGCTGCTCCTCAGCACCAGTATCAGCCATATCAGAGTTCTCAGAGCTATCATTTTCTAGCACCTCCAGGATTTCAGCTTCATGTAGCTATACAGAATTCTCAGCCTCAATCATCTGCGAATAAGTCTCTATACGACAGTATGGCACAGATGACCAATACATTTTAGCAATTCATGCAAATTCAGACCACCACAAACAATCAGAACACTCAGGCCATAAATGACTTGTGGGGCACTATCAATAAAATAAACACAATATTGAGCACTCAAGAGAAAGGAAAATTTTCAGCACAGCCTCAGCCTAATCCTAAAGTATATCGGCAACAATAACAACAAGTGCATAATGTCTCAGGGGAGGTTTTTGAGACAGCGAAGACCGTTCTTATTTTGAGAAGTGGAAAGGAAGTTCCCCAACCAAAGATGATCATTGACAGACAGATAGTTGCTCTTACACCTGAAGATGTAATAGAGACTGATAAAACTGAAAAAGAACCAGAGGTAGTGAGACTAGAGCTGAAGAAGCCTGTGAGTGCAGATGCTAAAACTAGTAGGGGTACCAACCTGTGGTTCCCTATCCTCAGAGATTGGCAGCTAGCCAAAAGAACAAATACCACACTGAGATTTAGGAGATTTTCAAGCAAGTAAAGATTAATATTCCACTCTTGGATGCGATACAACAAGTTCCTTCATATGCAAAATTTCTAAAGGACTTGTGCACAGTGAAGAGGAAGCTGAATGTAAAGAAGAAAACTTTCCTAACGGAGCAAGTCAGCGCATTGATATTGAGCGAGACTCCTCAGAAGTTTGGAGATCCCGGCTCTCCCCACATTTCCATTATGATTGGTGAGTCACGCATTGTGAGAGCTCTACTTGATTTGGGGAGTAGTGTGAACTTGCTACCGTTCTCAATGTATGAGCAGTTGGGATTAGGTGAGCTAAAAAAGACCTCCATCAAGCTACAATTAGCTGACAAATCAATTAGCTACAATTGTTGAGAATGTGCTAGTCCAGGTGGACAAATTTTACTACCCAGTAGATTTTGTAGTTCTTGATATGCAGCAGCCAACCACTACTATGTACCAGGCGCCTGTCATCCTTGGGCGCCCATTCCTTGTTACCTCCAATGCACTGATAAATTGTCGAAATGGAGTGCTGAAACTCACATTCAAAATATGATATTGGAAATGAATGTGTTCAATACTCGCAAGATGCCTTGTGATTGCGACGAGTTAGAGGTGCATGCTGTTGAAGTGATTTAAGAGTTTGAAGAAATAAAGAGAGAGGCCTACGATAATTCCAGCTTGGTGAAGGAGCGAATGAAGGCCTTGCATGACAAGAAGATCCATGACAAACATCTTGTCCCTGATCAGAAAGTGCTCCTCTACAATTCAAAACTGCATCTTTTTTCCAGGAAGCCGAAATCTCGATGGAATGGGCCGTACATTGTAAAGAAGGTTCATCCTCACGGAGCGGTAGACATTGTCAATCTGAAAAATCGAAATAACTTCACTGTCAATGGATAACGTCTAAAGCCGTTTATGAAGGTCTTTGTTCCACACGAAGAGATCTTGCTTGTGCAAGATTCCAGGGAAATGTTTTGATCTTTTCACCCTTTACAACTTTCTTTAATTGCATTTTGTTTTTTTTTATTTGTTATTTTACTTTGATTTTATATTTCATGTTAATTTTTTTTGTTTTGCTTGCTTATTTTTGTGCATTTTGTTTTCTTTAGTTCGATTCATTGAGGACTATGTCTCTCACTAGTTGGGGGTAGCGTGTGTGCACAGAATTTAAAAAAAAAAAAAAGGAAAAAAGTTGCATTAATGTGATGTGCATTGATACACATATGATTGACACACACTCTATTTATAGTATTTTGTGAAATCTGAGTATCTTGGTGGAGTAGTTGAGCGGAATCATTTTGTGAAGATTTATTTTCAAGTTTAAGCATAGAGCATGATTTTTGATTCATCATATTTTGTTGATGTGTAGCTTGAAATACTAGGATGCTATACTTATTAAGATGAGACTTGATAAGATTTTTGTAGAACGAATGGCAAATTTTGGAGGACATTTTGCACATGCTTACGCTTGTAATGTTCCTTATTTACTGTTCATTGATTTAACACATGAGAAGTAAACTGCAGGACTACCGAGCCATACTTCAAAAAGAAAAAAAAAAAAGAAAAAAAGGGAAAAAAAAGAAAGAAAAAAAAGAAAAGGAAAAGAAAGAAAAAAATAGAGATTTGAAAAAAATAGAAAAATAAATAGATAAAGGCGGCTTAGTGAGATTTCCTAAGTAAAGGGTTAGAAACAGTTACCCAAGACTTTGAGGGTTGAGTGTTCAACCTTTAAAAACAGAGCTAGCATGAAAACTACTAATCCCTTGGGCTTTGAGGTAGTTAGAATCAGTAATGATTAATCTTAAGGTTGAAAAATCCTATGACAAATCATGGCTAGTAATGAGGAATACACAACCAGTTTAGCTCCACACACACATTTGAGTTCTGAGCCATTTGCCTCAATTCTATGTAAAGATTGTTGAGATAGTCTTGGTGGGTATATCCCCTGGGGGTTGAGTAGTGACGCGTCACTTTTGTGAGAATTCAGAATTGTGTTTGATTGTTTATGTTTGAATTTCGATCTTTATGCAATATTCATCTCAATTAATTTTCACTATTTTGCTCAAGAATTAGCAAAACGCTAGTTGGGGGGTGTGATTGAGCTAAATTATTGCATATTTTATATATTTAGAACCAATATATTTTATTTATTTCATTACATTATTATTGGTTTTAGATGAAAAAATGGTTAAGATGAATAAATCTGAGTTGTGATTTAAATTGGTTAATAGCATGATTTATGCTTAATTTTATAACTTATGATTTAATTGAACAATGTTCATTCACATGCACAACATATTTTTGCTATTCTATTATTTATTTTATTTTATTTCATTTCATTTCTAATTTTATTTTATTTTTTTAGGCAATAATAATAATAATATGCAAAGAAAAGTCAAATGAATTCTCTTATTTAAATGATGCTTTGACTTGGTCTTCATGAAGTTGGATGAGGGGCTACATGACATGCACAAAAGAGAAGAAAAAAAATCAAGGACTCTTGGTGTTAATTGATTCGGACGCAACACGCAAGCAGAAGGGGCTTCTTTTGGTTTTTATGGAGGGAAAAAAAGTCTTTTATGGGAAGAAAAAAAATGCCGCACGACAGAGGATTTTTTTTTTCTTTTTTTTCATACGAATGCCGCACAAAAGACAGGTTTCTTTTTTTGGCTTGAAGAAGAAGACGCTCTTGCGCCGTTGCTGAAGAGCTCCTCTGGGGTCCAACATCTGTCGCTGCCTCCACTACTTCCCACCTCCATCTCCATTCATTTGACTTGCTTTTTTCATTCCCTACTCTTTATTTAATTTCAATTTAAAGTTTATGGAATATTTTTGAGATTTTTGACTTAGAAGTTTGGGCAATTTAATTGCTAATTATTTTGCTTAATGTCGTTATTTTTCTTGCTCTTTTAAGCTTTCATTGAACAGTGATTACAATTGCTATGGATTAATTTTGAGAATTTGTGATTTGAATACAAGGATGAACCCTAGAATCTTGATTTTGGGGCTTTTTAATTTTCAGTTCGTATTTTGTCAATTACTTTATAATCTAGTTTAATTATTAACTTAGTTTTATTAATTTTTTAGTTCCATTGCATATTAGATTGATTAAAACTTAATTAGGATTTAAATAATTTCATTTTTATTATTTAATTTTCAGATTAATTAAGATTGTTAGTATAGTTGATTCTTTGATTGTTAATTTCAATTTGTTAGTTTTTTACATTTCATTTCGACACTAAAAAATCTAAAAATATGAACCTAATCTATGACTAGTGCCCTTTTCATTCCCGTTGCACTCTTCCATTCATTGCACATACCATCATTTTTATTTTCTCTTTGTGAATATTTTCACAATTTTAAACGAGTTTGATTTTAAGTAATTTTCCCTGAGGAGACGATCTAGGAATTTATTCCTAATTATTACGCGACATCCTCCTGCACTTGAGATAGCCTTTGTGCTGCTCATTTTTGAGTGAGTACTGTCATTTTGTGAAGTAAAAATTCAAAAACTTTCTTGGAGGGGAAGAGGAAGCAGAAGAGGTTCGGGTCCGTAATATTCCCACCATAGTGAGAACCATTTTGGGAGTGTGTTGATTTCTTGTAATTTGTCAAAATAAAAGAACCACGAATGTCTCAAATTTTTATTTTGTTTTAGGAACATTTTTGTCCATGTCTGCTGGTAATCATAATAATCATAATATGGCGGATCATAAGGATGAGAGAAATTTCTTGTTAAATATGAATTTTTTCCCATTGTTTCAAAGTGAAAACCTATTTAATGGTAACTTTATGAAAAACAATAATTGGGGATGCATTAGGAGAATGTTGAATTTGAAGAGAACAAAGAATTTCAAAGAGAATAATTGAGTCGCTGTCTACTAATATGAATTCATAAAAATGCTGGGTTTTCTTAATATTTTGCAGAACATAATGCCAGTCTGATAAAAAAAAGGCATCAAGTAATCTTTTGGGGTCAGACAAGTGTTGAATTTCAGATTCGATGGGAAGACTGTGTGCCAATGAGATTTGATGATAATAGGAGATGAAGAAGGCTGAGATAGTAATATAGGATTAATAATTTGTGAATGAGAAGAGGAAGAATGGGAAACAACTTTGGAGTAGGTTGGTAATTTAGGAGAGACTAATGGTGAAAATGAATTGTAAGACGGTCTAATGTTTTGTGGTAATGACCTCAATACTGTGTATGGTCTTGGAGTTGCAGAAGGACAAAGTGAATGATATGGAGGAGATGGTGGTCGTGCGTAAGAAAATTTGGACTTTACTTTTGACTTTGAGGCTGACATGATTTTTCCTGTAAGAACTCTCGGGATAGAAAATCAAGAAGATAATTAGATTCTCCTTTAATATGTTCAATATCAAAATAAAAAAAATACTTAATATAGATTGCCATCTAGCAAATATTTGTTTAGTAGCCAAGTTTTTCACATTTTTAGTCAAAACTTCATTGGTTGATTTACAATCTATTATAAGCAAAAACCTTTGATTCAACAAATCATCTTGAAATTTAGAAATACATAATACAATAGCTATTTTTTTTTAATAGTACTATAATTCTTTTGGGCAGGATTCCAACATCCTGAATGGAATCGAACAATCTGTTCCGAATCAGTTGATAATTCTTGTTTCATAATTCCTCCATAACCAAGATCAGAGGCATCTGTTTCAACAATTTTTAAAGTATGAGCAGATGAGGGTCCCAAGCATGGTAATTTCTTAACATGAGCCTTAATTTGTTTTATAATATTGATGTGCTTTTCTATTCATAGAGGTTGATTCTTTCTTAATCTTTTAAATAATGGTTTACATAATGGCCTGAGAGATTGATAAAAATCTGCAACATAATTGAGATTTCCTAAAAATCTTTGTAGTTGTTGCTTGTCTTTTATTTCATCTGAAACTTATCAGCAAATTCTATTGCTTTGCTAATTGGTGTAATAGTTCCTTGATAAATTTCATGTCCAAGAAATCTAATTTTGTCTTAGAATAATTTTATTTTTGGTGATGAAACAAATAATCCATTTTGTTTAATAATTTGGACAAAATTATTTAAATGTTTCCAATGTTGTTCAATAGATGAAGAAAATATTAATACACTATCTATATAAACTATCGAAAAATGAGTAAAATGAGTAAATATCTCATTCATAATATTTTGAAATTCACTGGGAGCATTTTTTAACCCAAAGGGCATGACGTTCCATTCAATTTGGATTTGCCAAAATCTAATTTTCATGTCAAAATTTGAAAATATTGTAGTATTATATAATCGAGATAATAAATCTTTTTTATTAGGAATTTGGTATATAATCCATTGTAATACCTGATTTAAAGACTTTTAATTGATGACTAGAAGAACAACTCCTCTTTCTAATTATGTCTGTTTTTGAACATAAAAGGCAGCATAACTCCATGGTGACTTAATTTTTCTAATTAATCATTTTGTTAATAAATCATTAATTTCTTTTTTACAGAATTATAATAATTCTTTATTCATTTGAATCGGTCTAGCCTTAGTTGAAATATTTTTATCAGAAAATTCTTTTTCATAGGGTAATTCAACTATATGTTGTTTTCTATTCCAGAAAGCAATGGGCAGATTAAAGCATACTTCATTTTCAATTATAGTTTTGAAATTATGAATTTTTTGAGTTAATAACGTATTTTTTAATTGTTATTGAATCCTTTTATATCTTAATTCTTATTTTAAGAAACTTATCCGTTTTTCCTTTCTTCTAATTCTATTTTTTATTAGAAAATTAATTTATCTGGTTAATGAAACTTCATTTAAAGAGTTAGTTTCTTTTGATACAGAGGAAATAGAATTTAAATTGAATCTCTTGTCCAAGTATTTTGGTAGAGATTCATTCTTCTGTTACAGAGAAATGTAAAGTAAGGTAAGGAAGAGATTTCCTAATATTACTTTAGTATTAATATTTTTTACTAAAATAAATGTTGTGTTAAAACAAATTCCATTATTACATATATGTGCATTAGATAATTTATAATTTATATTTAATTTTGTTCCATTGGCTTGAGATAATGTTTCTTTTATTTTTTCAAAATATATAGAAGGTATTAATCTCTCTTGTATACAATTTAAATCTACTACTGTATCTAATAGAGCAATTGTAGTGAAAGAAAATTCTTGATTAATTGAAACTGTTACTTCAGTATATCATTTTTGAAAATTTATCTTATCAAGGATATTAATGAAATTATCTGTTTCATCTTTTAGAACTAATGTTGAACACTCTCCTTATTCTTTATTATGTTCTTTATTATGAAAATTATTTTTGTTTTTCTCTATTTTTAATAATATAATATCTTCTTATTTTGAAAGTATACTAATGGTTTTATTACAAATACAATTATCATTATCTAGATAATTGCAAATATGTACTTCATCTTCTTCGGATTCACTATCAGAAGATTGTTCTGAAAAACTTGATTATTGTAATTGATAGATTTCTTCTTCTTCTAAAGAGCTTTCTTCCTCTTCACTTGAATGTATTATAAAAATGTCTAATAATTTTTCTTTTAATGCTTCAAATATATCTAGTTCATTAATCTGTTGTTTGACTTTACAATTTGATTTATAATATCCAACTTTTCCACATTTATAACAAACAATTTATTTTTTCTTTTTATTAGTCTTTTTAGGATTTTTTATTGGTTTATTATCTATTTGTTTATCTTTTGTCTTTTTATAGTATTTTTTGTATCTTTGTTTTTTGTTAGAATAATTCTTATAAATTCTTTTTCCTTTTCTGTGTCTTCTTGAAGGGGCTAATAATGGGGTATAACGAAACTGTTCACAAAAGGTACCTAATTCTTTTCTAGCAAATTTCTTTCATGAAAATCCGTTGGTCAGCCTATTCATGCTAAAAGGCTTTAAGGGTGGTCCCGGTGGTGTTACTTCGAATTCTTAATTTACTTATTTCTCTTTGGATATAGAAAATCTTTGTTTAAAAACCTGTCTCAATGAATTCTTTATTCAAACCTAATGAATTCATTACTAGTATCCCCATAGAACCTGATAACATCAACCAAGAAGATTATAGTATAATAGATATAGAAAGAAATCTACAAGACTGGACAATTTCTAATGTTCCAAAAAACCAAATATACAAACATAATACTTTTTCTTCTAAATTATCATTTCTTACAAATTATACAATTAAAACAGTAGAAAAAACCATTAGTTTAAATAATGATTATGAATTGTTACAACTATTAATAAAAGAAGCAATCAAACATCATAAAGAACAGAAATACTCTTTCATACATATTAGACTAGTACAAGTAGCTATAAAACCACTCACCAGAAGTGGATTGAATACCTCAATATTACACTGTTGAAGAGATGGAAGACACTAATTTTCATGATTCATTACTTGGAATGGTATAACCAATTTTATTCCAAAGTCCAGTTTATTTTAATTGTTATTCTAATTATTCTCTTTCATTATTTAATGCTAATATCTTACATGCTTAAATATTAAATATTAAAATAAATAGTTATCAGATGATGAAAGGATCACATCCTTTAATATTATTATATAGAATTCATTATAAATTAATGAAAATAACATTAGAACCACTAACTCTTATTACCAATCCAAAAGGATATACATTGTTATTACAATCTAGTACACCAAACTCTAGTGTACAAATTCCTAAACAAATCAATTGTAATCAAATTACTATCTCTAATGAATGTCAATTAGAAAACATTACTCCATTAGCTAAGGTCGAAAATAATTCTAAAGATGATCTTCAATATATAGATAAAAAAGCGGACGAAACAGTCCAAATAACCTTTCAACCATTTAGAAGATATTTTTCACATTATCTTCCCAGCACCTTCTAGTTATTAAACACCCAGATCTGTTCTTACGTCAATATCTCAGAATAGATCTCAAAATTTTGACACCAGATCTCAGAGTCTAGACACACAGATTCGGGAAATTATTCATGGAAATATTATTGATACACCAGTATATACTGTTAACCATCCAGATAGAGCATCCACCTCTCATAATCCAAAAGGAACATTCTTCTCCAACATATTCACAAATAATTAGAGATGATGTCCAAATATATACCCTGAATAAAGAAGAATTTAAAATTAACAAAGAATAACTCAAACAAGATTATATGAAGGAAGAAAATAGTCACTTAGTATTTTTCTCAACTTTTACAAAAATAGAAAGATATTATATTCAAGAAAAATATTACGAGTATTTAAAGAAAATACAGATTAATATACATTTCTTTATATGGTTTGAAATATATAAATCAAATCAATTGTCTACCATAAACAGGACTACTAACCAGTGGATTAATGGAGAGAATAATCAAATTGTTTATGAAGAATACCCCCCTTTTGAAGTCATCAAGTTCAATAAGAGAAATACTCAAAATTTGGCTTCACCAATAAAAACATAATAATGCAAACACTGATAAAAATATTGATAATATAATCCAACAAAACAATTATACGAATTTATATCTAAAAACCATGGGTAAACATTTAGAAAAAATTGAAGTCCAAATATCTCCTATAAAACCCACTATTAAAGAAGTAAAAGAAACCCTTTTATTTGTTCCCCATGAAATTCCATCTCATTTAAAAACTATTTTTTCCAAAAAAAAAAATGATTTATTGAAACAAATCTCTAGTAAATTAGAAAAATTAACTATTAGTAATATTGTATCTACCTCAAAACAATCCCATATTAATGTATTAAGTAAGACAGACTCACATGTATTATCTGACTCTGAAATTAGTAATATTGAAAACCAATTTAAAAATTTAGATTTACAAATAAATAAGATTAGAGGAGATCATGTTAATAGTTTTTCAGCTAGAGATTCTAAATATCATGTTTCTATTACTCGTAATTAGTATCCGAGGCCTACTCCACCGGATATGCAATTTGAAGAGAGAGAACATATAGTAAGATCTGCTTTCGCACTAGATGTATTATATGAATAGAATATAGATGGATTATCTGAGTATGAAATATTAAATCATTTAAAAGAAATGATTATGATTGCTAACGTTTATAAAAGTAATAGAAAAACTGATCACAAAGTAGCACATCTTATTGTTATAGGGTTTACTGGCCATATTACAATTTTTTAGCACATATTATTAATTATTTTTTACTGGCCATATTATTTTGCACATATTAATTATTACAATTTTTTAATTTATCAAAAAAATAAAAAAAATTTAATTTTTTTTTAAATTTTAAAATAAAAATTATATTAAAAAATTATATTATAATAATATTTTAATTTTATAATATGTAATAGATCCACGGCATATAATTTTATAATTTTAAAATTACATTCTCTCATTTTCTCTCTAATTATATCCTCTTCACTAAACGACATCATATTACACTTATAATTAAAAGAACAAAACGTCAATGTATGACATTTACAATTGAAAGACAACACGACATCACCTGACTTATTACAATTACATATACAAAACAACATCGTACAACTTATTCAAACGACGACATCCAATTAAAAACACAAACTCATTCCTGTAAAATGACTGCGTTGCAACAAGACCAACTACCTTTAATGACTCATTTTCCTTCTTAATAACCCTTCTGAACCTGTTGTTCTCACTTCACCCAGTTTAGCTCTCGCCATCTCTTATGACTCAAGCTCTCTTCAACCCATGACATAATATTTTTTATTTAACTTTTTCTCTTTCTTTTCCCAAAAAATCATAAAACATTAACTCAAACTATTTTACTACTATTCACAAACTATTTTTGTTAACGTTGAGTTTTGCATGCCCTTGAGCCAGGCCCCGACAATTCAAGTCTTCAAAGTTGGGCCTCAATTGGTGCTGTGTGTGAGCCCCCGGCAGTGGTTCGGTGCATCTGTACGGCGTCGGTTCATACATCCATGGCGATGAACAATTTTTAAACGCAGAAAATAAAGAGAAATGAACACACAGATTTATGTGGTTCGACACTAGGCCTATGTCCACGGGGGTTTGGGAATGAGAGATTCCACTATAATAAGCTTGTTTACAGTCTCTCATGACCTCTTATTTCTCACTATACAATGGAAGTTGTAGATCTATTCGCTGGAGAAGAAGTTCTCTCTAGAGCTCTCAGGTTGAAGAAGAAGTCACAGAAAAACCCCAAAGTCGGAAGAAAATCTAGAAGTCCGAAAGAAGTTGAAGTCGTCCCAAAAAGAGAGAGAGAGTCCGACATCCTTAGGTTCCTCTTGCCTTTTATCTCCTGCCCCCCATTTGCTTTAAGTCACTTCTCTCATTTTCTCTCCTGACATCTTGCTTTTCCTTACTTTATGTCAAATCTCTCATTTTCCTCTCCTGACATCACTTTCTCATGCCTCCTGGTACTTCCATGCCTTGGTCCCTTCTTGTCCCTCATTCTTCTCTAATGCTTTGTCTTCTATTGAGTCCCTCCAATGGATGGGTCTAGGAAATTCCATGGGCCGAGGAAAATCCTTTTCCAGTTATCCTACCAATTCCTACTGAACCTGTCCGATGGGAATTTCTTAGC
This sequence comes from Juglans mandshurica, assembly GCA_022457165.1. Taxonomy (NCBI): domain Eukaryota; kingdom Viridiplantae; phylum Streptophyta; class Magnoliopsida; order Fagales; family Juglandaceae; genus Juglans; species Juglans mandshurica. Next base: position 14,434,636 of record CM039620.1, read on the forward strand.
CTATTTTCCATTCGCCTCACCTCATTCTGCTGGACCGTCAATTATTCCGCTTGTCGGTCTTTAGGTGGGGTTCTACCCCAGAACCCTGCCAAGCCTTCCTATCGTTGCTTTGTCATTCTGATTTCCTTTAACCTTATTTTCCTTTCCTATTTCCTTTAGCTCCGTTCCTTTCGCTCCTATTGCTTTACCTTGCTGAGCCTTTTTTCTTTCCTTTCACTTTGTCTCGCCGCTTTTCCTTAACTTTTCTTTTTCGTTTGCTCCTTCCTTTTTTTTTTCTTTTGTTTTTTCCCGTCGTTTTTCCTTAGCTTTTCTTTTCGTTTGCTCTTTCCTTTTCTTTTATTTTCTTTTGTTTTGTCCCGCCGCTTTTCCTATTTTCTATTAATTTGCTCAATCCTGCATTATTAGAGTGTTAGTTTCTATTTGTGAAGATTCATTTGATGGAGATTATGTTGTTGAAGATTCTGTTGATGTAGATCCCGTTGATGAAGATTATGTCGATGGAAATTCTGCTGATGAAAATTATGTTGATGGAGATTCTGATGATGAAGATTTTGTTGATGGAGGCTCCGCTGATGAAGATTTTGTTAGGGAAGATCCTGTTGATAGAGATTCCGCTGATGAATATGTCAGGCGTCTGAAGGCCAACCCACACTCCTCCGTGAGAGGGATAGAGCCGCCTCTGGCGTGACGCGTCCCTTTTGCCTCGCGGGGAGGTAGGTTGGAGCTGGTAGAGTTTCCTTTGTTGAAGATTCCGTTGATGAAGATTTCCCTGATGTGAAGTCCGTTGGTAGATATTTTTGTCTTCGGGTAGCCAAGGGCTGACCTGCACTCCTCCACAAGAGGGACAAGGCAACCTTTAAGGCCTACCTTTTCCTTTTGCCTTGCGGGGAGGTAAGCTGCTGATGGCGATCCCGTTGATGTAGATTCCATTGAGGATGTTCGTATCTTTCTCTTCATTATTCGGGCGGTCCATAGACTCGGTCCGTTCTCCGTTGGGGAGAGGTCGGAATGCCTCATGCCAAACCTTTCATCTCTCCTCCTCCGAGGTAATTCAGACAACGATGTGATTGGTTCGCTCATTCACCATGGTGGGTCGGGGTAAGTATTCGGGTAGCCTCAGAGTTGAACCCGATCTCCACTACGGGAGGGATAAGGCAACCTTTTAGGCCTATATTTCCCTTTGGTATCTCGCAAGGAGCTAAGTTGTTCGAGCAGTCTGTTATTGGACCCGCTCCCACCCGCTCCCACCGTAGGAAATGGTAACTTTGGGACTGGCTGGCTCTCATCCCACACTTTGTTGTAGCGGGGGTCGGGGTAAGTTATTCAGGTAGTCACGAAGCTAATCCCGCTCTCTACTGCAGGAAGTACAAGGCAACCTGTTAGGCCTACCTTTCCCTATGGTATTCCACATGGAGGTAAATTGTTCGGGCAGTTTTGTTACTGAACCCGCTCCCGCCCGTTGACACTCACGAGGAAGGGAAAAGCTTTTTCCTTCAAGTAGCTGAGGACTAACCCGCACTCTGCCGCAGGAAGGATAAGGCAACCTTTAAGGCCTACATTTCCCTCTATTGCCCTGTGGGGAGGTGATTCGGACATCGATGCGGTTGATCTGCTCCTTCACCGTGATGGGGGTTGAGGTAAGTTATTCAGGCCGCCTCGAGGCTGGTCCTGCTCTCCCAGACAAGGAGATTGAGCTGCTTGCTCGCCTATCATCTTTCGTGGGGAGGTAAGTTATTCGGATAGTCTGTTAATGGACCCGCTCCCACTTGTTGACATCACAGGAAATTGTAGGTTTGGGTCAGGCTGTCGTTGATCCCACACTTCGTTACAGCGTAGGTCGGGGTAATTCATTCGAGGAGCCATGAGGCTAATCTCGCTTTCCACTGTAGGAGGGACAAGGCAACCTTTTAGGTCTACCTTTCCCTTTGGCAACCTGCACAAATGAGGTTAGCTCGAGCAGATGAAGAGCAAGCAGTTGATGAGTTGTCGGTGACAAGTGCTCTGGCTGTGGGATCTGGATGTCTTTGGCCGCTGTCCATGATGCATATGGTCGTGAAGTGCATCCACTGGCCATGGTGCACATGGCAGTGAAGTGCATCCACTAGCCATGGTGCACATGGCCGACGTGCAGTGTTTGTGTCTCCTTTGTGATTTACATGTTTGTGGAGTCACTCCTGCCTGCTGAGTATGGCCAACAAGAGGTGAACCCAGGTTGTGAGTTGGCCGAGGAGAAGAGGCCGTAGAGCTTTTTGGCCACAATGCATGGAGGTTGTGGAGCCTTTTTTTTTTTTTTTTGCCATAATGCATGGAAGTCATGGGTGAGGTGGCCAACGTGTAATGGCCATGGATGGGCGAGGAGACCTCGACCATGAATTGGCCAAGGAGTCCATTGCACTGGGTGCATGGTCGAGGGCCACCGAGGTGAACCGTAGTGGTCGGGAAGAGGAGGACCTCGGTTGTGGTGCACATGGCAGAGGATAGGGGTCATGGACGTGGCCGAGGAGTAGTTCTCCCTCTACTGTATGGCCGTGGAGAGAGGCTACCAAGGAGTCCATTCCTGCTACTGTATGGTCATGGAGTCCATGCCCGTGGGGACTTGTGGCCGTGAAAAGTCTGTTAAGGCTGTGGAGTTTGGCCGTGTAGTCCTTGCCCGTGGGGACTTGTGGCCGTGGAGAGTCTGTTAAGGCCGTGGAGTTTGGCCGTGTAATCCTTGCCCGTGGGGACTTGTGGTTGTGGAGAGTCTGTTAAGGTTATGGAGTTTGGCCGTGTAGTCCACTCCGTGAAGGGTGGTCGCAGACCATCCCCACGGGGACAGAAGGTGCCGGCAGTTACATAGGTGACCGCCGGTGCCGCTTCCATGCCGCGCCACGGTGGGGCCGTGGTACTTTATGTTGTTGCTATTGCTGTGCACTGTCAAGCATGGTTGGGGGACGGTGTTCGTTCACCGAGGTAGTCAGAGATCAGTCCAACGGGGACAGACGACGCTGGTGGGCCACAAGGCGACTTCCTGCAAGGTCCCCTAGTCTCACTATTGATGGGCAAAGCCGTTGCCCTGTGTGCGAGTTAAGGTGCACACGGGAGTGCATTGTTCATGGCTTCCCGCCGGTGGGGGCCGGGGGGCCGGAGGACCTGCTGTCAGAGATCGCCGGTGGTCCGAGTGGATGCCACAGGCAGGTGGTCTGGGCTCGTGGCTGGGTGCCGCGAGCTCTTGGGTGCATGTTCCCGTGCACCCAACATGGTACGTGCATGGTACTATTCATGCCATGCACGACCACCTGCAACAGTGAACTGTGCACACTTGGTCCTTTCCTGCGAGCGTGTCCAGTGTACCTCGGCCTCTCTTTTATTGTAAACCATGTGCTCTACCGACTGTGTATTTGCAGTCTGAGTGGCTAGGGGGTTTGGGTTCCCGACCCTATGCTGCGTGCATGGAAAGCAATAAGTTGCAATAATTGCCTGGGCGAGTAGTTGCCCATTTTTTGCGACAACATTTTTTATAAAAATAAAAGTCGAAAGGTTGAGAACAATTATTGAGGTGAGTTCCATATGCTCCTTCGAAGATAATTTAGCGCGTCGGAAAATCATCCTCCTTCCACTTCCAGTTCCATAGAGAAATCTTCGAAGGCGTACACGAAGAAAAATCTCGTTCTTGACTTCTGAGTCGCCTAGAACAAGTTGTCGCAGGCATACAAAGTACATACAAGATCTATAATGATCCCACAGACGGCGCCACTGTTAACGTCGTGTTTTGCACGCCTCTGGGCCAAGCCCCGGCAACTCGGGTCTTTAGAATTGGGCCTTGATCGATGCTGTGTGTGAGCCCCCTCGGCAGTGGTCCGGTGCAGCTATACGGTGTCAGTTCGTACATCCAAGGCGATGAACAATCTTTAAATGCAGAAAATGAAGAGAGATGAACACACAGATTTACGTGGTTCGGCACTAGGCCTACGTCCACGGGGGTTTGGGGAGAGGAGATTCCACTATAATAAGCTTGTTTACGGTCTCTCATAGCCTCTCATTTCTCACTATACAATAGAAGTTGTAGATCTATTTGCTAGAGGGGGAGTTCTTTCCGGAGCTCTCAGGTTGAAGAAGAAGTCGCAGAAGAACCGAAAAGTCGGAAGAAAATCCAGATTTCCGAAAGAAGTCGAAGTCGTCTCGAAAAGAGAGAGAGCCACCCTAATCTGTAGGTTCCCTTCCCCTTGCCTTTTATCTCCTACCCCCCATTTACTTTAAGTCGCTTTTCTCATTTTCTCTCCTGACATATTGCTTTTCCTTACTTTATGTCAAATCCCCCATTTCCCTCTCCTGACATTACTTTCTCATGCCTCCTGACACTTCCATGCCTTAGTACCTTCTTGTCCCTCATTCTTCTCTAATACTGTCTTCTAGTGAATCCCCCCAATGGTTGGGCCTAGAAAATTCCATGGGCTGAGGAAAATCCCCTTACAGTCTTGTTAGTATTTATAAAATTTTCATCTCATTTTATTTCTTAAGCATCTCCAAAAGTTGCCTAAGCAGTTTGGACATTGGGTGACTTCAAGAGAGTTTGGGGCGAATAACTTCAATCATAGGCTCTCAGCCATTGTAAAATTTCTTCTTTCTTTTCTAATATCGTAGCCACGATTGAATTCTAGTAACTTAATAACATAGCCATGATAAATAAAAAATAACGTAGCCATGATCCATAGTAATAACGAATGAAAATCACTTTGCAGCGGTCCATCCGATGTTGAGGCATTAACAACCCTTCAATAACACTCTGCCACATCAGTAATTTCACAGAAATTATAATAGACTCATTACATTGAAACAATTTTTAAACTTTTTTAGAATGCAATGAGAATGGAGCTATCCACAAAAAGAAAACTGAAAATTCACTTGTAATCCCAAAACAAGATCTTCCGAACCTCATCACAAAAAAAGATCTTCTAAACCCAATAGCCTCCTCGATTTCTCGGAACAAAACCAAAAAACTGATAATTTTTTTTTGTTGAGATCAAAAGACATTTGGCGCACAGAGATTACCCTACTATCAACATTTGGCGCCCAAAAAACCCCATAGTTAATTGAAAATTGAGTAAAAATATGACAGAAAACGTTTTCACTAAATCGTTTTGAAAGGAAACCTAGAGAGAGAGATCAAACAACAAGTAGATGACAAACGTTGTAAGGAAACCCAGGTAGAGAGAAATACTACTCAGAGACTGTACTTGTAATAAAATGTTACACAGCCATTGGAAACCCTAAGAACAAGTGGAAGAAACGGCTACAGAAGGAGAGGGCAAGGGGATGAAAACGAATACAGAACAAAAACTGTTTTCACTGTAGTCAGGAGTATAAGTTTTAAAATGGAAGAGCTACGTGGCAATAGTTTATTGGAGGGCTGTTATTTGGGTATTAACAGTGGGACCGGTGGTAAGGTTTTCACATAACGAATATGTTCAAAGACTGACCTATCAACAAATATTAATTGACGTTATCTAAGTGATATGTTCAAATTATTATTAACAAAAATAATTATTATATATTCTCAAAATATGAACACGTGGTACTTTTTCTATTATAGAATATCATTTTATTTAAAAATATTAATTATAGAACACTTGGTACTCTTGTCCTAATCACATAATATATTATAATAGGTTGAAAATACCTACTAATTTATCCAAATATAATGTATTCCTTATGCTTGTGCAATTTTTAAGTATGTTTGTGGCATGTCCTAACAACCTGTAACTAGAAAGAAAAATTCGTAAAATCCAGTGAAGATGTCTCAAATGCATAAGTCAACGAGGAGTTAAGCTTGTCCGATGACTAATGAAACTATATATCAATGGTACTTATTTGTAGGCTATTTATAAACGTTGTGGTGGCCTATTGTGGCAAAACTTCTCCATAGACACCATTCTCAATGTCCAGTTTGGTGTGTTACCTTTTGTAATAAGATTTGACGCCCATCTTCTAGCAGAAATAACAATGAGATGGAGGCCATCATCTTCCAGTAATGGTAGAGGAGAAGGGGTGGAGGGAAGACGAGAAAGACAAGGACATGATGGATGTGGAGACCACTGCAAGCAGCCCAGTTGAAGGGTTACTGGAGATGGGAGGGGAGCAAGGTCGACCTGGCAGTTTTTTTCCTTAGCTTCAGAACCCTAGAGTTGTCTGAAGGGGGAGCACTGTAGCTATAGGGAACAAAGAGCTGTTGTTAGCGGAATCAGAGGGAGGGGACGTAGCAGTGGGAACAGGTCCTTCCTCAGAATCGGGGGAGAAATTCCCGCAGGATTTGCAGAAAAGGAATGTACTTTCAGCGGCAAAACCTGATGGAGGGAAGGATGATGGGCGGGGATTTGTTCTTGAGACTCAATTACATGATGGGCTTGGGCTAGAGAGTGGGCCTCAAACTAACGCAGGTTTGGTTTTGGATAAAAAGGGCCTTAAATCATTGGCATCTATTTCTTCAACGGCTAGTAACCCAGGAAAGGAAATACAAGAGCAGCCGTGTTCGATACTAAGCACTCGAAGGCAAGGGGAGGGTCGAAAATGGAAGAGGTGTGCTCGAGTTCAAGGTTTTTCCCCAGAAGTCTCTACATCACACATTTCCCCTAGGAAAAAATGGCATGCAGATGATAAAAAGGTTAGCTCGATTCCTTTAAAAAAAAGTAGGAAAACTCGAGCTAATGTTAAGCTGGTGGACAACAATAGCCCTGTGGAACTGGTGGTGGCTGCGAGTCAGCCTTGCCGGTATCAATGAAACTATTCAACTAGAACTGTCAGGGGGCTTGGGAACCCTCGAAGAGTTCAAAACCTTTGCTTGATGGTGAAGGATAAGTTGCCCGATTTGGTTTTCTTGATGGAGACCAAACTGTCATACACTAATGGCCTCAGGGTCGCAAAGAGGCTAAAGTTCGATGGGTGCATTGTAGTCGAGGCCAGAGGAAGGAGTGGAGGACTTATGCTTTTGTGGAAACAGGATAACTTAATAGAATTGGTAAATTAGTCCCATCACCATATCAATGTTTTTGTTAATGATGAAAGGTGCAACTTTAAATGGCTGTTGTCTTGTTTTAATGGCCATCCAAAAGCTAACCTAAGAAACCAGACTTGGAAGCTACTATCTTCTTTCAAGCCCTTAGATGGGGGATGGGGAGTTATAGGAGATTTTAATGAAATATTATTCAAGGAAGAGAAGGTGATTTAGGAGGGTGATGGAGGAAGGAAATCTTTTTGATTTGGGGTGGAGGGGAAATAAGTTTACTTGGTGCAATCTCCAGGAAGATGAGTCTTTTACCAAAGAAAGACTAGATCGAGCCATTGCCAACAATGTTTGGAGAGTTAAATACCCTGAGTTCTTAGTAGAAATCCTTCCTACAGTGTGCTCTGATCACAGCCCAATACTACTGCAATGTAGTAGTAAAGAGCCTTTATTTCGAAGGACTCATAACTTCTTTAAGTATGAAGCAGGCTGGAATAAGGTGGGATGCAGTGAAGTTGTTTCTGAAGTTTGGAAGGGTAGTAGCGGGGTCAGTCATATGGATAGTGTGTTGTGTAAGTTGGAAGCAACCAAGAAGGGACTTGAGATAGTGGAGTAAAAACATAGTAAGGGACAGAACCAAAGCCATTCGGGACAAGACCAAACTGTTAAGCAAGCTACAGAATAAAGAAGGATTTGGCAACATGACTCAACAGAAAAGGCTACAACAAGATTTAAACTTCCTTTTAGACCAAGAAAACACATGGTGTAGACAAAGAGCAAAGAGACATTGATTGTTAGGCGGGGATAGAAACACAAAGTTTTATCATGCATGTGTGAACCTGAGGAGGAAAAAAAACTCGATCCATAGAGTCTCTGACATGAATGGGGCAGTTTTAGTTGGGAAACCTGAGATAGAATATGGCTTTAAGAATTACTTCTCTTCAATTTTCCAGTCTGCACAGCCAGACTCAGATTGTGTGGATCAGTGTCTTAAGGGCATCAATACAAGGTTGTCAACTGAAATGCAACAACAATTGGAGAAGGACTTTACAGAGAAAGAGGTGGAAGAGGCCCTAATGCAAATGTCACCATTTAAGTCTCCTGAGCCAGATGGATTCAGTGTAGGCTTTTACCAAGAACACTAGAAACTAGTGGGGATCGAAGTGACTCAGGCAGTTCTTGAATTTCTCAAAACTGGGAAGATGCCAAAGGAGTTAAACCACACCCTTCTAGTGCTAATCCCCAAGGTTAACTCCCCCAACTCAATGCATGAATATAGGCCTATCTCCCTTTGTAATGTTGTTTATAAACTGATTTCCAAAGTCCTGGCTAATAGAATGAAAGGGATGCTGGAAAAGGTGATATCTTGGAATCAAAGTGCCTTCATTTCCAGTAGACCGATTACAGATAACATAATGGTGGCTTATGAACTACTCCACACCATGAATTCTAAACAGAAAGGCAGGGAAGACTCTATGGCTATCAAGTTAGATATGTCAAAAGCATACGACAGAGTGGAGGGGGTTTTTCTAGAAGAAATGATGCTCAAGCTTGGCTTTGGGAAAAAATGGACTGACCTAGTGATGGAGTGTGTAATGACAGTCTCTTATGCTGTCATGACTAAAGGGGAACCTGGTGAAATTATTTTCACACCCAGAGGTTTACTTCAAGGTGACCCCTTTTCACTTTGTTTGTTCTTAATCTGTGCTGAAGGTCTCAGCTCCTTATTGTTCAATATAGAATCTAAGGGCCTCATCAAGGGTGTGGCAGTGACAAGGAGTGGTCTGAGGATAAACCACCTCCTTTTTGCTGATGACTGTGTAATCTTTTGTAGAGTAAGGCTAGTTGAATGGTACTTTATCCGTGACTTACTACTTTTCTACGAGAAAGCCTCAGGCCAAACTCTAAACAAGGAAAAAACTAGTGTCTTTTTCAGTTCAAACTCTAGGAAGGAAGCTAAGGAATTTATCTTGCAACAAGTGAATGGATCATGATGCAATGACTATAACAGATACCTTTGTCTCCCAACTGTGATAGGGAGATCCAAGTATAACACTTTTAGAGCTTTGAAGGAAAAAGTATGGAAAACGATCAATAGCTGGAAAACCAAACTCTTGTCCTCAGCAGGAAAAGAGATCTTTATTAAGAGTGTGCTACAGGCTATCCCAGCATACACCATGAGTGTATTCAAGCTACCTAGGCTGCTTCTCAAAGAAATAGAAGCTCTCTTGGCTAGATTCTGGTGGTGTAATAAAGGGGAGGGGAAAGGCATCCATTGGAGATCATGAAGGTCATTGGGAGAGGTTAAAAATCAAGGGGGTCTGGGGTTCAGAGATCTCAGCAGTTTCAACAAAGCTCTCCTAGCCAAGCTGTAACAGTCCACTAGAAATTCACTTGTAGAATTTCTATTGACTTTAAGAATCTCGTGAAAACCCCATAAGTTTTTACGAATTGACCAATTGCACAAGTTTTAGTCTTTCAACATAGTCAGTGAAATCACTTACTTTGGTGCTAGAAATATGAATTTAATTATTTGAGGTAGTTAGAAGTGTCAGAATGTGTTTTGGTCTATGCCATTAGACTTAGTTGATTATTTATGATTTTATGGCGCAATAGCCTATTTTCATGATTTCGGACGAAACGCCTGTTCGAAATTGTGAAAATATTTTTAGGGGCACTTCAGGGTTGAATTTCAGTAAAAAAATTTCACTATAGGTTAATATGGATATTTAGAATTTTTTAGTACTAAGTTTATTATGCATTTTTTTCGGAGCGAATAGTAATTTTGATAAGCGCATCAAGTGTAGTATTTTCAAAATCACAGTATGGAATGTCCAAATTAAGTTAGAGAAGTTTCATTTGGACACTTGGAAAGATCTTAGCCACACATAGTGAATAGTATTAGACACTTGGCACCAAGAGGAACCATTAGATAGAATTGTGAAGGAAATCAATATGTGAGATCATGCCACCTAAGCAAAGTTTCATTTCATCTGATCAACCAAATTGTGCCAGACCAAAGAGGGTTCCAATCCTAACGAAACTCTAAATGGCTGGAATCCAGTTGAAACCCCAAAAACTTGGTTGAAACCGAATCCCTAAACGGTTTCCCCAAACCCTAAAGTTGGCCTCCAAACTCTTTTTAATCAAATTTCTAGCATTGTATTTAATCATTTGATTAAATCACTTCCACATGCTATTAATTAATCCAATCTTTGTTATCATTATCCAACCTTTTAAACCTTGGAAAATTTGATTGGACCAAGAAAAATTGGATTTGGGCTTTATAGCATCTCAAACCCTAACCAAACTCCCTTTAAACCCTAAATTAAAGCCCACTTGGTTGAGACCCACCAAGTCCCAAGAATTTGGCCACCTTGACAAAGCTTCTTGAAGAAATTTCCTCCCTCACATGGCAGACCATCCACTGCCATTGGCTGCACCCAATAGTGCCTTGATGTGAAGGAGAAATCCACCCCCATCAACCTCCATATCTCACAGTTGCTACAGGCAGTCCTTGCAGCTCTCTATTCTCCACTTTATGTTACATAGCCACCTCCAATCAAGGGTCATTCAAGCCCATAACTTCCCCCCCAGAAGTAGAAAGTCGTGCAAGACACATTTCACTCCCTTTCATCACTTCTTCACCCCGTTCTTAGAGAGAAACTCAAAAGAACTCTCTCAGGCAGATTCCTGGGTCTTCTTACGTGGATCTTTTCGACCCTTTGTAAGTATTTTCGCCCGATAACTCCTTCATAAAAGTTGTTTGTATTTTAGTGTAGTTTCCGTGGATATCTTATTAGTCTCATTCCATGCTCATTTGATTGGTCAAAAGTATTTTAACCAAGGAAGGTCATTCTAGGCGTGAAACTGGAGAGTATGTTATGTTTTGGAATTTTTAACCAAGCTAATGAACATATCTTGGTCTGAAAAGTTTATGTAATATTATTAGCATGTGTTTATGAATGTTAATTGAGGTTTTATTGCATGAATAAAGCTTTTGATGATAGATTTCCTTAGATCTAGAAACTTGAAGACTGGAAGTGGAAAAACAGTTTTTATTTTGTGAAAGTTTGAATATTTCGTGGTTTAATCTTATTCCAAAGGCTTTGATATTTTTATGTGATGATCCCAAATCTCTTATATACATGTTAGGATGTTATTATGAAGATATTTAGTATTAGTTTTAAAGATATGATTTTTCTATGCAAGAGGATTTTGGTTAGGCCTAAGATTTGATGTTTTTGGGTTAGATCCATGTTTTATTGAGTTTTAGCCATGTGATTTTAAGATTGATGGTTGGATCTTCTTTAGGACACATTGTTAAACCATTTGATGTTTTAGTTTGAAGATCACATGACTTTAAGCCATGGATCAAGAGATTGATCAAAGTTAGTTGAGAGAAAAGTTTCTATTTTGGACTAAGTGTAAAACCAAAAACTCCAAGTGTTGTTTTGTGATTTTTGTTTGATGATTTAAAGCATGTTTTTTCTTAGGATAATATTATGAATATTTTAGAAGCAAGATTGATTTTTTTAGAATTTTCGGAGATTTTTTATTAAGGTCAAAACTTGTGATTCAAGGGTTAACTTTTTGTTAAAAATCTTACAAAACGTTTGGTGTTGATGATTAGCTTCTCTTAATGGATATTTTAAGTGTATTTTTAAACTTAGGATAGGAAGATCTTTGTTACAAAATTTTGGTTTAATCATGGGTTTTGAAGATGGAAGAAATTGCAACCAAAATCAAGAGAAATGACCCATGAATGTTTCAGCCAGAGTGAGTTTTCCATAGTTGTGAATGGTTTTAAATTTTTCTGAGTTGATATTTGCGTTTAGGACAAAATTTACATGAGAAATGTGAATTTTGGTAATTTTTGGAGTTAGGATGTGAAATCCTTAAGTTATGGGTAAAATGATCATTTTTCGCATGTAGATGGTAAAATGGTAATTTTACTCTAAGTTGTCTCTTTTCACATTTATAATTGTTAGTAATTAAATTTCTAACTTTTAGAATACCCTCTTACAGTTCCTCGTGTTTCGCACTTTATTCTTGTAGAACGCGATTATCGAGGTAAGTTAGCTCTTAATTTACTATCAGTTTACTGTATATGTGTAATGGGTAAGGGAACTACAACTTATGTTTGTATGTTGTTATATATGCCATGACATGCCATGTCATCACATGTTTATCTAAGACACAAATTATTCTGTCATGAAATATTTATTTGTTACACAATATATTCTGTCTCATGTTACTATATGCTGCAAGTATGTCACATTACATATGCCATCTATTACATGTATGTCATGTCATGTAATATTCACTGTCACATGTTATGCCATGTTATGAAATATTATCTGTTACATGTTATGCCATGTTATGAAATATTGTCTGTTACATGTATGCCATGTTATGAAATGTTTTCTGTTACATTTATGTCTCAAAGCATGTCATGTTTGTCATCTTACGTTCATGTCACGTTACGCTACGTCATGACTTCTGTCTTTTTGTATTCATGTCATCCCCTCTCGAATACAATTTGTGTATCTCAAGAACAATCTTGTTAAGTTATTCATGTCAATCACGACCCTAAATGCTAAGATAGGGAAATATTCTAGTGGAACTCCTTTGTTCATGCTGGAGTGTCTAAATAGGTGTGAAATTCCCTAGATTGATGAAGTACAATTAATAGGTTGCGAATGAGGCCTAACTAGCTGGTCACTGGAGCGCGCTAGGTACTAATGCCGATGGAGTTACACTTTATTTTACGTGTGTCCACAACATGTGTGGCACAAACAATTCATGGGGCCACAACAACTGTGGAGCATACACTATGTGAGACACAGCGATTGTGGCACGTAGAATACGTGGGGCCACAACAACTGTGGAGTACGTATTAATGCACTCACAGCTGGTATAGACACCTGCATTGTGATGCGGTAATCGGCAGGGACACACGGCTCAAGGGGACTCTTGTAGCACCCGTATGGTCATTTTATTAATTAAGTCTATTGAATAAGATTTCAAGTTCATGTATTTCACGTTCAAGTCATGTTTCACGTTATGTTATGTTCAAGTTCACGTTCATGTTATGTATGTTCACGTTCATGCTATATTTCAAGTCTATATTACGTTTCAAGTTCACGTTCATGTCAGGTTATGTTCACGTTCATGTTATGTCATGTTCACGTTCACGTTATGTTTCAAGTTCACGTTTATATTATGTTATGCTCAGGTTCATGTTATGATCAAGTTCATGTTCAAATTTTGTATGTTCATGTTCATGCTATGTTTCAAGTCCATGTTATGTTTCATGTTCACGTTCATGCTATGTTGCTAGTCCATGTTATGTTTAAGTTCACGTACATGTCATGTCACGTTAAGCTAAGTTTCAGTTTCAGTTCAAGTTATGTCAATTATGTCATACTACATGTCAAGTTATGCTATACTTACGACTTTGATTATGCATTCATACTTTTACTGCCATGCATGCATCATTAACCTGTGTGGAAGTTTTCTGTTAACTTGCTGAGATTTGTAATCAAATCTCATCGTGGTAGTCCCAACTACCATTCCCCTCGAATGGTAGGCGATATGTCAGGATCAGGGCAGAGAGCAGACACTGGCAGACTGTAGGAGGTTGAGTAGACGCCATAGACGCAACATGAAGCTTGTAGCCTCCATAGTTAGGTCATTGGATAGTATTTCGTCATTGTTAGTCGAGTTACGCCCAAGACGGAGCTTGCAGCCTCCATAGTTAGCCCAACAGTGTATTTTGGCAATGTAATTATGCAGTCAAGTCTCTGTTGTTTGAGATTACAGTCTTCTGAGACCCGTGCTGTAATCGTGGATGCTTATTTCATTAAGTATGCATGGATTATATTTTAATTATTTGAGATATTATAAGTTTGATGCATAATATTGCTAAAAAAAAAATTATCCGCTGCGAATATTGCATAATGCTAGATGCATGTTAGGAATATTGCATCTTATATGTCATGAACGGGGGCATGTAACCTTGTGTTGCATGTCCCGATGCTTCGAATCTCTATCCGATCTCAAGCGGAATCTGTGGGTGTCATACAAGCAAACATGGAGAATGATCAAAGAACCTAACTCACTGGTCTCTCTAATTTTTAAGCAGAAATACTTTTAGAAGTGTGACCTAATGGAGGCTAAATTGAAAGGCGCTTCCTCTTTTATTTGGTGAAGTCTATGGTCCAGTTTGGAACTGATTAAGGAGGGGGTTGTGTGGAGGGTTGGTAATGGTAATAGCATAAAGATTTGGAAGGATAAATGGCTACCTAGCCCTATGACATATCAGATTCAATCTCCCATAAATAAACTGGACCCCGAGGCCAGAGTAGATGAATTGATAGAAGAGGGCAGTTGTGCTTGGAAAAAAGAATTGGTGGCAACAACTTTCAATGAAGATGAAGCTCAAGTTATATGTTCCATTCCAATTAGCAGCAGTGGTTCTAGAGATAAGCTAATTTGGTGAAAAAGGAATCTTTACTGTTAAGAGTGCATATTTTATGGAAACTTTGATTTTGAATAGTAAAGCAGGAGATGCCTCGACAAGGCGGATTAAACTGTTGAAGTGGAAGTGTCTTAATAATATTCTGGAAGCTAGAAGTACCTGGCAAGATTAAACTGTTTATCTGGAAGTGTCTTAATAATATTCTTCCTACAAAAGACAATCTTTATAGGAAGAACATTATTGAGAACAACCTCTGTCCACTATGTACAAGAGAAGTGGAAACAATAGTGCATGTTATGTGGGACTGCCCAGCTACAACATATGTATGGGGAGGAGAGACCAGCCTGTTCTGTAAATGGAAGAGATAACATTCTGACTTTCAGATGAAGTGGGCTGAGATGAGGAATAAGCTGAGCAAAGAGAGTTTAGAGTTGGCATCAATCATGTGTTACCAGCTGTGGGTAAGAAGAAATGCCTTCATCTTTCAAAATCAGTTTATGCATCCTGGTATACTGGCTAAGAAGGCTCAAGTTGATTTAAACTTTTTTAAAGAGACCAAACATAACTGTTTAAAGAATACAGAAGGGACTCACGTGAGAGGATCAACCCAAAGATGGAAACCACCTGCATGGCCATATGTCAAAGTGAATTTCGACGCAACATTTGAAAAAGCTAAGGGTATGATGGGTATGGGAGTAATCATCAGAGATTCAGAAGGCATATTGCTAGTTGTGGTGATAGCCTCTAAGGATCACATCTCAACAGCTGCCCAAGTTGAAAGTGCTGCTCTTCATAGAGCTATGGACCTTTGCGCTGAGTTTGGGTTAAACCAAGCTTGTTTTGAAAGGGATGCCAAAGTGGTTGTGGATGCAGTGAACTTAAAAAATGAAGATAACTTGTGGCTTGGACAAATGACAGAGGACTTGTAGCAGTTGATGAAAAGTAACCATGCATGGAGCCTTAATTTTGTACACAGGTCAGCAAACAAAGCTGCTCACACAACAACAAAGTTAGCTATTAGGGATGTTTGCGAAAAAGTTTGGCTAGAGGATGGCCCTCCTGAGGTCTTAAACTCAGTCTTGGGAGAGGCAGTTATGCATGATGTAATTTTACCTGGATAATAAAATCATTACCTTTCAAAAAAAAAAAAAAAGATTCGACGCCTATTAATTGCATTAATAACTTATGTATTTAAAAAGAAATTATTTTGCTTCTCCACATAAGCAATTAATTTTCTTAATTATTAAAATGCAATATTTTATAATTATTCCACGTTTAATTTTATTTAAATCACCTTTCATTGCAAGTTAAAAAAAAATCATTAGTTTTCAATTCCTGAAAACTGTCAATTTCACTTCCCAAAACACCCTTCAATTTTTACTTTTTTGAATGACCCTTTGGTTTCGACTTAAATGCCTTTGTTGCTTCCTAAAATACCCCAATACTTATCGAGGTCTCGTTTGGTTATATTTGAAAGTTAAAAATTGAATAAAATATTGTTAGAATATTATTTTTGTTTTGAGATTTGAAAATACTGAATCGTTTATTGCATTTTGTTTGAGAGTTTGAAAAAACTGTAATGATTAGATAAGAAGAGATGATTTATATAACCAAACGAGGCCTTAATATTTATTAAATCATTATAGGAACGAATTACCTATCTATTTATTTATTTTTGCTTCAATGACATGATTTAATTTATAAGATAAATTTTTAAATTTAAAATTTTCAAATCATATCTTTTTTTTATTTTTTAAAAAAAAAAACAATCTTATTCATTAGAAACTTAGGCCTGGTTTTCAATCTTATTTCACAAACCTATGAAATAATCGTACATAATCTCATCTCATCTCAACATCCAAACACTATTTAAATACAAATATTTTTCAATTTTAAATTTTTAACATTTTTATCTAATCATTACCTAATCATTATAACTTTCTCAAACTTACAAACAAAACATAAAAAAACAATTCAATTTTTACAAATTCCAAAACAAAATTACATTAAAAAAAATTATATTCTAACATTCTTTTAACTTTATAATTTCTTTATTCAATTGTTTCTCTCTTCTTTCTCAAAACCTCATAAAAATCTTAATTCAAACCATTTCACCATTATTCACAGATTATCTCACTACTATTAACAGGTTTCTCGTCTCATCTTATCTGTGTAACCAAACAAGGCCTTAATCAACCACTACGTTGTTTCTCCAAATGAATACAAGGCATAATCAATTTAGGACCCTTTTCTAACCAAACTGGCTCATCTTCACAAGAAAGAGCTAGCTTGGCCATTCGATGTGCATCATGCTTGCCTTCTCTAGGAACATATTGAATCCTTCATATATCTCTTCTTTGGAAAGAAGTTTTCATATCTTCTATCATCTGTCCTCACCATGAACAGTTCTCTTCAATCTTTTAAACATATTTAATTACTGAAAGAGCATCACATTCGAAAATGACATTTTCTAACCAAATTTCCAAATAGGCCTCAACAGCTCTCTATAAAGCAAAGACTTCAGCCACAATAGGATTATTCACAAAAAGTTTTGGCATGCACAGAGAAGCAATTAATTCACCTCCCTAATTCTTGATCACAGACCAGCTCCCTTCCTAGAATTATTAACATCTAATGCAACATCCCAATTAAAGCTTTGGGATGTTCACTAAAACTTTAGCTGGTATTGGATCTCTAATCTTCATTTGTGCCTTTTGAAAGCTCTCCACTTCTTCTTTTGCACCTTATAAAACTGATTTGGGGTTGTCAAACTTTTTACTAAAAATAAATTTGTTTCTCCTTAGCCAAATTCTTTTTAGAACACAAGCAGTTTCCTGAAGTTCACTTTTCTGTAAACATGTTGCCATATCTCCCATATATTATAAAAACCAGCATCTGCACATTTCCATTTCTGTAAACTGCTCAAAGAGTTTGCCAAGAAATCTTGAGCAGCAGCACAACTCCACAAAGTGTGACAGCTTGTTTCCCCATCTTGTTCACATATAGAACAGAGGTCATTTTAGTAATTTCCCTCCTAAAAAGATTACTCTTTGTAGGGAGTACTTCACTGACAGCTTTCTAGAGAAAAGCTTTAACAGAATTTTGGACTTTCAACTCCCAAATTTTCTTCCACCCAACTAAAACTTTATTGTTGGTTGATTGTTCACCTCTCCCAACTCTCTTCAATTGAATTGCTAAGTGATACGTTGTCTTCGCGGAGAACATACCAAATTTGTTAGGGCCCCATATTATTTTATCTGCTGATTCTCTCTTGCTCACTAGTAAGTTTTTAATTACAATTGCCTCTTTTTGACTCATCACTTTATTAATAAGTTTTATGTTCCAACAACTCTTGTCATCAATTAACTCTTTAACCGTAGCTTCACTTGGAAGAATTTTCACTTGTGATTGAACCATATGAGTAGTAGAAGTTGGTAACCATTTGTCATCCCATAATTTAATCTTTTGCCCATTCCTCACTCTCCATCTCATACCCTCTTTTATCAGGTTCCCAAACCCCCAAATACTTCTCCATATTTGTGAAGGACCACTACCAATCTTAGCCACCAAAATACACCATTGTTTAAAGTATTTTCTTTCATAATCTTGGCAACTAAAGAATTGGTATTTGTTAGCAACCTCCAAAACTGCTTAGCCAACATAGCTTGGTAGAAGCTCTCCACATCTCTAAAACCCAATCCTCCTTGACTCTTAGAAATTTCAACTTTACTCCATCTCTTCCCTGAATTTTTCTATCTTGATTCATATGTCCCCATTAGAACTGAGCCATCATGGTGGAGATCTCCTTACACAGCTGATTAGGCAGTTTAAAACACTCATTGCATAGGTAGGTATTGCTTTTATAAGGACTTCTTTGCCAGCCTGAGATAAAAAAAGTGATGCTTCCAACTGTTTATTCTATTCTATACTCTCTCCTTAATCCCTCAAAAAGCTTTGTATTTAGACTTCCCAACCATTGTAGATAATCCCAGATATTTCTCACCATCCTCATAGACCCTTGCTCCTATGCCTTGTACTAATTCATCTCTAACATCTGATCTTGTATTAGTGCTAAAATAAATGGAAGTTTCTGCATATTCAGTTTCTGCCCAGATACTTGTTCATACTTGTCCATAATTTGTTTCATAGATCTCCACTTATGCATATTTTTATTTATAAAACAATATACAATCAATAGCAAATGATTGATACTAATTCCACCCTTACTTACAGAAATCCCTTTTATGGCCCATGTTCTTTCAGCATTGAGAACTATTGAACTTAACTCTTCTACACATAATAGGAAAAGGTAAGGAGACAAAAGGTCTCCTTGCCTAAGACCCCTGGTAGGTGTTATCAAATTTCCAGGCTGTCCATTAACAAGCACTGAGTACTGCATTGTTGAGACACATTTCATTATTAAATCTGTCCATTTATCACCAAAACTAAGTTTTTCCATAACTACCCTCATGTAAGTCCATTCAACTCTGTCATATACCTTAGACATATCCAGTTTTAGTGCCATACTCCCTTCTATACCTTTCTGCCTAGTTTTCATGGTTTGTAGGGCTTCATATGCTATCATAATATTGTCTGTAATAGGCCTATCTGGTATAAATGCACTTTGGTTATAAGAAATAATGTCTGGTAACACTTTCTTCAGCCTATTAGCAAGAGTTTTAGCAATAATTTTATATAATGCATTGCATAAACATATTGGTCTAAAATCACTAACAGACATGGGACTATCTATCTTGGGAATTAATGCAATATATGTGGAATTAATCCTCTCATCAATCCGCCATTCGTTAAGAAATCTTAGAACTGCTGTAGTAATCTCATCCCTAATTATATTTCAATATTCTTCATAAAAGCAGGCTCCAAAACCATTGGGGCCTGGGAATTTTAAAGGTCCAATTTGAAATAGTGCATCCTCCATTTCCATCCTAGTAAATGTCTTCTCTAAATTCTCATTCATCTCCATAGTAACTTGACTCTCTAAATCAGATAAACAGTCTTCTATTGCATCTTTGTGAAAGACATATTGAACCATAAACTTCCTTGTGTTGGTCTTGAAAAGCCCTTTCAATCTCCAACTAATTTGTTCTTAAAACTGACGGAGAGTCCCTCATCTGTGAAATCTGATTTCTCTTCTTCCTCTAAGTAGCACGCATATGAAAGTATCTTGTGTTTCTATCTCCTAATTGATAACACTTTCTCTTGTCTCTTTGCCTCCACTTTATATCTTCTTGTTCTAATAGATAACCTACTTCCTATTGTAATCTTTTAATTAAAGCTACATTTTGTGGCCCCTCAACTTCTTGTAATCTTCTTAAAGCTTTTGTCTTCTCCTTAATGAACTTCTCACCTCCTATACATCTGTTCTTACTCCATTGTGACAAAGAATTAATGCACTGGGAAAGAGCAGACTGTACTCTTTCTAGTAGATGTGTAAACGGTAACTCAATATTCCAAACCTACTCAATTATTTTCCCACAATAATCATCTTTTGTCCAGCATGCTTCAAATTTAAATAATTTTTTTTTTTTTTTGTATTTTCTTCCTTCCTCCTGGCTAATTGACAATAATAAGGGCTTATAATATGAGCTTCTAGATGCCAAGCATTCTACCTTAACATATTTATACATCACATTTCATGGTAAATTTACTACTACTCTATCTAGTCTCTCATTCATAAAACTGTCATATGCATGTCTATTACTCCACGTGAAAATATCCCCTCTACATCCTAACTCAAACAATTTATTTTCTTCAATAGCAAAAATAAAAGCCCTCATTTGGTTCTCAGGTTTATTTCTACCCCCCAACTTCTCAGAATCCACTACTATTTCATCAAACTCCCCCATAATGCACCATGGAGAATTCCCTGGGTTAAGCCTAGACAGTAATTCCTAAGATATGGTCCTTTTACTCACCTCGGGATGGCCATAGAAACCAGAAAAAGCCAACTTGTATGCCGACCTTCTACTGTCACCCAACCACTAATATGCCTCAAAGAGAAGTTATGAACAATGAAATTAATCTTAGATTTCCACATAAATGTCAAACCCCCACTTCTCCCTACTAGGTCAACAGCAAAACACCCATCAAAACCTAATATCGTTTTCACATCTTCTATTTTTTATGTTATAAGCAGTGTTTCCATAAAAAACACTACTTTGGGATACTTTTCCTTTACCAATTGGTAAAGAACTTGAACTGTCCGAGGGTCTCAAGCCCTTGGCACTTTTAACTCAATAGATTCATAATCCTCTGCGTGGCTGACTAGAAGCATCCGTCGATTTCTCCTCCACACCATATTCTTCCCATTAGTAAAATGATATTTACAATCGCGAATTGTGCAACCGCTGCGTAATCGCTTTGAAAAAAGTGAATGAAACATAGGACCCACATGAGAAAAATTAATTTTTTAATAGTGGACCCCACTCTTTTTCAAAGCGATTACGCGACATTTACGCACTTTACGATTGTATGTAGAATTATTCTTCCCATTAACCTAGTAATTATTTTTGCTTTTCTCCCTCTTTCCTCTTCTAAGTTTTCACCAACCAAGAACAAACCAAAGCATCTTTTAATAGAGGGCAATAGAGGACGCTTACCCGTGCTTCCTTGCTTTCGAGCCCTTCTCTTCCAATTTCCCTTTGTGCATATTCCTTGGCTTGTGAATTGGTATCAGCAGCTCCCTTATCCTCTTGTGCTTTTCTATTTACCAGAGTTAGGTCATCTAAAGCGATGTGGTTCGAAGGCCCCTTATTCTTATTCAGTCTACTAGTGTTTTGGGGCCTACTAAGCCTAGAGCCCATTTGGTCAGTCCCCATAGACTTCTCTTCCTCTCCAACCCAAGAATATTTGAATTTCTTCATGTGATCAGTTGTATCCTTTATCTTCTTCCTCAGTTCTTGAAGATTATGAGATGAATCCAAATCTAGTCTAATCAGTTCCTCATTTCACGCCAAGATAAACTCTCCGCTAGAATCAGCAAAATTTTTAGCTTCAACATCTGATATACCATTTGATACATGACACTATCCCTCCTCATCTCCCATCGGACTTGCCTTTGAACATGACGGCTAGAACACAATCTATATCTAAACTACACTAATTCTAACAAGTTAGTATATATCTAAATTTAAATCACCTTTCTAATAAATCGTATTAAAATTCCTAATATGAATAGTTAATTTGTCAAATTGCAAAAATATCATTTTCCCTTGCATTATCTTTATATAAATTGACTACAACCCGACCAGACCAATTCGAGTTTGGGCCTGACCCGACCCAGTTTGTTCCTTAGGTTGAACCCAATTGTTTTTCCTTTATATTGCCCAGATGACAAATCCAAGAGGGGAGGTACTGGGTTGTTTTAAAAAATTAACAATTATAAATCAACTACACAAAATAAAATCTGAATAAAAGCTAAAGTAAATAAAAAGAGTAAAAGTAAGAGAGATGCAGACTCAGTATTTTAACAAGGTTCAGTCCCACTACCTACGTCCTCGCCTCAAGCTACCCCTTGAGAATTTCCAAATTCACTACTCAACCACCTTCAGGTGGAGATAGAAACCTATTACACCTTTGAGCAATACTGCTTCAAAGAATCCATGTATAACACTTTCTACACATACAATCACCTTACGAGTGGTGATTCAACTATTCCTCATGTATGACTCCTACTACACTCATAAGGGTCACACACACCCTTTTACTATTTATACAAGAGTTGATAGTGGATAGGTTATCAGAATATACTCTTTAATGAGTGAAATGAAAATAGTACAGCATAAACTATATCGCTCTCAAAATGAACAAGTGTTAAGGCTCAATGCTTAGAGAAGATTGATTGAAAGCTTTTGATGAATAAATGTTGTAAAACTTGTAGTTGATGTGTAGTGTTATAATTCTGAAGATCTCAAGTGAGCTATTTATAGACATATGAGACTTTATTTTAAAATTTCAAAATATTCAAATGTCAAAAAGGAGCACCACTCACTTTTCAAAAATTTCAAATAAAAGTTTTTTTCTTTTTACAATTTTCAAATAAAATCATCTACTTTTTGCATATGTCAATAGAACTCTGAGACCTGTATTAATACTTAAAATCCCCCTGAGAATATGTGTTAGTTTTTCAAGCAATAGATAAACATAATTCCAAGCATATATGACAAGCTTAATAATCCAAAATATGTTAATTTAAATAAAGCATTGAAAATAACATGTTAATATTCTATTCTAAACTTCTCCCCCTTTTGGCATCATTAAAAATGACTGCATTTAGTGGACAGATGAAAACAGTGCTTTAGTAGAAACTGTGGAGAGTTGAATAATTGGAGCTACTCGGGTCCCGATAAGTGCTACAAAGCAGAAAAGCAGAAAGAGATTCAAATCTATTTGATGCTTTTGACAAATGAGATTTGTAAGGATTTGAAAGCTCTTGATTTTTGTTTAAAAAGACCATCCTTTCCCATCAGATGTTCAAAAAATATTCTCACATTGTTCATTGACCTAGTTTTTGTTTATCCAAAACGATATTATGGCAGAGCAACTTTCTTCCTTTAATGTTCCAGATTTGAATCAGGAACCCTTCACGCCTGAACTACCAATTTTCTCTATTGAGGTTGTTAACACCATGATAGGAGCACAAATTCAATTTTCTTGCAAAACTGATTATGAGGTCATTGCAGAATCAAGAACTCTCAGTGCTCAATATGCTGCATCTGTTACGATCATGTCTCACATATTACTGGCAAGAGTGACTGAGGTTGATCAGCTTAACAATCAAATTTCTCAATTGCGTCGAAAGCTTGCTAATAAAGATAGAAAGAACAAAATGTTAAAACAAGAAAACAAGGAGTTGAGAAAATTTGAAAATTGGTATGCTCGTGATCTTCAACCACAAATAGAGGAGTTGGAAAGAGAGAGAGCTCAAATTCAAGACACATTAGCAAATAACGATAGAGGTTTGGTGTTTATGAGAGAAATAGAGGCAAGCTGCATTTAATCTTGCTAGCCTAGTAAAATAACTTTTGAGGATATGAGTCTAGCATATCTTGTAATGTTGACTAAGTATGATATGAAGAGATATGATATTTTGTCTTGCTCTCATGTTTATTTCTATAAACTTTGTCTTCAAATCATCTAATTCGCGTACAATCTTCTTCACATCTCTGTAATCCATCTGCATCGTCACTCTGCAAACTTTTTCCTTTTGCAATGGCTTAACAATCTTCTTGATCAGTATATGAGATATTTTACACCTCAACTACCAATTATCTCAGCATCTATTATAGGTGTCATTATGCAGCATGAAAACGATCTCACTAATAAGTCAGATGATGATGCCATTTATGAACTAGTGAGTCTTGGTACTTGGTACTCATCGCTTATTGTCGCATTTTCTTGGCGGTTGCAGTCCAGATCTCGCAAGGTTGAAAAGCTTAATGAGAATATTTATATACTTCAACGACTTGTTCATGAGTCTAACAAAAAAATAGGAGACTTAAAATAGGAGAATAAGGAATTAATGTGTATTCTTGAATTGATGTGCACACTAAATACCCGATTCTTGGACTAAAATGCTAAAATATGAATAGAAATTATAGGAATTAATGTGTATTCTTGAATTGAGTTTCTATTTCGTTTGTGATACTCCTAAACAGAAGTTTATGTTTAATTTCAGGGTCTATAAAAGAGCAAGTCAAAACTCAGTCAAATTCAAAAAACTTTCAAGTAGACAAGACGTTGGAATAACATAAGAACTTTCAACGAGTGTATGACTCTTCAAATAAGGATAATGATGGGGTTTGAGAGTAATTCAGATCAAGAGAAAAAGTCAGAGTACGAAATGTGCTAGGAGACAGGTTGGACATATTTTAGTATTTTGACCGTAATTTTCCACTCCAATATCGGATTGATGCGATTCTTAATGTGTTGAAAAGCTATCTTAAAGGGATAACAATTTGTCTATTAAGGATTTCTAAATTTGAACTCTTGAAGCTCGTAACTGTCTGCCAAGATGAGTCCTAAAATTTAGGCTATTTTTTATGCAGGAATATGAAGACATGGTTTCTTTCCTACCCTATATAAGCATATCATTAGCACACAATTGTGAGTTTTTTTGGAAAGGAGACGGCTCAGTTCTGAAGGGAGGATAAAAATACTATTTTTATTTACTTTTAGTTATGGAGAACTAAATCTTGGGTAAAGCCTAGGGCAGAAATTGATCGGTGAAAATATTTTGACTTTATTTCAATTCATAGATTAAGCTTTATTGTTTAAGATTCTAGGATTCAATTCTCTATTTGTTTTGGATATTATAAGTTTGAGACAATTATAATAAATCTTGCTATGGTTGACTTTGTTGAGTAATAGGATTATGAATATATGATTGTGACTTAAACATACTTTTCATGCCATTGATATGATCTTTTGCTACATTATTATTTGTGAACATAGTGTCGTCTCTATATCTGATATTCATTTTGATATATGAAAACCGTGGTTTGTAAAGGTAGAATAGATTCTAGAATTAAATTTGAGAAAGTAGATGAATATAATGTCATAACTTTCAATTAGGAATTTGATGCTATAATTTTTATATGTGTATATCGTTCGGATTGAAAAAGTCAGAGTATTAGATCCGGTTGATGGAAGTCCAAAACTTTACTTGCCTTCTTATTCGTGCCCTAATCTCATTTTAATTACCTTCTTTAGGTAGAATTTTTAGATTCTTGTCTTATTAGTCGTATTATAATTTGATCTTTTCTTTTAAGCTTGCGTCTTGTTGTGTTTCTTCCGACTCTCTGTATAGGGCTATACAACAAATTGGGACCGACTTAGACCGGCCAGTCGAGCTCAAAACCTACCGAAACCGGTGGAGAACTGGTCGGCTTGCGGTACAAAATTAAGCTCGAAACCGGCCGAAACCGGTGGAGAACTGGTCGGCTTGCGGTATAAAATTAAGAAAATCGATATCAGCCGGTTCGGTGTCGGTTCGAACCTGGTTCAAACCATTGAACTGGTCGACTAAAGAAATTATTATTTTTTTATATATTCTGTACTCAAAACGACGTCGTTTTACTTAAGTTTAAGTGGAACGTCGTCTTTTTAATCCTATAGTTGTGTTTTAAATACAACTGAAATGACGTTGTTTGGTATTAAACCAAACAGCGTCGTTTTATTCATAACGTATTAAAAAAAATAAGTAGAACGACGCTGTTTGGTTTAAACCAAACGGCGTCGTTTCGATATCAATTCGGCTTCTTCCTCTCATCTTCTTCCTCGTGTCTCAGTTCTTATCCTCTCTCTCTCTCTCTAGTCTCTACTCTCTCAGATGAAGCTCGGTCTGAGAACCGACCGTGAACCGCCACAGAAATGAAGCATCGGCCAGCGTCGGCGTTTCTTCTCCTCATCGACCAGTTTCGGCCAGTTTGCTCCCCCAAAACTAAAGCGTCGATCGGCATCAGTTTTGCCCAAAAACCTCGTTGAAGGGGTCGGCTTTCACCCTTATCCCTGTGGATCGATACCCTAAATTATACTATAACCCCGCGTACTAATTTGGGCGTAATCAAAGAGCAAGAGCACTTAAAAAGTGAGGCTAAGAGCCTCAAGTTTTTGCAAGTCATTTGAGAAAAAAAATGTTTAACAAATATCCATAACATGCATAATCTATCTTCTAGCATAGGTTTTGTGAAAATATCCGCTAACTGGTCATGTGTGCTTGTGAACTCTTGTACAATGTCACCATTTTGCACATGCTCTCGTAGAAAATGATATGTAATCTCAATATGCTTAGTCCTAAAATGTTGTATTGGGTTCTTTGAAAGTTTTATAGCACTGGTATTATCACATTTGATTGGAATGTGATTATACATAAGCTTAAAATCCTCAAGTTGTTGCTTCATGTAGAACTTGAGCACAACAAATATCCGCAGCAACATATTCTACTTTAGCCATAGATAATGCAGCAAAATTTTACTTCTTACTAAACCATGAAACAAGTGCATGACCTAAGAAATGACATGTTCCATTAGTGCTTTCTCGATCAACTTTGTAACTAACATAATCTGCATCTGAGTAGCTGATTAGATCGAAAGAAATGTGCTTAGGATACCATAACCCTAGGTCAATTATACCAACAAGATATTGAAGAATGCACTTAATTGCAGTCAAATAAGATTCTTTTGGAGATGATTGAAAACGTGCACATAAGCATACACTAAACATAATATCCGGTCTACTAGTTGTCAAATATAATAGCCTACCAATCATACCTCGATATACCTTTGAGTCAACTAGCTTACTTCGTTCGTCTTTATCAAGTTTGGTGGATGGGCTCATTGGTATTCCAGTTTTCTTCACACCTTCCATCCCATACTTTTTTAGTAATTCTTTGATATATGTTGACTGATTAATGAATGTTCTATTTTTTGCTTGCATGATTTGCAATCCGAAAAAGAAGCTAAGTTCTCATATCATGCTCATCTCAAATTCTTCTTGCATACTCTTAGCAAAAACTTGGCACATATTTTCATTAGTTGCACTAAATATTATATCATCCACATAAACCTGAATAAAAAAATATCATCATTTTTATGTTTAATGAAAAGGGTTGTGTCAGTTTTTTCTCTTGAAAAACCTTTTTCAATCAAGAAATCACTAAGTCTCATACCAAGCTCTAAGAGCTTGTTCGAGTCCATATAATGCTTTTGTGTGCTTGAAAACATGATTTAGAGAATATTATTTTCAAAACCTAGATGTTGCTCAACATATACCTCTTCATTTATGAAACCAATTAAAAAATCACTTTTAACACCCATTTGAAAAAATTTGAAGTCTTTATGAAAAAACATGTATGCAAGTAACATTCGAATAGCTTCTAATCTTACGATCGGTTCATATGTCGCATCATAATCAATTCATTCTTCTTGATTGAAACCTTGGGCTACAAGTTGAGCCTTGTTTCTAGTGATGACTCCAGACTCATCTTTCTTGTTTCTAAAAACTCATTTTGTTTCTAATAATATGATTTTGGGGTTTAGGAACAAGTGTCAAAACATCATTTCTTTCAAATTGATTTAGCTCTTCTTGTATAGCTAGAATATAAGATTCATCAAGAAGTTATTTATCAATATTTTTGGGTTCAATTTGAGATAAAAAAGCAGTATGATTGCAAACATTTCTAAGCGATGATCGAGTACTTACACCTCGTGATGTCTCCTAGAATTGTTCTGCTGGATGATCTTTCACAAGTTTCTACTGTTTGGTTGCATCTTGTAATAAGTTTTGATAATCTTTCCTGATGTCTCCATGTTCGACTTCCTCTGTTGTGTTCTCTTTATTGAGTTTGAGGCTTTCCATGTTATTTATAATTTATGTTTTTCATCAATAGATTTCTTGGAAAGTAGGGGGTTAGATTCATAAAATACTACATGCATAGACTCTTGTACAGTTAGAGTCTTTTTACTTAAGACTATATAAGCTGTAATACTAGTAGAATACCCGAGAAAGATACATTCATTAGATTTTGCATCAAACTTACCTAAATTATCCCTATCAGTCAGAATGAAACATTTGCATCCAAATACATGAAAGTAACCAATGTTGGGCTTTTTCCCATTTCAAAACTCATAGGGGGTTTTATCCAACTTAGACCTTAACATGACTCTATTTATAAATAATATGCAGCACTTACCGCTTCGACCCAAAAATAACTAGGCATGTTGTTCTCATTGAGCATCGTTCTTTCCATCTCTTAAAGAGATCTGTTATTTCTCTTTACTATCCTATTTGTTGAGGAGTTCGAGAAGCAGATAAATTATGTACAAAACCATTTTCATCACAAAATGCTTCATTAGCTTTATTAGCTTCCCACTATCACTTCGGATACTTGAAATCGTATAGTCATTTTCATTTTGAATTTTCTTGCATAGCTTGGTAAAGATATTATGTATCTCATCTTTATGAGCAAGAAAGATGATCCAAGTATATCTAGAGAAATCATCAACAATGAAAAATGCATAATATTTTCCTCCTAAACTTGCAACTTTGTTTGGTCCAGAAATGTCTGTGTATCAATTGCAATGGTTTAATAGTGAAAATATGTTTCTTGGTTTTAAAAGAAGTTTTTTTTTGTTTACCAAATTTGCATGCATTATAGATTTTGCCTTTTAGAAAATTTGCCTTTAGTAAACCTCTTACAAGATCATTTTTTGAAAGTTTGGAAATAAGTACCATGTTGCCATGACTTAGTCTTCTATGCCATAGCCAACTAGTTTCATTTTGAGCTGAAAAACAAATAGCATCTTGTGAGGCAATTTCTTCAAATTCGATTGTATAAACATTGTTGCTTCTAAAAGCAATAAAGTGAACATTGCAATTATGCTCATTCAAAATAATGCACTTATCTCTCACTCCATTGATTTTGATTTTGATTTCTCGTGTTTGTTTGTTATTCATACAACTCACAAATTATCTTTGACCCGTTCTCCTCCCTCTCGAGAGCTCCTGCGATCGTGGAGGTTTTTTCCTATCTCAAGTACAGGTCTCAAAGCTCTTCCATCATGGAAGAATCTTTAGAAGATTTATGTAAACAGATGTCTTTGTCAGAACAAGAAAAGGAAAAGCTTATAATGGAAGAGGAACTGCTCGACAAAACGAACCAAAGGGTAGAGCACTATCTCCTAGTGTCTCTACTCACAAAGAAACATTACAACCGCGAGGCTTTTAAACAAATTTTGCTGAAACTATGGAGACCAGACCAGTAATGAGAATTTGGATTAAGGAGCTGGGCTCTAAACTGCTTCTGGTGGAATTCGAAGACCAGAAGGAAAAGGCTAGGGTGCAACGCGAAGGCCCTTGGTCTTTTGATAGGTATCTAGTCTAGGTGAAACACTTCGCAAGGGGCTTACAGACAAACAAAGTTAAGATAATGTTGTCTTCTTTCTGGATAAGACTATACGACCTACCTCTGGGAGCCATGAATGAGAGGGTGGCGAGGAAAATCGGCAACAGAATAGGTTCGGTAAAGGAGATCAATATTGAGAAAAATGAAGTTGCATGGGGTGAGTTCATTAGAATCAGGGTCAGCTTGGATGTCACAAAACCTCTGTTACGAGGTAAATGCATTAACATACCTTCCCAAGGTGTTTGCTGGGTTCGTTTCACGTATGAAAGGTTACCAACATTCTGTTATATTTATGGTATATTGGGTCACAGTCATAAAGATTGTGTAAAAAGGATGAAAACTAGTGAAACACAGAAGGAAGAGGATTATCCATATGGGCCATGGCTGCGAGCAGGGGCCTCCTCTGTAAACCACCGAAACCACCAGGCCGACCAAGGCAAAGAGGTTCTTGTTCCGCCACCTTGTACAAGTTTCAAAGGTAATGGAGCAAATCCGAAAAAAACAAGTGTAATCTCTGATCCTACTATCTTGGGCAGTGCAGGTGGATGCGTGATTCAAGGCCATAAGTATAGACCTCTATGCTGGATTAATGAGGGGAAAAGAGGCCTTACCTCATACGATAGTTAGACTAGATGGGGGAATGGGAAACCTGCAGGAGAACAGTCAAGAAGGGAGGAGGCTATCACGGGTAAACAAACAAACACTCAGACTGATATTGACTCTAACAAGAGTTTGAAAGATGAGGCCCTTCCAAAATCAACTTTGGTCCAGAATGATGGGTCCCTTTTTACGTCTGGAGGTGGGCTTAAATTTGTAGATGAATTGGGCCTAGTTGATCCAACTTTCCGGACCAAACGAGGGAGACCAGGGAGGACATGGACTCGTCTATGTCCATCTTCTCTTGGAAGCCCAATAATAATTCCTATGCTCTAAGATACTAAAGGAAAGAGAAAGGCCATAGCACTGACCTCGTCAGAAACAAAGCATTTGAAAAATGAAAGAACACAAGAAAATATAGTTAAGTTTGATGAAAGAAGAACAGTGGAGGTTGCTAAGTAGCCCCGCCGCAAACAATGAAACTCATTAGTTTGAACTCCCGTGGGCTTGGGAACCCACGGGGAGTTCGAGCTCTTCATGATCTCATCATGAAGGAAGTCCCCACGGTTGTGTTTCTGCTGGAAACAAAGTTGGCTGCTATTGCTATGGAAAGAATTCGAATAAGGGTGGGTTTTGACGGCTGTTTTGTTGTACCGAGTGAAGGGAGGAGTGGAGGTCTGGCTCTCATGTGGAAGAATGAGATTAGCTTGAGTATCAAGAGCTACTCTTTCTTTCATATTGATGCAAAGCTAGAGGACCCGAGTAAAGGAATTCAATGGAAGTTTACAGGATTATATGGACATCCAGAAACTGAAAGAAGAGGAGAGTATTGGGATTTAATTTGACGTTTAAGGGAACCTTAAGATATCCCATGGTTGGTCTGTGGCGATTTCAATGAGGTGCTGAGCAACTATGAAAAGTTGGGTGGAAGACCAAGACAAGAGAGGTTGATGCATGCCTTTTGAGATGCTCTTGATGACTGCCATCTGCTAGACTTGGGGTTTCAAGGTACTAAATACACATGGTCTAGTAGGAGACAAAATCAACAGGTGATAAGTGAAAGGCTTGACCGTTTTGTTGCTAATATGAAATTGTAGGAATGTTTTTCACAAGCTCAAGTATTCCACTGCTCTGCTGCATATTCTGATCATCTACCGATATCACTTTCTCTAAGTGATGGTTTGGCTAGAAGCAGAACTAAGCTATTTAGGTTCGAGACCATGTGGATAGAAGATGATGAGTGTGAAGAAGTTATTTCACGACATTGGTAAGAAGTTGCTCGAGGCAATGATTTAATGGCAATATCCTAAAAGATCAAGGTTTGTAGCAGAGGTCTAGAAGTCTGGAATGAGAAGAAATTTGGCAAAGTGCATAAGAATCTGAGGAGAGCACGAGCTACTCTTCATAGAATGCAAATGACAGATCCAAGATAAGTCACAAAAGAAGAATTGGCAATAGCAATGAATAATGTGCAAGTTTGGCTAGAGAGGGAGGAAATTCTTTGGCACCAAAGAGCTAACGTTTTATGGCTTGAGGGGGGTGATATTAACTGAAAATTTTTCCATCATAAGGCTTCACAAAGGAAGAAAAAGAACCTTATTAGTGGACTAAAGGATGAGCAGGGTATATGGAGATTTGAGGAGGAGAGAGACTAGCTGATTGTAAGCTTTTTCCAGAATTTGTTCTAATATGATATTAGAAACAATAACTGGGATTTTTTGGAAGGTTTAAGTGGTCAGGTGTTTGAACAAATGAATGCTGAGTTTCTGAAAGATTTTCATCGAGATGAGGTCAAGACAGCTTTGGATCAAATGGCCCCAACGAAATCTCCTGGACCTGATAGAATGGCTCCTATCTTCTTTCAACAATATTGGCATATTGTGGGTGATGATGTAACAAATGGAGTGCTGTCCTCCCTCAGAACTGGTACTCTTCCTTTCTCTCTTAATCATACGTTCATAGCTCTGACTCAAAAGCAAAACAAGCCTAGGGAAATTTATGAGTTTAGGCCTATTAGTTTATGCAATATTTTGTATAAATTAGTGGCTAAAGTTCTTGCAAATAGGCTTAAGAGTGTACTCGATGTAATTATCTCAAAAACTCAATGTGCTTTTGTACTGGGAAGGATCATTACTGATAATATTCTAGTGGCATATGAAGATTTGTAGAGGTGCTCCCAAGATCTCTCATTTACTTTTTGCAGATGATAGCCTTTTATTTTGTACGACAAATATGCAAGAAAATCATAAAATTCAATCACTTCTCAACTTTTATGAAGCATCCTCTGGTCAAGTGATTAACAAAAAAAAAACCCTTGTGTTAAGTTCAAATGTGCAACAACCAACTAAGGATGCAATTATGGACTTTTGGGGAGTAGAACAAAGTCAGGAGTATGAAAAGTATTTAGGACTCCCATCTTTTGTTGGGAGGTCAAAGATTAGAGCTTTTTCAGAAATAAATCATCGAGTGTAAAGGAAGTTGCAAGGATGGAAAGAAAAGGTACTCTCGGCTGGAGGAAAGGAAGTGTTGATTAAAGCTGTAGCCAAAACTATACCTACCTATTCCATGAGCTGTTTTAAGCTTTTTTCTGGTGGGGCAGAAAAAGAAGAGAAGAAAATTCATTGGATGAGTTGGAAGAAGATGTGTGAAACAAAAAAAGAGGGTGGAATGGGATTCAAGGATTTGAGGATCTTTAATGATGCTCTTTTGGCTAAGCAGGGATGGTGCATAATGACAAATACAGACTCATTGCTACATAGCTTGTTTAAGGCAAAATATTTTCCAAATAACCACTTTCTAGAAGCTGGTTTGGGGAGCAATCATTCCTTTGTTTGGGGAGGAAATTGGGGCACAATTTCAAAGTTGAAGGAAGGGTGCAGATGGAGAATAGGTTCGGGGAACATAGTGAAAGTATGGACTGATGTATGGGTACCAGGTTTTAAAAGGATTGCTGATATGAACTCTGTGTCTGTTATAGATGAGGAGGAAGCCACTGTGAATTCATTATTTCTCCCTGGGCAGACAGTTTGGGATGATAACAAAATTACAACCATGTTCCCTCCTGCAGTGGCACTTTAGATCATGAAGATTGTGCTTAGTCAAGGAAATTTTGTCATGACTTGCTGGACGATTGAAGCTCATGGTAGATACACAGTCAAGAGTGGTTATAGTTTTTTTAGATCAGTTAATATGGTGACACAAAGTGGTGAAGCATCAAATACTACTCTTTTAAGGAAAGTGTGGAAGTCTATCTGGAAAATGAAACTCCCTCCAAAAATAAGAGTGTTTGCATGGAAAGCTGTCAAAGGAGTTTTACCTACTAAGCATAATCTTTGGAAGAAACATGTAAATATTGCAGAAAATTGTGCTTTCTGTAATGATAGTAGAGAAGATATTTTGCATGTGCTACTCTCCTGCCCGTCAATAAGAGAAGTCTGGATTAGAAACTTTCCAAAGCAGTTACAGGTTGATGACTTCAGCTCCTTTATTGATGTTGTTCTGAAAATGCAACCCTATAATTGTGCCGAGCTGCTGGAGTTGTTCTTTTTAATATGCTGGAGCTGCTGGTATAGACGAAACATGAAGATTTTTTAGGGAAAAGATGTTCATGCTGAAGATATATTGGGAAGTGCCTTGGCTACGCAAAAAGGGTTTCGTGAATTGAGGAACAAACCTCTATCTGTAATTAGGCAGCACTGCAGATGGGAAGTGCCACCACCTGGCACTTTCAAATTGAATGTAGATGGAGCTTTCTCTCAAGATGGATCTGTGGCAGGTATAGGTGTTGTGTTGACAGATTCAAAGGGTGAAGTTATAATGGCGGCAGCGATAAGAGAAAGGGCAAGTCTAAATGTTCTTGAGCTTGAAGGTCTAACAGTCCTTAGGGGGCTACAGTTGTGTCTTCATCTTGGCATCTATCATTTGTCAATTGAATCAGATTCTTTCTTGGTTGTAAATGAGTTTAATCGTAATGGACAGTCTATGGTCACAATGGGGAACATAGTTAGTGAAGTCAGGAAGTTAATGCATCGTTTTCAAACATGTGTTCTAAAACATGCAAATAGAAGCTGCAATACAGTAACTCATACTCTTGCCAAGCTTGGTTTGCGTGTCTCGAAAATTAGTTTATGGTGGGGTTCTTACCCGGATGTAATTGCTAATTTCATTTGGCTTGATTCTTCTTTGTAATTTGTTTTATCATATGAATTAAGAGTTGGATTTCCTATAAAAAAAAATAATAATGCACTTATCTCTATTGAAAGTAACCATAAAACGTTTATCACATAATTGACTTATGCTTAAAAGATTGTGTTTTAGACATTCAACAAGTAGCACATCTTCAACTATTAGAGAAGATTCATTACCAATTTTACCTATCCCCACGATCTTTCCTTCGAGTTGTCTCCAAATGTCACGTGCCCTCCATCTTTGGATGTTAGATTAATGAATTTGGTCTTATCTATCGTCATGTGTCTTGAACATACACTATCTAAAACCCATTTATTTTTTTCTCATAGAGAACTTCATGCATATTTACAAAAACAATTAAGATGATTTTTCTTGGTACCGAAATTATTTGGGTCCTTCATTTATTAGTATTAAAAGAAATAAGATTTTTAGATACCCATATGACCCTAATAGTCATTGTATGTTTTCTTCTAATAGGACAAACATGATAATTATGACCATTTCCGTTACAAAAATTGCATATAACATGTGACATATATGAAGAACTTGAATGATTGTAATAGTATCTTTCTTTGAAAACGTTATTTTTATGAAAAAGGGTTTTGAATACTAGACTTTGATTTAGAAGGATTATTAAAGAAGTTTTTATAAGGTTTATTTTTTTGTTTTGGCAAATATCATAAACCTGCCTTGTCAAAAACATATTTTTGACTACTAAGAAATTTTTTAAAATTCCTTTTTTCGTTTTCAATAATCTTTTCTAAATGAGTCACTTTCTTCTTCAACTCATGATTTTCATTTTTTGAAATGATGTTTTATTTTCTTAAAACATCAATTTTGTTTGTTAAATAATAATTTTTCTTTCTCAAAGTAGTATATTTGATATCCAATTTATCAAGTTCCTCATATAACGCTTCCAGAAATTATGCGATTCCTCATATGAAAGATTCTCAATTGAAATATTGTTAAGATTTGTTATCTCTTGGTCATCCTTAGCCATAAGACAAAGACTTGCCTCTTGTTCATTGCTTGTTTTGCTGTCTGAGCTACTTAAATCATCATCCTATGTAGCTTAAATTTTTTTCTTGCCCTTGTTTCGATCTTTCTTTAGCATAGCTCAATTTGCCTTGATATGTATAGGCTTATTGCATTTGTAACAAGTTAAAAGGTCATTTGTACTTGCAACTTTCTTGGAAAACTTTTTGAAGGATTTCCTTGGAAGAACTTTATTTTTCTTTAAAAATCTTTGAAATATCCTTGTTAACATTGCAACTTCTTCATCTTTGTCGCATGTTTCCTCGTCTTCATCACTTTCGCATTCATGAGAAACAGCTGTAAGTGCCAAGCTCTTCTTTAGCTTTCCTTCTTCTTCTCCTCTTTTCAATGTGTACTCGTGGGTGATAAGTGATCCGATGAGTTCATTTACCTCGAGTTTCATAAGATCTCTGGCTTCAAGATTTGTCGTCACTTTTGGTTCCCAGCGTTTTGGCAGAGAGCTGAGAATTTTCCTTGGTATCTCCAAGTTGGAATAAACCTTGTCGAGAGCTGCTAAGTTGTTTATAATGTTAGTAAAACAAGTGTACATTGTGGAAATAGATTCATTATCATTCATTCCAAACATTTCCTATTGATGAACAAGAATGAAATTTTGTATTCCTTGACTTGCGAAATCCCTTCACAAGTTACTTACAATTTATCCCAAATTTCTTTTATTGACTTGCAAGTCATTATTCTATTGAACTCATTCCAATCGAGAGCACATTATAAGAAATTTGTAGCCATCACATTCCATGTTAGAGATCTCTTATCTACATGATCTAACTCTTCTTTTTCTTTTGTGAATTTACTCTATCAACAACTTTTGTTGGGATATAAGGTCTGTTTACAATACTTTTGCAAATTTCTCGATCTAGAGCTTGAAGGAATATTTTTATTCTAACTTTCCAGAATGTGTAATTGTGTCAACAAAATAGTGGGGGTGGCCGACCACTAGATTGACTTTCACCAAAGGTAGCTGAAATGTTAGCCATAAGATTTGTACCTCAAAAGATAGTTAATGTTACAAAAGAGCCCCTTGCTCAGATACCAATTGTTGCCTAGATGACTAACCCAAGAGTGGGTGAATTGGGTTGTTTTAAAAGATTAACAATTGTAAACAACTACACAATGTAAAATGTGAATAAAATACTAAGTAGCAATAAATAAAAAGAGTAAGGGTAAGAGAGATGCAAACTCAGTATTTTAGAGAGGTTCAGCCCCACTGCCTACGTTCTTATCTCAAGCTACCCTTGAAGATTTCCAAATTTACTATTCAACCTCATTCAGGTGGAGATAGAAACTTATTACACTTTTGAGCAATATCGCTTCAAAGAATCCGTATAGAACACCTTCTACACTAAAAATCACCTTACGAGTGGTGATTCAACTATTTTCCGTGTAGAACTCCTACTACACTCACAAAGGTCACACACACTCTTTTACTATTTATTCTCACTAGTCATTTATACAAGACATGAAAACAGTATAGCGCAAACTATATATTTCTCAAAATGAACAAGTGTTAAGGCTCAATACTTAGAGAATGGAGATTGAAAGCCTTTGGTGAATGTTGTAAAGCTTGTAGTTGATGTGTAGTGTTATAAGAAAAAATCTACTTACAATAGGTTTGGAGAACCGGTGAGGAACCGTGTCCTACGTGGTACGTTTGAAAATGACGTCGTGTGCATTTTGAAATCAAGTCCCAAAACACCCCATTACCTTCACTTTCTTCCGCTCGATCTAGAACCTTCTCCCCATTCCCATCGTCTTCCCCCACGAAGCCCTGGCCACATCACCAAACCACGAGCCCTGGAAGCCTTGTCGTCTTCACCGAACCACGAACCCTCGAACCCACGAAGCCACATCACAAAATCACTTGGTCTTCTCCACCAGAGCCACGAAGCCGGTTCGTCCCCTCCACCATATTTGAAATCTGAACCACGAATCCCACGAGTTTTGTCGTCTGCACCGAACCACGAACCCACAAACCCACGAAGCCCTGTCGTCTTCAATTACCAGATCTGAAATGTGAAGCCCTAACCCGTTACTTAACCCAATACCCTAACCTCAAAAAATTTGGCATAATCATCAATCGGGCCGAGTCACAAAGTATGCCCTTGCAAAATCAGGTTTGTTTTCTCCCTTTTAATGTGTTTTGGTTTTGGTTTCCCTCCCTTCTCACATTGCGAGTCAGTTATTGTAGTGAGGAAATGGACCCGTGTTTAGGAATATATGTTGGTGAGAAGGATTGGCCATGACTGTGGGGAGGGAAACCATGGATCTGCAAAAATGTTTTAGGGGGATTTTGCCACCCTCACAAGACCATATGGTTGTGTTCCCAATTCATTCTTTGCTCATGTTCCCCTTCAATCCCCTTCTCTGTCCCTCGCTACGAATACGAACATATCAGTTTGTATGTATATGTCTGTGTTACACACACACACACACACACATACATACATATATATATATATGTATACATGTGTGTGTGTGTGTGTGTGTGTGTATATATATATGCAGATGTAGTGAGGCCACTTGTAATTGTTTATTACATTTCCATGACTAGCTTCTTTATAAATGTGCATGGTTGATAACATCAATACTGAGGTCCCTATAAAACACTATCACGGGGACAGGGGGTCATAGAACATGGTGAGTTGAAGCCTGAAGGCTATGCAAGGTGATTTGTTATGAATCTTATTAGCAATAGAAGCAATCTAAATATTTCAATTCTAGATGTATTAACTAGATTTGTAGATTATAAGAACAAGTAATAGATTTCAAATCTCCTTTGCCCAGTTGAGTCTTCGAGCAAATACAATTTTTTTTGTTATCTGATTTTTTTTTTTTTGTTTCTTTTTCCATTGTTAGGAAACCCAATAGATATCCAAAGATTTTAGAAATTATGAGCCAAACCTAGTAGTTTATAGAAACTTCATTACCAGCATTTGCCGCCACTTAGCCATGTGTCATGCATATACTTCTAGGTTTAACTGCATTATAAGGGTAGACAGCCTCGGCAAGAGACTGGGGTAGGACAAGAAGAAAGATATATAAAGTCAATTCTAATTCTATTTGTATTTCATAGCTTACTAGCTTTACCATCTCATGAAGTTAAAATTTTTGGTATCACCAATCAGTGGTGAGCTATAGTTCAGTGGTGAACTATTTTATGGCCAATATGTCTTCCAATTTTTGCAGCACATGTGTTGCGTCGTTGTACCGCATGATCTATAAATTAGCTCTTCTATCAATTTCTATGAAGTGTTCAAAACAATGTAGAGCCTGTTTCCTATTCAATTTTAAAGACTAATGTCTGTATTTTATTTGCAGTTGTGATGTCCTACTTGATCAATGGGTCATAACTCCATCTAATTAGATGCACTAAGCAAGTTGGTGAAGGTACGACTGTGTACGATTTGCTGGTTTGGATTTATTGATTTCTTAAAGTCGTTATGCAGACTTTGTTTAAACCTTTGGCTATACTCTAGTGTGGCCTAACATTTCTGTTCAAGTGTTTGGCATGGTATCACTCCTTAATTAGGTTTCTGAAAGTTCTTTTCTTTACCTTTGTGCTCCCCCTCTCCCTCCATGACAAGAGTCTAGAAGTAATCCCTTATTCTACTTGAAAAAACCTAATCAATATTGATGTACTAGAAATCTACAAAAAATTAAGGATATCATACTTTTCTTGTCAGTTAGACTTGCTTAAACTTTCTTTTCCCTGCTCTTCCCCTTCACCCTTTCTTTGGCTGACAGTGTACAGGTTTAATAACAATTATGTTTTACAATCGGTTTAATTGATTAAGTAGTCCTATTTGTTGAATGTAATACCACTTTATTTATATATACAGCACTAAGTTGTGTGATATTTGGTTGGAGGTTATAGTAATAGATGAATATATGCTAATGACTAACTAATGTTTTGGCAGACCAAATAAAATTTGCATTAGATCCAATATGATTTACAGGAAGTAGGGCAAAGAGTTTGATGTATGTGCATTACTAAGCGAGTAATCCACAACTCACTCTACACAGAATTTAGTGTACCAAAACAATACCTGGTTACACAGGTTTATGATGCCATACGGTGAGTTCTATTCCAGCAAAAAGGTCAAAACCCAAACACTGAAAAATGCAAACTTCACCACACTCAGCCATGTAATCAGAGATAGTAATGAGGTGAATCCATGGGTAATTCACATGACACCAACCCCTCTAGAATTAGTTACAAAAAAGCCTAGTTTATGGATACAATTGGAACCTAACAGCACTATGAATCCTCACCTATGTAAACTTAGAGTTCTGTTTTCAAAAACTTGTACATTAATTTTTTCACCAACTTACATTCATTAATAGAACATAACAGACAAGAAGTGTATGAAATCCTAAACTATATACATCAGAATACAAGATACATAGCCATAATTCTTGAAAGTGTTGAAACATATTTTAATCCTCAAAACTGCTTGTAACTCCTAGTTGTATGAGACTTTGGAAATACAAGTACTCAAAACTGCTTGTAACTCCCATAATGATAGCATCAGTTTCTATAATTCCTGTTAAGCCAAAGCCAAATTAGAGAGTCGTTACAAGTGATAAATATTTCAATTCTTCTATATACAACCGGTTCTAAGTAGATTTTTTGTAAATATAAAGGCCAAAACCAAGTGCCAAAACGGCCACTTAAAAAACTAACTTTAAGAATCAAAGAAACTTATAGCCAAAACTATATCTATATTCCTAGACTTAGTTTTATCCGGAGTTGCTGCTAAACAAAGTGAAGATGCATGCCCACAAAAATAAGATTTTCATAGTAACTAAAGCATATTGGAATGCATACACACAGCAAAAAGAAGAATAATATTATAAAAACATACCCACGATAATCATATCATTACCGTGGTTGTGATCCATCATACTCAACGTGCAACGATTGTGATCCATCTAACCCAAATTGCATCTATAAAAAATATTAACTCATATATTAATGTGATGTCAACTAATGTCAATAAAATACCATTACAGTTTAGATCCACTTACGTTTTCTTGACTTTGAAGTATTGTTTCTCGGGACTGGGTTCCACTAATGTCAGCAGCTGGTATGCTTTTTGGAATAACATGATGATAAATACTTGTAAAAAACATAACAATGCATCATAACTCAAATATAAATTTATACTTATAATATTACTTGCAAGTGTCCAACATTGGAGATGTCCAAATTGGAAGGGCCAAATAGCCTCCTGCAAGTGTCCACGACTGGTGTATCTTCTCCATCTCGTTAATAAAATAGTAACCAATTGTTAGATAATATTTATAAAAGTTCAATAAAGAAGGTAATATTACTTTGCACCTGTTTGCGTTTTCTCTTTCCCTGCACTTTCTTCGTCTTTTCCTTAACTTTCTGCAGGTCTCTTTCCATCCTGGATGCTCTCCTTAGAGATGGGTGGTCTACTTTTCCCTCGCACAACACGTGGACTGAGTACTTGGGTTGAACTACCAATTGTAGTTGTGTCATTTGTCGTGCCACCAACATTTAAATAATTTTGAGTCATCGATGGAGGTTCTTGGTCCACATTATAAAGGTCAATCATTGCATGCAACTTAGTCGTTGCATCCTCAATATGCTTTTTCAAACCCGCTACACAAGTAATCATTTTATAACAGATATTCAACAGACTTGAATATTTATTAGCATCTTCCCGTTGATCCCTTGCGTCATAGCTGCTGTGGATTAATGTTTATCTGCTTTTGATATCCTTCTTCCATCGATTCAAATTATACCTATCTGGCATTGTCTTAATCCTGTTACATTTGAACACGGCGAAGATGTGCCGGCACACTATCCCCTCATTTCAAATAAACCACAAGAACACTTGGCGACTGCATCTTCCTTACTAAAATCCACTGAATATGTAACCAGCTTAGTGAAATCTTCGACATGAACTTCATCTTCTACCAAATAAGTCTTTAATGTACCATTCGCCTTAAGTAAAACTGGGTCCAAGTCGATAATGCCGGTAAGTTGGTGCTGAACTTCCCTGAATTTAGTATTTGTGTATAAATCTTGATATCTCTTTTCAATTGGAGATTTAAAGATGCAGGGAATTGTGACATGAAATGAGTGGAAGTCCAAGCAATTTTCGTTCTCGATTTTTTTTTCAAGGCATTACCATACTGATCGACAAACTTGAAATATCATACTGATCGACAAACTCTTTCAAGTTTGTCTTAGCATGAACATAACCATCAAAAAAGGCGTTCATGCTCTCGCTCTGCTCGGTTGTACTCATTTCAGCCCAAAAAACCTCTTTCAAGAAGGCCGCTCAGTGTATAAACTCTGCAACCAGACATTCTCATGCAAGTTGTACGTGCTGATCAACTCATCCTAACATTTTTCAAACTCTTCCGACGTTTGGGTGTCATACACACATTTCATAAGTGTATTTTTCATTCCACTTTTGTAGGAACCATAACAACTAAGCTTTTCAGGGACTTTCTTCAGGATATGCCACAGACAAAAACTATGTCGGCTTTCTGGGAAAACAATTGCAATTGCATTTTTCATGGATCTGTCTTGGTCGGTGATAATAGGCTTTGGCGCTATACCATCCATACACTACAATCAGGTATGAAATACCCACACGAACGTCTCAGTATCCTCAGAGGAAATCAAGCTAGCTCCCAAATAAATTGATTGCCCATGGTGGTTTACACCAACAAATGGTGCAAAGGGCATCCCATATCGGTTCGACAAGTATGTGGTGTCGAAGGTTACCACATCACCGAAATATTGATAGGCTGCTCTACTAAAAGGGTCTGCCAAGAATACATTCTTTAACCTCTCGTCATCATCCAAGTCTATTAGTGCAAAGAACCTCAGATTTTTGTACTGCATTCGTAAAAAGTAGTCTCGAAGAGCTCCAGCACCACCTGCACCCAGTCGTAGATGTCGTGCCTTGTCGATGTAGTTACAACAATCATTTTCAAAAAACGGGAGGTTCTCAAAACCACCCGCGCCAACAACAAGAGAGTCGAAACTCTTATTCATTCGGATTCCAGCCAAATCATTTTTATCTAGGACTCTTTTAACGGATTCACTCACTTCTTTATTATATCGAAATAAGTGAGATTTCTTTGGACTGAGGCCGTAGTTGTGGATATTGTGAACTGTAGTCAACCGAAACTTTCCATCAGCAGCTTTTAAGGCATTAATCTTTGCCTTACATTCCGTCTTCCTGTTGGGCGTGGGTTGGCGACATTCAAAATCCTATTCCGGGTCTTCCCACCACAAGCACAAGCAATGGTGACATATCTAACAGTCTCATCCTCTCCTCTCTCACTCCTTTTTTTCATCACCCCAAACCCACATTTCTTACCATTTCCTTATAATAACTCATTAAATCTTTTAGGGAATTAAACTCTATCCCCGACTTTGGCTCATCATCACCATCCATTTGCACTTTCTCAGATGTTCCGGCTATACCATACTCGGTTTCTTGTGCATCTGGTCTATCAAGATTAATTTCTTCAACTCTAGAAGATGTACATGGTGATTCAGTGTCCCCAACATCAGGTCTATTATCCTCCGTACCAATAAATCTGCTTGTAACGGAGCTTGTATTGCTGAGAGACAATTGACCTTCCATGTAATGTTGAAATGGGTAACTAGGATTCTGGCAAAAAGAATAAAAAAACTGCAATTAAACTCATGAAAATACCAACTTATTAAAATTAAACTCAAAAGTAGTCTCTAACCACCTGTAGGTTGCTTGGATATTGGTTGGTAGCGGGATATGATAGAAAAGCCGGTGACCATGCAGACACTGTACATAGTAACCGTGCATTGGGATGTTTGGAGAAGTTGATGGTATGTCCTAAAATGTTATTGGAAAAATTATTGATGTACTTTGAAAATAAATATTAACTAATCTCGAATATAAAGTTATTGATATATTAAATAAAATAATATACCGCGGATAAGGGATTTGAGCTAGATGGTTTTAGGGTAGATGTATGTTCTTTTTCTTTTTCCATGCTGAGAGGGAGACAAATGCAGGTTGTCAATAGCAATATTGTATAACTCAAACCACATTAAAATCTATGTAATACCAAAATATAACAATTTTGGACCACAATAACCCAAAAACCACATTAAAATCTATGTAACACCAAAATATAACAATTTTGGGCCACAATAACCCAAAGCAACGACTATAGATACAAATCAGACACATGTGATACAAAAGCATAGAATTAGATAGCGTGCTTTCCCACCTATTTCTCTTTCATTTCCAAGAAATGGCATATAGCCAAATTGCTGTGTCTCGTTAAAAGCAGCGAATCTTTTTACCTCCCCCAAATTTAGTATATAGATAATAATGGAACTTGCTGGTTTCTAATGTATCATTAGATTCTCCTCCTTTACTCTTTTTAAGGACCAAATATTTATAGCACATGGGAAGGTTCGATCTAAAATAAATTAATAGAACTTAGATAGAGATAGTTCAACTTTTGTGAAAATTACATCAAAATCTACCATCGAGCTAACCAATAATGGAGAGAAGATATACTTAAAAATAAATGTTCTGATATTGTAAGACCCTCACTTGTGCTTGTAATATTAGTTTTTACTTTGATGAGTCTTGTTGCCAAAAGATAAGTTGGCATTCGTGGAGCTTTCTGGTCCTACCACTATAAAAAAAAAAAAATGTATGCTATAAAGTTCTAACTACAAGTTCTCCATATAATGCAAAGAGGTGGATGAGCCTAAAGCAAATGGCATCCATGGCCATTGACCCTATAATATTTTTGGGGCTGAAGGCTTCTGAGATTGACACACCAGCTAATTGTTGCATTGCCAGATGGCAAGGTGGTTTTTTGGGTACCATTCAATTGCTCGAGATTGGCATTGTACAGCTGAATCACTTTTACCTCATTCTATGTAATGTGCATTAATGATTTTTTTCATTACAGGCCATCATTCACTCAAACTACTGTATGCTACGATATTATACTCCAAATGCCTCACTATGATTTTTTTATTTTGTTTTAAGTTTCTTTTTGGCTTCATACTTGCAAAAAGGAGAAGTTTTGTGTGGGGTGATACGTAAAAGAAAAATAATAA
Source organism: Juglans mandshurica (assembly GCA_022457165.1). Lineage (NCBI taxonomy): Eukaryota > Viridiplantae > Streptophyta > Magnoliopsida > Fagales > Juglandaceae > Juglans > Juglans mandshurica. Next base: position 14,478,971 of record CM039620.1, read on the forward strand.
GAGAAAACTAGAGAAAATATCGGGTGCTCTTGGATGTGTACTTTGATAACAATAAAATATGAATTTCTTGGAGAACATGCCGTCTGGTCGGTGAAATCACTACAAGAAAAATAGACTTTTGTGACCATTTAATTGCGACGAAAATGCTATTTGTGACGAAAATAGACTCATTTTAACTGTAAATAATTATTTTGCTGAAATTAAATGGCCACAAATAAACAGTTTTCTTATAGTGAATGTGAATGCACAATTTGAAGCGAGCCATGCATCTGAGCCTGTACATTCACATACCAATATTTCTTTTCCTCCCAAAAAAAAAATGGTTTTACTTTTTATAAGCAGCAAACAAAAAGTGCTGCCAATTATTTTTCAGGAGAAGCACAAACAAAAGAGCAGGTACATGAAGAAGCAGATCTAATCTAAAAGAACAACAGAAAATAAAATCTAAAAGAAGAGAAAGAAATACTCGACAGTGGAAGAAGCAGCTCTGGAAATCAAGAGTAGACTCACGTCGACGGCGGCTCAGATCTGGAATGTGTGACGAACGGCAACCGCAACAATCGGTTCTTCAATCCACAACGGCAACCACAGACGGAATCGTTCCGATGATGGGTCTCTGGGTTCAGCTCGACCACAGACGGAATCGCTTCTTTTTGTTTCAGTTTCAGTTTCCCTCCCTTTTGCATATTTCTTTCATACGTTTTCCTTTTTTTTTTTAATCAAATATCAGCTGAAGTGGCAGTACCACGTTAGCCGGTTCCGCGCCGGTGGTTGTATATAGAAGAATTGGTGTTATAATTTTGAGAATCTCAAGTGAGCTATTTATAGACATATGAGATTTACTTTTCAAATTTCAAAATATTTAAATGTGAAAAAGGAACACGACTCAATTTTCAAATAAAAGTTTCTCATTTTTACAATTGTCAAAGATAACATCATTTACTTATTAAAATTTTCAAACAAAAGCTTATAATTTTCGCATATGTAAAAAAAAATTATTTATTTTTTCAAATTTTCAAACAAAATCATTTACCTTTTGCATATTTCAAAATGAGCATTAATTACTTTTCAAATATTTCAAACAAAATCATCTACCTTTTGTATATGTCAAAAAGAACATCACTCACTTTTTAAAATTTTCAAACAAAATCTATCTTTTGCATGTGTCAAAAAGAGTATCAATCATTTTTCAAATTTTCAGAATTCAAACTTTCAATCCTATTATGCACATGTAAAAGATGACAATCAAACATCTTTAAAAAATTTAAATTTCAAACTTTCAATTTTTGAAATATATCATGCATATGTGAGAAATTCTGATTGATGCTTTATGAGAAAATATTTTTTTTTAGCCTTAATCCTATTTCAAATTTTGAAAGAGAAGTACAAAGTTACTCTAAGAGCTTTATTTGTAAGCTTGTTCCCTTTGTTGCTCATGTTTTGTACGTTGATATGTTTGGCTTCATTATGTGTACAACTTGAGCTTGAGATTCATTTATGTTTGAACTTGTTTGTTATCATCAAAATCCTTATACAGATATATAATTATATGATGTTTGAAAACTTGGATTCAACGCTTTAAAATTTAAGACTTTTGTAGAAACAAGATTTTGTCACACACATTGCTGCTAATACATGTAACCTCCACCTGCTGCTCACAAATCCACATTCAAATAATTCAATATGACTAGTGAGTATAACATTTATTTGCTTTGACATTTTGAACAAATATAAAATTTTCACACACTTAAAATATGAGTCATTCTTCCCAGATTCTTCTTCCCCTCACTCCATGCCAAATACTTCTTGTTTTCTTGCTTGTATCTTCTCGATTCTAAATTGGGAACGAATGAAGTTGAAACTTGTGTACAACTGCAGTGGCTCAAAAAAGAAGAAGAAGATAATTCAGTAGTGGGGTGGTGGCTAAGCTTTGCTGCTTCTAGTTCTTGATTAGCCAAACTAGGTCTGACTCTGAGAAGGCAAAAGACCACCTTTCTCAAGAACATATCTTATATATAATACAGTGAACATTGAATCTACACTTCGATAATATACCAAACTATTAGACCTGTGAGGTCACGAAGATTCTAGTGCAACAGCCAACCCACTTTGCTAAGCAAAATAACGTCGAAAAAGAAAGAAAGAAGAAAGTCTTCATGTTAATCAAATTAGCTAATCTAAAGTGACATGGAACTGCTAAATAATTAGAGTTGATCCTTATTTGATAAGAAAGATCATTATGCTTTCTCCTTAAATTAAAAAAAAAAATGTCATGATTGGAGAAGAAAATATTTTATCTTAAAAGAACGGTATGAAAGGAAGGGTGTGTCACAAAGCCATGATCTTGGGGGTGAATAATTTCTTTCTCTTCAGCCGACACAAGCTCCATAAACTCCACAAACAGTTAGTCAAAGAACTCAGCTGGCCAGTTACCATACACAAATGAAGCAGATTACAACTCCATATTAATGCAGCAAAGACTAATCTATATGACTTTGCAACAAAGCAACAACATGTACAGACTCATGCTGGACAGCATCACCATCAAGTGCAAGCAATGAATCCCAAACAACATCCCAATCATATATAACAGTACTAATATTTAACAAGCGTTTAGAACAGAGTCTCAAATTTTCCTCAAACGATACCGTAATCGCTCCACCTGATCAATACAGAGTACTATGAAATCACGTCTCCTTATAAAGATCACCCAGTGACGCCCACGTGGCTAGGAATGGTTTGTCTCCTTATGAAAATCTTTTACGTGGCGTTGGCCATACTTCTATCGTCATAGGTGTAGCCTGCAGGTTCTTATTCCTCCTTTCCTAGGCATGCTCTTGTTAAGATGTCATTGCTGGAGCATGGGGCCTAGTATGTCACTACTGCTTTTTGAGCACTTCTATATTGTCTCGGAGCACTCCAAGCTAAGTACTAGGCTTTTCATTGCCTACTTCTCGCCTTTTGTCAGGTTAGCACGTCCTTTACTTGCCCGGTGCTGGGCGCGACTCCTTGGTCACCTTGTTCTATAGGACTCGAAAAACTAGTTTGATTCAGGCTGATTCAGATTCGATAGTTAAGAAACCGAATCGATTTTAATAAACTTTTTAAATAATCACTTTAATCAACTGATTTAGGCCGATACATATCGATTCTATACCGATTTAAAGCGATTCCAACCAATTCAAAATTGTATTTATTTTTATGTTATTTGACAACAGTTTTTTTTTTTTTTTTTAATTTCTTATACAAAAGTATGATAGAACTAAACATATATTAACTTTTTATCATTGTATTCAATAAAAATCACAAAAAAATTAAAAAATAAAACATGTAATTCTTTATTTTCTTTACTTGAACAAAAAAATAAGGATATTGAATATTTTATATTAAATTTGTGGTAGGGCATAAAATATTACATTTGTTATGTTCTTATAACTTATTGGGCTTTATCTTCTTCGTATATGAGGCAAAACAAATGTGGACAATCGAGGTTAAATACATAAATTACATATTTATTGAAATTATTTAGATTAATATCATTTTTATTGACATCAGTTAATAAATTTATATTTTATACTCTTTTGTACATGATATAAAATGCTTAAATTACATTATATGTGATTTTTAATACTTTTTATCAATATTGAAATAACCAATTTAAAATTATCATGAATCATCTAATTCAATTTGTTGAATCGTCCAATTCATTAAATCAGTCCTTGCCTGATTCCGAACCTGATTTTGATTTTTTGAGCCTTGGTTCTACTCGTGCTGCTCGTACTAGCTTTGCCCGCCACAACATGCTACTAGCCTTACCTCATCCTTGCCCATTGCTCGCCTGTCTATCTTATTCATAGACAATACCTTCATATACACCCAATCTCTTTCCTCAAAGGTCAAATTTCTCCTTCTTGTCTCGGCATAACTTTTCTGTCAACTTTGTGTCGTAGCTATCTTTTCACATACAACTTTGACTTGATCCTTCATCTCTTGGATTAGCTCCTGCCTAATGAGCTTACTTTATAGGACTTCATAAGGCGTCATTTGAATAGTCACCTAATAGCTATTGTTATAAGTGAATTCAATGAAGGATATCTAATTTTCCCAAGTGCCTTTAAATTCTAAAACACACGCTCTCAACATGTCTTCCAATGTTTGGATAGTCCACTCCGACTGACCATCTGCCTATTGCTGATAGGCGCTACTAAACCTCAGCTTGGTGCCCATTGCCGCTTGTAAGCTCTTTCATAAGTGGGAAGTAAACCTTAGATCTCAATCTGTAGTCTCAAAGAAAGACTTATACATACATACATAACTTTGCAAAAGAACTTTTATAGCTTACTATAAAGCAACTCATAAAAGAACATGACCATAATTACTTACCTATATCCTTATGCAACTAAGTTATTCATTCATTTTTCCAAACCTTTCAATCAAGTCCTATAATAATTTAATAATCATGTAAATTCCTATGTCATTTAGCATTAGGTGTGTTGTGCTTCATGCATGGATTTCTCGATTGTCTCTATTTTATGTTTATTCAATACCATGCTATTATATGCTTGGTTTCATGCTCATACTATACTCAGTTTAAGGCTTCTAACTATGTGACTGATTTCATGCTTGTGGCATTCTCGAGTCTAGGGGTATTGACATGCTCGGTTATAGGCTTGTAACATGCTTGGTTTAAGGGCTTCAATCATATTAAGTTCTGGACCTCTATCACACTCGATTCTAGGGTTTAAACCATGCTTGGTTTTTGGGTTTCATAACATGTTGGGTTTAGGTCTTGGCTAAGCAATGTGTACTCGGTTTAGGGTTTATGGGATTCTATCATTATTTCCTTCTTACTCTAACATGCTTAGGTTTTAGTGTATCTAGTGAGATGAGTATTTACCTAAAGCAACTGAAACCTATTAAGCATGGAGTAGCCGAGAAGTTTGTGGTTTCAAACCCTAATTCCTCATGAATTGTGGGTCAGTTTTAAAGGTTCTCTATCATGCTCGGTTGGGACCTACTATGGGTGCATGGTTGAGGGTCATGGTGTTGTGAGGGTGGTGGTGATTATAGATGATGATGTGCTCTGTATAGGGTGGTTTAGGGTGTGTATGTGCTCTGTTACATAGTGCTCAAACTGTGGCATAGTATTTGCATATGCTTGGGTATATGGTGCTTAACCTGTAATCTAAGTGTGTGCATATGCTTAGGTAGGGGGTGACCAACCCGTGCCATGTATGTGCCTGTGATGGTGTGAGAAAATACAAGAGAAATACAAGGGAACTTACCTAGAAGTAGGATGGTGCTCAACGTGAATATTTGGTGATGGTGGCCTAGTATGTATTTTGTGAAGTTAGGGTTGTGGCTTGAATTTTTGTGGACAAAGAGAGCAATAAGGTGTGAGGCACCAATGAGCGTATTAAGTGTGTGTGTGCGCCAAGTTTGGGGTCTTAATTATAGAGTTTATAAGATGCAAGTCCAAGTGAGGTAAGACTCCTAGTGTTTTTCCCTAGTGGAAACTGAAACATGCTTGGTGTCTTAGTCATCCTAGGATTTTCAGCTAGGGCTAGAGTTCTTGACTTAGACTAGGTCAGTCCTAGAGTTTTGGATAGGGCTAGGACATTTATTAATCTAGACTTGATCTTCCCTAGGGTTTTCGAATAGGGTTAGGAGATGTGATTTCATTTCGAGTATTGATTAGATTAGGAGTTGTAATTAAGTTAGGAGTTGTTGTTAGGCTGAGAATTGTCATAAGATGTAACACCCCGTTCCTTCTTTCTGACGTAAGCAAATTTGACTGTGAGTCTCGTTATGCGTATCAAACCTCGATGGCATGTTTCTGAAGATATTATGTGATTTCTAAAATATGCCCAGTGTTTTAAATGCACTGGAAATATTTATATGGGGTATTTCCAGTGTTATTGAACTACACTTGATTGTAAATAAGATAATTATAATATATTTGAAGAGCTCCAAAAATATTATAATTGTAGGAAGCCATTTTAATATCATTTATTAAAATAATTTCAGCTATTAAAATATTATGAGACTTAAATTATGTTGAAAAGTCTAATTAATTAAATGGTTTTATTCTTTTAAAGATATTAAATAAGACTTCATCATTTTATTAATGATAAAGGAATATTATTTTATAAACTAAAGTTTAGTTTAAATAATATTCTATCTTAATTCCTCTTAGTGTTTTTAAGTTAAATCGGTGTTCAATCTCTTACTGTTAGATCGTTTTGAAGATCCCAAGATGAAGGGCCTGGATTAAATACCCAAGCCCCCTCTCTTTCTCTCTCACTTTTCCCTTCCCTCTCTCTCTCTCCTCCCTCTCCCTTTAGCTTATGCTACACGCCCCCCTCTCACCCGATTCTCCCTCAGCCCAGCCCAGCACCGCCGTGCGCTGCTCGGCCTCACCGCCACCACCATCAGCCTCCTCTCACGCCGAGGAGCTCCTACCACCGAACCAAGCCTCCATCTCGCAGCCACCCTCTCCCATGCACGCCCGCAGCTCCTCATGCACAGCCTCACCGTGCGCAGCTCCTAGCGCCGCCGTATGCAGCTACTCAGGCCACCGCACCTCCACCACCTCACACCGGCCACCACCTCTCACAAACCCAGCCGCCACGAACCTCCCTCTTCCTCTCCGTCGCACACACGCACACTACCCATAAATGGGTTTCACACAGTTTTACCCCCACCGACAGCCTTAGCGCTGCCGTGCGTTAGTCCTATTCCCACCGAGCACCTCCCCTGACCACCGTGACTCCTTCTCGAGCTCCTCTGAGCCATCCAAACCCTCCACCTCTCACAAGCGCTCTCTCTCTCTCACGGACACTCTCTCACGCACAGCCTAGATCCGTCGCTGTGCCACTTCCACCTCGCCACCACAGCTCCACCAGCAACCCCCTAAGCTCCTCCATGGCCAGCCACGACCAGCCAAGCTTCCCCTTCCATTTCCATGCTTTGGGACGCACGGATTCCCTTTGGAAACCCACGGCTCCGCCGTGTTCCGCCACCCTAACCACCATGAGACCACCCTTAGCCTCCCTTGGCCTCCCCTAGCCTAGCCCTCAGTCCAAACCGCCACTTTAAGTGGTGAACAGCCACCATACATGGTGGACAGCCACTGTACGTGGTTTAGCCGCCACGTACGACCCTTCCGACGCCATCAACCGTGATGGTCAGCGAGCAATGCACGGGTCAACCCCAACAATGGTATAACCCCCTATCCCTCATTATTTATGTTAGTTGGATGGTTAGGTTGTGGACTATGTTGTTAGTAATTGTGGAGTTCGTTGTGTAGTGAAGTGTTGGGCGTATCTGTGTAGTGTGCTATGAAGTGTTGTGGACTGTGTTGTGAAATGTGGGTGTGAAGTGTGTGCTGCAGTAGTGATGTGGCGTAGTGTGTGACGGGAGTACACGTGAAGTGTACTCCATGTGGTGGAGTGATGCACCATACGGCGTGTATGCCGTAGTGGTAATGTGGCGTAGCGTGTATGAAGGGAGTACACGTGGAGTGCACTCCATGAGGTGAAGCGATACACCGTGTGGCATGTCGCAAAGACAATGATGGTTGTGTAGTTGATGGGTGTAGAACGTGGTGAGTAGTGTCGGGAACTGTAGAACAGTGTCCTGAAGTAGCTGTGATGTGGCCCGTAGTCTGAGGTGACAAGTGTCATCGTGTTTGACTTATGGCTGGGAGTATGTGCGAAGTGACAGAATAAGTGTAAGAGTGCGCAGCAGAAGCATGACTGGGAAATGTCACGAAGTGACATGGTTAAACCAGAAGTCGTGCTTGTGATGAGTGAGGAGTTAGCATAAGAGTAATGTAGCGGGAGGTCAGGTGACGTGACAAGGTCACGGTGTAGCTTGAGAGTAGTCTCGAGCTATGACGTGACGAAGGGTGTAACTATGAAGAGAGTCTTGTCGTTTTAAGTGTTGGGATGAACTGTTAAAAGGGACGGGTAGCATGAAGAGTCATGCTAGCTGGGTTAAGAGAATGTTGGTATCGGATTATGGGCTTGTTTACACAAGTAGGTGATCAACATGTTATATGTTGGTCTTAGGTGATAAATGGGTAAGGTACATGTGTAGTCTGGTGAGACACATGTACCGGACGGATTCACCATATGTAATGGGTAATCTGTCCTAAGCATGGTTACACGGTGCTTAAGACTCAGAGTTGGCCTAGAGCCGTGTGGCGTGTATGGATGGAATGAGGATTTAGTGTGAGCTAAGGGGCATGGAGGTAGTGACCGGTGTATTGTCTAGGATTGGGATGCGTGACTCCGTAGGTAGGAATCATGCGTCGGAATGTGGTCAGTAAAAAGAATAAGAGGAAGGTCTTAGTGTCTTAATCCTAAAGTGAATCATGAGTTCACTTTAGTAGATGAGCACTTGATGTAAGATCTTAAGTTTGGAAGAGGTAGTGACTGTAAGTAGATTCTGAAGGGTCTAGCACAATAAGGGGCACGTAAGAGCACGGGATAGAAGGAGAGTATTCTAAGTGAATTGTAGTTTATGTCTTCTAAGTTTAGTTGCTTATGCACTAAATAGAGAATGACGCTAAGGTTACGTGTATGCATGTAGGTTGCCGTCTGACACGCACATGAACGGACTGCATGATATGAAAGTAGCATGGTGTCCAGGTAGGTATTATGTTCATACTCTTCTAGAGTTTTCTAAACGATATGAAAATGAAAATGAAATTTTTTTCCTTTACGATACTTTACGAAACAAAAGGAAACGATGTTTTCTGAAAAACATGCTAACTGTTTAAAGGTATACGTATGTATGGCCCTTTTTGGCAGCCCCTTTTTATGCAACCAAAGTATTAATTGTATGCATATGAATGGATGACTATATGCAGTATCTATTGTATGTATTTTCTACGAACAAGAAATGTTGAGGCTTAAGCCTCGTGCTTTAAGTGATGCGTTAAATGATGCCATGGAAGATGATGTTTAAGCTCTTGCTTTTAAATGATGCTTTTGCATGAATGAACTGTTAAATGAAAAGGACTGAAAAACAAAGGACTGAACTGAAAGAAAGGACTAAAATGAAATGCATGAAAATATGTAACGGCATATGAATGAATGAAAAGGGTACCAATGGACTGGGCAGATTGCAATGCTGCGTAAGTAGTACTGGTAGTGCACCCAGTGCTGCCCCCTGACGGAAAAGGGATTCCCAACCTGTGGCCACAGGCGGAGTCCGGGTCTAAAAGATCGCTAATCCCAACCACGGGGCGTAATAGTGTGTACAGGCCAATGAAAGTGATAAGAAAGAATGTATGAATACATGAATGCATCAAACTCTTGAAGAAATGAAAGCACTGACGGGAGATACGTTTTACGAAAAGAAAAACCCCGTCCAGTGACGTTTTCAACAAATGCATGTATGCATGTACGTATAGTATGTATGGTATAATGAATGCATAAATAAAAACCTATGTTATTATATTTTAACAGTATGAAGTAATGCTTACTGAGCATTCGACTCATTTTAGTTTTTATGTGTGCCCCTCCCCCAACAGGAACTGAATGAGCAGTACGCGTCAAGACGGACACTGCCCAAGGGGAAGAGCACAGAGGTCTAGGCATAAGCGTTTTAACTATATGAGAGGTCTTTTTATCTTAAAATTGATATTTTCCGCTGTAAACCTCTTTTATTCTCAAATCACATTTTATTTTATAACGTAGAGTCTTGCACCCTGCATATGGAAGTAAAAAGTTTTAAATCGAAAAATAATTCTCGTCGTCATTTCTAAAATCATTTTATAAAAAGTCTCACCTCAAGGATGAGCGTTACATAAGATTAGAAGTCATGATTGAACTAGGAATTGTATTTATATTAGGAATCATACTTGTACTAGGAATCCTAATTGGAGTAGGTTTTTATACTAACCTAGAAGGCTTACTCCTGTGGGCTCTTTATTGGGCCTGGGCAAGCATAGTTCTTGGGCCTTGCTCACCCTCCCTTAATCTTAATGGGCTTGGCCCAAACCCATTTGTTAGGCTAAGTCCAAAATTATTTTCTAAAATTAAAAACCGTAATCATAATGTAATCCTAATGTTCCTAATTTAGAAACTTGAAGGTTTGGGGTATTCCATTACTCGCGACCACTTCTCTCCATTGTGCATTTCACGGTGCTTGATGCAGATAGGAAAGTTCAAGTTCCTTGCTTGTTATGCTTTACGGGGCCGAAACAGACCTCACCAGCTTGGCGACCCAACTATAGCCAAACTACTAGGGTTGGACCACTAGCACCTTGACAAGCTCCATGCACCACTGCCACTTGCCCTGGCCAATCAATATTTAGTTGTACAATGTGCTCTGACCATTTCGCATTTCTTTGGAGCAATAGTGGGCGAGCAAGAAACGATGCCAACCAGTTGACTCCCAGCAAGACCACACATATAGTAACATCCGACAAACATAACGTCACCACTGCCAAGACCATGTGCATGCCGCTTGGCCTAAAAAGGAAAAACAAAAAAGAAGAAGACATGAAGGAAGGCAATGACAAAAGTAGCATGAAGACTTGGACAAAAGTGAAGTAGTATATGCCAAACATCCATGAGTGCTTAGTCGCCACGTGCATGGTAATAAGATAAGTTGTGAATGGTCACTGCATCATTGGAGAGGTGGAACACTACACCGGGCACATGGTTGTTTGCCTGCCACTATCATTCTTGTGACAAAGCGCCAAGACTAGTAAAAGCTCCAGAACAACCAAAAAGACACATGAAGAACTCTTCGCCCAACACTCCCACTTAATGGCAACCACTCTTTGCCAGAAAAAAGTAGAAAACTTAAAGTTGTAGCCGAATGATTCAAGTTTGCTTTTCCAAGCCTTAATATATAAATTTATTTGTGCTAACGAATTTGGATTTTGGATGTTATCACTATAAAGCTCCTTAAGTCTCTACGAGATTCTAAAGGAATAGAAAAATGGAAACATTGAAACATGGGGATGAACAAGTGGATAAGCGACGCACTTCGCTTGCTAGTCCTAAGTAATTAATAGCGCTTAGGCTTAACCATGAGTCACGATATGCACAAGCAAAGCAATCTGCATCAAGCGAGACAAATCACAACAAAAAACCACTCAAAGACAAGCAATCTCCATCAAGCGAGAATCACTCAATGGGAAAAAAGCTTCAACAAGAAAAACTCCATGTCACCTCAAGTCTCATCTGGGCACCTCGGGCCTCACTTGAGCACTACATGAATTGAATTCTTACCAAACGTCAAGATGCTCAGCTCAGTATTTCAAGTCTCAAATTCCTGATTTGGGTTATTTAACTAACCGGTTTGGTTCTTGGTAAAAACCTTTCAGAGCAATCGGGTCGTCCTAGCGTTAAGCACCCAAACCCTCCACAAACCAAGGCTAACAGGACCATGGCAACTGATGTGTGTCCAAAAAATTGAGCCCTCCGTAAACAAATTGAGCTCTATCTTGGCAACCAGCACGACACCTCTGCGATCAAGGCTAGCATGACCTTAGCTATCGACACATGCCCAAGAAATTGAGACCGACATAAATATTGGCTTGATACTGACGACCAAGTCTATCATGACGTTGGTGACAATAGTGCAATCGAGCACGCCTCCCACCACGGCCAACAAAGCCCACATACGCCATAACCACAATAGAGAGGTTGAGCACACCTCCCGCCATATGCCTTTGCCACAATATCCAAGTCTGGCATGCAAGAAGGGCTCCAGTAAACAAGGCACATCTATAATAGCATGGTAGGGCAAGGTTCCCGCCATGACAACGATTGAGCAAGTCTCCCATTGGATTAACCCTGCTACCTAACTCTAAAAAATTCAAGCCTAGGATGAAGCCAAGAGCAACTTCAATAACAGCACACCATAAATTTAGTGGATGAATTTTTTTAGACTTTAGGAACATCGTGAAAATCCCAGAAATGTTTTACAAATCGAGCAACGCGTAGGTTTTAGTCTATCAGCATAGTCATCTTACTACTCACTATGATGTCAGAAACACGATTTTACTTCTTTGAGCTACTTAGGAGTGTGAGAATGAGAAACAGTCTACTCCATTAGTCTTAGATTAATATTTAGTATTTTATGGCATAATAAACCAATTTTCATTTTCCGGACAATAGCTATTTGAAAACGCGTTTTGATTTGTTTGAGGCACTTTAGGAATTTTATTTCGCGAAATGAAGTACACTCCTAGTTTCATAGGATTATTTAGGATTTTATGGTGTAAAGTTATTTTCACCATTTGCGGAGTGAATAGTGACTCATGTGTAAGCACCATGTGGCACACAATCCAATTATTTTTAGATCACAATGTGGAATGTCTAAATCAGTCTAGAGGAGTTTCATTTGGACACTTGGCAAGATCTTAGTCACACTTGATGAATAGTATAGGACACTTGGCACTAAGAGGAACCATGAGATGGAAATATGAAGGAAATGAATGAAAAATCAAGTTTTGTGATCCTGTCACCTAAGCCAAACACTATTTCATCCAACCATTCATTTTTATGACAAACCAAAAAGGGCTTCAACCCTAGTGAAACTCCAAATACTTTAGATCCAATTGAAACCCTAAGACCTTAACGAAAACCAAAACCCTAAACGGTTTTCCCAAAGCCAAAGTGGTTACCCCAACCCTAAATGATAACCAGTTTTAGCTCAGTGTTTAATTACTTAATTAAATTACTTCCACATGCTATTAACTATTCAAATTCATGTCATTACACCTTTAGCCATTCTTTTATACCATAGTATTCATTGAGCCAAGAAACATTGGGTTTGGGCTTGATAGAAACCGAAATCCCAAACCAAACCCTATTAAAACCCCAAATGAGGCCTAATCGGTTTAGGCCCATTAAGGTTTCCGAAATTGCACCACCAATGCAAGGCTTCTAGAGGAACTTTCTTTCCTGCCATGAGTATCCTTTCACTAGGCAGTAAAGAAACCTTACTGCCCTAGTTCAGTAACAAATAGTGCTTGGATGGGAGGCCAAAAAGCAACCTTAAAACCATCACCCTTCATGGCCAACGGCAACCCAAAACCATGGGCAGTATGGCACACAGTTTTTATCATTTTTGGCTGACAACCCATCACCTAAAAGTCATTCTCACATCCCCTTTCAACCCCTCCAGAATTATAACTGTCTTTGTAACACCCTAGTTCCGGATGGGGTCAGAGAGTTATTGCCTTTTACTTAAAATCATATATTACAGTACATATATAAACTTCAATCTCTCAATGCCATATAAAATTATTGTTTCAAACCAACTACCTCAATATCATCAACCTCCAAAAATACCAAGTCATCAAAACACATCAAAGTTAATTAATAAAATTAGTCAATACTTATAGAAACCTTCTATGCTTAAATCATTTCACCCATGCTCCATAATCTTGATCATCAGTTGAAATATTCAAATCATCTAAAAGATATTGTGGAGATAAGGGGATGAGTTATCAACGACTCAGTAAGCAGAGAACATATACTAGTATGTAAACATGAGCCTTTCACATATTTAGAATGTAGAACAAAACATTTTAGTTTCAGAAATGCAGATCCAAAAACATGTTATCAGAATATCATAGCGACATTTCAAAATATTTATATTTTAAAAAAAATATTTTGGCATAACATAACTAAACATCATCATCTTATCATATCATATCATTATATCATATCAGAGCATCATATCATAACATAGACCATGTTTAACCCTTATGGTAGGATTGTGCATTCTGCGGAAAGTCAAGCAGAACATAAATCACCATAATACCAAAGCGATTGCACTCATTACAGAGACCACTATTATATCCCGTGGTGGGGACGTATGCCACTATTATACCCATGGCGGGACCTTAATAGAGACCGAATATAGACAACATCGAAAACATATCTTATTTAGATACAGAATCAGAAAGTTATGCCAAAGGTTTTCATATGCCACATCATATCAAAACAGAGTACTGAACAATTTCATATCATTTTCGCATATTCAAAACCAATTCAGAGCATCTTCACATAACATGCACAAATTTTCAGATTTCATATTCGCTCTTTTTGCATTGTTAGAAACATAATGCCATAAATTTGCTCATGTCTATACTAGTTATGAAAAAAATATTTTTCTTTTCTCTTTTATACAAATTTCATGAGTGATGTAGAACAAATAACTGAGATTGTTTCAAATTTCTTTTCATAACAAAATATGCATGTTTTTCCAAGATCAACTTCAGTTTATTTATTTTTTTATGCAAAGTCTAGCATAAGAATCCTGCTTACTGAGGCTTTTAATTTTTTCTGAATTTTCTCACAACAATGCCGAACGAATATCAATCGTCACCTATAAAATTAGACACGTAACTTACGTAAATCTCCAAGTAAACACGTATTTTGATATTTAAGCCTAAAAATACTAAAATAACTTATTTTTCCTAAAACTTCTAAGATTCTCGCAACCCTAGATTATTTTACTACTGAAATATAACTATAAAAGCTTGATACTAGTTAATATAATTATACCAAAAATCTATGGTAAACGATAAAATTTCATTTAATTAAAATAGACTAGATTAGTTTTAAAGCGTTCAAACTAAAATTACACGATTACTATTTACTTTGTAATTAAATTATAAAAAAAATAATGCTTAACAACATAATTTAAATCCCTTAAATATTTGCTATAAAAATAAAGTTTATGCACTATTTTGAATTAAAACTGAACACGCTTTAAATATAACACCCAGTACATAAACAAAACCCATGTGAGCCCAAACCCAATTGTAATAATAAGGGCATAAACATAATATTAGTTCAAAGCTCCCCTTTACCAGAGGCAAATAATATATTTCCATTTTGTAAACAAAACTTCAATGAGCTAAGGGGAGCCGTGCACGGATCCTTACCAAAAGGCTATGTGTGGTGGCGGTCTGGGTGAATCTCGACGACGGTGCAACTGGGTTCAATGATGGTTAGTCATGTGGCAGAGCAGGTGCTGATAGAAAGTGATGAGAGAGAGAGAGAGCACCGTCAGAGGAGACGGGAGGTTACCGAGAGAAACACGGCGGCTTGGGGTGGCATGAAGTGCCCGACGACACTTTCTGTGCAAGTGGAGCCGTTGTGGCTGGGATGTGGGGAGGGGTTTTCCCTTGCTCTATTTCGGGCTTGTAAAACAGAGGCTTCAGTTGGCAGTGGTGGTGCAAAGCAGTGGCACACGACGGGGCTTTGGCTTCACAGTTTGGCTATTCACACAAGGGTGGTGCTTCCATGTGATGCTTCTCGTGGCAGCAGACATTGATTCATGGCTTTACGTGTGGGGGTGGCAACGGAGCTTGAAGGGTGCAAGTGATCATGCGTGGTCGTGCCATTTGGTGGTTGTCGTACGTTGGTGATTCTCGGTGCAAGGTTGCCATTTGCTACTAGGGATGGGCAGTGGGAGTCTCATGTGGTGGACGTACACGAGTTGGGTGGTTTCGGATACAAGGGGGCTTGGCCTACGATGGCTTTCAGAAGTGCTACGAATGTGCATGGAGGAACAGGTTCGGTGGTGGGTGGTGGTCATAGAGAAAGAGGGATGCAGAGAGTGGGAGCCATGGTGGAGACGTGCCACGTGGAAGAAACTGCTATGCATGTAGTGTGATCTCAGTGTATGGTTACCTATTTATACACGCTGTTGGAAACCCTAAGGAAAGCAAAGGGAGAGGTCAACGTGCATGGAGTTATGCACATGCCTAAGGCACTGCTTTTGGGGCTTAGCTTGTGGGCTACGGGTTTTAGGTCTACATCTTGGTTTGTAAGAACTTAACAAAATGGGTTTGGCCAGTTAACGCAGTCCGAATAATCTTTTTGGCTTGTTCATATTTTCATGGATCGAGTATATAATAAATAAAAATAGGTGTTGACTCAACTGCTAAGATAATCTAACTTGTCTCGTAAACATTTTCAGGCCAATTTCCAAATAAATAGATCACACTTAGTCCATTAACTAATTTTAACCTAATTATTAAGCCCAATAAAGAAAATTCATATGCTGTCGAAATAGATTTTGGAGCCTGTAGCTTACTCCAAAATTACTCGTTAAGATTTCAAGTTGGCTTTTCATACATATTAACCCAAAATAAAAAAATTTATAGCACCTGCGATTAGCTTGGGCTTAATGCTTAGCCTAGGTGTTACAGTCTTCCATGGTCATTCCCTTAGTCTTTTGTCATTTTTGAAACACTTTCTTGGAGAGAACTCAAGGAGAAACTTCAGACAACTTTTCTGACCTTTCTTGCTCGACCTTTTCAAAGCCTTTGTAAGTATATTCTCATGAAACTCCCTCACATAAATTGTTTTTCTTCAAGTCTAGTTTCCAATGATATATTTCATGTGATTTTTCATGAGGTTTTGGTTGGTGACAAATTTGTTTAAGCATGCAAAGGTCATAATGGGCGATAAATTGGACAGTGTGTGATTCTTTAATTTCTTTTATGATGTTCTTGACAAGATATTGGTCTGATATTCTTATGGTTTAGAGTTAACATATTAACATGCAAGTTGGATTTACATTCGTTGCATATTGAGATTTTTGTTTTGCATGACATGAGAAAGTTGGAAACTGGATGTGTAAAAACATTTTCTATTTTGAGTAAGCTTGGATCTTTTATTGTGCAAGCGTGCTCCTATGACTTTGATATTCACATTTGTCACTCTTAGGACTTTGATTTATGTGTTAGAAGGTTATTATGAAGATTTATGGTGTTGATCTTGAAGATATGAATTTTTATGCATGCAAAGGTTCGGTTAGGTCTTATATTTGTGGCTCACTAATGGATTTCTGTTTCTATGCAATTTTTGCCATGTGATCTTAGATTTGATGTCTAGATATATTTTAGGACTTGAATATGAAGCATATGGTGTTTTTTTTTTTTTTTATCATTTACTTCATGAAAAATTCGGATCTAGTGGTTTGATAAAAAATCAAAACATATTGTACTCAGTTTCGGAGTATAGGTACAAACCAATTGTGTTGAATGTTATTTTGTGAGTTTTGTAGATTTGGTTTTAAAGCATGATAGTCCTTAGGATTGTTTTATGAATATATTTAGAGTATTTTTAGGAACTTTTAGAGTTTTTGGAGTTGTTTTAAAAAGTGATAGACCAAGAACATAAAGGGTTGTTTTTTGTTGTCTAAAACTTGGAGTTTTGACATGAAGGAAATTGAGACTTTTATGGTATAAGTTTTGGTGTTTGTTCTAGCATGATGCTAAATCATAGGATATGATTTTAGCATGAAAACTGGAGTTTTGAAAGAATTGCAACAAAAATCAAGGATTTTAATCTTAGTGTGTTTCGGCACATGCTTGGTTCTTGTAGTTCTGTTTTGATTTAAATTTTTCTAATTAGATATTTAGATTTAAGAAAAAATTTACATGAAGAATGTAAATTTTGGTGAGTTTTGAAGTTAGAATATGAAATTCTTAAATTAGGGATAAAATGATCATTTTCCTACACGTAGGGGTAAAATGATAATTTCACTTTAAGTTAGTAATTTCATTTTTCTAAATTCACTAGTAAGGAATTTTTAACCTTTAGAAATGTCTCCTTACAGTTCCTATTATTAACACTTAATTTCGTCACACTTAAATTGCTGTAAGTTAGCCTTTAACTTATTGTCAGGATATTGTGTGTGTGTTAGTAAGAGAACAATTATTCATGTTCTTATGCTCTTATACATTGCTATATCACTAAATGTTTATCTGTTACACATTATACTATGTCACAAAATGTTCATCTGTTACACATTATGCTATGTCATGAAAAGTTTTTCTGTTACACAATACACCATGTTACGAAATATTTATATGTTTCATGTTATGTCATGTCATTCATCACATGTACATGTCATGTTACAGTATGTCAAGCCATCTGTCATTCTGTTTCACGTCACGTCATGTCTCGAGTACGGAGTATGTCACGAAAAGCAGTATTTTCATACTCGTGGTGTAATCACTATGATTATTCGAGTATCTCCATTGATAATTCACGCAAGGTACTTTTGGCGTAATCATCCTGATTGTTAGAGTACCTCTGCCAAAATGCTCATGGTGAAATCATTCTAATTGTCAAAGTATTTTCATTTAAAGCTATTACTAGGTACTCCTGGTGTAATCATTTTGATTGTTAAGATATCTCATTTACAATATTCATAGCATAATCATTTTGATTGTCTAAGTATATCTGACATAATACATTGGGCAAAATCATTTTGATTGTTCATTATTCCTAACGAAACAACTGGCGAAATCATTCTGATTGTTATAATTCATGTTCAGTTTCATGTTCAGTTCATGTTAAGTTCAGTTTATCTATTCACGTCAGTTACAATTCATATTTAATTAATCAATTATTTATAAACAGATTTCAAGTTCATGTTCAAGTTCAGTTTCAAGTTTCAGTTTCATGTCATGCTATTTCACATTCAATTCAAGTTCATGTTAGTTTAGTCTCAAGTTCATGTCAATTCAGTTCAATTCATGTCAGTTCAAGTTATGTCAGCATATGTCATGTTGTTTGTCAAATCACGTCACGTTTATTGATGTTCACGTTAGCATTCATGTCTTTTACTATCATGCATGTATCTTTATACTGTTGGTTTAAGTTGGTTTTCAATTTGCTGAGATTTATAATCAAATTTCACTTTGTAGTCCCAACTACCATTGCCCCCAGAATATAAATCATGTGCCAGGACTAGGAGTATCAGTAGAGGATCGCTTGGAGAAAATCGATTTGGCCCCAACACAACAATGAGGAGCTTATCACTTCAATTGCTCCAGTTTATAGATAGGATTATGGCTATCTTGACCAAGTTATGTGAGTTCCTCAATGAGCTAGCCTAGTAGTTATAGTAGTTTGTTATGTACTTAAGGAGCATTGTCTCCAATACTCATGATGTCACAGGCCTTTTGGACTAGTACTGTAACTTTTGATAACCTGATATCTTAAGTTTATGAAGTATGTTTTTGATGTTTTGGGATATGTCTTATTTGGTACATAGTATTGCTCAAAGAAAAAATTATCCGCTGCGAATATTGCATATTGTTTATATGCATACTAGGTGCATTGTATCTTTATTTTTTATGAACATGGGCATGTAACCTTGTGTTGTATATTCCGACGCTTCAAGCTCCATCAAATCCCAAGCGGAATCTGGGGGCATCGCATGGACCCATAGAGTCGACGGGCTCCTTGATTACTTAGTGCAGATGACAACAAATAAACTCTAACTTTAACGCTAAAACAACAACACAACCTTGAAATCTATCTCAAAGGGCAAGAAACCCACTAGCGCCCACGAAAACAAAAACAATCACCAAATATGGAGCAATTGCTTTCCATGCTCTTCATTAACATTAAACAATCATATGCAATTATTAGTCATGCACGATTATCAGTCATATACTCGATTATCAAGCAAACACTCACACAAACAAACTTCCCGAAGACCCATTCTTGAGGGCCCTTACCATGAATTCTGCAAGTCTAATCGAGGTCCACCCTCGGAGATCTCCATTGCATCGCCTTACAATGAAAAACCAAGGACAAGTTTCCCAGAACTTATTTTTCTACAAGTTTCATTGATTATCTCTATCATGGTTTACTTGAAGATTCTCAAGGCCTTCTTATTGGATAAGTCAATCTCAAGAATTGTGTGCATTTGTTAGATATAAAATGAACTGGGTCTAGCCCATCACCAATAATAACGGAAGAAATAAGACGAGGAAGAGATACGACAAGTTAGAGATAAGACAAAAGAGATAATGCCAAAAAGGGTTGCCTCAAATACAAAAAAGTGAAAGAGAAGTAAAGAAAGTAGGATTCAACTACTCCAAGGATAGAAGGAGACCTTTATAAAAGGAGAGGATCTATACAAATATTCAAACTTCTTTACACGGAGATTCCCAAATTATTAGGCTCCCTCTCTCCCCATAAGGAATGCGTCTTCTTCAACCTCCCAGGTAGGGGTGTAAGTTGAAACCGGTAAACCGGAAAACCGGTCCGAACCGGACCGGACCGGACCGGTTTTACCGGTTTTGAACCGGTCCGGTCCGGGACCGGTTCTTAGAAAGTGAAAACCGGCCAGTTCCGGTCCGGTTCCGGTTTTAAGATTTTTCGGACCGGACCGAACCGGACCGGACCGGTTGATAAAAAAAAATATAAAAAAATACTTATATTATTGTATATATAAGTTTTATACAAATTATTATATATATATATTAATATATATAAGTTTTTTATTTTATGTATAATTATAATTTTTTATGTGAAAGTTTTATATATAATTATATATATTTATATATGAAATAATTTCTTATTATAATTTATAAATTATTACATAAAATGTTAATACTAAATCACTAAAAGTTTATAACTAGTACTAATATTAAATATATAGTTTATAACTAATACTAATATATAACTTATAATAAAAGTATAAAACAATATTTTTTAAATTAGTTTTTTTTTATAAACAAATTTATGATGATAAATTGTGAAATTTACATTTTAAAAAAACCGAAAAACCGGACCGGACCGGACCGGAAACCGGTAAAACCGGAAGTACCGGTTTAGGAGGGTAACCGGTGCGTAATCGGTTTTGAAAAATACAAAACCGGTACATACCGGTTCGGTCCTAGATTTTGTCCAAAACCGGACCGGACCGGACCGGTTACACCCCTACTCCCAGGAACCCTGATTTCCTGCATTATATTGAGAGCTATGAGAGGCCATGTGAGATTGTAAAATCACCAAATATAGTATATTTCACCCCCAAACAATCCATGGACGTAGATTTTTATGCCAGACCATGTAAATATTTGTCCCTCTGTCTTTATTTATATTTTATATGCTTTATTTATTATTTATTTCATGGATGAATATTCGAGCAACATATCAACACCCAAGCCTTCATCATGGGCCATTAAATCCTTCATCATTTGCCATTCAATCATATTGTTGGGCTCTGACCCCATAAAAAAATGCATCAACAATACCCTTAATACGTATATATGGTAAACGACATGTTTTTTATAAAAATATTATATATGTATGACCTTCATTAGAAGCCCTTTTTACGTACCCAAATATGAAGGAAATGATTTTTATGACTACCATGATAGATTTATAAATGTCTAAGTTTCATGTTAGTTGCATGGCACATGCATCAAGATATATTATAAAAATTTATGATTTTATGTGAGGAATCATGTATTAAAATATTTATGAAAATACACGATTTTATGTTAGGAGTCATGCATCAAAATATTTTATGAAAAGTCACGATTTTATGTGATGAGTCATGCATCAAAATATTTTATGAAAGTTAATGATTTTATGTTAGGAAATATGTGTCATGACATTTTATGGAAGGTTATGTTTGAAATCTATGATATAATTAGGTATGATAAAGCAAGATATGAAAGGAAAGTTTTCATATATGATTATGATGAGGAATTGACATTTAGGATATGTGATGCTCAATTAATTTTTGGAAAACTTTCATTCAAACTTTCCAACAACTCAACAAGCATAATTGTTGTCATCAAAGTGAGGAGCTGACGAAAGGAGATGGGACCTATCCATCGTAGCCACCTAATGCAGAACCGAACTCAATAATTGAGTCATAGCATAGTGAATCTGGCTTCGACTGGAAAATCAGTGGTTCAAACTCCAAATACGCTTAGAGGGGTTGAACCGGTAATTTTTTAATCTTATTGGACTACTTAAAATAACAATCAATCAGATCATTAACAAAAGCAAGAGAGACAATCAACACACGTCAATTTGGTAACTAAATAAAAATTCATTTGGAAAACGTTTTCAAAATTTGAAATTACTACAAATGTAAGTTATCATCTAAATCTATTATAGAAATTAAATTCTCTACAACCAATTTAAAAATACTTATTAAAATATTTGAAATAAATATATCTAACTTGCAATAATACGAGGATCTCAATTTTTAAAAATTCTGATAGGTGTTATTGGGGAATAAAATAAAATCAATGCTACATTCAGTCCCTAAATAGAGACTGTATTATAAGTCTAGTTAATTTTATTTTTAAATTTTTTTAAAATTACAATAATATTCTTATCAAAATAATATTTTTTTTTATTTAATAAAATGTTTGCACATACAGTCCCTAAAATAAAAACTACAAATATTAATTTCTCATAAAATAAATACATAATTTTGGTCGGCAACGACTGACGTGTATAGCTGGGGAAAAAAAAAACGAGGACGTCACAGCTATCCAGCTGTAGCTTATCCTCAACGTGTGATTTGATTTTATGAACCAAAAACCACGTTTCAAATGCCACACCCACGGGACCGCCCCGAATTGGGCTGGAGGTGGAAATCTTATCATAATATTTTGGATAATCCTCCTATTATTTATTTTTTATTATTATTTATATTTAATTTTTTAATTTTTAATTTTATTTAATAATTAAGAAAATAACTATTAATAAATTTATATATATTTTTAATTTTTTTTAATGATTAAAGATATCAAAAAAATACTTAAAACAATGATAAAAAAATAAAAAATAAAAAATATATTATAAATAATAAATAAATAGTAAGAGTGTAGTAATTCTATATATATATATATATATATATATATATATATATATATATATATATATATTATATTGATAGACAAAATAGTAAATTCCCGCGAAAACGATGTTGATGATCATTGATCACTAACGGTCACAGGTTCTCATCGAACTCCAATCGTGCGGACTTCTCGGCATAAATGACCCTGCAATTTTTCTCTTTGTCTCGCCCCAAGATTCGAGCATCATTACTCGAAGCAATTAGTTAAGCTAAATGCACGTTTGTTTTGATAGATGACATGAGTTGGCATAAAATTAAAAATTAAATAAAATATTATTAAAATATATATTTTTAATATTATTATTATTTTGATATTTAAAAAAGTTGAATTATTTATTTTATTTTATATAAAAATTTAATAAAGTTGTAATGATTAGATGAAATAAGATAAGATGTATTGTGAAAACAAACGAGACCTAAAAGGTTACTTGAGAATAGAGATAATTTCATCTCATCTTATTTTCTTCTCAAATTTAAATATTTTTTAATTTCAAATTTTAATTTTTTTTATCATTACTTAATCATTATAACATTCTTAAACTTACAAACAAAATTTAAAACATAATTGAATTTCTTCAAATCTCAAAATAAAAATTATATTGTAACAATATTTTAATTTTAAAATATTTTTATTTAATCTTTTCTCTCATTTCTCCAAATTCAATAAAACATTTTAACTTAAACTATTTAACAATTATTCATAAATAATTTCACTACTATTAACAAATTATTTCATTATTATTCACAAATTATTTCACTATTATTTACAGATTTTTCATCTTATTTCATTCTTCAAGTATCTTCTAAGGCACTGTATGATTTCACATATGATCTCAATTCATCTCATCTCATCTCAGCATTCAAATACCATTCAAACACAAACACTCATCTTCAATTTCAGATTTTCAAATTTTAATTTTTTAATTTAATCATTTTCTAATCGTTACAACTTTTCCAAACTTCCTAACGAAATACAAAAAATAATTTAACTTTTACAAATCATAAAAAAAAAAATTATAATAATATTTTTAACTTTATAATATATTTTTTTCAACTTTTTTTTTCTTTTTCCAAAATTCTATAAAACGTTTTAACTCAAAGTATCTTATTACTATTTATAAATTATCTCATTATTAGTCATTAATTTATCATTTTATTTAATTTGGGTAACCAAACATGACCCAAGTGTTTTAAGTTTTTAACCCCCCCAAATAAAAAAAAAAAAAACCAACGAAATGGTAAAGGAAGAGGTAAATTGCATGTTTCCATGATCTAACCAATAGGGCCATGATTTGTAAATCAGAAATCCTTGAGGTTTTGAGACTGGGTTCCGAGAGGCGAGAGGGTCTATCGATATCTTTTTTTTATTTAATGATTATTTTTTAATCATGTTGTGATTTTTTTAAAAAATATTTAAGAATATAAAAAAAAATATATGAAAAAAATCAAAAACAGAAAAGGCATTTAACGGAAGAATTTGTTGGAATATACCCTCGGTGGTGGCCATGGTGTACGACTCTTTGTAAATAAAGTTTGACCTCACCACTCGTTTACATTTCTAAGCATAGGTAACTCAACATCACTCTCTCTCTCTCGGTATAATTGAAGTTTCAAATAAATTCTAAAAGAAAATGGCTCCAGTAACGTAGGTTCAGAGTCGCGTTGCAAGCACCGTGTAAAAGACATCTGAACCGAGTAGCTCCGTTCGGCAGGGGTGCACCACAAATGTTTGATCAAAGTCCTATATGGAAATCCTTTCACATGTTGAGTACATGTAAATAGAAAATAAGAGAAAAGGAATTAAATAAAGAATAGGCAACACCGCAGCAAATGAGTACAATCCCTACAGGCTACAGAGAGATTGTAACAAACCCACCATGTCTCACTTGTGAGGAGAAGATGAATCTGACAGCCATCCAATTCTTTACATTATTTCTTAACCAGGTTTGGGTTTTGCCTCCTAAATGCAGTTATCTTATAAAATGTGAAAATAAAGCATAAAAAATAACATAAATTCCTTGAGCAGATAAGAAGCACATTCTATTATACTAGTTCTAGATGACACGATTCAAAAAAAAAAAAAGTTCTAGATGACAAACAAGGAGGAAGCTGCTGCATCCGTGTATGCCACCGACAGATGACTAAATACAAATTGAAGTTCAGAACACGGAATAGATAAACCCCAAACCTTCACCAAACATTCAATTCATGATGTTCCTAAGAGTCAATACTCTGGGACAGGAAGGTCCTCGTCATCCGGTGGAGCCAAAAACCATTCCCCGTTCTCATCACGCACCAACCCTTTGTTCTTCTCCACCCACCAAGACCCTGGTATCAAGCACTCATCCTTGAGAAACTCACACGACTTGTTCACCAAAGCCAGGCTTCTCTTCACCTTCAGCTCAAACTCCCCCTTCTCCCCATTCCACCCAGCCACCACATGCAGGATGGCCTGCAAATTATGCCAATCCGATGGATTCTTCGAGTCCTTCAAGCTTGTTGACTTCCTTGTATCTATAACCAGCTCGACCCCTGTGTACTTGTACCCCAGCAATGGCCCTGGATAGTGCGGTATCAAATCGATGGTGTTCTTTACATGCAAAACTTTAAGATTTGGATACTTCTTGAGCCTCTCATTGAAAGCTTTGTTCCCAACTTGTGGGCACCCGAAAACAATGGCTGAAACCGGAATATCAGAAACGACATTCTCCACCAAATCAAAAGCGCTCACGACCGATAAGCTTGCACCAAGACTATGCCCTGTTAATGTCACGCTTAACTTCTCCTCTTTGTATTGCTTCATCAGCTCCTTGACCTTGGTCAAAAGTTGTGTTCTTGCGTTTGTTTTTGTAAAGGGCGACTTGGGGTCGTTCGAGATGTAAATGGTAAGCCAACCACTCATAACTTTTGGCACCTTTTCATTATCACCATCGCTATCACTACTACTGCTGCTACCATCATTGCCCACTTCAGCACTCGCATTTGATCGAAGCAACTGCTTGGCAGACTTGAGGTCGGCGTCGAATACATTAATCCACTCGTAGTTTCTAGTCGTTCCGCGCCATACGACGTAGATTTCTCGTCGGCCTAAGGCGCGGCTGACCTCGTCGGTGGTCACGGCGATATAGCCGATCCAGTTAGACTCGCGGTCCCAGGACTCGCGGGACTGCGAGTGGAAAAAAAAGGCTTCGCGATGGCCGACTTTGGCAGTAGCATAGAGGAAGGAGACGACTTGGTAGTCGGAAGCGGGCTCGAACATGACCTTGTGGAAGAAGGAGGCCTTGCCGTAGCGGCATGAGCCACAATACTTGGAGTTCTCGTCGTTGTTGAAGGAGTCATAGGTGGCTTGGCAGAAGTCGCCGCATCGGAGGATGAGTTTGCGGAGGGAGAGATTGAGTGGGTCTAGAAGCCCTTCCCAGTTGTTACTTCCTAAGAGTTCTGACCATGTTGGTTCAGCTTCAGCTTCAGCTTCAGCTGATTGGATTGTTGTGTTCATGGCTTCAATGGAGGTGTGCTTGGGATTGCGAGGGGAATGAACTTTGTGGGGATGAGAGCTCGATTGAGAAGGGAAAGTATGTTTTGTGTTCTTGTTACCCATCATTTAGGTTTTTGTGGGATTTTACGGGAAACGGATGGGAAATATCGTTGGGGATTACAAGTGGCCAAGTGTGTGCTAATGGAGAGAAGGTGGTTTCAAGTTGGGGCCATTTTGTTTCCTTTACCTTATCATGCCATTGTCAGTTTTGCTTAGTATATTATATTGATTAATTAATGGATGTTTTTGTTATTTTCATGACTAAAATTTATAATTATACAAGTAATAAAATACCCACATATTCGTACTTCAAAATACCTTATAATTTCTCTATTATATATGGCTTAGGTAAAAGGGCTTATCTGATTGGCTATTTTGTAATGACACAAGGTGGGGGACAAATTTGACCAGTGTGGGAACGTGTTGGACAGAGTAATTAACTTTTAACAGCCTATTGAAAATGTTTGGTTAGTGATATAGAAATAGACTCTTTCAAATATTGTATAAACAAAATGAGAATTTATTAGTGCAAGTTGGGTTGGGGTCAAATCTCGTGGGAACTAGGCCGGCATCAGTTGAACAAACTAAGGCCATGATACATTAGCTTTTTTCTAACTCTGAAAACATTTTTGTTAGATATTAGGTTAGTTTTACCTAATCATAGTATAATATTATTGACGGTTTGATTTGGAGGGAGGAACATAGGCATTTAGAAAGACGAATGGTTACCAAGGTCGTGTACTTTTAAGATTCAGGCTTCGTTTGTATCATCAAATCCTCTCAACTCATCTCAACTCATCATTACAACTTTTTCAAATTCCAACACAAAATATAATAAACAATTCAACTTTTTCAAATTCTAAAATAATAATAATATTAAAAAATAATATTCTAACAATATTTTATTATCTCAACTCAACTCAACTCACTTTAACATCCAAACTCACCCTCAATCTCCAATTACCACACTTGATGCTCATGCAATAGTTGATGTTTTAATCAACCCCCACACAAAAGATTGGAATTCTCAGTTGATCAAGGAGATGTTTTGTGTATATAAAGGATATTTAATTCTGAGCTTACCCTTAAGTCCACTGATATCAGATGATAAACTCATTTGGAGGGGGACTTCATCTGGTTATTTTACAGTGAAGAGTGCTTACGATTTAGAGAAAGATTAGTGTAACGTCCCGAAATAAATTCGATAGAAATATCGCGAAGTCTAGTAAGGACTTCACGAATCGAGCAATCGATTAGGTTTTTGTCTGTTAGCATATTTGGATCCCAATCTACTAAGGTGAGGGAATTGCATTTTTATTTTATTGAGGCCCTTACGAGTATAATTTTACGAAACGAATTGCACCATTAGACTCGTATGAAAATTTAGAATTTCATAGTGTAATAAAAATTTTCAAATTTTTTGGGTAAATAGTAATCCTTCAGGAGAGCGCCACATGGCATATGTTTCAAACAATTGTCAAATCGCCATGAAGCATGTCTAAATCCATTTAGAAAAATTAGAAAACTTTTTCTTGGACACATGCTCTCTTACACTGTTTATTATTTCATCAAACCAAACACTATTTGGCCTACTAAAAGAGAGTTTCAACCTTAATGAAACCCCAAAAAGTTGGAGGCAGACCGAAACCCCAAACCCTTTGTAGAAGCTAAAACCCTAAATCTTCCCAAACCCTAAACATGGTTGGTTTGTAACTAAAGTATTTTCTCACTTGGTTAAATCACTTCCACAAGCAACCAAACCCTCAAGTACATACTTGTACACCCACGTCCACTCTCTTGCACCTTGATAATTACATCTGACCAAGAAAAATTAGGATTGGACCAAACCCTAACCGTAACCCTAAATTATGGGTGTCAAATCATGTAAACGGGTCGTGTTCATGTTGTGTCAAGACATGTACATTATATTTAATAGGTCAACTCTAACACGACTTGTTAAGGATTTCTTGTCAAAATCTCAAATCCTAACAGAACCCATTAAAATAATGGGTTGACACGACCCGACCCGACCAGACCTGTTTCAACCCGTTTACGTTAATGGGTTGAACAGACCCGTTTCAACCCGTTTGACCTAATTGATTTTATATAAATATTAAATTATAAACAATATTTATAAAAAATAAAAAACTAACTACAAGTCCAAAATTACAATCCAAACAATAAAAATACCGACATTAAAATCCCAACAGTACCAAATATGATAAACACGCATTGTAATAATATTAAAGTTACAATCCCAAATATGATAAACACACATTGTAATATTAATGTTACAATCTCAAATATGATAAATGCACAGATCTAAACAAATTTAGAACTTGAAGAATGAAGTGTAGCATCCTCCTTGCCCTTGGTGTTCCCCAACTCCATTACATGTTCAGTTAACTCAGTACAATCCAAAAAAATGTAAACCCCATGCATTAATTTAGTATTTACCTTATTCATGAGTATTGATAAATGCTTATGACGAAATATATGTACCATTAAATCTCAAAATATTGTTTGAGATATATATGAAGAAACATCTCACTTAATTGGTAGAATAACCTAAGAACTAAAATGGATCTTAATTTGACATATGTAACATTCATGTCGACACTTACAAGTTGCAACTCAATAATTGTATAAATATATAGTTTGTTCAAGAGTTATTTTATTTTATATTATTTTAATCACTTTTCATGATTCGAGATTGGTTTGGCCTTCAGAAAATGGTAAGCAATTATTTAAGATCACTACCTAACCCTATTTCTACCTTCAATTGATATATATGTAGTAGTGCAATGGATATTATACTCCATTGGACAAAAGAAAGTAGAAAAAACTGCCCTCAAATATAATAAACAGAGTTTTAATTTACAGATCAAAAGGCAGATTAGTGATCAACATACACATGCACACTTCAACAAAAACCTAACAACTCAACATGCATAATCAAACTCGACAGTGGAGCATAACTTAATCTGGGAATCAAGTTACCTTTATGTGAAGATCTCTGGGTTGAGGTTTTGAGTCGATTGAAGATCTCTGGAAGAAGAGGAGAGGGGGAGACCGACAACCTTGGCCTGGGATGCCGCGAATTTGTGCCTCTGTGTGAGGAGGACGCTGGTGGCATGGGCCACCAAGAGATTCTGAGACAGAGAAAGCCTAGGCCACTTTGCTGCGTGGCTTACGGAGTTATAGAGGCTGCGTGGGTTATGGAGGCTGCACCATTGCGTGGGTTATGGACTCGTCAGTCGTGACTTTGTACCATGGGCGTGGCGACGCCGTGGGTGATGAGCAAGGTTAGGGTTACTAGTTGAAGGGGGCGGCGTGAGACTTGGTTTCTTGAGTAGTTGAAAAGTTGAGATTTGAGAAAATTGAGGGACTCGAGGGCCGTAGGGTTATTACTGGGTTTGGGTTTTTTTATTTTTTTTCAATTTTAGATCTAAGGGTATAAATGTAAATTTAACTTTCTTAATAGGTCATAACAGGTTATAACGGGTTGACTCGTTAAGCAATTGTGTCTTAACGGGTCAACCATTTTTTACCCGAACCCATTAAGGCCAAACACAAACCCGCTTTTATCGTGTCATGTTCGTGTTGGGTTAACTGGTCGTGTCACATATTGACACTCTTACCCCAAATGGATGCATTCGTTTAGTCCACTGAAACTAGCTAGTCCAACCAATCTTCTTCAACAAGCTTCCACCCCCTTATAAGGCCATGCCTCGACTGCCATGCCACCTCATTTGCTACCACAAACAGTGCCTTTGATGGCAAGTCAAACAAGACATGTCAAGCCCCTCACCCACTTGGTAGTAGCAGCAGAAAATCAGCCCACTCCCATAAGTTTGTTCTCTTCTCTTTTCACAAGTCAACCTTACCTCACTTGTCATTCATTCAACCACCAAGTCAGCCCCTTCCTATACCCCATGCCACCCTCACTTTCCTCCCTGACTTAGCACTTTTCTTCATCCATTTCCACGTGCAAACCGAGAGAGCTAGAGAGAAAATTTTATGGGCAGCTTTGCTTCTTGCTTGGTTCTTGCTTTTGTACGTATTTTCCTTAGCTCAAATCTCTTCCACCTTATTTAGTAATGAGTCTAGTTTACTTGAAAGTTATTTAGTTAATTTTTCTTGGAGATTTGTTGGATGAAAGTTGGTGTTGATAGTGGAAGTAGTCAGCTTGGATGATTGTTGATGAACCTTGGGAGTATTGGAAAAGTTGTGTAGATCTTGGTTTGATGAATTGTTAAGATGATTATATTCAAGTTTATGACTTGATTTTAAGCATGCTAAGAGTTTATAAAATGGTTTTACATGATCTTTGAAGTGGTAGAAACCGATTGGCTCAAAATGAGTTTTGTTTGATTTAGATTGTCATTTTAGCTCTTGATTCAATATGGTTACGATTTTTTTAAATATTATTTTTAAAACCTTGATCTGTGGATTAACAATGGATTTTGAAGATTTATAACTTAGGTCTTTGATTGGATTGTTGAAGAACATGCAAGAGTTTGAGTTTAAGCATGAACTAGAGGCTCTGGGGTGGAATGTCTATTTTGATGGATTATTTGCTATGATATGTTAGATTTGATGCTTGGATTAAGTTAAAACTTGGATGTGAGGTATATGATGATATTCTTTTAAAATTTATTGCATGGAAATAAAGGATCTAGTTACTATGTTTCAAGTCAAAAAGCATGCATGATTCGATTTCAATGTTTTCATGCAAGCCGAATTGTCATATGTCGTGTTTTGTGATTGTTGAAGTTAGTCAAGCATTCTATCACCTAAGTTTGTTTGATGAACATGTTAGAAATTTTATTTATGGACTTTTGGAGTTCTTAGAGTTGATATGAAAGTGTTATACCAAGAACACCAAGATTTGGTTTTATTTGAGCTAATCTTGATGTTTTGGGCATTTCCTCGAAGCATTGAGTTTAAGGTTTTGTTTAATGTATGGTTTAGTGTCTTAGCATTATTTTATAACTAAGAATGTGATTTTTTAGAGTTGTTATATTCGATTAAAGCATGTTAGTGTGTTAATTGGCCAAGTGACAAAAAAATCATGGATTTTAGCCTACGAGTGAATCGGCCAAGAGGAGTTTTCATACTCGGGTTTCATTTTAAAAAATTTAAATTCATATTTGGATTTAGGATGACATTACATGAGGAATGTAAATTTTCGTAAGTTCTAGTGTCCGTTTGCAATTTCCTTAAACTTGTGGACAAATTTATAATTTCTCAAAAGTTAAGGGGTAACATGTCTCATTTTAGCTTATGTTCTTTTTATGCTACGCATACGTTTTACACAACATTCTGTAAGTTAGAAGTAACTTACTCCCAGTATTTTTATGTATGTACGGTGGTAAGATTTCATTGATTATATTCATGTTCGTTTATGCTTATTATGATCATTTATAACAGGCCATGCCATGTCATCTATTACTATTACAAGATTATCTGTTACATGATTATCTATTTCATGTCATGAATGTCATGTCTTCATATTTGTTACATGCCATGAATCCCATGTCATAAGCATTGAATATGTCATGAAATAATTCTAAATCATGCATGAGTCTTTTATTTTTATCATAATCCCAAGTGCTAGGATGTAGAGTTATCCTAGTGGAACTCCTCTGTCTACTCTAGCGTGTTTATATTGTATGTGGAATCCTCTAGGTTGACGAAGTATAGTCAACAGGCTTTAAATATGACCTAAGTAATTGGTTTCTAGAGCGAAGTCAAGCACTCAACGCCGGTGGTGCAAAAATTATACATTTCCAAATACAAATTATCATGACGTAGTCACAACTGGTATATGAATCTATGATGTGATGCGATATTTGGCAAGAGCACACGATCCTTGGGGATTTGTGGAGCATTCATTTTTTCAAGTACACAAACATGTATGGGTAACAAGGTCTCATGTTGACACAAGCATGTCATGTCCAAGTCAAGTCATGTTATTTCCAAGTCAAGTCATGTTACGCATGTTTAAGTCTATGTCACGAAGTATATATGTCATATTACTGTCATGCATGCATATTCATACTGTTGGTAGTTTAGCAGCTTTACTTGCTGAAATTTTAGAAATCTCACTTGGTAGTCCCAACTACCATTCCAGGGGGAATGGTAGTCGATGTGATAGGGGACCTGAGATCAGGGCGCGATCCGCTAGACTAGATTGAGTAGGCCAAAGAGGACACTCGAGGAGCTGATGGAGGCAATCCTCTAGTTCCTAGATTATAATTTGGAGATCATTGTCGAGTTGCGTGAGCGACTTGGTGTTTAGTTCAATAGTTTGTATTTTACGTCTACACTTATGGTGTGCCGTCTCCAGGTGCTTCAAGCTTTGTCAAATCTCAAGTGGAGTTTGGGGGTGTCACAATAGGTCTATGA
This sequence comes from Juglans mandshurica, assembly GCA_022457165.1. Lineage (NCBI taxonomy): Eukaryota > Viridiplantae > Streptophyta > Magnoliopsida > Fagales > Juglandaceae > Juglans > Juglans mandshurica. The sequence continues at coordinate 14,511,600 of CM039620.1, forward strand.
GACAATTATGTGGAATCTCTAACACTCAGGCTAGTGTAGATTTTTGGACGTTTATATGGTCTACCAATATCCCTCCAAATGTTAAAAATTTTATATGGAAAGCATGCAATAATATTTTACTAACACGATACAATCTTTGTAAATGCTAGATCTTGGATAATAGAGATTGTCCTGTCTATAAACTAGAGGTTGAAACCATTGAACACATTCAATGGGAGTGTCTTTCTGCACAGCATATCTGGGGTGATTGTTATACCACTCTTAAAAAATCATCATTACGAAATATCACATTCCAGAAATTATGTATGCATTTTTATTAAAGACTCTACTGAAGATAAGGAATTAATGTTGTGTTGCCTAAAGTATCTGGTTTAGAAGAAATTCTCTGGTGTTTAGACATTCTTTTTATCGTCCTCTACATCTAATTGATTAGGCAAAAGCATCTCTTATAGAATTTCAAGAATTGCAACACCATGGCCTTCCTGCTCTGCATCAACAGAGAACACATCCTAGGTGGTAGGTACTAAACAATGGTTATGTCAAAACTTATTAGGATATAGTTGTTGCTATGGGAACTGGCAAGGTTGGTGCTCGGATTGTAATAAGAGATTCTATGGGTCAAGTATTGACTTGTAGACAAATTCCTAAATTGGCGTATCTTTCACCTAAGAATGTTGAAGCTTGGGGTGCTTTTATTGTTGTAGTCTTTGTCTAGACTTGGGATTTATACATGTGATGTTTCAAGGAGATGCAAAACAAATTGTGGATGCAGTTAATAGTGTAGCTGAGGATCTTAGTAGTTGTGGTCATATCATTTCAGATATTAAGTTGTTATTGTTGTCTTTTCAATCTTGGTCTTTTACTCATGTTAAAAGGTTTGCTAATCAAGTGGCTCATCACTTGGCCAATGTGCTTTATGTTTACAGGATGATGTAGTAGTTATAGAGGATGTACCTTTGAACGTTCATCCTTATGTAACTATTGACATATCTATTTAAGTAATGAAGTTTTTGTTTTGTGCTAAGAAAAAAAAAATATTATCTCACTATGAAAAAGTATTGCAAGAAAGACTCTAGATTGCCTTTGACCATGCACATTTTATAATTATGAGACCCACTAGAGATTTGTTGCTAGATTGATATACCCTTTTGTTTATAACTAATTTTTCTTTTCTCAAATAATATCGGGTTTTTAGCCAATTTTCCACTATTTTGACTGATCATTTACTTAGTAGCCCTAATTAGATGCATCTAAACTATTTAAAAATCAACTACCATTGCATTCCATCTTCTCGTATTGTACTGTAACATATTAGACCAGATACATCTATTGAGTGAAAGAAAGGGAGAAAACTCTAATTATATATTCTTCATTTTTTGATTTCCCATTCATTCCTAGAGTACTTGGTAGTGGTCTAGAGAGTGTCATTGCTAAAGCACGGAGAATAAAGAGTAATGATTTTAGCAAGAGCAACCGGACGAACTACTATAGCGAGTTTAATGACTACTAGAGTAAAGTTGAGTCAAAAGGTATGGTGTAGCAGCCTTTCCGAGTGAGCCTCTGGGAACTAATGTAAACCTCCATGATGTGGTAAAGGGAGGATATTAGGGGAAATAGTGTGTGATACCCTACTCCTTCCTTCTTACGTACGTTTCTTCTTTCTGACTTATGTTCCGTCTTTATGACGTAAGCAAATCCCGAGGGTAGAGATTTTGTGATCATCTGCCCTTCTCACTAGCGACTGCAAGTCATGTTATGCGTGCCGAACCATGATGGTGTGTTTCGAAAGATATCGTGTAACTTCTAGGGCACGCCCAGTGTTTTAAATATACAGGAAATATTTATAAGGAGTATTTTCAGTGTTATTGAACTAAGTTTGATTTCAAATACGACAATCATAATATTCTTGAAGAGCTCCAAAAATATTATAATTGTCAGAAATCATTTTAATATCATTATTAAAATTATTCTAATTATTTAAAATATTATAAGATTTAATTATGCTGAAAACTTTAATTAATTTAATGGTTTTATTCTCTTAAATATATTAAATAAGACTTCATCATTTTATTAATGATGAAGAAATATTATTTTATAAACTAAAGTTAGTTTAAAATAATATTTACCTTAATTCCTCTAAGTGCTTTTAATTAAGTTAACGTTTACGCATTTTCAAATCAGTGTTTTAATCCCTTGTCGTTAGATCGTTGTGTAGACCCCAAGACGAAGGGACTGGATTATAAACCCAGACCCTCTCTCTTTCCCCCTCACTTTCCCCAGCTCTCTCTCTCCTCTTCTCCCCTTCGGCGTACGTAGTACACATCCCACTCCCACGACGAAGCCTCCAATGCATAGCCCAGCGCCGCCGTGCACCGGCAGACCTCATCGCCGGCACCATAATCTCCACCTCCCTCCGGCGAGCTCAACCAGCCCAGCCTCTCTCTCTCACGCTCTCCCTTTCTCCTCACTGGAAGTGCAAAGCCCGAATGGGCTTGGTGCATGTAGCGCCGCAGTGCGCCGTCCTCCGGCGCCACCACTTCCACGGCAGCTTCCTCTACCATCGGGCACCACTCCCCAACGAACTCAACTCCTCCCATGCAGCCACCTTAGCCGTAGCATGCAAGAGGAGACCCACGCACGGCTTCACAGTGCGCGACCTCTAGCGCAGCCGTGCGCGGCACCTACGACCACCAAGCACTGCCATGGACCTCCCCCTTCCTCCTCCACGTGACCCATGGCCAGAAGCCCCTCCTCCACGCACGGGCTTCCCCTTCTCCACGCACGGGTTGCACATCTCTCACCGCCGTGTACCGCCACCCACGGTGATTTACCACCACCTTCAGCCTCCTCAAGCCACCACCAAGCCATCCCAGCCATCCACGGCCCCGATCTACCACCCATGCATGCACACTCTCTCTCACTCTCCCACAGCTTCTCCCCCCCTCCTACACGGCCATTCCCTCCTTCCTCCACCGTGAGCCACCGTGGCGCCACCCTAGTGCCACCAGGAGCTCCACCAGTAACCCCTCAGCCCAACCCAAGGTCCAAACCACCACTTTGAGTGGTGGGTAGTCACTGCACGTGATGGATAGCCACTGCGCACTGTACACGGCTAGATCCACCATGTTACGCTCCTTGCCACCATCACAAGGCCACCACGAGCCCTTCCAAGACCACACCTAGCTATCCAAACGCCAAAATAGTTAACGTACGTGGGTTAGCCGCATGTACGATACTTCCGACATCATTGGCTGTGACGATCAATGAGTAACGCACGGATTATCCCGTCGATGGTATAACCCTCTATCCCTCGTTATTTATGTTAGATATTGATTAGTTGACTAAGTTGTGGACTGTGCTATTGGTATTTGTGGAGTTTTGGTATTGTGATGTGGCGTTGTGTGATGAAGTGTTGGGCATTCTGTGTAGTGAAGTGTTGGGCATATATGTGTTGGGTGGAGATGTGTTGTGCCGTGTAGTGTACTGTGAAGTGTTGGGCGTAATTGGGAAGTGTGCTGTGAAGTGTTGTGGATTGTGCCGTGTAGTGTGGTTGTGGAGTATGTGTTGTATTAGTGACGTGGCAGATGGAATGGGAATAGTACACGCTGGGTGTACTTTGTGTGTGGCGTAATGTGAGACAATGAGAGTATATGTAAAATATACCCTCCTAGCGTAGTGTGGAACGGGAAGAGTACACGCTGAGTGTACTCTGTGTGGGGGAATGGTATATGAAGGGAGTATATGTGGAATGTACTCCGTATGACGGGGTGATGCACCATGTGGCGAATATGCCATAATGGTGATGTGGCGTAATGCATGTGAATGGAGTACACGTGGAGTGTGGTGGAGTGATGCACCATATGGCGGGTATGCCATAATGGTGATGTGGCATAGTGTGCATGAAGGGAGTACACATGGAGTGTACTCCATGTGGTAGAGTGATGTACCATATGGTGAGTATGCCATAATGGTAATGTGGCGTAGTGTGTATGAAGGGAGTACACGATGAGTGTACTCCATGTGGTATAGTGATGCACCATATGGCGGGTATGCCATGATGATGATATAGCGTGGTGTATGTGAATGGAGTACATGTGAAGTGTACTCCATGTGGTGGAGTGATGCACCATATGGCGGGTACGCTATAATGGTGATGTAGCTTATGTAAAGGGAGTACACATGGAGTGTACTCCATGTGATGGAGTGATGTACCATATGGCGGGTATGCCATAGTGGTGATATGGCGTAGTATGTATGAAGGGAGTATACGTGAAGTGTACTCCACGTGGCAGCGACACCCCGTGTGGCGTGTCGTAGAGAAAATGATAGTTACGTGATTGATGGGCGTGGAACGTGATGAATAGTATCGGGAACTGTGGAACGGTGTCCTGAGATAGCTATGGTGAGGCCTGTAGTCTAAGGTGACAGGTGTCACCATACTTGACTTATGGCTGAGAATAGGAGTGAAGTAGCAGAACAAGTGTAAGAGTGCGCAGCGGAAGCATGACTGAGGAATGTCACAAAGTGACATGACTATTGACAGTCGTGCTTGTGATGAGTGAAGTAGTGGATCAAGTGTAAGAGTACGCAACGGAAGCATGACTGGGCAACGTCACGAAGTGATGTGGTTATTGGCAGTCATGCTTATGATGGGTGAAGTGTTAGAGTGTAGGAATGGCGTAACGGGAACGTAACAAGATGTCACGATGTGACGAGAGTACATGAGGAACCGTACTCGTGATGAGTTAGGAGTTGGCGTAGCAGAATGTTGGGTAACGCGACAAGGTTACGGTGTAGCTTGGGTGTAGTCTCGAGCTATATGACGTGACATAAGGCGTAGTTGTGAATGAAGTCTTGTCGTGTTAAGTGTTAGGATGAACTGTCAAAAGGGACGGGTAGCGTGAAAAGTCATGCTAGCCGGTTAAGAGAAGGTTGATATCGGAGTATGGTGCTTGTTTACACAAGTAGGTGATCAACGTGTCATATGTTGATCTTAGGTAATAAAGGGGTAAGGTACATGTGTAATCTGGTTAGGCACATGTGCCGGACGGATTCACCATATGTAATGGGTAATCTGTCATTAGCACAGTTACACAGTGCTTAAACCTCAGAGTTGGCTTAGAGCCGTGTGACTTGTATGGATGGGAATGAGGATTTAGTGTGGGCTAAGATGCATGAAGGTAGTGACGGGCGTATTGTTAGGATTGTGATGCGTGAGTCCATCGGTCGGAATCATGCGTCGGAATGTGGTCAATAAGAAGAGTAAGACGAATGTCTTAGTGTCTTAATCCTAAGGTGAATCATGGGTTCACTTTAGTGGATGAGCACTTGAGGCAAGACTTTGAGTTGGAAGATGTGGTGACCGTAAGTTGTCCCCGAAAGATTTAACATAGTAAAGGACACGTAAGTGCACGGGATAGAAGGAGAGTGTTCTAAGTGATATGTAGCTCTACTTCTAGTTTCAGTCGCTTATGCATTAGATAGAAAATGACGCTAAGGTATGTGTATGCATGTAGGTTGCCATCTGACACGCACATGAATGTACTGCATGATATGCAAGTAGCATGGAGTCCAGGTAAGTGTTACGTTCATACTCTTCTAGAGTTTTTCCAAGATACAAGAAACGATTTTCCTTTAAGATGCTTACGAAAAGAAAAGAAAGACGCTTTACGAAAGAAAATTCTAAATGTTCAAATGTATAAGTATGTACGGCCCCTCCTTGGCAGTCCCTGTTTACGCAACCAAAGTATTAATTGTACGCATGTGAATGGATGACTATACGCTGTATCTATTGTATGTATTTTCTAAGAAAATCTATAAACTGATGAAAATGCATGAAAGGCATGACAACGGATGCTTTTATAGATCCTACAAACCGACGCTTTCATGTGCGCCACGAGGTGATGCTCGGGGATGCCATGATTGACGACGTTTAAGGTGACGCTTATGAATGCCATGAAAGCTGACGTTTAAGCCCATGTATGTTCTTAAATGAAGTTTTCCATGAACGAACTGTTAAAGAAAGGATAGGACTGAAATGAACTGAAAAAGGAAAAGATGATTTTCGGGCTTATGCCCCCAAACGATGTTTTCCCATGAAAAGAAATATTTTCTCATGAAAGGACTGTTAAATGAAAGAATGAACTGAATGAAAGCTCCTTCTCTTTCGAGCTGACATGAACGAATGAATGAAAAACAAGGAAGACATGAAAGCATGAAATGTATGAAGATACGTAACGGCCACATGAATGAATGAAAAAGGGTACCAATGAATGGGCAGATTGCAACGCCGGGTAAGTGCTAGAAGTGTACCCAGTGCTGCCCACTATGAAAGGGATTTCCAACCCCTGGCCACGGGCGGGATCCGGGTCCAAAGGAAGACCGCTAACCCCAACACACGGGGTGTAACAGTGTGTACTGGCCTATGAAAGTGATAAGAACGAATGGATGTATGCATGTATGTACGAACGCACGAATGCACAAACCTTTAAGAAATGAAGGCACTGAAGGGGGACACGTTTTAAAGAAAGAAAAGCCTTTTGAAAGAAAAAACCTGTCCAGTGACGTTTTCAAAAGAATGCATGTATGTACGAACTCTTGAAGAAATGAAGGCACTGACGGGAGAAACATTTTACGAAAAGGATGCCCACGTTTAAAAGAGGAAAATCCCGTCTAGTGACGTTTTCAAATGAACGCACGTATGCATGCACGTGATAGTATGTACGAATGATGAATGCATGAATGAAAACCTATGTTGTTATATTTTAACTGTATGAAGTAATGCTTATGAGTCTTCGACTCATTTTAGTTTTTATGCATGTCCCTCCCCCCACAAGAACTGCATGATCAGGACGGACACGGCCCATGGGGAAGAGCACGGAAGTCTAGGCACGAGTTTTTAAATGTATGAGTAGCCTTTAATTATAAACATTAATGTTTTCCGCTGTAAACCTCTTTTATTACCAAAGCACATTTTATTTTTATAAACGTAGAGTCTCGCACCCTGGGTAAGCAAGTGAAGAGTTTTAAATCGGATGGTAATTCCTGTCGTCCTTTCTAAAAATATTTTGTAAAAAGTCCCACCACAAGGACGGGCGTTACATAGTGAGTGGAGATTTTCCTGGAATGAGCAGGATGAGGGGAGACCTTCACGTCAGGTTCGGAAGGCGGGGATACCCCGAGTAGACTTCCTTTGATTCTAAAGTGTTTCCAGTTTTGATTTAACAAAATGGGAGTTTATTAGTGCAAGTTGGCTTGGAGTCACATTTTGTGAGAGCTACATTCAGCCCTGCGTCAGTTGGATGTTAGGTCTGGATCACCCTGACCAAAGAAAAATATTTGAACCATCATACCAAAGTCCCAACTTCTCCCATCCTTTGCATTTGTCTATACGCATTAGAAACCCTTACAATGATTTAATAATCAGAATGAGTTGTGATGCTCCAACCTTCGGTTGAGATGGAACGGAGACTTGGAGTATGCAATAATCGCAGCGAAAAAATGATGACTTATAAAAAATTTTACACCATAATAAACGAAACATCCCAACATTTAAATTAAACATAGATAGAGCCTTACCTAATAAAGGTCCAAATGGTAAGGCATATGTTCAAACATGGCTTGGAGATGACATCTCCTTATTGCGTGCTTTATGAGTGAACTCGTAATTGACTCGTTTATTAATCTTATTTATCTAGTCATCTATTTTAACCCAAATTCATTTATATTTCAAACCCGCTTATTTTGTGTAAGGCAAACGGGTCGCTGAGTCTTATCACTCAGCGTGCCCACTTGACGTGGCAGCCACTTGGCATGCTTATTATTATTATTATTATTATTATTTTAAAAAAGTAAAAAGCTACCGAAACCAAAATGCTTGCATTTGAAAAACTGAAACCATAGAGTTTAGACGTTCTCCCTCATGTCGCCGAACCTCATTTCCGATGCCAATTTCTGTAAAGAATTTGAAACCTGTGCAAATTTTCCTCTATTTCCTGATTGAGCGTGTGAAAAATAAGAGAAAATAATGTGAAAATAATCAATTAGAAACCAGAAAATTGAAAGGGACTTGTATAGTTGATGAGATCGCCTCGTGTTCATCAGTCGGACGTATCTTGGGAGGGGCACTCGATGAGTCTCTCTCTCACATGTTGGAACGTACATAGAAGGTGAAAAGTAGTATTTTGTAGGTCTTATTGAGATGTGTTTGAATGTAAATAAATTCAGATATATGTTTAAAATTTAAATGTATGAAGTAGGTTCAGATGAGTTTAATTTTTTATGGAAAGTTGAAAAAGTAGTAGGTCTCATCAATAATTGGTTTAAGATGGGTTGATGTGAGTTTGTGTTCCAAATATAGCCTTATGTTTCGTTTGGATATTGAGTTGAGTTGAGTTGAGCTGAGTTGAATTTTTTATAAATAATAGTGAGTTGAGATGGTAGAGTGAGTTATGTGGGATCCACCTAAGATGAGTTTAAATGTGTTGGGATGTTAAGATGAATTTAGATGTATTTATGGGAAGTTAAAAAAGATTGTGGGTCCCGCGTGTAAATAAGTGTTGAATTGAAAAAGGTTGTGGGTCCCATGTGTAAAAAGGTTTTGACTTGAAATTAGTTTAATAATTTGAGATGTTTAAAGGGATCTCATATTTCCTAGAAATTTTGCCAACCATTTGACAATGATCACATAAATTAACAAAATTAAAAGAGTCTTTAAAAGTAATCGGCCAATAAAAGCCACATTATAAAACTTTCACTATTGTTTTTGCTCCACCAAAGTAGGCGTCCGCTTCCAATGAGTGGCAATGTCTGAGTATGCTCTCAATCTCCTCCTCAGGCACACATCTCTTCATTATCTAGTCCGCGCAATATCGGTATAGAAAAGGTTCTTCCCATAAATAATATTTCAAGTCAGAGAAGAACTTCTTCTTTTGTTGATATGTCATCTTGGTGGGTAGAATTCTGGACACCAAATAATTTACCATGTCGGCATATAGGCATACCATGGAACAACTTGTATAGCCATTAATTTCTCATCTGGGAAGGTCTCATTAATTGAAAATTTCTTCTCGCCAGTCGCCTCTTTAAACTTAAGACGAGATAAGTGGTCGGCCGCTACATTCTCGATACCTTTCTTATCTTTTATTTCCAAATCGAACTCTTGTAATAGTGAATTCATCTTAACAATCTTGGTTTGGCATCCCTCTTCGATAGCAAGTATTTAAGAGGTGAGTGATCGGTGTAGACGACCACCTTTAAACCTATCAAATAAGAACGGAATTTGTCAAAGGCAAACACAACTGCTAACAATTTTTTTTCAATAGTAGCATAATAAAGTTGAGTTTCTGTTAAGGTCCGACTTCCATAATAATTAACATGAAAAATTTTATCTTTTCTCTGCCCCAAAACAACCTTATAGCATAATCGCTAGCATCACACATTAACTCAAAAGGTAAATTCCAATCCGGTGATATAATGATAGGTGTTGAAATTAATTTCTTTTTCAATATTTCAAAAGCATGCAAGCATTCATCAGAAAGTTCAAACTGAGTATTTTTAATCAACAAATTGCATATAGGTTTAGTAATTTGGGAAAAATACTTGATAAACCAATGATAGAACCCGGCGTAACCCAAGAAGCTCTTCACACCCTTCAAATTGGTCGATGGTGGGAGTTTGTCAATAATTTCTATCTTCGCTTGGTCGACCTCAATTCCCTTGAAGGAAATGCGGTGGCCGAGCACTATTCCCTCCTCGACCATGAAGTGACATTTTTCTCAATTTAAAACAAGATTTGTCTCTTTGTATCTCTACAAGACCAAAAATAAATTAGATAAGCAATTATCAAAAGATTGACAAAAAACTAAGAAGTCATCCATAAAGACTTCTAAAACTTTTTCCACCATGTCTGAGAAGATGGACATCATGCATCTTTGGAAAGTGGCTGGCGCATTGCAAAGACCAAAAGACATGCGCCTATATGCAAAAGTGTCATAAGGACCGGTGAAAGTGGTTTTCTCTTGATCCTCGGGTGCAATGGCTATTTGATTGTAACCGGAATATCCATCTAGAAAACAGTAGTAAGCGTGGCCGGCAAGTCTTTCAAGCATTTGATCAATAAAAGGTAAGGGAAAATGGTCTTTCCAAGTTGCATCATTCAATCTTTGATAGTCTATGCATACTCACCATCCCGTGACCATCCTCGTCGGTATGAGTTTGTTGTTGTCATTCTTGATCACGGTTATCCCTCCTTTCTTTGGGACGACTTCCACTAGACTTACACATGCACTATCTGAGATTGGATAAATGATCTCGGCATCTAAAAACCTTAATACTTCTTTATGCACCACTTCTTACATTGATGGGTTCAGTCTCCTCTAGGGTTGGATGATCGGTTTAAAATTATCCCCCAATCTTGTGCATGCAAATTGAAGGACTAATTCTTTTGATGTCCAAGATGGTCCAATCCAAGGCCATTTTGTGTTCCCGCAAGACTCTCAAGAACTTCTCTTCCTCTACATCACTAAAGGAACTGTTAATAATAACTGGAAAAAGTAATCTGAGATTGGATAAATGATCTCGACATCTAAAAGCCTTAATACTTCTTTATGCACCACTTCTTGCATTGATGGGTTCAGTCTCCTCTAGGGTTGGATGATCGGTTTAAAATTATCCTCCAATCTTGTGCATGCAAATTGAAGAATTAATTCTTTTGATGTCCAAGATGGTCCAATCCAAGGCCATTTTGTGTTCCCGCAAGACTCTCAACAACTTCTCTTCCTCTACATCACTCAAGGAATTGTTAATAATAACTGAAAAAGTAGAGTCCTGGCCTAAGAAAGCTTACCTTAAATTTGATGGAAGCGGTTTTAGTTCAAGTTTAGGTGGTTCCTTACTTGGAGATGTCGGTCGAGATGAGTTTAGCTCTTCCACTTTTGGTTTTATTGAAGAAGAAAGGGATGGTGTAGCTTCCAAATATCTCTTACACTCCCTAACCTCTTCACCTTCAGATTCAATAGATGTAGAGTGAGTAAGATATACCTCAAGTGGCAACTTTGGAAATTCAGCTCCATAAGTCTCATCGGTCATGACCACGTCTCGGTCGCTTATTTGAAAACAAGATTGTACTCGGAAGGGAATTCCATAGATTTAAATACGTCAAAAGTGACCTGCTCCTCGCCGACCCTCAAAATGAGTTTCCCTTGCTGGACATCAATTAAGGTTCTCCCCATTGCAAGGAAAGGTCGGCCTAGTATTAAAGAGATCTCCTCATCCTCTTCCATATCGAGTACAATGAAGTCGGCCGGGAAGATGAACTTATCAACTTTCACTAGTACATCCTCAATGAGTCCTCTCGGGTATTTAATAGATCTATCTGCCAACTGTAGAGAAATAGTGGTCGGCTTTGCTTCTCTAAGACCTAATTTCCTGAAAACAGAGAGAGGCATTAGATTAAAACTTGCCCCTAAGTCACATAAAGTTTTATCAAAATAGGAATTTCCTTTGATACAAGGGATCGTGAAACTCCTCGGATCTTTCAACTTAGGCGGCAGCTTCTTTTGTAAAATTGCACTGCTCTCACCGGGTCAGCATTACAGTCTCATGCTCCTCCAACTTCCACTTGTTTGATAATATATCCTTCAAAATTTTTTGCATATTTAGGCATTTTCTCCAAAGCTTCAATGAGAGGAATATTAATATGCAGTTTGCTTAAATATACTCAGAAATTTAGAGAATTGATTATCAATCTTATTTTTTCTTAATCTTTGCGGAAAAAGAATTGGTGAATCATAAATTGAAAGAGAATAAGTTTCAGAAATAAACTCCCTAGATTCCTTGGGTTTTGAAACCCCTTTATTCTCTTTAGTCTTTTCAGCTTACTGGTCGATCACATTCCGCTCTGCTTCTTTTACCTATACTCGATTTTCTCCTTCTCGGACTCCACATTTTCGGCAGCTTCTGCATTTCGCTCGGTATTTACTGTCTGTGGCTGGTCATATGTCCGCCCACTTCTCAATGTTATGGCTTTGACATGTTCCTTCAGATTGGTCACAGTGTTGCTCGGTAAAGTCCCCACTGTCCTCTCGGTAAGCATGTTTAAAAGCTGACCGATTTATGCCTCAAGATTGCGGATTGAAGCCGAGTTGTTTTGGATCACCATATCAGTTTTTTGCATGAACTGCATAAACATATTCTCAAGTGTCGGTTTCTTCTCTTACTCTGGAAACTGTTGAGGTGGTCTAGCCGGCCCTTGATTATTGCTCCATCAAAAGTTAGAGTGATTTCTCCATTTGATATTGAACGTGTTTGATTAAGGATTATTTTGACGTTGGAAATTGGACACATAATGAGCTTGTTCATAACTCGGTTGAGCAAAAGGATTCTCTACTTGGCAATCTACACTTGAATGATTTTCTACACAATGATCACAAACAACATTAGTTTGAATAGCATTAACGTTCATCTTACCTAGTTGTTATGATAGATTTGCCATCTACGCCGCCAATGTGGTAATAGCATCAAGTACAAAAACTCCGGCCGTCTTTCTTGGCATTGATCTCTCTGTAGACCATTGATAGTTGTTGGGTGCCAATTTTTCCAGAAGTTCATATGCGGCTTCATGGGTCTTACTCATTAATGCTCCTCCTGAACCCGCATCAACCATAGATCGATTTCTGGGTCCCAAACTATTGTAAAATATCTGTACTTGAAGCCAGGCTGGGAGGTCGTGATGTGGACACTTGTGCAATAAATCCTTGTATCTCTCTCATGCCTCATATAATGATTCATCCGCAAATTGGGTGAAGGTAGTGATATCATTCCTTAACTTTGCTGTCTTGGCCGGAGGGAAATACATTGCCAAAAATTTTTGTGCTAACTCCTCGTAGGTAGTAATGACACTAAGTGGTAGAGAATTCAACCAGGCTTTCACTTTTTCTTTGAGTGAAAAAGGGAAAAGTCTCAAACGAATAGCATCATTTGTCACTCCATTGTGCTTGAAGGTGTCGCAAATCTCTAGAAAATTTGCGATATGAACATTAGGATCCTCTAGCGACAGCCCCCCAAACTAAATAGTTTGATGTATCATTTGAATTATAGCCGGCTTAATCTCGAAATTATTAGCTTGTATAGCCGGCCTTCTTATGCTAGATGTAGCCCCATTAACCGAGGGCATAACATAGTCCCTCAAAGCCCTATTCGCATCTCCATTCCGCTGATCCGCCATAATGATGGCAGATGTGATGACTTCTTGCTTCTTATTTTTATTGATTCGACACAAAGTTCTCTCAATCTCGGGATTAAAAAGTGTAGAATCTAATGGTTTAGATAGGGGCATATGCTTCTAAATCTTGAAATAAAAATAAAAGAAAAGCAAAACTAAGATCTAATCACCAATCTTAAAAAAATAATAATAAAATCCAAATTAGAAATAATCAAGCTAGTATCAATATCAATAACAAATAATTAATCCCCGGCAACGACGCCAAAAACTTGTTGTGCTGAAAAATATCTATAAGTGCACAAAATCATGACAAGTAGTAAAGTGTTTTAAAGAAAACGGATATCGAACCCACAGAGAATAATTATGCTATTGAATATTGAAATTGACTAAAGTAATTATTATTTGGAAAACCGAAATTTGAAGAATAAATTATCCAAATTAATCTGAACAAAATAACATTAAAATTAAGATTTTAAAGATAATAAGAATAGATCTAGAACGTTTGATTTCATCTAGAAAATCCTAAACAATTTATTCTTCCTCTTTATAGAATTCCAATTATCCCAAGTTGATGATAAAAATCTCTTAATTATTCAATATTTTCTCTCGAACAATACCAAAAATATCTTCAACTAATAACTACATATCTTTATTTGAATTTTACTAATTGGAGACTCATTAAGTTCTTTAGATTTTTCTTAAATCACACTAATCGCGGTAAAGTATCTCTACTTTCGATCAACTAATGGTGCTTAATCCTAGAGCTTTAATAACAAATCACCTCTCAGTCTCATTGCGATTCAATATATCGAACAATAATTAGTTAGAAAATTGTAAGCATTAAGAACAAAAAATAAATACTCAATCATAGAAATATTGAAATATAAATTGTGTGTTCAATGCTAAACTACATCAAAGCTCTAGTTAATAAAAATTAGTTCATAATGAAATTGAAAAGGAAAAGAATAAAACTAGTGTTCTTCGTTGGAGTTGGTTGATGAAGCATGCAGCTCTCGCCTCTGCTCCCCAAATCCGCCTCCTTCAAAAAAGCTTCAAGAATAAACTATGGAATATTTGTACTCTAAAACTTAGACTCTCCTCCCCTCTATTCATCCCACTGAACCCTCCTGAACTCCGTAAATCAAGCTGCTTATTACTGAATCTTCCATTTTAAATAATTATGTTAGTTTTGGAATAATTTATTTTATGTTAACTTTTATCTTTAGAAACTATTTTCCAGATTTTTAGACTAAATTGTAGCCGCATTTATCTTGTTTCTGGATTTGAATTTTGACACTTATTAGTAAATAATAATAAAAAATAGTGAAAAATATGTGAAAAATGATAGAAAATAAGGAATTGTAATGGAGTTCAATACCCAAACTGGCCCTCAGTCACAATATTATTTTCGAGTTCCGTTCTAGATATAGGAATCCCACAAAGAATCCACATACTGGCGTGTCAATAATTCAACGTTAGTGTTCTTCTTTTCCCTCTCTTTCAGAAAGGTCTCGTTTGGATTCAAAAAGTGTTTCATCTCATCTCATCACATCTCATTATTGCAACTTTCCTAAATTCTCACACAAAATATAATAAACAATTCAATTTTTTCAAATCCTAAAATAATAATAATATTTTAACAATATATATTTTTTTTAGTTTTCATCTTTCATCTAAAATCATTTCATCTTATAACTGAATCAAATCAACCCAAAGTCTGCCATTCCCGTTCCTCCTTCCTGTTCCAAAACTTTCAAGTTTCCAGCCCACTCAGAAACTTTGCCTTTCTCGTCCCTCCCGTAAGATCAACTTTGTCATTCATTCTTCCCCTAAGCTGCCATTTGTGTATGTACAACTATGTAATAAACCTAGCTATTCTTCACTGTGTTGTAATATGGAAATGGTATGAAAATGGAAGATAGTTGTTATGATGAATAAACTAACTGCACACAAGATGTTTGATGAAATGAGAAAGACAATCACAACAAAGAAGAAGATGAAAATGGCTACGCCTTGGGGTATTCGAGGTCCCCAATTCCTCCCAAATGAAATAACAAATTGTTTATGCAATTTTCCAGATTCAAGATCCCCTTCCCACAACGAATCCCTAGTACATATACTTGGAGAGAACATGTCAACATCTCTAATCGACTCTAACCAAAATAAGGCCCTAGACTAATTTCCTACTCCACTAACTAAGCCCACAGGCCACTAAACAATTTAATAACTCAAATACAATAAAAGTAAAAACTAATTTGGAGGTCTATCAAGTCTGACCCAATTTAATTGGGTTCATAACAAATTCTCCCCCTTTAAAGAACATTGTCCTCAAAATTCAACTATTGAAGCAAGTTGATTTGGGAATTTGATTTTATTGAAAACAGAGATTCAGCATTTGTAAGCTTTGTCTGAAGATGGTTCTGCACAGGTTGTTCATTTTGCCGAATTGAATGAGTAGAAAATGGCTCAAGAGCACTTCTCGCATTCATATCAATATTTCTAGAATTCAAAATTTGATAACTGGTTCATAGGCCATGTGGACAACCTCATCTCTCTCTCTAATACCTCCATTGATCTCCCTAAAATTTTGAACTAAAATATCTACCTTAATGATGGGATCCTCTACGTTTGATGGAAACATCTTTGAGGCAGGTGGAATAGGGAAGCCATCATCAAACACTTCATTACTAAGATGGCAAATTTCCAATAAATTCCATTTAAACTTGACTATTCTAATTGACAACATTTTCAAGCTTATAGCAACATCAGATATCATTCTATCTTCCGCTTGAAGATGATCCTCAATTTAACATTACCATCACCTTTCAGCCAAATCTCACACAATGTTGTCAACAAATATGTTATTACAATTCTCTGTAGTATAGCCATCCATCTCATATGTTCAATATCCACCCCATAAGTTAAATCATTAAGGCCATGGAAGAAGCCACCTTGAAGAAACAGGCCTAACATTAAAAACTTTAGAGCCCATAGTCTTGCTTTTCTAGTTGCAACACCTCTGCATGACAAATTCTTGTAGGTAAGTGCAAGTGAGATACCAACAATAAAGATGAAAAATGGCATGACAAAATTTGCAAGTGTTAAACCATCCCAAGGCGAATGATTAACTGCAGGTAGAATTCCACCAGCATGATCCATGAATTCTCTTAAGGTAAACAAAACCCCAATTTTCATAGGTCCCTTCTGCATTCCCCTCCCAACACAAAAAATGCACCTACGCATTTTGTTGAACATGTTGAGTACAAATTTCATACAACCATGAATACCTTGGCTCGCTATGGTCAAGTACCAGGCAATATAAGTTGTGACACCCCCAATCACCGCTTGGGATAGAATGAAGACTTAGAGCGTTGGGACATGCAACACAAGGTTATATACTCACATTCATGACAGTTAATATGCAATGCATCCTAGTATACAACTAGCAGTATGCAATAATCGCAGCAGAAGGTTAAGGTGAAAAATATGCCAGAGTAACTAAAATATCCCAACTTCATTAGATCTAATCGTGTTCAAAATACTAAAGTAGTATAGACTTATATACAAAGTTATATCATTATCTTCATGCGATCTAAGACATAAAGGACTTGGGTTATGAATATCAAAATTAAGTCCAGCTTCCTCTCCAGATCCAGCTCCTCCTCAATCATGTGAATCCAGTGCTCCATCAATCTTGTCCTAGTCGATTCCTGACACAACTTCTATCATTCCGAGTGGAATGATAGTAGTATCATAAAATGGTGGGATTTACTTGAAATCTCAGTAAGTTAAACAACTAACTGACACAAAGATAAATCAATTATAAAAAATGATAAATATGCAATGCATGAGATGCAGAAAATTAGTATGCATGTCTCTCATCCAGATTCCTCAACATCTTTTAAAAATATGGAGACATAGGTTTTTACTCAGTAAGTAATTTCGTCATCATTTTTTAAAATATATAACTTCTTCTAAAAAATTTCATCATAAACTTTCATCATCATAGACTTACATTATTATCTTAATTAATAATATAACGTGTGGTAATGTCACAGTTCCCCATATGCACTATGAATACCTACCGATGACCGTAGTATAACTTACGTTGAAACTACATTATTTATAGATTCATTCTCAATGCATTGGTAATATAACATAACATCATAAAAATCATAACGTGTACACCCACCAGCTTTAGATGTCATAACATGTTGATTTCGCTCCGGCGTTCTTTAAAAAAAACCCATTCGAAGCCTGTCGACTGTTCTTCGTCAACCCGGGGGTTACCACTCCATTATTAAATACTCCAGAGTGGACATAGTTGTTTCACTAGGATAATTCTCATCCTAACCTTTGGGGTCGTGACAAAAATTATTTTTATGCTATGCTTGAAAAATGTATTTCATGACGTGTGCATATGTAACAAGTTTTCATGTGAAAATGACATTTATATGCAATATGCTAAAAATGGTAAAAATCACATGTCATGTAAGTATGCACTCAATGTATCATATAACATGATATTTTATACTCAAAATGATAATTAAAATATGAATGAAACATTTATCAATAATTCATAAATAATCTATCAAAGTGTAAGTTAGAGGACAACTTACAAACTTCCGGAAAAATTTAAAATTAGTGTCTTAGCTGCTTAAATCATGTGTAAACTAAGTTAGGGTTAATATTCTTATGGATAGGTTCAAAATCAAAGGCTTCAAAAATTAGATATTTACAAAAATATCCTTAGACTTTAAAAAATTGTCATTTAGACCCTAAATTTTCACTAATTCTAAACGAACTCTAAATTTAACCAAATTTTATGGATTTTGTATTTTTGGCATTCTAAAACCATCCATACCCTTGGATTTTCAAAATTCAAAGTGAAACTTGTCCAATTAATCCCAACCCGTGGCATGCATCCTAGTTGATGCCTATGTGTATTTTCTATTATTGATCCCTATGAATGCATGCATATGAGATTTTCTTTAATCACTAATGATCACTAACATCTTTAGGGACATTATGAAGCCTAATCCTTGAGTAATCAAGTTCATCCCAATACTTAATCAAAGCTAAGAAATCCTTAATCACCAATATGCTTAAAACTGATTCATGTTTGATAATCAAAACAATATAGATTTAAAACCTATCATGGCATGCTTCTAACCACAAGTTTAACTTTCCATAATCATGTTAGAATAATGATAAATCATATCAAATTATGCTTAGGACATGTCATAGCTAAATTTTCAATTAAAAACATTCAATCATTCAAACCTTCCTTTAATTTACCCGGTTTTGTATTAGACATCAAAACCATCTCAAAACTCAACCCAAATTTCATACCAACACTTCGAGAAAAGGCTTGAAATGTTAGCTAAGATCAAAAGAAAGAAAACTTACAAATTTTGTGGCCTTCCAAGCACTCTAGATTGCCTTATACAAGAACACTCAAGAACTCACCAAAACTCACTTGGTTTGCACTCTTTTGATCTCTAAGAGGGAGAAATGCTCTCAAAGCTCAAGAGGATGCTTGGAGCTGTGGTGTGGGTGAAATGAGAAGGGGAGGGAATTATTTATAGGTGGCCAAGGGGTGATGGGCATTGGCTTGGGTGCTTGGTTATTGGGTGAAGTGGGAGGTGCTCAAATTTGAAAAATTTCCAGATTTGCTCTCATGAGCTTAGGTCATTTGTGCAGAATGATTTAGTGCCCTAAACCACCATCATTTCCTCTCCACAGTAGCTGCAAGGGTACTGTAGATGACTCCATGTCATGGGGCATCATTTGGGTGGTAGAAGATCCCTCAAACCACCCTTGAAAACTAGTGAATGAAGGTGGTTTTGTGGTGGCAGAAAATTAGTTCGGTTTTGGATTTTTTTTGGCAGAAAAAATGAGTAAAATCATTCATGATGGTCATGGGACTTCTTGGTGATTGGGTGGAGAAGGAGGTGGAGTGGGGTGGTGGTGCAAACCATGGCAGGAGGTGTAACGCCCGTCCTTTTGGTGGGACTTTTTGTAAAATGATTTTAGAAAGGACGATGAGAATTACCGTTCTATTTAAATTTACTTCCATACCCAAGGTGCAAGACTCTACGTTATAAAATAAAATGTGCTTTGAGAATAAAAGAGGTTTACAGCGGAAAACATTAATCTTAAGATAAAAAAGCCTCTCATACAATTAAAACTCTTATGCCTAGACTTCCATGCTCTTCCCCATGCCGTGTCCGTCCTAGCGCGTACCGATCATTTAGTTCCTGTGGGGGGGAGGGGCATACATAAAAACTAAAACGACTCAATCACTCATAAGCATTACTTCATATAGTTAAAATATAATAACATAGGTTTTCAGTCATGCATTCATCATTCCATACATACTATACGTACATGCATACATGCATTCATTTGAAAATATCACTCGGCAGAGTTTTTCTTTAAAAAGAGTTTTCTTTTCGTAAAACATTTCTCTCATCAGTGCCTTCATTTCTTCAGGAGTTCAATGCATTCATGCATTCTTTCTTATCACTTTCATTGGCCCGTACACACTGTTACGTCCCGTGTGTTAAGGTTAGCGGTCTTCCTTTGGCCCAGACTTCACCCGTGGCCACGGGTTGGAAATCCCTTTCATGGGAGGCAACACTTGGTGCACTACCAGTACTACTTATCCGGCATTGCAATCTGCCCATTCCTTTGGTACCCTTTTCATTCATTCATATGGCCGCTACGTATTTTCATACATTAAATGCTCAGTCCTTTCCTTTTCAGTCCTTTTTATTTAACAGTTCTTTTCATGGACTACGTCATTTAAGAGCATGGGCTTAAACATTATCTTTCATGGCATAATTTAAAGCATTAGTTCATGGCATCCTTAAAACATCAGTTCATAGGGACCTTTTTAAACAACATGCTTTCTTCTCGTCGTTCAAAGCATCGTTTAAAGCATTAGGCATAGGCCTCAACATTTCTTTTCTTGGAAAAATACATACAGTAGATACTGCATATAGTCATCCATTCACATGCATACAATTAATACTTTGGTTGCGTAAAAAGGGGCTGCCAAGGAGGGGCCTTACATTCTTATACCTTTGAACACTTAACATGCTTTCGCAAAACATCTTTCGTGTCGTTTCGTAAGGCATCGTAAAGAAAAAACATTTCATTTTCATTTATTATATTTTAGAAAGCTCTAGAAGAGTATGAACGCAATAATTACCTGGACTTCATGCTACTTTCATATCATGCAGTCCATCATGTGCGTGTTAGATGGCAACCTACATGCATATACATAACCTTAGTGTCATTCTCTATCTAATGTATAAGCAACTTAAACTATAAATAGAGCTCTACTTCACTTGGAACACTCTCCTTCTATCTCGTGCTCTTACGTGCCCTTTACTATGCTAAAACTTTTGAAGTCTACTTACGACTACATCTTCCAAACTCAAGGTATTGCCTAGAGTGCTCATTCACTAAAGTGAATCCATGATCCACCTTAGGATTAAGACACTAAGACATTCGTCTTACTCTTACTATTAACCACATTCCGACACGACTCAAACCGACTAAGTCACACATCCCAATCCTAAACAATACACCCGTCACTACCTTCATGTATCTTAGCTCACTCTAAATCCTCATTCACATTCATACATGCCACACGGCTTTAAGCCAACTCTGAGGCTTAAGCACCGTGCAACCATGCTTAAGACAGATTACCCATTACATATGGTGAATCCGTCCGGCACATGTGTCTCACCAGATTGTACATGTACCTTACCCATTTATCACTTAAGACCAACATATAATACGTTGATATCATGCTCGTTGGGACAAGCGCCATACTCCGATACCAACCTTTTCTTAACCCGGCTAGCATGACTCTTCATGCTACCCGTCCTTTTTGACAGTTCATCCCAACACTTAACACGATAGGACTCCGTTCAAAACTACACCTTATGTCACGTCATATAGCTCGAGACTACTCTCAAGCTACACCGTGACCGTGTCACCTCACCCGATATCCTGCTACGCCAACTCCTGACTCATCACGAGTACGGTCCCTCACGTACTCCTGTCACAACATGACATCTAGTCACGTTCCTGCTATGCCATTTTTACACTAACTCACCCATCACAAGCACAACTGCCAGTAACCATGTCACTTCGTGACATGGTCATGCTTCCGCTGCGCACTCTTATACTTGTTCTGTTATTTCACATATACTCCCAGCCATAAGTCAATCACGGTGACAATTGTCACCTCAGACTACAGGCTACATCACAGCTACTTCGGGACACTGTTCCACAGTTCCTGACACTACTCACCAAGTTCTATGCCCATCAACCACACAACCATTCTTATTTCTACGACACGCCATATGGTGTATCGCTGCACCTCATGGAGTACACTCCACGTGTACTCCCTTCACACACACTATGACACATCACCACTACGGCATACACGCCATATGGTGCATCACTCCACCACATGGAATACACTCCACGTGTACTCCTTTCACACATGCTATGCCACACAAAGTACACTCCACGTGTACTCTTCCCATTCTACCTTACGCCAGGAGGGTATATTTTACATATACTCTTCTTATCCCACACTACGCTACAAGAGTACACTTCACATGTACTCTCTTCCCAATCCACATGACGCCACATCATCATTACAGCTCATACTTCACAACCACACTTCACAGTACACTCCACAACACTACACATCATACAACACAGATACGCCCAACACTTCACTACATGGCACATCACAATTACTAACTGCACAATCCATAACCTAAACAACCAATTAAAATAAATAACGAGGGATAGAGGGTTATACCATCGTCGGGGTTGACCCATGCATTGTTCGCTGACCATCACGGTTAATGACATTTGAAGGGTCGTACGTGGCGGCTAACCCACGTACGGTGGCTAATCACCTTACGGTGGCTAAGGGTGGTCTTAGAAGGGATCATGGTGGCCTCATGGTAGTGGCAAGGGGCGGAACAAGGCATATCTAGCCGTGTACAGTAGCGGTTAGCCACGTACAGTGGCTGTTTTGGCCATTGGAGGTGGCTAGAGGTGCAGGTCTAAGAGTAGGAGGGTCGGGTCGTGGTCCTGGAGTGGTGGTCTCGTGGTGGTGCTGAGGTGGCACACGTCGGAGACACAACGGCTCGTGGAGGAGTTTAGGCCGTGGGTCTCAACATGGGAAATCAGAGGGGGAGCTTGGCTCGTTGTGGCTGGCCATGGAGGGGCTGGGGGAGGTGCGGTGGAGCTCGTGGTGGGTTGGGGTGGCGCCACAGTGGGTGGCGGGTGGCGGATCTAAGCCAACAGGTGGAACCCGTGTGCTAGAGAGTGAGGGGGGTGCGGTTAAGGGAGGCCAAGGGGCTTCGTGGGGAGTTAGGGGAGAGGAGGAGGAGGCCGGTGGTGGTGCTTGGTGGGGCTGGAATCGGCGCATGGCGGCGCTAGGGTCGTCGATGGCATTGAAGCCGTGCGAAAGCCATTTTTATGGGTGTTGTGCGTGTGTGCGAAGGAGAGGGAGAGGGAGGTCTGTGGTGGCTGGGTTTGTGAGAGGCGGTCACTAGTGTGAGGTGGTAGAGGTGTGGTGGCTTGGGTAGCCGCGTACGGCAGCGCACGGAAGAGAAATGGGTTTTACCCATTTCGGTTGGCTTATTTTGAGATGAGAGAGAGCTGCGCGGTGGAGGCTGGCTTCGGTGGTGGAAGCTCGCCGGCGTGAGAGGATGCCGGTGGTGGTGGTGGTGGAGAGAGGTCAGGCGACGCACGACTGCGCCGGGCTGGGCTGAGGGAGAGGGAGCGTGCGACGTAAGGGAGAGCAAGGAGAGAGAGAGGGAAGGGAAAAGTGAAGGGAAAGAGAGAAGGGGCTTGGGTTTTAATCCTGATTCATTTATCTTGGGATCCTCAAAACGATCTAACAATGGGGAATTAAAACACTGATTTAAAATGCGTAAACATTAACTTAATTAAAAGCACTGAGAGGAATTAAGGTAGAATATTATTTAAACTAAACTTTTAGTTTATAAAATAATATTCATTCATCATTAATAAAATGATGAAGTCTTATTTAATATCTTTAAAAGAATAAAACCATTTAATTAATTAGAGTTTTCAACATAATTTAAATCTCATAATATTTTAAATAACCGAAATAATTTTAATAAATGATATTAAAATGATTTCCTATAATTATAATATTTTTGGAGCTCTTCAAAAATATTATAACTGTCTTATTTAAAATCAAGCTTTGTTCAATAACACTGGAAATACCTCATATAAATATTTCCAGTGCATTTAAAACATTGGGCGTGCTTTAGTGATCACATAATATCTTTAGAAACATGTCATCGAGGTTCGACACGCATGACGAGGCTCGCAATCATTAGAGAGACGGGGCAGACTGTTACATAATTTTCGTCCTCGAAATTTGCTTACATCAGAAGGAAGGAGCGTATGTAAGAAGGAAGAAGCGGGGTGTTACATTCTCCCCACCTTAAATAAATTCCGTCCTCGGAATTTGCTTAACGTTCTAGGAATTTTGCTTAGCGTCCTATGAATTTGCATAGTGTTATACAAATTTGCTTATCCTTACTATGGACCCGTTCATACTAGTCCTTGTGTTATCTTCACGCGTCTCCGTGCACGTTTAGCATCTCAGTCATGTCTTGTACAGAACTTTGCACTCGCGTCTTGTCACTCCTCCATCGACATGCTTAACGTCAGTTCGAAATACTTGCCAGCAAGGCTCGAAGTTGCCATCCCGCTTTCCATTTCGATTCTAGCTTACGTTCATGCGTTTCTTAACTATTGCAATCTCCTTAACGTTTCTAACTCGTTCCTCAATTAGCAAGCAACTATTGCTACATGTCCTAACGTTCAATCGTCCATTCCTTATCCTCTAACTATGTTCAGTCTCTGATACCTCTTACATTCTAGGCACTTAGCATTACTACCTCTTACTAGTTGTCAGTATGACAAGCATGCATTAATTAGGTTATACTTTGAAAATATCATAGCATTAGAATAAAATACGTTCTTGTGCTTACTGCAGGACGAGACATGCCTTGGGAAGACGTTAGTCTAGGTTTTCCCTTCACTTGCAATTCTCTTTTCAAAAGTATTCTATCTTTGTAAAAAAAAAAAAAAAATCTTTCATTGGAAAAAGTTTTCTCTCTTTTATTTTGAAAAGAATGCTATAGATTCTAGTATAACCTGGGCTTTGCTCTGATACCACTATGTAACGCCCGTCCTTTTGGTGCGACTTTTTATAAAATGATTTTAGAAACAACGACGGGAATTACCGTTCGATTTAAAACTTTTTACTTCCATATCCAGGGTGCAAGACTCTATGTTATAAAATAAAATGTATTTTGAGAATAAAAGAGGTTTATAGCGAAAAACATTAATCTTAAGATAAAAAGGCCTCTCATACAATTAAAAAACTTATGCCTAGACTTTCGTGCTCTTCCCCATGGGCTGTGTCCGTCTTAGTGCGTATTGATCATTCAGTTCCTGTGGGGGGGAGGGGTATACATAAAAACTAAAATGAGTCGATCACTCGTAAGCATTACTTCATACAGTTAAAATATAATAACATATGTTTTCAGTCATGCATTCATCATTCCATGCGTACTATACATACATGCATACATGCATTCATTTGAAAACATCACTCGGCGGGGTTTTTCTTTAAAAAGTGTTTTCTTTTCGTAAAACGTTTCTCCCGTCAGTGCCTTCATTTCTTCAGGAGTTCGATGCATTCATGTATTCATGCATTCTTTCTTATCACTTTCATTGGCCGGTACACGCTATTACGCCCCGTGTGTTGGGGTTAGCGGTCTTCCTTTGGACCCGGACTCCGCCCATGGCCACGGATTGGGAATCCCTTTCATGGGGGGCAGCACTGGGTGCACTACCAGTACTACTTACCCAGCATTGCAATCTGCCCATTCCTTTAGTACCATTTTCATTCATTCATATGGCCGTTATGTATTTTTATACATTAAACGTTCAGTCCTTTCATTAAGTTCAGTCATTTCCTTTTCAGTCCTTGTCATTTAACAATTCTTTTCATGGAAACGTCATTTAAGAGCATAGGCTTAAACATCATCTTTCATGGCATAATTTAAAGCATTAGTTCATGGCATCCTTAAAACATCAGTTCATAGGGACCTTTTAAAACAAAATACTTTTTTCGCGTCATTCAAAGCATCGTCTAAAGCATTGGGCATAAGCCTCAACATTTATTTTCTTGGAAAAATACATACAATAGATACTGCGTATAGTCATCCATTCACATGCGCACAATTAATACTTTAGTTGCGTAAAAATGGCTGCCAAGGAGGGGTCGTATATACTTATACCTTTGAACACTTAGCATGCTTTCGCAAAACATCTTTCGTGTCATTTCGTAAGGTGTCGTAAAGGAAAAGCATTTCGTTTTGACTTCTTATATTTTAGAAAGCTCTAGAAGAGTATGAACGCAATACTTACCTAGACTCCATGCTACTTTAATATCATGCAGTCCATTCATGTGCATGTAGGTTGCATGTCAGATGACAACCTACATGCATACACATAACCATAGCGTCATTCTCTATCTAATGCATAAGCAACTTAAACTATAAATAGAGCTACAATTCACTTGGAACACTCTCCTTCTATTCCGTGCCCTTTATTATGCTAAAACCTTCGGAATCTACTTACAGTCACTACATCTTCCAAACTCAAGGTCTTGCCTCGAGTGCTCATTCATTAAAGTGAACTCATGATTCACCTTAGGATTAAGACACTAAGACATTCGTCTTACTCTTACTATTAACCAAATTCCGACGCATGACTCAGACCGACTAAGTCACGCTTCCCAATCCTAGACAATACACCCATCACTACCTTCATGTATCTTAACTCACTCTAAATCCTCATTCACACTGAGAGGAATTAAGGTAGAATATTATTTAAACTAAACTTTTAGTTTATAAAATAATATTCCTTCATCATTAAGAAAATGATGAAATCTTACTTACTATCTTTAAAAGAATAAAACCATTTAATTAATTAGAGTTTTCAACATAATTTAAATCTCATAATATTTTAAATTACTGAAATCATTTTAATAAATGATATTAAAATGATTTCCTATAATTATAATATTTTTGGAGCTCTTCAAAAATATTATAATTGTCTTATTTAAAATCAAGCTTGGTTCAATAACACTAAAAATACCCCATATAAATATTTTCAGTGCATTTAAAACACTGGGCGTGCTTTAGAAATCACATAATATCTTTAGAAATACACCATCGAGGTTCGGCACGCATGACGAAACTCACAGTCGCTAGAGAGAAGGGGCAGACTGTTACATAATTTCCGTCCTCAGAATTTGCTTACGTCAGAAGGAAGGAGCGTACGTAAGAAGGAAGGAGCGGGGTGTTACAGGAGGCTGGTTCAAATTAAATCCAAACGGTTCCTACACAACTAGACCAAGGTGCACCCGATTTGATTCTTTGAGTTGGTTGATGCAACCAATTTCGTCCAAGGCTCAAACTGAGTTTGGGAGGGTCTCATGAGGTATTTAAATACTATATTACCCTTGAGGACAAATCATAAAAATGTTGGGCTCAAGAGCTAAACAGTCCAAGCATTACAAAGGACAATGCACAAAACCCATTGAAGCATGATTTGGGCTTGTTATGTCATTTTTCTTAATAACATGTGAGATAGTTTAGTTAAGGTATTAACATGGTCTAATCATAGTTTAAGGGAGTATTAATTCAAGAAAATTTGAATTAAAAAGTTTTAAAAAAGATTAAGCAAGATTAAGCTTCATAGCATGGTTTAAAGTGCACTAACCTCAAGTATGATAGTTAATGGCCTTAGCCAATTTTCAAAACTTAATTTGGGTACTTTGAGTGTGACTTGGGCTTAAGAAAACCAATGATATGGTGTATTAGGCCTTTGGTCTTTGAATGGTGAAATGAGTCCAAACATGGCTTTGGGCTATATGGGCTTGAAAAGGGCAAGGGTCCAATCTACACCAAAGGCCTTATGCCTTCCTATACTTGGGGCAAAACTAGTCTTGATTTCCTAAGAGCTTGGTTCAAGGTTTTCTTGGGCTAGGCCCATGAATGCACTTGGGTCCTAAAAAGCCTCACCAAAATTGATAATGGGCTTACCTCTCTAATCCTTAGCTCATTAACACTAAGTACCAATATTAATACTAATCCTACTATCAACCTTAATGAAAATGATTAACTCATAATTAAAAGCCTAATCTAGAGTACTTAAGGATTAATCAAGAGTTAATTAAGCGGAATGTTTCATAAGTGGTCATTCCAATGCCAAGAAAAAACCAAATCTAGTAGTTATGAAAGGAAGGTATGAACACTATAGTAGCACAACAAGCACCACGAATATAGAATACCTGAAGTACTAGTTTTGGTGGAGCATTATCACAAAGAACAAGTTCCTCACCCACGGTAACCCAATCTTACTCTAACTTTTTTAAGTGACCATCATCACGAATTTCAGCCAGCCACAATACTCTCTTAGTCAAAGTTATAGCAAAGACCACAACTCCTGTAGTACAATCCACAAGATTTCTTTTTCTTCCTCTATCAAGGGGCTTAAACACCACTTTAAGTGGCAATAAGTCAAACATATAGTGAGCAAAAAATTTCTTCCCCATACCTTTTTCAGCAAACTCACCCACGTTGCCTTCTTCATCAATGTTCCTCCACCCAAATGCAGAGTCACAAATATCCTTACATACTAACCCATGAATAGATTCAATCTTCTCAATCCATCTAAAAAATTCATGCAGACCCATACCATGAATACTTTTTCATCCTCTATCAAAGGGTGCAAAAACACCCTTACGTGGCCATTCAACAAACAACTTGGGTGCCCTTAAAACTATAGCATTCAAAGACCCCACATATCTATGAGGCATTTTCTCAAACAACTCTCTAGCATCACCTCTATTTCTACTATTTTTATGTTCTCTCAAAATTTCCTTCTTTTTTGAGTTGCTCTCTTCTATGGCAAACCAAACATTCTACTCCTGCTTTCTATAGAAATAAAATCTCCAAGAAATAAAATACCAGAATTTTCTTCTTTATCTCTGTTGCTCTCTTCCATAACTAATTCGTCTTTTGCAGATTCACTTTCTCTTGAAAGTGAATCTCCGAAGTTTTCATTCGAACCCATAGAGAATTTCCATGGAGGTTGCCAAACCAGACGAGGTCCAACCTTCCCACTGTTGATGAGGTTCATCTTTGTGATTTGGTTCTTGACTCCATCCCCGATCAAAGGTTCCATCTTAGCGAGTTTGACATCGGACAAAATATGGAGAGGGAAATCGATAACAACAAGTCCATCCATTTGCAGCTTCACAAGCTTTGTTTTTTACGATCACATCTTGTAAATCGAATCCATTCGAGAGAGGACCCCTGAAATCTACAGTTTGAGTTTTGTTCCCACCAATTTTTAATGTAAGGGTTCATAGGACCCTTATAGTCGTTCCTTGTACCCTTGCACCTCCATACTCGGGCAGTAGAACAAGAGGAAGAATTTCATCTACCGCTATGGCTTCGGTGCTCTCGATCTTCACGATGGCAGTAGTGTCAATCCCATTCGACGACAACCCTGGGCGAAAATAAGCCCCATGTGCAAAGAAACTATTGGCTTTAGAAGCAAGACACGAAAGATTGGGAGGAAGCTTAAGATTGGCCTTGAGTAGAGACCGAGAGATAGGGGTGGGCAGCAGGGCCCCGCTGCCCCGCCCCTGTGTGGCGGGGCGGACCACCCCGTCTGATCTATGCGGGGAGCGGGGCCACCCGCCCGCATCTGGGCCTCTCTCCGGGGGCGGGATGGGGGTGACCCCCGCCCCGCCCAGCCCCGCCCATATATATATATATTTTATATATATAAAAAAAAAAAAAAAAAACCTATGCATGAAACGGAGTCGTTTCACGCGGAGGTTTTTTTTTTTTAACCCAGGCAAGAAACGACGTCGTTTCATGCCTGGGTTAATAACAAAATCCTACCCCCCGATTCCCTCCCTCGCTCAGTGCTCACTTCCTCCCACCCCTGCTGCAACTCATCTCTCCCTCTCACTGAGTTCCCGGCTCCACACCCAGCCACCCAGTCCATCTCTCTGCATCGCCGTCCCCTTCAACGTCACCGTCGCATGACTCGCATCCGGTCCCTCTCTCTGCATCTCTGTCACCGAAGATCCGAAGGTAAGAAACTTTATCCCATTTTATTTTTTTTGTGATTTATATTTTTAATGGAGATTGGAGAAATGATGGGGTTTATCGGAGATGGAGGATGTGATTTTTGTGAATTGTGTGTTGTGGAGCTTAGATTGTGCATGTGGTTTGAACTTTAAATGAGTCCGTGACTTCGTGCATGTGAATTGTTTTTGTTTTCTGTAATTATTTTTTTTGTTTGATTTATACTTTAAAGAGTGTCATATTATTTATGTCTAAGACTCTAATTAATTCGGATTGGAACGCCTAAATTAATTTAGGGGTTTCAATATTTGAATTTCCTAAATTAATTAAATATTATTGCATGCATACATACCATTTTTAAGTTTTTTAAATTCAATTTTATAACTAAGTAGTGCATGCAATTTATGATCATGAGCAATATATGTATGCATTAATCAATAAAATTGTAATGCATATGTGCCTTCATAGATAGGGCATATTTCTATGTAATTGGCAGTTGATGCCCATTCTTGTTAATAATACTTATTTTACTTATAAAAAAAAATTGAATTTTTTCTTCTTTTTAATGAAGTTCTAATACTTGTATAAAATGAACATAGAAAAACCCCTACTCTACCATAAGCATTTGTTGTTGGCCAACTCCATGTGTACAATCTTCCAAGTTTTAAATGGTACATCCGTTCTAATATATGCAATCCTAAATGAACACATTTGCTAATAGAATTCTTCATGACATCTTTTAAAAACTCCATCCAAAGTTTGGAACAAAGAGCTACTTTTCCAAACTTTGACAATACATAGTTGACATCATTTTTATATGGGGTACATCTATGAAAGGAAAGAAAAGTTTAAAGCTGGCCTATGTTGGTATAGTTTAATACATTAAATAAGTAGATCTTCAAGGAAAACAAAAACAAAAATGAGAAAATTCCATTCTTACAATGGATAGATTGATTGAATTTGAACATCTGCAGGGAACAACTTGCATTTTTCTGAGAATATTTGAGCTTGTTTTTCAGTTATAGAATATATAAGTTGTATATCCCTTGACACCTGCTCATCTGTGCTGCAGCAAATAGAAAAGCAAACCAGATTTCAGGTTCAAGAAATTTTGAGAAATCATAAAACAATTAATATGCATTTATTAGACAAGATTTGGAATAATAAATTTATAAACTGTGATTGTTCATACTGAAACAAGAAAACTGATTCATCTTGGGAATAAGAAATCTCAGTCAAATCCTTGTACAAAATTCAAGGCACATAGAAGTATGCCCTATCTAGAAGTATGCCCTATCTACGAAGGCACATTAGCAACTAAGAAATCATGAAGTATATATGATCATTAGCAAAATTGTAATGCATTAATCAATAGAATAACTCATATATACCATATATGTGTATATATATATACACACACACATATACATATATACAATAGTAGTAGTAGGACAATACTATGAGTCATAAATATCTTCCACGTGAATGTTTGTAAATGTTTGTATAAATATCTTCCAATCTGAATGTTTGTATATATATATACACACATATACATATCTTCCACGTGAATATTTGTAAATGTTTAATCCAACTTTTTTTATGTTCATTATATAGTTGTTATGCTTATAGTCTTTCAAGTCTAAGAAACTATATTGTTAATATACTTTATTACATTTATAACCAAAGTACTCAATATATATATTTATATATATATATATGAATGTCAAGTGATACTTTTTTTATTTTACTTTTTTTCTTTATGTTCATTATATAGTTGTTATGTTTTCTATAATTTTAGATTTCTTATTTGCTTGAGTTTATGGATATGCCAGCAGATTCTAGTGCGAGCTCTCCTTTCCAGACCGAGGGCACCCCTACCCCTACACCTACACCTACACCTACCCTACCCCTCCTACTCATACCCCTACCCCTAGGCCTACGGCACCTTGCCCCGCCCCCAAGCCCAGCAAGAAACCTGCTTCAATAGTTTGGAGTCATTTCACCAAATTAGAGGGTGGTGACTCAAATAACCCCCAAGCCAAGTGTAACCATTGTGAGAAAATTTATGGATGTCACTATAGGAAACATGGCACCTCACAATTAAAGGTGCACTTAGAAGAGCAATGCAAAAAAAGTCCAATATTAAGATCATTACAAGAGAAAAGCCAATCTAGACTAGAAATTGGACTTCAAAAAATGGCGGATGAGACTAGTGGGGGTGCAACTTTGAGGGGGTATACTAAGTATGATCCCGATGAATGTAGAAGACACCTAGCTCTATGGTCATAATAGACGAGCTACCTTTTCAAATTGTTGACGGGAAAGGGTTCCAAGCGTATTCTCGCTACTTGGAACTAAGGTTTAATATTCTCTCTTGCCACACGGTGGCAAAGAATGTAAAAAAACATTTTTACATTGAAATGGAGAAGTTGAGGGGTCAATTGGCGGATCAATTTGTTTGTCTCACCACTAACACTTGGACATCGATCTAAAATTTTAATTATATGTCTTTGATTGTGCATTTTATTAATTGTCATTGGACATTGTAAAAGAAAATTATAAAATTTTGTAAAATCACCGATCATAAGGGTGAGACAATTGGGAAGGCCTTGGAGGCTTCAATAAAAGAGTGGGGTTTGACCCGAGTTGTTACAGTCATAGTCGATAATGCCTCGTCTAACGATGTTGCATTGGGACATCTGAAAACTTATCTTAGAGAGGCAAATAAGACACTCATGGATGCTGAGTGTCTGCATGTGAGATGTGCTGCACATATTTTGAATATGATTGTCCCTAATGGTTTGAGGGATCTTCATGACTCGATTGCTCGGGTTAGGACTACTGTGAGATGGGTGAGATTTTCTCCTTCGAGGTTGGAGAAATTCAAGGTTGTTGCGAGATTTGCGGGTCTAACATCTAAGAAGGGCCTTTGTACTGATATGCCTACACGATGGAACTCAACATATCTGATGTTGGAGGTGGCCCAAGAATATAGACTGACATTTGCATTATTGGGTGACGAAGACATCCAATATGTTAAATATTTTGATGATCACGGGGGATTGGGGAAACCCGTAGATGATGATTGGGAAATTGTAACTATTTTTGTAGAGTTTTTTAGACTTTTTTACGATGTCACCACGAGACTATCCGGAACTTTGTACCCTACATCCAATGTTGTATGTAAGCAAATATATAGGGTAAAAGAAGAATTAGATGACATGGTCGCGGGTGGTCACATTAGGCTGCGAGAGATGACATTGATTATGAGGACAAAGTACGACAAGTATTAGAAAGATTTAACTAGGGCTAATATTTTATTATATGTAGCTGTCGTTTTTGGCCCGAGGTATACGTTGGATGGCATGATATTTGGATTGGGTCTTGTGTACGGGCAAGTATGGGGGAAGCTTATTGCAGCAAGGGTTCGGGAAACCCTTACTAGATTATTTGATGAGTTTTCCACCCTGCGGGGTGGTAATATTGCGGCACCTACACCTACCCCCTCAGCCTCAGGCTCACAGTTTCCTGAAGTCGAGGTTGGAAAAAGGCGTAGATTGGAGTAGGGTGAAAGGTACCCCCTTCCTCCGGAGTTCTGTAGAGGATCAGTCAGAGAAAGACAGATACTTAGCAGCAGAGATTCTACCATTTTCACGAGATTTCGATATATTAAGTTGGTGGAAGGTGAATGCCGTGAAATATCTCATCCTTGGATAGATAGCCCGCACACTTTTGGCCATCCCTGTTAGTACAGTAGCCTCAGAGTCGGCCTTTAGCACCGGAGGGTGTGTATTAGATTCATTTCGGAGTTCATTAGCTCCTGCCATTGTGAAGGCTTTGATTTGCACGCATAATTGGATCAAGAGAACTCCAATTCATGTTCCGGATGTTCTTGAATATGAAGAAGCCGACGTCGAGGAGGAGGGTGATGATCAGTCTGGATCTTATATTTATTTTAATTTCTTTTTCAAAGTTTTTATTTTAATTTATTTATTTTCATTTAATTGGTATTCATTAATTTGATTTCAAATTTAATACTTATAGAGATACATGAGATGGCGTCTACGGCTACCTCCGATGCAGTATGACTTTGTATTAGACCCACTATTGCCATGGTTTGCATAATTTCTCCCCTAATTATTTTTTGCATTTAAAATTTTGTTTCGTCTTTATAACTTTTTAATTCTAATTTGTTTTATTTTTAACTTATTAATATTTCAGGTTTTATAACTTATTAACTTTTATGATCTTGATTTTCAGTCTCACAACAATCGACACAACTCAATGAACTCATCGCTTCGGCTCCACCCCAAAATCAAATTAATCAAATTAAAAAATTATGATTTTGTTAATTTATAATTTATTGTAATGTTGCTACAATAGTTAATTGTACAATTTGTAATATTTATTTTTTTTAGAAGAGTTCGTAATAGTGTAATAGTTTATTAGTTCTCTTAATTTGTATAATTGTAAACTATTTATTTTAGCATAATGCCTTACTGCCTTAGTGATGATTATTACTTAATTAGTTAATAGTTGAAACATAATATCTACTTAATAGTTCAATCTATGATTATATATATATATATTATTTGTTTTCTGTTTTTAAATTTATATATTTTTTAATCTAAATAATGGGCTCAAAGTGACCCAAAAACGAATTATGGGCCCAAAGTGGCCCAAAAACCGATTCTGGGCCATTTAGGGCCCAGAAAAATGTACTAGGCCAAAGGCCCAGTAGGGGGATGTGGGAGTGCGGACGGGTGGGGGTTCACCCCTGCACCCTGGCCAGCGGACGGGGGACCCCGCCCCCACCCATGCGGGGGGCGGGGTACAGGCAAAAATTCCCCACCCCCCGCATATGCGGGGGCGGGGGCCGAGGGGTCATAGGGGGTGGGTATCACCCATACCGAGAGGAAGCTTCCAGCGTGGAACCTCTCGAATCGCTTGGTCTGCAGATCCGTTCTTCATCCTTTGCTCCATTTTCATCATTCCCTAGCACTTTTTGTGTTTCTTTGGCTGAGTCCATCGGGTTTTCTATCCCTTATTTAAATTTTTCTGATCCATTTTCTTCGCTCGTCATCTCAAGAACAACATAACCATCGTCAAATATTGTCGTTCCTAACAACATAACATCATCTTCTAAAATAACTCCTCTGTGTCTCATTTGTTGTTGCTCCAACGGATAGATGTTTCTTTTATAAGCATATTCGATATTGAGCTTCACATAGTAAATAGGGAAGGAAAAATCGACTAAGATTTTTAGATTTTTACCTTTGGAAGACTTCAATATAAGCACCATTTGGCCTGGATCTCTAAAGAAATCATCATATTGTGCATGGTGATAATTCTGAAAACATTCTTGAAGTTCTTCATTACTCAACTCCATGGCAAGATCGGTGTTTTTATATACCAATTGTAATGAACCTAACATTATTCACTGTGTTGTAATAAGAAAATGGTATGAAAATGGAAGGGAAAAATCTTATTGCAAGCAAGTTTGTGTACCAATTCGTGCACCAATATTGATATGTAATACATATGTTTAATGAAACAATGTGAATTAAAGATAAAAATAAATTTTATGATATAGGAGATTTTCTTCTTCTCTCAAAAATTTTTTTTTTCATTTTTTTTAAATAAAAAAAATCATTGGTACGCGATGTGGTGCACGAACTCGCTTGTATCTAGCAAAATCCAAATGGAAGATAGTTGTCATGATGAATAAACTAAATGCACACAAGATATTTGATGAAATGAGAAAGATAAATCACAACGAGGAAGAAAGTGAAAATGACTATACCTTGGGATATTCGAGATTTTCAATTCCTCCCAAATGAAATAACAAACTGTTTATGCAATTTTTCAGATTCAAAATCGCCTTCTCACAAAGTCTCCCCAGAGACAACATGTCAACATCTCTAATCGACTATGACCAAAGTGAGGTCTGGACTAATTTCCTACTCCACTATCTAAGCCCACGGTTTACTAAACAATTTAACAACTCAAATACAATAAAAATAAAAATAAAAATTAATTTGGACGCTCCGGCCCAATTTAATTGGTATCATAACGCAATTTATTTTTGCTGTTTGCAGTTGTCGCCGGTCTCATCCCTGTCGTCATCGCCGGAATTTACTGTCCCCGACGTTGGGGCCCTCCTCGCCGGCAGGTATAACTGAGATGGGTATGTTGAGTAACCTCAGCATTGCGCTATGCCGTTGCTGCGAATGCTAACTTGCACCGAGCTGAAAATGTCGCTCAAAACCTAGACATTACCCCCAATCCCTCTCCCCCCCAAACCCTCTCTCTATCGTGCTTTCGAAGGTCAAACATATATTACCCCTCGCTGTTTCAGGTTTTGTTGCTTATTTCTTTATTCAATTTCCCTTACGTTTCTGTTATTTCCCTCAACTCTTCTACATTTAATGTGAATTGAATCACAACAAACCCTTTTACAACTTCACCACCAAATTTCCAATCTAGGGTTTTAATTTTGAAGACGTTTTTATGTTTTCTTTGCTGCTTTTTTCTATCATTCAACGAAGACAAGACAATGGTGTGTGTGATTGACTGCTCTATATCATATATACCATCCGATTGTTTTGAACGTTAAAAATATCCGATTTTTCTGGAAATAAAAGAGCAAAAATTAAAAAGAGAAATTTTCCCGATGGGGCTAATAGGACTTTACATATTCTTTGTTCTAGACATTACATAATCTTTACTCTCTCTCCCTCTCTCCCTTTTTTTCAGCTTTCTTAGCGACCAAACGGAGAATTATGCTTCTTGTAAGTTTTTCAGTTGTGGAATTTGTGATGCCTGTGAAAATAGCGAATCATTTGGCTCAATTAGTTCATATATTTCTAATAAATTCCCATTTAGTTATGGCTATACTTTTATTAACTGAATTTTCAATATTAGCAATATAGTTGTCTTTGCTTCAAATTTTGGCTTCTTAGATATATTTTGGGAAATGTCCAAGTGCCACTTTAACCGATCTCTGGATAAGCAAAAACAATTGATGCGAATAAATTTTGTTTTTTTGAATGTCCTTGAAGATATAAAATTGATTGAATATTTCCTCTTCTATTTTCATTGCATAAGTTTGATTTTTTTAAAAATCAATGGTTAAATGTGTAGGTTTCTCATTAGTTGAAAGATGTATTTGTGGGCATGCTGATGAATTGGTCCAGCGACTTGCAAAGATTGGAATTCTCATTAAATGATCTGAGAGATTATTTGTTCTGAGTTTTTCTTTTCGTCTTTTACTGAAGTCTAGTAGCTTCAAAGATGGCTTTGGTTGATGTGACCAAATCTTGCCTTGATTCCATTCACCAGGTATGTGATATTTTCTTATACGAATGTGAGTTTCCCCTTGTCTAAAAGCTATGCTTTCTAAGAGTTTGTTGCTTATCTATTCATTTATAATTTGTTGACACGACATAAAATATTAATTGTATCATAACATGAGTTGTATATGACTCACCGAGAAATAGAGAGGTGCATGAGAGAGGGAGAGACCGTGCGACACTCACCGAGAGAGAAGGGCAAGGTGACGGCCATGGTGGCTGGACCTAGAATCATGGTGGCTCTATGACCTTCTTTGTCTGGTGGTGAAGTTCTGAGAGAGAGAGAGAGAACTATTTTGGTGGTGCTAAACCGAGAAACGACGAAGCAGAGGGAGAGGGTGGTTGATGTGGGCTTACCAAGAGTGAAGGTCGTGTGTCTGAACGCAAGTATTTGGGTCGGCGGTTTCTGTGGCAACTGAGAGGTGTTCCAACTTTCTTGGCGGTGAATCTGGGTGATTTCTGGTTGTTCTCGGTGAGGTGGGGGTCTTGGTTGGAGAAGGGAGGCTACAGTGGCTTTGCTGAGGGAGTCGTTTCTCGGGTTTTGCTGTGAAAAAAAAATAGATTTCACATGGGGGAGGTTTTTGGCTGCAGGAGTATTGTTGGTTTGATGGTGGGAATATTGTGGGAAAAAGAGTATATATATATATATATATATATATATATATATATATGAGGGTTTTGGTGCGTAACTCTTCCAGATTAAGGAATCACCATGGCGGCATGAATGGGGCAGACAATCTCAGTCAATTAGTCTCACGTAGGAAAGAATAATAATAATACCCAATTATAATAATAATCATAATAAATCTAAGCCCCTAATTAAGAATTCGTGTGTATCAACTTGTATTGTGAGTTTGAACATAATGAATATATATTGTAGTTTCTAGATGAATAGGTGTATATGTTACGCTAGTCAGTTCAAGAAGTGGAATCAATAATGTGTTGTATGGTAACTGGTTGAAAAAGCATTTTGATGCAGTAAGCTCTGGTACTGCTGCTGGAACTGAGAAACCAGCCTTGGCTGGTCTAGTCCGTCAGAAGAAAAAAATTATATAAGTCTAGGTGTGCTGCCTCATAAATAGCCTAATATTTTCTGCCCACCGAGGAAGTAGGATTGTGATCTTCGAGCATTGAGTTTGGATTTGAGTTTTCTAACTGAGGCCTTCATTCATTATTGAGTACATGGGGTTTCCTAGCTAGGCGTTTTTTCATGTATACTTCCTGTGTACCTGGGCCTTACCTAGTTCTATGAATACAATATCTTTGATTACTTATAAAAAAAAAAAGTTTCTATTGTGTAGAATCTTGGCTGTATTTTTGGATAGCAAACCATCAGCTTTCTTTAGTTTATAGTGTGAAAATCTTTACGTTTCATATTAGACATAAAATAATAGCCCTTGGATTGGATCCCTCCTTTATCATGAACTATAAACAAAAGCTGGATGCTTTGTTGGCCTGGGCTCCTACTTTAACAGAGTAGCTCCCACTCGGATCGTAGTCAGAGTTCAGAAATGACTTTGGCTTTGAGTTGGGGATAACTCTGGCTTTGCTCCACATGCTCAATGTCAGGGTAGAGTCGAAGTTACTGTTTGGAGTTGGATTTTTATTTTTTCATTTTCTTGCACTTTCTCAAAATCCAAAGGAGGAAATAGAAAAATTCTAATTAAAAAAAATACGTTTTCCACACAAGAACGAATCCAAGGACTACCAAAATGCACCCAAAACTTCTCAACAAGTTCACATTTTTCCCCAAGTACAATAGAAAGACAACTACAAATTCACAGATCTGTCTCACAAATACACCAACAGCTACCAACAAGGGATCAAAGATTCTAAATACAAGCATAGATCTTCCCGTTAGCACCATAAAACCCTTTTACCAATTCATTTACACATTGCAACGAAAGGCGTGGGAATGAATCACTGAGATGAAGACCTAAGACTGAATCAAGCCACAGGAACGAGTGCTGGAGCAAGGACCAGAGCAAGCTATTGAGACTTCACCGTTTTCACAATTTTACACAGGCAAAAAAAAGGAGATCCAGTTCTCAATGTAATGAAACCGAATATGAGAGAGAGAGAGAGAAATGAGATGGTGCGAAGAAATGAAGGGTAGGTCGTGTGTGGTGGACTGATGAGAGAGAGATAGAGAGGAGTGCAGAACGACGTAATGAATGATGCTAGGGTTCTAGAATGTGATGAACATAAATCAAGTAAAACGATATCGTTTTAGTTTTGTTTTTCTTTTCAAAAAAAAAAAATGAAAAGAAATAAAAGCATATTGGAGACATTTCAAACACTAGATTTGGAGGAACTATCTCAAACTATCTCACTTCTATTCACAAACTATCTTACTATTCATAAAATTTTCATCTCATCTCATTCCCCAAGCATGTCCTAAAGTAACGTTTGGATGCTGAGATGATCTCAGATGATTTATGAATAGTAGTGAATAGTTTATTAATAGTAGTGAGCTGTTTGTGAATGGTCTAAAAGCCTAAAAGCTGCAAGACCATTAGACTGCTAATTGCTACTGGTCTGGTTTAGAATGGCGCAATCTAAATATATCAAGTAAATTTTATTTATTATAAAATAAAAGTCTGAGTCGAAGTTGAGCCTGCGAAGTCCTGTTGGACTATACTCCAGCTCCA
Organism: Juglans mandshurica; assembly: GCA_022457165.1. Taxonomy (NCBI): domain Eukaryota; kingdom Viridiplantae; phylum Streptophyta; class Magnoliopsida; order Fagales; family Juglandaceae; genus Juglans; species Juglans mandshurica. The sequence goes on from CM039620.1 coordinate 14,551,087, forward strand.
GTTTATTTCAGAATTTGAACTCCGACCCCAATTCTGAACCCCTAAAACTCCAACTTATATAAGAATGGAGTGGAAACATAAATTTGAATGAATTCAAATTTAAGAGTGTTTGCATGCCCCTATGCTCTACTCTGTTTATCTCCCTAATCAATTCTTCATGAGTGGATTAGAGGATCCTTTTCTTTCTTCTCTCTCTCTATTTTTTTTTTCATTATAAACTTTCTTGAGTTAAAGGGGTTTCTATGATATGACTTTTTTAGCCATCAGGGTACAGTTCTGCAACTTGTGCTACACAAATTTGTCACTAAGAAAATTTGTTGGTTAGGTATTAACTGGGCATGTGATTATAAAAGTCCATTGCTCTGCTGATTAATTGAGTAATTGATCTTGTCTTTAGATATCAGAGTACATTGAAGGTGCCACTCTTTACCTTGATGCTGGTTCTACAGAAAGTTTCCAACTTATTGGGGCGTTTCCTGTGTTGCTCGACCTTGGAGTTTGTGCTGTTTGTAGTTTGGAGAACCTGTGTTCTCTTGATGTGGTAAGTTAATTGTGTCTTGTGTTTAAAATTATTTTATGGCTTCTTTCAACTTGTCCTGAATAAGCTTCAATGCTTTACTTTCTTTTTTCACTTGTCAAAAAAAAAAAGCAGTTTTGAATACTGCTGTATGTGAGCTGACCCTACTTCATGAAAAAGAATGTGTTTGTGATGTGTTGTTTGTGTTTATGTTTGTCAATACATGTTTGTGCTTATACATTTACGCCTATCTCTTCTAACATCCAGCCATATAGACATTAATAAATTTATGGGCCAATCCATGCTATTTAATCATCTCGTGGATAACAAGATTTATTGCCTACAAAATCATCTTAGAGACTACAAATATATTGCCCGTATCAAGCATATTGTAATTTCTAGAGTTGGAGAGGACTACTGTTATGGAGGGGATTAGTTGGGGACAAAATCAAGGACTTTGTGGTTGGAGGGAAAGTGTACAAAATTTTTCCTTAGCATGACTAATTCAGATAACAAGAATAACTCCATTGAGTTCTTGACTGTTAATTGTGTGGTTTCTTCTATTTGTTTCAAAATTCAAAAGCGTATTTTGTAGTTTTATAAGAGTTTATATACTTAGTTGTTCAAGTGGAGGCCTAATATTGACAGTGTTTTATTTGATTCTGTTGATGGAAAGGAGGCTAGTTAGTTGAATACATCATTCAAGGAATCTAACATTTTTGAGTTATGAAAGTATTGACTGGACATAGAGACCAGGCTTGCTCTAAAAGAAGGTATCACCAATGCTTTTTAATAAATTCCGTGTTAGGAATTTGTAGGTGCTATATTGTTTTCTCTCTGTACAATATTGTTTTTCTGATGAGGTTTGTTGCGTTTTCATAGTGAGAGTACATCTACGATTGTGTTCTTAAGTGTGAGTAATGTAATATGGGGCGTCTGAAACACCCAGTGATAGAATAAAAAAAGTGTTAAGACTTGTTGAAGGATGGAAACCCCTTGTTCATTTTTGAGAGGAGTAGGAGGGTAGTGAAAGAGATGAGGTTGGGGATGGCCATGGTGCAATGGTTCATTATTGTAGGTGCTATATTGTTTTCTCTTTGTACATTACACTTAGTAATGCAAGTATGGGACGTCAGGAGGACTGCTTGAAGGATGATAAAAAGGATCTGTACACCACCTCAAGGGAGGAGACCAGAAGTTTCAATGCACAGAGGTGTTCGAATGCCTGTGGCCGTTACATGGCTCTAGCAGAGTACGGTGGTGGCGGCAGACGCAATTGTGGGAGGTGGTTAAAGAGGGAGGGAATGCGATTCTCAATAGAGGAGGGGGTTACTCAGAGGCCATTGGTGGTGGTGAACCACCCACAAAAGCGGTCGTATAGGGAGGCTCTGTTGTAGAAGATGATGCCGATACATTCTAGAGAGCAGAATAGGGTTGGAAAGGCTACTCATACCTCTAGCACAACATGCACAAAGTGGAACAGTGGAGATGGTAGGCTCGTCGTGGGTCTGGCAAAGGAGGACGTGCGCAGTGCTTTGCTTTAAATGAAATCATAGCTATTGACATTAACAGAGAAGGTGGAGGTTATGATACGGTGCGTTGAGGAGGAATATAAGATGGGCTTCGACCATGAGGTAAGTGGACTGGCAATTTATTTAAGGCACCGGGCTCTAAAGAAGTAGGTGGGCAGCTGAGGGTGGCTAGGTCAGTTACAAGCCAAATGGGCTGATCCATTGGGCTTTAGGTAAAGGGGCAAAACAGAGGTAAGACTGGGGTTGGAACCTAGCCCGTGTGAAAAATCAGAGAGGGGGGAGATGCCGGGCCTTCTACCGGCGGGAGGCAGCCAACCTCGTCGGAGAAGGTGCCGATCGACTTGAGTACGGTTGAGGAACCCTCAACGGTGGTCTAGACGACGAACACAACAGCGGTGGAGTTGGCGACATCCAACCCAGTTATGGATTTCAACGTTTCCTCGCCGTCAAACGTTGGATCTTGGCATTGTACACAAACAACGTCGATGGGTGGCGGCGACGAGTCTTAGGTGGCTTTTACTCTAGTGAAGGGCTGTGGGCTTCTCCAGTTAGCTCAGTAGACACAGACAGTGCTGATGGGTGGTAGGGAAGTGTCTCAAATGGATTTTACTTCGGTAGGGTTTTGAGCACCTCCAGTTAGCTCATTACACACAGACCGTGCCGATGGGTAGTAGAGAAGAGTCTCAGGGGGCTTTTACTCTGGCAAAGGGCTCTAAGCATCTCCAGTTAGCTCAAGGTATGGTGGTAGGGATAGAGAAAGGTATGGGGTTCGGTGAGGAGAAGTCAACGCCGTTTGACTCTATGTTGAAGTCAGAGGATGCATACTACACTCCCCAGATGCTATATAAGAAAGTTGAGGTGGATCCAGAGCCACTATGTACATTGTCTCCGCTGCTTGCAATGGGAGGTTCACCATCAGATTGGGTGACTCAAAAAGTGAAGGATATACAAGATTGTGTGGGGAAACAGGGATTTCTTGTGAAGGGTTTGAGGAGTAGTTTAGGGCATTACTCGTCATTATTGAGGTGGGTCGGTTTCAATCCCCTAAATTTGCTTCTAGAAAAAAGCGGGAGTTGAAGCATCTCACTTGTTCAAATAATTATGATGGACAGGAGGGGAGTGCCATAAAAGGAAGATATAAGGGGAAGGCTGTTTCTTACCATGAAGCCTAGAATCCTTTCTTGGAACAATTGGGGTCTCATTGATCCCAGTAAGTGTCTTCGGGCTAGAAATCTCTTATGTCACTGGAACTAGTATCTGGGCTGTCCATATGTGAGATGGGTGTATCTTGCTTCTGAGGGAACGTCCGGGGGTATTCTTATCATGTGAAATTCGCGGGTGGTTGAGTCTATTGAGTAGTGTGTTTAAAACTATATGTGGCTTGCTTGTTTAAAGATGTGGTGGATGGCTTTTGTTGGGCTTTCGTTGGTGTGTATGGACCTAATGTGGATAGACATAGGAAGGTTTTATGGGAGGAGCTTGCGGGTTCGGCTGTTGGTGGAACTTACCTTGGTGTATTGGAGATGACTTTAATATTACTTGGTTCCCTAGTGAAAGATCGGGCGAAATCTAGCATAGCCTTGCAATGAATGAGTTTTCTAAATTTATCTTTGATATAGATTTGGTGGATCTACCACTTGTTGGTGGCATGCACACTTGGTCTCGTTTGGACAGAGTTTTGGTGTTTCCTTCATGGGAGGCTCATTACTCCACCTTGTTGCAGAAGAGATTGGATAGTGTGTTTGGATCACTTCCCTATTGTACTGCATTTTGGAGGCATTCATGAAGGTAAAAGATACTTCAAGTTCGAAAATATGTGGCTGAAAATTAGGGTGTGGTGGTCCTCGTATCCTTTAGAGGGTTCACCAAGTTTCAGATTGGCCGGGAAATTGAAAGCATTGAAGAGAGACTTGAAGAAGTGGAATGTAGAAGTCTTTGGCCATATTGATGGTAAAAAACAGCCTCTTATGGAGGAATTAAAGGGTTGGGAGGAAAGGGAGGTGAGCACTCCTTTTTCTGAGAACTTTTGTTGGAAAAAGTGCTACTAATGGAAGAAATCTCGTGGAGACAAAAGTCATGTGCCCTTTGGTTGAAAGAAGGGGACTGTTGTACTACATTTTTCCATCGGGTGGCTAACTCTCATCATAGGAATAATGCAATCGAGATGCTCCAGGTTGATGGACATATCTGTTCTGATCTTGATAACGTTAAGAACCACATTGTTAACTTCTACAAAGATCTCCATTCTGAAAAATTCCTTTGGAGACCCAAACTTGATGGCATGTCTTTTGAGACTATCGATCATTCAAGTTCAATTTGGCTAGAAAGATCTTTTGAAGCATATGAGGTTCTTCAGGTGATTCATGGGATGGCTAAGGATAAAGTCCCGGGTCTAGATGGGTTCTCTATGGCCTTCTACCATGATTGTTGGGATATGGTTGGGGAGGATATTATACAGGTTTTTTGAGAACTCTTTGGTAAATTTGAAAAAAGCATTAATACGTCTTTTATTGCTCTTATCCCTAGGAAAGTTGGGGCAATGGAGGTGAAAGATTTTCGGCCTATTAGTCTAATTAATGGAGTGTATAATATTATCTCCAAGGTTCTTGCTAATCGCATGAGTGCGGTCATGAGTAGTATTATTTCAAAATCCCAAAATGCTTTTGTGAAGGGGAGGCAAATATTGGATTCTATTTTGATTGCCAATGAATGCTTAGATTGTAGAATCCAGGAGGGTAAGCCCAGACTCTATTGCAAGCTAGACGTGGAGAAGGCTTATGATCATGTTAATTTGGATTTTTTGTGCTATTTACTTGGGAGATGTTGTTTTGGGGAAAGATGGATTTCTTGTATTTGGCATTGTATATCTATGTAACACCCCCTTCTCGTAGGATAGAGATATTACTAACCTTTAAAACATAATGCCCGGTAAAGAGATTCATATTCTGAAATACCTCATTTATTGAAATTCATCAAAATGATAAAACTGAAATGAACATGATTGTTTTGGAAACTGAACGAATATAAAAGAACATAAACTAATCCTATGAATGACATAAAAAGGAATTTAGTTCTTGTGAAAATATCACTTATTCACTCCTAAGTCTTTGTACTAGATCTATTTCTGGCCATCCAACTCTTCATCATCATAGACATCATCTGCGAGAATTTAGACATGGAAGAAAACAAGAAGACAAACAAAATAATGAGTCGAATACTCAGTAAGTAGTACATCATACCGTAAAATATAATTTTTGCCTAACATACATTTAATTTCTATGATACTCTTCATAACATTCATATAGCTTCAAAACACGTAACATGACTTTTTGAAAGATTTTACGTACATATATCATTACCGACTCACATAGCATACATTTTTATTATTAACATAAGCGGAAGCATATATAATCAAAACATGTAATTGTGAATGCATAATCTCTTGGTTATCTTGTCATAACATGGAGTAAACACGCTTGAGTCCGTGTTTCACTTAACTTGCATAAGATGGAGCGAAACACGTTTGAGTCCGTGTTTCACTTAACTTGTGGTTAACCACGCTTGAGTCCGTGGCACCGTTACATTTCTTATGTTTCTTAATGCATGAGATTTTATTAGGCTTCATGAACATTTCTAACATGGCATAATCTTGTACATGGCATAGCATAACATGACATGGCATGGCATATTCTTGTACATGGCATAGCATAATATGATATAGCATGGCATATTCTTGTACATGGCATAGTATAACATGACATTACATAACATGCTTTGAATGTTTTATGACATTCCAAGGCATACATGATCCAGGTACTACATGAACATGGCATACATGATCTAAGTACTACATAAACATGGCATGTATAATCTAAGCATTTCATGAACATGGCTTGCATAATCTGACTATTCCATTATATGGCATACTTGACTTTGAACTACCACATGGACATCTCATGGTTTTCATATGATTTTAGTAATATTCAATCAATCGAACAACAAATTCATTCATTCAAACATAATCTCCTATTTCATCAAGGATCGAAAAGGAAACTAACCTTAACTTGTTTCTTAGCGTAGCGTAGTTAACAATCATAAGCCCATCATATTTTCATACATAATAATAATATTCACAGTACGCATGCATTTATATGATCCATACTATTTACCTCTTAGCGCTGCTTCCTGATTTCCAACTTGTAGCGCGTTACCTATACAAGGTGCCAATCATTACTTAACCTTTCTAGAAAGATGTGTCATAGCATTCTAAATACTTGGAATCATATATAATAGTATTTATTCAAAACTCATAATATATTCCTTGACTTCTATCTAAACATAACTTAATCATTTATAAAAAAAAATCTTAGTTAAAAGTCGATTGAAATAATAACAAAATAATGGACCCAACAATAGTTTAAAAAAAATACTTTAAAAATATATTTTAAAATCCCTTTAGACTTGCTGCTGTAAAATGGTTTGTAAACTTCCCCTGATTAACATAAATGTGAACCCTTTGAGCAATAACTCTTACAACACAGCCCACACTTAAAGTAAATCCAATTTAAATTATATGTTTAATTGAACTCACCCAGCCCATAAAGGAAATCAGACAACGTAATGCACAGATTTAAAACATGAAGTCTCCCATAGGCACTATAGACTACACTGAAATTATAAAGAAAGTCTCTTTAATAGGATTTACAGAGGCCTATGAACAAGAGTTTTTAAGGGTATTTTGGGAAATCATCCTAAAGGGCATGGGTATTATGGGAAAACTGGTTATAAGGGAAAACTTAGGCCTACAGGGGAAATATTCTCATTGCTTACAAAGGAGTTGGACAGAACCGAAGGAAATGGTCGTGCGATGCTCACCGAGAGAAGAAGGTTGAGGCGACGGCAGCTCTGGAGTGGTTGGAAGTGACCGGCGACGTGATTGGGTCCTCTGGGCAGTGGTGCGATGCGAGAGAGAGAGAAAAAGAGAGTGAGAGAGTTAGACCGAGACGGTGAAAATCATGGGGAGGGAGAGATCTCGTCGGGGACTTACCGGAAAGGAATGGGTTCAACGGGGTTGGGTTGGCCGGCGTTTTCTGGTGTCGTGGGTTGTGCTCCGACGTCCTAGGGTGGTCGGCGATGGCTGGGCAGAATTAAGGCTTAAGCGAATATGTTGTTTCTCTGGGTATTTCAATGTGTGCAACACAGAAGCTTTGTGAGTTTCTTATAGGCGATGGGAGGAAACAACGTGAACCTTTAGGAGATTGGCTGAAATTTGAAGTTGCCTAGACTTTAGGAACCTATTCATACGTGGATACAGATTCTGAGAGGATTTGAAGAATTTGAGTTGGAATTGGAGTTGGTCTCAAACTGGAAACCGAATCTAATACGGGGACTAAGTGGATAGAGTATATGAAGGTTTTAAGGGGAAAGGAAACACTAATTTAATCTATCTGTTAGCACAATTTCTAAAATGATAATAATATAAATATAAAGATAATAAAATAATTAATAAATAAATAAAACACTAGTTTTAAGCCCTAAATTTAGACCCGAATGTTACAATTTACTGTCTGCTATTCGATTTTGGTGAATGGTGCGCTGGAAGGCTTTTTTAACAGCTCTAGGGGATTAAGACAAGGGGATCCCCTCTCCCTTTTATTGTTTGTCATAGTTATAGAAGCATGAGTCGCATGTTGGGAGTGGCTGTTAATGGAGGTTTCCTTGCTGGATTTTCAGTGGGTGGTGTTAATATATCCCACATTCTCTTTGCTGATGAGACACTACTTTTTTGTAAGCCGGACAAAGATTATATGTAATATTTGAGGGTTGTACTGGTTGTGGAGGAGATTTTGTGGAGAGAAGTCATAGATTCTAAATATGGGAGTATCTGGGGGGGATGGTGTTCTAAGGAAGTTAGGGGGTCATATGGTGTGGGGTTATGGAAAAATATTCGAGCTAGATGGGGAAGATTCACTCCTATGACTATGCTAGTAATGTGGGGGTAAATGTCTATGTGATTGTTCAGGATTTCATATTCTACTTCCCACCCCCTTTCTCTCATGAAAGTGTATGCTTTCTCATTATGGTTATTGTCTACTTTGATGATGCGATTTCAGGGATCGGGCTGAGTGATTCCCCGTACCATTCTTGGCAGTGCGCTGCCACATGATTCACTCGGGTAGAGGGATTTCCCCTGCTGATCTAGGTGGGGCGTTTCCGTATTGTTCCACATGATAACAGGGGTAGAGAGAGTCCCTCGGTTGATTTGGTGGAACGATCCCATATTGTTTTCATGGAAGTATTCATGTGTTCATTGGGTGGAGAGATTCCCCATGTCGAAAGGGTGGAGTGGTCCCTATAGTGTTTTGGTGGAAGTGTTTCACTTGTTGACCGGGTAGAGAGATTCCCCATGTCGAATGGGTGGAATGATTCCCCTATATTGTTTTAGTGGGAGTGTTCCAAGTGTTGATTGGGTAGAGAGATTCCCCGTGTCAAATGGGTGGAGTGATGTTCTGTACTCGGCGATGTGTATGGTGATTCATGATATATGTGCTTTACTCAGAGGGTGATTCCTTGCCTTATGCTATATGTGGTTTCAGCCTTTATTTATATAAAATTTGTGCATTCATATTTATCGCCATTGTTTTTCATTGTTAGTGTTGTTTTGGGTTTTAACTTATTGAGGTTTCGTTGAAATCTCATCGTGGTAGTTCCGCTACGGTTTCGCTCCCCAAAATCATAGACTTTGATGCAGATGTAGCTTAGGAAAGTTACCTCGAGCATGAAGTGCGCAACCTGAGGAATAGCCATGGGGGCTTGTCCCCATTAAGTTTATAATCCTTTGTAAATTTTAGGACGTTTATTATACTTAGACGACGAACAATGTATGGTGTTTTATATTATGATTTGGACAGAGAACAAATGTTGGTATGTAATTATATTTGGGATGAAGGAACAGTCACTTCTGGATATTTTTACCAATGGATGAGTGATGAACAATTTCTTTGGTACTACTAGTGTTAGTCTCCGATTAATACCCTTTACTAATTCCACTGCGATGATTTCGACACACGTGTGTTTGGCATACGAGCACACAAGAGTCCCATGAGCACAAGGGATGTATTCGTCTGGCTTGCATCCCGGGCACCGCGTCTCCTTGACTAACAGACAACCAGGTGCCGAGGGTGCCACAGTTTATGGGGTGGATGGTGTTCTAATGAGGTGACTGGTTCATTTGGAGTTGGTCTTTGGAAGAATATGAGGTCATGGAAGGAGTTTTCTAACTTTATTGCTTTTAAAATGGGAGGGTTCAGAAACTCGTTTTTGGCATGTGGAGACGGGTCTTCTAAGGATAATTTTCCAGAATTATTCAGCATTGCCGGTTCGAAGTGTCTATGGCGGACAACTTATGTCTCTATATTGTGATGCTGGACAACTCAAAATTGAGAAGAAATTTTTAAGCAACAGAGAGAAAAGAAGAAGAGGTTGAGAAGAAGAAGAGAGAAGCACGAGGAAGACGGCAAACAGCCGCTATATTATTAATTCATCAAAAGCTTCTAATACAATAGAAACCTAGGTTTAAATGTACAAGAAATTAAACCCTAACTCGAATATTATTTGGGCTTATAGCCCACCAAAATAAAATGCTAAAAGTTATTCTCCTTTGGAAGAGCTTTAGGAGGACTAAGTATCCACAGAGAGTGGCATTTTTTTCTGGACAACTCCTCAATCAAAGATTCTCACTTTGGATCATTTAAGGAAGAGATATGCGTCGATGATTGATTGGTTTTGTATGTGAAGAAGCAATGGAGAACCTGGCGATCATCTGACTGTTTTGCTTGATGTGATGTTTATGGGAGAGAAATAATTGAAGTTTTTGAAGTTGAGGAATCAGTGGAGAGCTTAAATTTCTTTCTTAAAAACCTCTATCTTGGGTGGACACTTGAATTTGTGATACTATTCCTTTTTTTCTGGATTTTGATTTTCTTTTTCCTTTTAATATTTAGGTCTATCTTGTATACTTCCTGTACACTTGTATTTTCACCTCTGTTTTGAACTTGAATAAAATTTCAGTTACTTTTCATAAACTTTTTATTTGCTTCTGTCCCAAGGTGGTTGATTGGAACTTGAAGTCTGATAATGTGAGCAAAATAGCGGTCATCACATCCCGTCTACTAAGTGATGCGCATCGGTACATTTTACGTTGCCTAACTAGTCATGAAGGTGTTCATCGTTGTACTATATTTACACCTATCTCAGAGGTGCTTCTTCTGATTATTGCTTTTGGCTTTGATTTATAGATTTTATTATTGTTTTCTCCCTTTAACATTTTGTTCCTTTCCTCCGCTTATTTTGCTGTATATTGTTTGTAACTTTGATTATACTTGTAAAATAAATTTTATAAGTATTTGCTAGTGAACAAAATGAGTTGGTCATACTTATTTTAACATTGAAAATCATGTGAAATTATGTCTCCAGGCTATCTATTTTTTACCAATTCATTGATTTGATCAAAAGTTAGCTGAAACTTAAACTAATTGATTTCATCACAAGAATAAATAGAAGTCTCGTTCTCCACTTGGCCCATATACCCATAAAAGTAAAACAAAACATTTATATTGGATTTTGAAAATCCTTTACAAATCATTTTCCTTTAAAACGATTCTTATGGGTTTATGACAAGAAAACTATACAGTTGCACATTTAATTTTGGAAAACCTACCTGGCCCAAAATACATTAATGAGTTCCATAATATCAATATTGAGTTAGTTACCAATGCGAGTCATGGCGGTCATTGTTATATAACCTGAAAATGATCTTTAATAGGATTGAATCTAAATAGAAGTCCCAGTTAATGATTTACAAAAATAATATTACTAATAATAAAAAAAATATTATTATTTAACTTATTGTTTCTTGACAGCCATACAAGAACTGAAAGTACAAGTTTCTTCTCCTTTGTTTTTGAAAGACCTACGAGGAGAATAGTAGTAGAAAGGGGAAAAGTAGCTCCTTCTCAAATGTTTTAAGCTTGAGTAGTTTTGCTTGTGTTTGCCCATGAAATGAAATATGCTGGAGATTGTTACTTCTGTCTCTGAGATTATGCATATGGAACCCTTTCTAAATGATGCCTCAGATGGGAAACATCAAAAGCAAAGAATTAATCTGTTATTGGCAAAGCAAATAGCACCTCCTACTGTTAAGTCAGCACCAGTGCCCGTAGCTGCCTCTATATCTAAGATAAGATGTAATTGGACAAAGTAGCATCTCCTCTTCCAATTAACAGCTGCATAGAATGACCTCATGGGGTTGATCCTGTAGGTTTTTCTGTTACATCTCTTTGCATATGAAGTTTGCCAAATGTCTTCTCCCCCCCTCCCAAAAAAAAAATAAAATAAAATAAACTGAAAAAACCCTTCCAAAACTTAAAAAACTTAAAACTACATGATTCTAACTTTATTTGTCTGAAAATGAATCATAAAGTCCAAATACTGTATGCCATATCCACACACCATGTACTTTTATCTTGAACAAACAATTACTTTATATTTGAGAAGGTTATTATCTAGTGTTGGTGTCACATTAATGTGTTCCTGGCTATGGTCCGCCCTGAAGCACTTTTGCATATGATTTCAGGACTCAAACCCATGCACTTGCTGGGAACTTCTTGACTTTTCCAATGCACTAGATGATAGTCCCTTATTATTAATTTTTTTTTTCTATTTGTTAATTGTGTTTATAATTTGGGTGTGGAGCTACATAGCAGTCCTCAATTACTCATTGCAATAAAGTAGATGGAAAAATACGAAGTTATGTGACATGGCCTTCTAAATTACTCATTTAGAATTCTTCAATTACTCATTCTTCAATTACAAAGCTACATTGCATTCCTCAATTCTTCAATTACTCATTCTTCAGACCTTTGAAATTTCAAATTGTCTATTGACATGGCCTTCTAAATTATCTTACATTTATGTGACCAAATTATGGTCATTTAGCAAAAGAATGGATGGCATGGCTTAACAGGAGCAAAGCTCCTCCTACTTCAAAATTCATATTTGTTGTAGATGGTAAATCATGAGATTAGTAAATGGTTGTATTTCGGTAACAATGGTGTCATTTAATATTGTAAATCTTTCTACGTTTTGAGCTGATCAACTGTAGACAGACACAAACCCCTAGGGGTTGGTTCAAGTGGTAAAGGCCTTGGACTTGGGGGTATGCTCCCCCTAGGTCTAAGGTTCAAGTCCCCTTAGGTGCAAACAATCTCTAGGGGCCATCAGACTGGGGTATTTTTCCCTTGAATTACACGAGGTGCACTTGCGGGAAACTCCTTGCTGAGGGTCTGTGTACCCCCAGGATTAGTCGGGACGCTGTTCCTGGACACCCAGTGCCAATCAAAAGATAAAAATAAAAAACTGTAGACAGACACAGAATCGTTCCTTACGTCATATGTGCAACCCGACAATTATTGTGGAAGGACTAATGGCTTGAAAAAGAAATTCAATATCACTTTTGTGGCAATTGAGAGGTCATTTCTGGTCATCTATTTTGGATGTTGCCACCGAATCTTATTGAAAGCTTCCAAAATGCAGATGGCTCACTCTTCATATCCTGATTCGCCCCTGGGACCAGATGCATACCACGAATACGAATCCTTGCTTGTCCAAGATTATGAGGAACTTGTTAAGAAATCCAAGACAAAGTCTACACTGCTCAAAGATAACAACTTAAGGGAAATTTCAACCTTTCAAGATGAAGGATGGTCGCAACTCACCTCCAGTGAAGGGGACATTCCTCACCTTGAATCTAGTTTAACTGGAAGGGAAATATACGATAAAATAGGTCACCCCGAAGATATAGGGCAAAAATTGGTTGTTTCTGTGCATCACTTCCCCATGATCTTGTGTCCTTTTTCACCAAGGGTCTTTGTTTTTCCTTCCAAAGGATCAATTGCTGAAGCGTACTTGTCAGCTGAACACAAGAATTCCCTTAGTCCAGGATTGCCTCCCTTAAGTACTGGATTGCTTTCTGATGGTGATGATGTTCCTCCTGGGGCAACTCTTACAGCACATTTTCTTTATCATCTGGCTGCCAAGGTATTAAGTTCTTTGCATGCCCTTGAGAATAATTGTAAATGTTAAAAACAATGGGACACAAATAGATAGAACTCTAGAACATGCCATATCAAGGAATTGAAATATCCCAAGTACTTGTACCAATGTTATCTCTTTCCTTTTTCTTATAAAAAAAACAAAATGTTATCTTTCCTTTTTAATTGGTCTTTGGATAAAATGGCTTCTCCTTGCCACAAAAAGTGGGGATGAAGGATAGGATCACGGGTTCAATCCCTTATGGTGCATGAGTGGCATCTACCTAGTTACCAAATATGCCTACTGTCATTTTCGTTGATATAACTTCATTGAGGAAGAGTAGAAATAATTCTCGTGAGAACATGTAAGATGTCTCCCATTTGAAAGCATGTCATCAGTCCTTCGAGGACTTGACAGGTGAGTGTTCCCCTTTTGTAATTTGTTAGGTTGTCTTCATGACCATGGTATCTTTTTCTTAATCTTGTAGATGGACTTGAAGATGGAAATATTTTCCCTTGGTGATCTGTCCAGAACTGTCGGGAAGATATTGATGGACATGTCAAGTCTTTATGATGTTGGCCGCCGTAGACGATCAGCGGGGCTGTTAATAGTTGACCGCACACTTGATCTTCTAACCCCTTGCTGCCATGGGGACTCACTGGTTGACCGCATGTTTTCATCTTTGCCCCGTAGGGAAAGAACAACATCCTCTAATCAAATGAAAGGCTCGCAAACCCAACTCAAGCATGGTCCTTCTAATCTGCAGCGTGCTCCTCTCGATGTTCAGATACCACTTCATGAGATTTTAAGAGAAGAAGATTGCATGACAGATAATCTTCGGCTTTTGGAAAGCATTGAAGCTTTTCTATGCACATGGGATTCTAGTAACTCTGCCTCTCAAATTGTAGATTTAACTAATCTAAGCAAAAAAGTTAACAATAAAGGGTCCCTTAACTCTGAAGTTGAGCTATTTAGTGGATCCTTTGTCTCCACCGAAAATTTCCGTGGAACACCATATTTGCAAGCTATACTAGATAGAAGAACCAAGGATGGGGCCATACTGGTAAAGAAATGGCTCCAAGAAACATTTCGTCGGGAAAATATAAATGTGAATATGAAAAGTCATCCTGGCTTTGCAATATCAGAGTTGCAACCTATGATTAAAGCACTAGCTAGAAGCCAACCATCTTTGCTGAGGAATAAAGGAATTATTCAGTTAGCGGCAGCTGCATTAGTTGCCCTTGATGAATCACATTGTGCCAGATGGGATGCATTTATCAGTGCTGAAAACAGATTGAGTGCAAGTGCTGGAGACACAACCCAGAGTCTCGCAGCTCAAATTGGAGATATTGTCAATAAGAGTGCTTTGGTCGGATCACATCAACAGAAGGATGGAAAAACGAAGGCATCACAAGGGGTACTTTCTTTTCAGGATGCTTTGCTTCTTATTGTTACTGGTTATATATTAGCTGGTGAAAATTTCCCCACCTCTGGATTGGACGGGCCTTTTTCTTGGCAAGAGGAGCATCTACTGAAAGAGGCTATCGTGGATGCTATTCTTGAAAACCCATCAATAGCAAAACTAAAGTTTCTCCATGGTCTAGCAGAAGACCTTGAAGCCAACCTGAACAGGATGAGATTTGAGGAAACCAGACAAGTCTCTTCAAATCAATTACAAATTGATGATTTTGATGATGATCAATGGGGTAGCTGGGGTGATGAAGAAACTGATAACAATAATGACAAAGAGCAAGTGTACGGTGATGTGCAGCTGAAGTTGGAGTTGCGTGATAGGGTAGATAACCTTTTCAGGTTCCTTCACAAGTTATCGAGTTTGAAGACAAGGAACTTACCATTGAGAGATGGGGCATTTACTTCAGAAAGTAGTTTCATTGGAGATCCCTATACAAATAAAGGATTACTTTATAAGCTTCTAACCAGGGTTTTGGGCAAGTATGATGTACCTGGGTTGGAATACCATTCCTCTACCGTCGGGCGACTTTTCAAAAGTGGTTTTGGAAGATTTGGCCTTGGGCAGGTAATGTTTACCATTACCATGATTCTGAGTCTTGCCACAATTGTCAAAATAAGCTCACATTGCCTTTTCAATTCTGCAGGCAAAACCTAGTCTTGCTGACCAAAGCATCATTCTGGTTTTTGTTATCGGGGGCATCAATGGTCTCGAGGTTTGAAATTCTTTAATACTTTAGATTAGTTTTCTTCCACCTTTCGTAATATGATATGCTCTATTTCTATTTTTGAGCGTTTGAATAAGGATGCCAACTAAAAATGATGTCCCTTTTCTTTCCTAAATGAGTGTTATCCGGACTGGCAGAGTTGTGTTAGGCTGTTGGTCTCTGTCCTTCAAAAGTAGTTTAGTCTATTTTAGAACGATTCTTCGTCTTCAATATGAAAAACATGGCACCTGGATACCTTTCCCAAGAAACATAAAGTTCTCTCTTTTGTGTCTCAAGGTACGCGAAGCTCAGGAGGCTTTATCTGAAGCTGGAAGACCTGACATCGAATTGATTATTTGCGGAACTACTTATCTATCTCCCGATGACATGCTTGATTTGCTATTGGGGGACTCCAGTTACTTTTGATTCCTTAAGTCTGTAAAAGATAGAGAAAGATGAATAGAATGAATCTTAAATGTTGGTTGCTAACCGTTCATGTGCTGTTTGTCGAAGTTTCCAGCCAATCTATATATATATATATAATTCCTATTGAAAGTGCTACTGTATTTTTGATATGGCAAATATGAATTTTAAGATATATATCAATTAGAACCAGTATGATAAAAGTAAAGATAGTCATAAATCTATGCATTAAATTTTATAAATGACTATAATTATACTTGAAAAAAAATGAAGGAAACGGAACATGTAAAATTATTATACACATAACAAATCAAATGTTTAGAATTTACTTTGTTAAACTCATAATAATATTTTCAGGTTATGCATTAAAAAGAAAAAAAGGTTTTGCCATGATCCCAAATGTTAGGACTTGGAAATATCATAGTGGAACTCCTCTGTCTACTCTAAAGTGCTTAAATTGGAGTAGTAACCCATGAGTTAACGAAGTACAGTAAACGAACTTTGAATAAATTCTTTTTAAAGGATTTTGGAGTGAAGTAGCCGTACTTAATACTAGTGGGTGCAATACATTAAAAATACAGTGAAGGTGAATAGTGAACTGTCGTATCATATTGTAAATGCGATGAAGGCGAATTGCAAACTGTTGCATCATATTGAATTGAACGTACTCTCATCCAGTTAGAGAGTCGGTGATGTGATGCGGTAATTAGCAGGAATCCCACGGTGCTTAGGAGAGCTGTGGGGTATGCACCCATGTTGTTATATTGAAAATATTACAAGAGATTAATAAAAAATGATACTTGTTATAGGGCTATATTGTTACTTTATTACATGGTTATAAGTTTAGTATTTTTGAAAATGAATCTAGATAGGAGAAAAATGTGTTTTGTCAAAATTCATATTCATGCTCATGCATCATATTCATGGTTTACTTTACACATTCTTATGTTATCTTTGTGTATATTTTTTTATTTAATTTGATGAGATTTTTAAAATCTTACCGTGGTAGTTTGTACAATTCTCCTCGGAATGGTAAAAGTTGTGATAGGTCTAGAAGACTACGTTGAGAAAACGCAAGTGCGAGTATCCCCCAATAGTTAAGGAGGAGGCCCCAAAGAGTCCTGAGCGTCCCGTGGACCATTCATTAGTAGAGCGGCTTGAAGCAACCAAGAAATTTAACTGCGAGGCTTTAAGACTTTTTGTTGATATCTAAAAAATCATGAAGAAGGATTTTTAGACTGTAGTGACATATGAACATATAAGGTATAAACCGATCATGGTGTGTAATAAAAATAGCATTTCATTAACTAAAACAAGTAACCAAACACAGAGTTTACACAAAAACATAAATATATCATCTAAGAGTAAGTTAGAGGCTAAATTACAAAGCTCCAAAAAGTTTTTTTCCAATGTTCAAGCAAGCTGAAAGTGTATATTGTAACTATTAGACTTGGAAAGCAAAACACCCAAACCAAACACGTGTTTCGTGCAATTGGGTTTAGACTTCCTAACCCTAATCAGTCATGAGCCCTTTTTTTGTGATTTTCATAAATATGTACACACAAGCTATGAAACCCCTAGGATCGAGCGACATTACCACTCCTTTCACTTGGTAGAAACCCTAGTGGTTAGGTGACAAGTCATCTTTGTAAGATCAAGAACCCTAATGGTCGTGTGTGTTCAATGTGTGAAAACATTGAGATGTGCAAGGCATTCTAGCTTGTAATTTACTAGAAAGAAAAACTCTCATGGAAACTCTAGTGATGGTTGAATATGGCTTAGCTCCACAAAGGTCCCTTCTTTTCCGTTTTGCCAACAAAGATTTAGGTTCTTAGAAAAAGAAAACCCTAGACAAAACCATACTCAATAGGAATTAAGCATGGCTGCCCTCTCATCGTCGAACCAATCACTTCATCTCCATGGTACTTCTTACAAAATACAATACCACCCTTGGTCCTTACAAAACGAAATCTTCTAACAAACTCCCTTGCAAGTGCGCATGTGGAAGAGAAGAGAATGAGGTTATGGCTTGAAGGTTCTTAACGTGCTAATCTTTTCCAACAAATGTTTCTTTTCCAACTCCTGACCTGTTGCAGAGATGTTACGGAGATAATTTAGAGATTTGATTTGTCATATTTTAGGAATGTTTTTCTTGATATCTAGATTGAATACAGCAGATAATTAGGTTGTAAATAGGTTGGAAATACTTACCTTGTATAGCATTTAGGCGCTAGAAATCTGGCATTATCTATGTAAACCTCTTCTATATAATGAAAGGAAACCCAATGAAAAGGGTATTCAGACCAATTTGACATGGTATCAGAGCCCCTACTCTGATTATCGTTTCTCTGTGGTCTTAATCTTTGAGAGTTTTCTAAGTTGCGGCGATAGGATTTTTTTTCCTTTCTTTGTTCTCGCACGGTGGTGAGGTTCTGAGATTGTGGTGTTCTCTGAATGTTTTCTCGCACGTCTGTGGGGTTCCGACTTGTGAGCTCATCACCTTGGTGGTTGTCGGCGTTCTCTGGGAATCGCAAGGGCCATCTCTGTGGTCTTCGACACTTTCTGTGGTAGTTGACCGCGATTGTGGGTGGCTGTGAGGTGCTCGACCGTTTCTGTGGGTGGCTTAGTGGTGGTCGGCAGTTTCTGTGGTGGTTGGCAGCTTCGACTCCTCCTGGCGTGGCTGACAACGGCACCTTCTCGTGGGCAAGTCTCTGTTGTAAGTCTTGTCGTTACTGTATTTCTCGTGGGTTTCATTCTGAGGCAGGTATCTCTCAGTTCTGAGGCAGTATCTCTCGTGGGTTTTAATTTTTCGACTTTCTCTGTTTGGGCTTGTCGAGTATTCTGCTATTTCTTGCTGTGCCTATCTGAAAATTTTCTGGTAGACCTCTTGTTAATTTTAAGTGATTTTCATCATGTCTCTTGACAATACTATTATTCGATTTACTGGCAAAAATTTTCCTACGTGGGCATTTCAATTTAAAATGTTCTTAAAAGGAAAAGAATTATCAAATCATCTTGATAGTTCTGTTCGAGTTCTCACTGATGAAAAAGACTTTGCCCAATGGGAGGTTAAGGATGCTAAAGTGATGTCTTGGCTATTGGGAACGATTGAGCCCCATCTTGTCACCAATCTTCGGTGTTTTACTACGGCTCATGCTATGTGGGATTACCTGAATCGCATTTATCATCAAGACCATAGTGCTCGAAAATTCCAATTGGAGTTGGAAATTAGCAATTACACTCAAGGTAATTTGACTATTGAGCAATTTTATTCTGGTTTTATTAATCTTTGGCGAGTATTCTGCTATTGCTCATGCTAAGGTTCCCACCGCGGCTCTCACGGCTCTTCAAGCTGTTCATGCTGTGAGTCAACGCGATCAGTTTTTGATGAAGCTTCGACCTGAAGTTGAGCCTGTCCGTGCCAGTTTATTGAACTGTAATCCGGTTCCGTCTTTGGATATTTGCTTGGGAGATTTATTGCGTGAAGAACAACGATTATCCACTCAGATGGGTATGACTTCTGAGAAGGTCTTTTCTGAGGCTGTGAATGTGGCCTATGCAGCACAAGGGAGAGGGAAGAATAAGTTATAGTGTTTTAGTTGCAAGGAGTTTGGTCATATTGCTCGCAACTGTCCGAAAAAAGTTTGTAACTACTGCAAGAAAGAGGGTCATATTATCAAAGACTGTCGGGTGCGGCCTCAGAATCGCCAATCCCACGCCTTTCAAGCTGCTGTTCAGTCATCATCTTCTTCTGCACCCCCCACTGTAAGCTCTTATTCATCAGTCCTCACACCTGCTATGGTCCAACAGATGATTATGTCTGCTTTTACGGCTTTAGGCCTGCAAGGTACGGATCCTAATTTCACTTCTTCTTGGATTGTTGATTCGGGTGCTTCTAATCATATGACTGGAAGTACGACGGGTCTCCAAGGTGTTCGTAAATAAGGAGGCACGCAAACTATTCAGATTGTTGATGGCAGTACACTTCCTATTACTGTTGTTGGTACTTTGGGCTCTTCCTTTCGCAATGTTTTTGTCTCTCCTGGATTATCTACTAATTTGATTTCGGTTGGACAATTGGTGGATAATAACTGCGATGTTCATTTTTCTCGTGGTGGTTGTCTTATGCAGGATCAGGTATCGGGGATGGTGATCGCGAAGGGGCCTAAAGTGGGACGTCTATTTCCTTTACAGTTTTCTATTTCTAATGTTGTTTCCTTTGCTTGTACAGCTACTGCCAATAATAATGAAGTCTGGCATAAGAAATTAGGTCATCCTAATTCTATTGTCTTGACTCATCTTTTGAAACATGGTTTTTTGGCAATAAAGATTCATTTTCTTCTTCTTCTATATCTTTTGATTGTGCTACTTGTCTTCTTGGTAAAAGTAAAACTTTACCCTTTCCTGCGCATGGTAGTCGTGCTTCTAATTGCTTTGAGATTGTACATACTGATATTTGGGGTGTTAGTCCTGTTATTTCTCATGGTCAGTATCGTTATTTTGTGACGTTTATCGATGATTATAGTCGATTTACTTGGATCTATTTTCTTCGTTCTAAAGCTGATGTGTTTTCTGTTTTTCAAAAATTTGTTGCGCTTGTTGAGACACAGTTCAGCACTTGTATAAAAATATTACGCTCCGACTCAGGGGGGAATACATGTCTCATTCCTTTCAGACTTATCTTCAGCAAAAAATGATTATTTCCCAGCGTTCTTGTCCTTATACCCCTCAACAAAATGGAGTCGCTGAGCGTAAGAATCGTCATCTCTTAGATGTTGTTCGTACCTTGTTGATTGAGGGGGGATGTTACGGAGATAATTTAGAGATTTGATTTGTCATATTTTAGGAATGTTTTCCTTGATATCTAGATTGAATACAGCAGATAATTAGGTTGTAAATAGGTTGGAAATACTTACCTTGTATAGCATTTAGGCGCTAGAAATCTGGCATTATCTATGTAAACCTCTTCTATATAATGAAAGGAAACCCAATGAAAAGGGTATTCAGACCAATTTGACATGACCAACTGGGATCACTCTCTGATACTTGTAATATAAAGTCTCATCTTATCTGATACTGAGTCTTTTGGCCCTTCAGACTTCTCAAGTTTTATGATGACTTCCATCAGTTTGTTGTCTTCGCTCTGATGGTTGTTCAGTTCTTCCCAATCCAAAGAGATCTTACTGTTTAAAAGAGATCTTATTTATGCTGATGGAACAGACAAATCTTCCGCTTTGCTCTTGAGACTCAAAGCATCTGCTACCACATTGGCCTTTACGGAGTGATACTTGATGTCGCACTGGTAATCACTGATCAATTCCAACCATCTCTTTTGCCTCATATTAAGGTTTTTCTGTTCAAACATGTACTTGAGGCTTTTGTGATCCGTAAAGATTTCAGTATTTTTGCCATACAAGTAGTGTCTCCAAATCTTAAGAGCAAAATCCACGGCAGCTAACTCCAAGTCATGAGTAGGATAGTTCTGCTCATGGTCCTTTAGTTGACGTGAAGCATCATAGTCAATTACTCTTCCTAAATCAGTACACATCCGAGAATGTAAGTACCAGTGCTGTCGTAACTCTTTCCGTCAGCTCGAGAAAACTCGCCTTGCATTTATCGCTCCAAACAAATTTTGCATTTTTCTTGGTTAGGGCGGTATGTGGTCTAGACAAATTGGAGAATCCTTCCATGAACCTCCTATAATTACCAGCCATTCCTAAGAAACCGTGAATCTCGTGCACACTGTTCGACCTCTGCCAGTTCGTTATGTTTCAATCTTACTAGGGTCTACTACTACTCTACTATTATAAATCACAAACTTCACTTCACGAACCCAGAACTCGCACTTACTGAGTTTGGCATACAACTCCTAATCTTTAAGTATAGTCAGAGCCATACCTAGGTGATTTCTACGCTCCTCTTCACTTTTTGAGTAAATTAGGATGTCATCGGTGAACACATTAGTTAGCAAACGTACAACTTCAGTTAAACCTTGCCTTCCGTCCATTGGAGGATTCTGCCCTTTCCAGTTATCATCTCCACCAGGGTTCCTAGGTACTCTATCATGCATCATGTGTTACTTCTTGAAACACATGTGTACATGTAATAGATTAACGTATAAACTCTTATACTTAGAACAATCAAGCCTAAAGAAAAACTAAAATTTCAATCCTAAATTTCGGTACAATTCCTAGGGACATGTGAGTTTAACCTAGAGACGTATTACTTTGATACCACCCATTGACACTCCCAGATTCCGCTTGGGATCGGGCAGACTCTGAAGCATCAGGACAAGCAACGCAAGGTTGTATGCCCTTGTTCATGACAGTTAAAGATGCAATGCACCTAGCATACATCTAACAGTAAGCAATATATGCAACGGATAATTTTTTTTCTTTGAATAAATAACACCATACCAGAAACTATATCCCAAAACATAACATGCTTCATAACTTCATAACAAATTGATAACTGTAATGTTACAAATCTTGTCTATCATGACTGTAACATAAATAAGTACTGGAGTCAACGCTATATTGAAAAGATAACTACTGAGCTAACTCCTTGAGCCGCTCACGCTACTCGTTTAAGATAGCCATAATCCTATCTATGAATTGGAGGATTGAAGTAACAATCTCCTCGTCATCACGTTGGGGCCTAATCGACCTCATCCAGTTTGTCCTCAGTTGGCTCTCCAAATCATAGCACATAGTTTACCATTTGGAAGGGAATGGTAGTTAGGACTACCAAGTGAAATTTGATTACAAATCTCAGTAAGGTAACTACAACCTTAACCAGCAGTATACAAATGCATGCATGACAATAATGACATGAATGCGATGTGACATGAACATGAATGTGCATGATATGACTTGACAAATAGCATGACATAAATTGAAACTTGACATAGACTGAAAACTTATATGAACTTGGAATCTTGTTCAACGTAAACATGGTTAATTAAACATGAATATGTGGATGCTACCACATAGGCCCCCTTGAGCCATGTGCTCTTGCCGGTATTGCATCACATCACAAACATCCGCTCCTACTGTGAGTATGTCATGATAAATGAACTGATTAAAATTGCTAAACATGAGGCTGGCACCACTAGTATTGGGTGCCTGACTTCGCTCTAGTAACAAGTTACTTAGGTTCTATTCGAAGCCTAGTGATGGTACTTTTTCAACCTAGGGAATTCCACACCAGTCTAAATACTCCAATGTAAACAATGGAGTTCCACTAGGATAATACTCCATTTTAGCACTTGGGGTCTTGATGAAAATAACAGACTCCACTAAATTGAAAACAATTTTCGTGACATACTCTATGTATGGGACCTCACGCAACATGTAAAAATGAATGTGTCACAGATGGCAGGGCATAACATGGCATGTAACGGATAAGCATGTACTTGAAATAATTGACATGGCATGGCATATTAGAACATTTATAATAATCATAAATGACAAGAATATGACAATTATGGCTTACCATCGTAAATATAAAAACACACCGGAAAGTAAGTTAGAGGCTAACTTACAGTGGTTGAGCATGATGTAAAAGTAGTGTGAACTAAAATGAAATATTTCATGGGGTTAGAATATCCACTAATTACTTAGAAACATAAAATTCACTGTTTTATGGAAAAAATTATCATTTTACCCCTCTACTTGTGGGAAATGACCACTTTGCCCCTAAATTAAGGATTTTGCATACTAACTCCAATTTCTACCAAAATTTACATTCTTTTTGTCCTAAAACCAAATATCCAATTAGAAAAATTTGAATAAAAACACAACTATACAAATCATTAGGGGTGTAAAAAAATTGAAAAAGCAGTTGAACCAGAACCTATCCTAAACCAGTACAGTACCGATTTTCATATTTTAAAAATTGGTTTAAACCGAACCGGACCAGTATATATTTATAATTTTTTATATTACATTACATATATTATATGCTAAATTGCTAATTAATATAACATGGAATTCTAATCTTATTATTCAAGTCATCTTATAGCATAAAATTAATATAACATGTGATACAGCATAAAATTAATCTTATAATTTTTAATATAATATAAAATTTTAATTTTAAACATAAATACTAATATTAAGTTATTAATATAAACTTACTTTTGATACATATGTATATATATGTATATATATCAATGATAAATACATTTTTGGCATAATAAATTAAAATATATATATTCTTTTTGCAAATACATTTTTACACATTTGATCATATATACTCATATAAAGAGTCTAGAACTTATATAGACTATAGTTAAATTTAACATTATACTATTATGTGTTGATTATTATAAAATAATGTACTTATACTATAATATGAATAGACTAATAGTTTAGTATATGTAAACATCATATTATTACAAACATAAATAATCCGTAAAACTGAAAAAATCGGATTGGACCGAACCAAAACCTGAAAAATTGGAAGTTCTGGTCCGGTAGTGAATTGGTGCGGTATCGGTTCTAAAATATGTAAAAAAAAAAAATAGGAAAGAACCGGACTGGTTACACCCCTACAAATCATGCATTAGCCAATTCACATTAAGGCTACAAAATTTAGATTTTTGTTGCAATTCTTTCAAACTTCAAAGCATATACGTAAACCGATTTGTGTAATACTAAAAGTCATATCCTATGTTCTAAGATCATGCTAAGACATTAAAATAAACACATAAAAAAATCTAAACTCTTCATAACAATAAAAATGCCTAAAACTCTAAGTTTTGGTCAAATAGAAAAAACCCTTGATGTTCTTGGTCTAGCATTTTTTCAACTTTAAGAACTCCAAAAGTCCATAACACACTCTTGGCATGTTTATAAATCCAACCTAAATGATAATCATGCTTGAACAACAACCAAAATTACAAAATTTATCATCAAACCAATCGGCATGCATTCTAAGTCCAAACTGAGTACCACATATTTTTTACTTAGATAAAAAACACTAAATCCGAAACTATCATGAAGTAAACCTTCAAGAAATAGAATCATATACTTCATATTCAAGTTCTAAACTTGAGATAAACATTTAATCTATGATCACATTGTAAAACTCCCATAAAAACACAAAGCAAACCCGTAAGCTCAAGTTTATGCCATTACCGAATCTTTTCATGCATAACGTGCTTCCAACAAAGATTTAAACCAACTCTCTTCAAAACAAGAATCTTACAACCTAAATGAAAGTCTTAAGAATAGCATATATGGATTTCATATCCATTGGACGAGGTTTCTAGAACCAACAATCATTATAACCTCAAAACATAAATTATTTTGTATGTTCTAGTTTCAACCTCAAAGAAAATATGTATAACTCTTTAATAAAAATACTAACATATTTTGTATCAACTCATAACAAGTATAAAAATGTGTTAGCATTTCATCATATCAATATCTACCCCTAACTTTAACAAAAACTTCATAAACATCAAGATTTCACACCATCAGCCAAATTGTCGCCAGTATGACCCCTACATGTGCAAACCCATTTTTCATCAAACACTACTCCACTATTAATTATAAACATTATATCAATGGATACTAAACTCAAATAGAAACAAGTCATATGAAGGAATTTTCGTGAGAATAGACTTACAATGGCCTCGAAAAAATCGAGCAACAACTACCAAAAACACTGTCAGAAACTTCCACTCGAGTTCACTTCAAATAAGTAAAAGAAAAATGACCAATGGGTGAAGGGATTGCATGGGGCATCCTTTATAGGAGGAGAGGGCTTATGTGGTATGGATTAGGGGTGGCAATATGTGATACGATCTGTTAACCCAACACGAACACAACACAAAATTAATGGGTTTGGGTTTGATGTTAACGGGTTCGGGTAAAAATGGTTGACCCGTTATGACACGATTCATTAATGGATTAACCCGCTTAACCCGTCAGTGACCCGTTAAATATTTTACTCAAAATTACAATTATATCATTTTTAACCTAAAAACAAAAATACCTTAATCCTATTTCGTATTTCTTAACTCTCTCTCTTAGTTCTTAGTTGAGTCAGTTCTCATGAGTCACGACCGCCTTTCACACTTCCTTTGGATTGTAATTTTGGTGTTTTTATTGTTTAGATTGTAATTTTAGACTTATGTAGTTAGTTTTATATTTTTGGGAGATATTATGATTTTAAATTTTATATGAAATTATGATAATCAAGTGAAATAGATTATTTGGGTGAATTCAACTCATTTATACAAACGGGTTGACACGGGTCAAAATGGGTCATGTCGTGTCAACCCGTTATCGTAATGAGTTGTATTAGGGTTTGAAAATTTGATCAGTTAAGCTTAAGGGGTTGTGTTAGGGTTGACCCATATCGTATAATATACACGACACGAACACGACCCATTAACACGGTTTGTCACCCCTAGGATGGATGAATGACCACTTGATTAGAGGTTTTGCAGCCAAAACAGTGGGCAAAACCATTGGCAACTCAGCCCTTGGTATTGAGAGTCTACTACCAAGAGGGGTGGTGGTTTTGGGTGGCTGTTTGGCCTCCCATGCAAGCACTATTTAGGCTAACATGTCAACCATTGGACAACCTTTAGTGGTGTGGGAAACTTCCTCAAGAAGCTTTGCATTGGTGGTGGTTTTTTATGGGCCTTAACTGAATGGGCCTCACTTTAGGGTTTAAAGAGTATTTGGTTTAGAGTTTCAGTCTCTATAGCATGTACTTGATTGGTTAATAGCATGTGAAAGTGATTTAATCAAATGATTAATCATTTAAGCTAAAACCGGCCATTTAAGATTTGGAGGAACTATTTAGGGTTTCGGCTTCCACCATGGTTTTGGGATTTCAATTGGATTTCAATGGTTTAAGATTTCACTAGGTTTGAAACCCTTTCTTGGTTGGCAACAAAGTATTTGGTTGAATGAAATAGTGTTTGGCTTAGGTTGCATGATCACAATGCTTGAAGTTGTCTTCCATTCCTCAACATTTTCATCTCATAGCTCCTCTTAGTGCCAAGTGTCTATACTATTCACCAACTGTGACTAAAATCTTTCCAAGTGTCCAATAAAAACTCTCCAAGACTATTTTGTACAAATTCACAAAGGACAATCGTTTGAAGCGTGTGCCACATAGCGTTATCCCAGGTGTCACATAGCGCTGTCCTGGGTGTTACTATTAACTTGAAAAATTGCAAAAATAAACATTGCACCATAAAATCTTAAATAATCATACGAGTCTTGTGGTACAATTCATTTCGCAAAATTCAGTTCTTAAGTGTCTCGATT
The DNA here is from genome assembly GCA_022457165.1 of Juglans mandshurica. Lineage (NCBI taxonomy): Eukaryota > Viridiplantae > Streptophyta > Magnoliopsida > Fagales > Juglandaceae > Juglans > Juglans mandshurica. The sequence goes on from CM039620.1 coordinate 14,578,118, forward strand.
AAATCAAAATGCATTTTCGAGCACTTTTCATTCGAAAAAGTTGGAAACATATTATTGCACTATAAAATACTAAATATTTAGCTGAGACTAATGGTGCAATTCATTTCTCAAACTCATACTCCTAAGTACCTAAAACAATTAAAACAACAATTTCGTCGTCATAGCGAGTAGGAAACCGACTATGCTAACAGACTAAAACCTTAGCGGTTTTTGGATATGTGAAATCTTTCTGGGATTTCACGATGTTCCTAAGGTTTAAAGAAATTCATCCACTGAATTTCTGATGGGCTGTTATAGATGCACTCTGTTTGATGTTTGCCTCATCTTCCATAGCACCTTGGCTGATAGAAGGGGTCCCTTCCCTTGCTTCGGCTCAGCCCTTACATCTTCCCCTTCTTAACAAGGAATTTCGTCTTCAAAATTTGGTGAGGATCATCCCTCAATATGACATTTCAAGGGATATTCATAAGGCAGGCGTTCTTATGTGTTCTCCGTCGACACCAATTGCGGTAAAGGCCTACCCTCACCTCGATCTGTCAACAGACCATTATCATCTCTAACTAGGACAAGAGCTCCCTCCTCTTGTCCCCTCCATTGGCTGCTTCTATTGCATCCATCGATACTACTTTCTCGCATCCTAGCTTCTCCTTTAGATTCGACATCACAGAACATTGGTGCATCTCAACCCTTGTTCTTTTCTTGTTAATCACGTTCTTGGACAGCTCATTTCTCTCTTCGTCGTCTCTCGACATGAGGTCCAATTTTTTTAGACCAAGGTCCTGGCCTTCTGATGATCCTCCTTTGATCGACATCGTTCCTCCTCGATTCGTTGTCATTCTCCTATGAATCTTGCCACTTCGCATCGTTCTTCAATGAAACGATGAATTACTTTTGGTGGTATGACTGCCTTTTGTGCAGTCCTCTTTTCCATAAAGACAGTTTGAGAGTTTGAGTTGTTGTATCGAAAGGTGGTTCAAAGGCCCATTTATAGGTGCGCTTCTACCTTCGACTTGACTATCTTACCTTTAGTGCACTTCAGGACAGTTATAGCGGCACGAATAAATAGGGTAACTGCTAACACGTGATTTGCTCACTTTCCCATGTAAACTCCTCTCTTCCAGGGCTTCCCCATTTCACCTTCGCCAATGATAAGATTTTGGACCGTAGTCTATATTCCTTCCAGTCTACGATTCGTATAGGTATTTCCTCATAAGTGAGAATTGGTTGCAATGAAACCAAATTTGGGTCAATCACTTGGAGTTGTTGGTTTCTGAAACTTTTCTTTGAGGAAACGTGAAACACGTTATGGATCCCTTCATATTCCACTGGTAACGTCACCTAGTACACTACTGGTCCTACTTTTTCTAATATCTGGTAGGGTCCAATATATCTTGGGCTTAGCTTCATTCTTAGCCCAAACCTATTCACTCCCTTCATGGGTGATACCTTGAGCCCAACCTCCTTCTTCGAATGTCAATTATCTTCTTCTAACATCAACATAGCTCTTCTACCTACTCTAAGCCGTTGACATCCCTTCTCTTATGAGCTTCACCTGCTCCCTCATTTCCTGCAAAACCACTTGCCCAATCATTCTAGCCTCTCCCATTTCGTTCCAACAAAAAGAAGATCTACATTTCCTTCCATACAAAACCCCATAAGGGATGTTTATATGGTCACCTGGTAGGTCTTATTGTAGGCAAACTCTATGAGTGGGATGTGGCTTTCCCATGAGCCTTTAAAGTCCAACACACATGGCCTTATTGGGCACACCATGAAGCCTAACTATTTCGTTAACATACAGCCGAGTCAGCTTACCCAATGTGTCCGTCATAGTAACTAGTAGAAAGTGGGCGCTTTTTCTGTTTATCTTTGAGTTCTTTGTAATCTTCCACCCATAATTCCTGCATGGAGGCGAGGATCTCCTCCTATTGCAAATCCCCTACCAACATATGCCCATTCCTTCAAGAAGCGAACCCACTTCTGTAGAACCTCCTTGATGAGAATGCAAAGTGTCATATTTTTTTCCCTTAATGTTTAGTCTTTTATATGTATTTGGTGCCTAAATGTACTCATTATTCTTATATTTTTATTTAGGAAGCAAATGGAGTCGTTTAATGCAAAACGAAGTTAATTGGGCGGTTCTCGATAGTTTCGACACTTCTTTGTAATCTCGGCATAACTCTCTCCTCAGAACTCCGATTGATATGATTCAACATTCTATGGAACACCAAGACAAATATCTATAACTTTCATGTTTTGAGTTTTGAAAGATACTGGATGCATAAAGGTCTAAATCGGTTTTGAAGTTGATGCACCTACACTATTGACGTTTCAGAACGTTCAGCCTTATCGTGCAATTCAAATATGCAATTTAATTGCAGATGTTTTGGAGATCTGGTGCACAAAAGTTATATTTGGAAAACACCACTTTCCTAATTATATTAGGACTCTATTTTATTTTTAATATTTCCCTTAATTAAGTCAGATTTGGATATGGTTATTTGATGATAATGTTTAGAATATTTTAGGAGATTTGGGAGGATTCTAATAAGGGGGCATGGACGTGTAAAAGGGAAAAATCATCATACTAGGGCATCTCTCTCCCCTCTTCTCTAACTTCTCCTTCCAGTTTTCATGATGGTTTTGTGTGGCTAAACTTTTATAATTGGTCGAAGGAAACAGAAACCTCAAAATCAATAAAACTGTGAGATCTGATTTGTTTTTAGTGTTTAATTTATGCTTTGAGTATCGAATGTTTTTCTACGCCTATTTTCATGATTGTCTCGTTTAATTAATAGGAGGCCTACTAGTTTATTATTCATTGCAATCTATTGCTAGATTAGACATCAAATCTGTAATTGTTTGATCCCTCTAATTTGTGAAGTAACTAAGATTTGATAATTTGCTGCGTCTGAAATTATTAGATCTTAGGAAGAACGCTCGACGAAATTAAATGCAACTGCTTGTGCTTGTGTTGTTTAGTTTCATCGATCTCTCTAATTATTAAGGTTGCTACTAGATTAAACCTTTAGAGCTTTTCTTGGGTTGTTTAGTGGTTAAGGTTAATTAGATCACTTGTTTTCTAATTAACTACTATTAAGGAGAGATAGGAAAATAATTTCAACTGTGAATATTCAAAGTATGAATTAATATATATTTGCATCGATGATTAGTTGTAAAATTCTGATGGTGGATGTTGACATAGATTGATTTCGATACTTTAATTTGAATTGTTTCTTAGTTGTTCTTCTTAAAATTGTTTTCGTTATTCTCAAACCCCCCCCAATCCTTGTTCACATAGCATAAAACTAGGCTAAATACTTTCCGTGGGAACAATCCTTACTTGCACTACTACAGGTATTTTTAGGAGTATAGGTTTATTTTTGGTTGCCTGCGATAGCACATCACTTCTACATCCTTAGATCAAGACTTTCGACTTGGCGCATCGATGACTATGTTAGCCTTTCCCAGATGGTACTTGGTCTTGCAACGATAATCGCTTATTGTCTCCAGTCAGCTCCTTTGTCTCATATTGAGGTTTTTCTAGATGAAGAGATGCCTTAGACTCTTGTGGTTCGTGTATACTTCACACAACTCCCCATATAAGAAATGTTGTCAAATCTTCAAGTCAAACACTACTGCCACTAGTTCTATATCATGAGTGGGGGTAATTCTTCTCATGATCTTTCAGTTGTCTTAATGCGTAAGCCACAACCCTTCCTTCCTACAGCAGGACGTACACTAGTCCATATTTCGATGCATCATTATACACTACGAATGGTTTGTAGGACTTTGGTCGTGCCAATACAGGGGCAGTGGTCAACCTCCTCTTTAGTTCCCCATAACTCTACTTTCACCTATCGGTTTAAATGCATTTGGCATTCTTCCTAGTCAATGTCATGAGAGGGTTCGATAGTTTGGATAATCCTTCCACAAATCTCCTATAGTAACCAGCTAGTCCAAAGAAACTCCTAACTTCATGCAACATGTAGGACGCTGCCAATCCATGATTGCCTCAATCTTATTGGGGTATATTGTGACTCCTTCCCTGGATATCACATGACTTCCTCCAATCAAAACTCATATTTGTTGAGTTTGGTGAATAGCCTATGCTCTCTAAGTTTCCCTAGTACCAACCTCATGTGACTTCTATGATCCTCAACATTCTTGGGATACACTAGGATATCATCTATAAACACCACCACAAGCATATCCAAGAATGGTCTAAACACTCGATTCATGATGTCCATGAATGCTACTGAGGCATTAGCTAAACCAAATGGCATCATCATAAACTCAAAATGGTCATACATTGTTTGAAATGCAATTTTTGGTATGTCGTCTTCCTTGATTCTCAATTGGTGATAACCAGACCTAAGATAGAGAATATTGTAGCTCCTTGCAACTGATCGAATAGGTAATCTGTTCTATGTAAGGGATACCTATTATTTATGGTCACTTTGTTCAATTCTCGATAGTTGATACACATCCTAAGGGTCACATATTTCTTCTTAACAAATAATACCGGTGCTCCCCAAGGTGATACACTCGGCCTAATGAAACATTTCACCATCAACTCTTATAGTTGGCCTTTCAACTCTTTCAGCTCTGAAGAGGCCACTCTAAAAGTATTGAAACTATTCCAAGTTCCAGTCCGACCGAAATAGGCATTAAATGCACTAAATAGGCTTTGGCTCTACTCACCAAATCTTTCTTGGCTTACAATGAGATAATTATTCCAAGTATTGACCTTAACCTACTGCCTTGTAACACTCTTTCTTCCCTCCTAGGCACTTGGAATATTACTGTCCTTTGTTGTTAGTTAATACTAGCAAAATGTTGAAACAACCAATATATATCTAGGATGATATCAAACCCCAATAAATCGGATACTATAAAGCCTGCCTCCATTATATCTTTGCCTACTTCTAAAGGACAATTCGCAACTATCTTAGTGTTATAGAGACCTTCTGTTGCATCGGCTTGGCCCAAAGGCCGCTCATTTGAGCAAACGTTGCAGACACAAATAACTGGGATGCACCCGAGTCAAACAAAGTGTTTTCATGAAAATCAAACATCTTAACTTGCCCTGAAATGACCACACAAACTCAATTCATACAACTAAGCTCATACATTACACGCTAGTTAGTCTAAGGCTAGGGTTCCATACCTATGATGACGCCTGCTTTTTTAGTCTTTGGGGCTTCCTCATCGACTTTTCCTGGTGTTAGGCGTACACTCTTGCTTGTATCACCTGCCTTTGGTCTCCCTGTCCTCCAATAGGACCAATCCTTTTAATTAGGACTGCCTAAGGGAAATCCTTATCGTAATGCCCTGTCCGTCCACATCTAAAGCATGAGAGTGAGGACTGACGACACTCTCATTCATGAAACCTACGACAGTGACCGTATATTGGTGTTCTGCCTCCCATACGTACTCTGAAAGTAGATTACAGGGGTTACCCTTGTCCTTGTCATGAATTTCTGAGGGGAACATGAACTGTTGCCTTCACTCGTGAACATCCTACGCTTTTGGCCTGTCATAATAGCCACTAAACTATGATGCTCATGCTTTGTGATGGAGGCCATGTTTACCAACCTTTGGAAATTGCATATCTTGAGACAAGCCACCTTCATCCGTATTTGTCGTTGTAGTCCATCCTGAAATCGCTCTATGGCACCCCGTTCCTCAGTAAAGGACCTGGTGAGGATCTGTGGTGCAAAGAGTGCTAGCCTATCAGTCAACACTCAGGGTCGGGACTTGGGCGTGTCTCGTCCATATGGAAATGCACATGTCAAGTTACAAATGTAAAATCGCAGTAGAAAAGATAGAAGTTTAATCCATAAACTAAGACCTCGTAGTTAGTACTGTTCATCTGGGTTCCGGCCTAGGAACTCGGGTATACCCAGACTGGAACCCGGGTTTCAAAATCAGGCCAAAACTAGGACTGGGTTAGCCCGAATCAAACCCGGATTGAAACCGGTTTTGAAAAATCCGAAACTCGGGTTCTGGGTTGCACCCAATTTTTTTTTTTTTTAATCAAAGCCTACATGTTAGGAATATTTTTTCATGAAAAAAATGTTGATGCAGCATTCAAAATTTATTTATTTAATTTTCTAAATCAAATGCTACATGTTCCTTGACCACCAATAAAAAGCCACGTGGAGAAGAGAGTAAAAAAAACCATAAAATGAATGATTCATTAGACATAGTATTCATTTTCATTTTTAGTTTTTATCCATTTAGTTGCTAGAAAGGAACAAAAAGAAAAGAAACATCAAAACATTCAAACAGAAAAAAGAAAAAAATCAGGTTCTGAGTTTAAAACCCGGTTCCTGGACCGCGTGCACCCGAGTTTTTCTATGCGGGTACCGGCCCAAATTTGTTCCGGGCCGACAAAAAAACCCGGCCCAGATGAACAAGCCTACTTGTAGTACTAGAAATCTTAAATCACAATATAGAAACAATTACTGTCATTCTTCATTAATTCCAAACTTAGAAATACATACAACCCAAATACATCGTTCATCGCCTAATGGGCGGCAGACCAATTACTAGTGGTCGCCCCTTTGAAATGTCTATGTACAACTCAAAATGATACATGACTCCTATAATAGAGACAAGCCTTCGTTCTCAAGGTTCGAGCCAGATTGGCTCTTCTTCCTCAAGCATCACTCCTGGTCCTAACTCTGCATCAAAGTCCATGGTTTCAAGGATGAAACCCTAGGTAGGTTAGAAAACTATAACAAATGGCTAATGAGAGATAATGCTCCTAAAGATGCAATGAACAACTCATGTAAATGATGGAAAGACACACATATGTATGCTAGGCGTGGAATCACCCTCTTTGTGAAACACACGCACACACAGCTATATATATATATATATAGGTATGCTGAAGAATCACCCTCGACTCTAGTATGTAAAATTCATAAAATCATATTGATTTCAAAGGCACAAGCGTCATCACACAGATGTTCTCACAAATAAATAGCATGTCTCATGTCCAAATCCCTTTTATAGGGCGGGACTATCATATGTCCTTGTGACATACTTCTAACTCTAGGTATGCTTGAATATGATTCATTTAGCCTCAACTGTCATACTGTAGATGACAGAAATAGATGGCCAGGGCATGGTCCACCCCTCCTTACTAACTACCAACTTCCCAGTCTTTCCTTGAATGAGGGTCTTCCACGTGGCATTAGGCTATACCTCTAGGTTCAGGTGATATGACCTACCAAGTCATGACCCTTCTGTAGACCCATCTAAATGTGACCCTTCAGGTGGAGTGTGGGTTTTTGCATATGATACCGCCACTATCTACTCCAGTTTGTCCTAGACAAGGAGAGTAGCCGTTGCTCGCCAAGGGTGGGTAACTATTGTCTCATCAGAGTCACAAGCCTCTTCAGGTCTTCGTTCTCACCTTCACAATAGGCGACTTTTATAGCTTGCCTACCATAAGATGAGAAGTTCATCTCCACCTCGTGTTGGGGTCTATCTGCCAGGCCTTTTACAAGGTGCTTGCTCGCCCACATGTTGGACTAACTGCACTTTGCATCACCCACAACTATTTGTTGGCCAAACCAATTGTGTGTTCTTCATCTTTCTTTCCACTCAACTTCATTGATGGTCTGTTCTCTTGAACTGGAGGGACCCCTACACGCTTGGTGCACATCTCCTCCATAGAGGTAATGTGAGGGGTAAACTTTCTCAACTCCATAAATTTGGCAGAGTACTACTTGACCACCATGTTGCCCTAGACCAAGTGGGCAAAATTCTTAGATTTATGTTGTCCCACTATTGTGGTAAAGTATCAATCGTCTTTCTTGAACCTTTCCCAGGATATTGCCTCCATGGATCCCAATTCCATGACAAGCAGTTGATTCCCAATTCCATGATGTTGATCTCCCACGCGATTGCCTATCAATCGCCGATTACTTTCGGTCGCACCATACTCAAATCCTGTCACACAATTGAAGTCTATCACTTTCTAGTCTATCTCTCGTCTAATCACTGTAGATCAAACCATATCTTGCTAGAATCCAAGCCTATGTTGTTGCAGGTCCATCCCTATTTCTCTGGCATTGTCCCTATATGACATTGGGGATTTACCCAGAGCCATATAACTGTCTGATATAAAGCTATGGCACCCTATTCCTCGGTAAAGAGTCTGGCAAAAATTCGTGGTGCTAGGGGTGCCAATCGATCGACAACACCCCAGATTTAGATCGGAAATAGGCGTGCAATTTTTTTTACAAGGAGTGCACGTATAAATGAAACATATGTGTAGATCGCAGTGGAATAAGTAAAGACTTAGTCAAAGATTATGCTAATTGTACTAGTGGTCTAAACTAATAAAAGATCCATTCATTAACAATAACAACAACAACAACAACAACAACAATAATAATAATAATAATAATAATAATAATATCCACAAGTCATTGTCACTTCCCAAATAATATTATACAACACCAATTATTTGTCACTCTCATCCAAGTATGACACACTGAACAGAATTTGTTATTTGGACTAAATAGTACATTCCCACTATTACAAATGACTAATAGCGAAGATAGGCCTCTGTCTCTATTACTCAGGGGCGGGTTTGGTCCTTCCTCTTCGAGAATCTCCTTTCAGACTATGTCTACATCAAGGCCTACGGTCCTGATGGATGAAACCATAGGTAGGTTAAACAGCTATGACAATATTACTATTGAAAGATAATGCAAGTGAAGATGTATTCATTGTTTCATGTAAATTATCTGTGACCACATACTCATGCATGGTGAGGAATCACTCTTTGAGCATAAACACATGTTTTCATAGTTATGCCGAGGAATAACCCTCTGAATAAAACACAAGCATACAAGCATGGCGAGAAATCATCCTCTAAGCAAATCTCAAGCATACATAGTTATCACTGAGGCGAGGAACCACCCTTGTATCAAACCACGTAAAAACTCATCATATAAATGCCAAGTAAGGAATCACCTCACCGTTCGATTCGGAGTCTCTTTGTATATGGTTAACATGCAAGTTGATCCACTAGTTTCAAATCATCCGACAAGGGGAATCACTCAACATGGTCCATGCATCCAAAACAACACACATGATCAACCCGGAGAATCATTCTACCCAGTCAACCGACTAGAAGACAACACACATGATATGCTTTGAGAATTTCTCTACCCGTCTATCAAGTAAGGCCAATAAGAAAACTTTCCACCTCGATCATTATGGGGACTCCTTTTACCCGTATGAAACTTGTGGCAACGTACCCTAGGAATGGCGGGGGAATCACTCTACTCGTCCATGATGATCGGCACACGGTAAGACACACACACCCGAAAATCGCAATTATCACCAATCCACATCATTCAAACTCATCATCACAAAATCGCAATTTAAAGATAATCCATAAACATAACGAAGAAGATATATATTACTTTTCATGTAGAAAGGGGGAAAGAGATACAGAATATGCAATGTCTATCCTTACAATCATATCCACCAACATTCATCCCAAATTTCTAAAAATGCTCTTACAAGCTAACCTACTTGAACAATATTTAAAATACTACAATGGTGCTGACACTTCTCCTCACATCGCTTCCTTCGCAATTACTAGCTTTTTTTTTAAACTCCAACTCCAAAGAAGATCTCAATCAATTTACAATCTCAAAAGTGAGATTTTGTCCCTTATCTAATGCCTTTTATAAGTGGGATCGTCAGGTGTCCTTCTAACGTTCTTTTGGCTCCCTTGAATAAGAGTAAATTAATCTCAACCATCAATTTGCAGGATGACAGAGACAGATTGATGGGACAAGGCATGCATGTTCCGACGGCTTACCTTGAGTCTAATCTGTAGTCCTTCCCCAAATAAGGGTCTTCCATATGGCGCTGGACCATACCTATGAGTTCAGACAATATGGCCTGCGGAATCATAATTTTTTTCCACAGACTCATTCCAGATGTGACCTTTCAGCAGTTAGGCAGATGTGACCTTTCCGTAGACATCTCTGCCAAGCTTTCTACATAGTGCGGCTCATCTTATCCATTGGACTAGCTGCACTCAACCTAACCGCAGCCTCATATTCTATAACACCTTGCTTGCTTGAATGAGTCTATTCCCTTGCTTCGACACAGTCCTCACACTATGTTTCGCTATAACCATGGTTAACAAAATATGGAAGTTGTAGTTGTTATAAGGAAAATATCTATTTGTACCAACCAATTCTCAACATCAAGTTTATATCCATGAGTTGCTTTATTTATCAACTAATTGTTTGAGTATATATTTTTGAAGCTAGACTAACCCAATCTTGAGTAATTGTTTGAATTTAGCTTGGTCTCGTATGATAAATACTAATTTTAAGGTTCTTGTGAGCTGTAAGCACTTGTGAAAGTTTCAAGAGTAAGCAGAGACATCCAACTCATATCAATCGGCTGGTCTTTCTTGTCAACTAAGGAACATGTGCCAAAATTATGATGGTTATCTATATAATTCAGACACAGGTTTAGTAAGTGAAAACAAATTACTTAACCTACGTATAAAAATGATCTTAATACGAAGGCATGCTTAAAAATTACTACATTTAATAAGCTATTTTTATTTTATAATTATATTATATAAACACCAAATTAAATTAAGATGTCGAACAATATATTATCACTAATCATTCAACTCTAATAACTGTTTATTTATTTATCAATAAGATGTTACAAGTTTTTATTTCCATTTATCAATCAGAATTTGGCCTATATCGATACCAAAAGGTTTATCTTTAATTGTTTCCATCATAATAGCTATATTATTATTTTATTAGTATGGTACATATGATCACATCGTTATTTAGTTTATTATTGTTTTCTTACACTGGCTCAGTTTTTTTTTTTTTTTTATATATATATATCGTTTGAAAAACTCATCTAGCCTTTACATTTTTCTTTTCCAAATTTGGCCTTTATCATTGGTTTGGGCATCACATTGCTTTTTCTTTATTTTTTTTTTATAGGCGTTATTGTTTTTGTTCATTAGTTTGCTGTGTTTGTATGACATTTTTATCACTATATCAATATGGAACACAATATGCTAAAGGCAAATAAGTGTAGAAGCAAAATCATTTGTTTTATCTAGGAACAATGAAACATGAAGACATTGAAAAATAATAAAAAATATGACACAAATACAATGGGGTAATGCTGCATACAGGCATGGGTTGTGCAAGATACAGTCATGAATTGTGCAAGCGTCGTGCACTTCTTTTGAAAAAGAGTGGAGTCAACTATTAAAAAATTAATTTTTTCATGTGGGACCTATATTTATTCTTTTTTTCAAAATGAGTGTGCGGTATTTATAGACTCTATAACTTGCAAATATTATTTCTCTAAAACTTTTCGACTAAAATAAATCTCAATAGCTTATATTCTTGTATAAGTTCTTAAACGATCAAAAGAGACATACTTGATAATTTTGAATGACAGACCAAAAGAGGGAAAGAATAAAAAAAGAAGTAAATATTTATATGTAGAGCATAATCTATTCTCTCTCTCCCTTTTTTTTTTTTTTGGCCCTACTAAAGTTCCTCTAAGGAGGTCGTACATAAGCCGTGAAGATACAAAAAATGCAAGCATCACAGTAACAACTTCCATGCAAAAAATGTAGGACGTAACCTCCATTTTTTTCCACCTATCAAAACCTATCTTAGGTGGTGGCACATTTGTCCAATCATATAAAAGTGAAAAACCCCAAGCACCAAAAGCAATCTGCACAATACAAAAGTAAGACCGATTAAAATAAGAAATTGAAAGCACTTCATATGTAAGGGCAAGACCTTGTTTTCTTTCTAGCCTAATATGAGGATAATTTAAGAGATGTGAATTATATGATTCATCAAACAAAAACTTTATGTATAGCCACTTTTGTGTATTCTTTGCACTCCACTAATGTAATTGGTTGAGTCATTTTTTTTTAATATAAAATAATTGTTTTGGTCAATCACATCAATGGAGTACACAAAAAATACGTAAAATTAACTGTGTAGCAGAATTCTTCATCAAATAAAAAGAAAGTTAAATTGGTTCTACCCATCTAGCATATGAAGAGAGATAGCCAGAGGGTTGTAACCATTTATAAAGAGAAAACCAGGGATTTCAGCTTTTTATAAAGAGAAAACCACTAACAACGAACCCTTAAAAAGACCTGGGGGGAAATATAGTCCGAAAAAGTTGACTTTGCAAAATAAACCCTTGAGAAGGGTCAAATTTACACTAAGCCCTTGGTTTTCACTTAATTGCAATTGGATCCCAACTCTTTCTAAATTCTACAAGTGCCCTAGAACTTCAAGATAAACTTATTCTTGGACCTATTTCCATATAACCCTTAAAAACCACCATTTTATCATCATGGAATCGAAACCTATTTTCTTCTCATCCAGAAGCATTCCTTGCTAGGTGTGCCCCTTAACTAGCTCTTCTATTTGCTTAAAACTTTACATTCTCAAGACTAAACACCCTACTTTCTCCCAAAGCATGCAACTCGATGGCTCAATGCCTTTATGTGAGAAATTCCATTTCACATTGTCACTAACTTAACACTCCTTAAAAGCCTTGGACAATGCTTAATATGTCAACGTAAACCCCTACAAAATACAAACACTCACTTATATGCTAATCTTTTAAATGAATCATGGTGAAAGATTAGCATCATGCTAATAAGTAATCATCCTTATCAAAAACACACTCGTATATGTACTAGGAAATCGAAACCTACCATTGACCCCAAAACCAACCTGAGTTTATGAGGAAAATCCATCTTCCCCTAAACCTTGACAAAACCATAGACTCAAAAATGTTTTTATTCAACATGGTAAGGGCAAAACTACAACCTGGACTAAGGAAGGCCCAGGTGGACTCACAAGGCCTAGTCCGGAGGGGAAAGCCCATTACCTACAGGTTAACATATAGGTTTTGAAAGGACTACGACATGTCCCCCCCTCTCCCCTGTTCTGACTTGGAACCCGTCACTAGAGCTCATCTGTTGCTCACCGGATAGGCATACCTAGATGGTAGAAGTTCACCATGAGCCAAGTCGCATTAAATACCCATATACACACAATCAAAAGGACATGCATGTATCAAGGCAAACACGCAAGATTCTCGACAGAGTTATCACATTAAATAGCATGGTCTGGCAGTGGAGGGGCACAAACAGACCATGGTAGAAGTACGATTATGGGGGCCTCGGAGGGAAGATATAAAAAGGGAAGGAAGGAAACCAAGTGGTAAGACACGTTATTCATCTTTCACTTAGATTATACAAAGGGACTCGCTACTAACTTAGGCATCGGAGGCTCCTACGGGCCAAAGGGGGCCGACAAGCTTATGTGGCCCGTCTTAGGCATCGGAGGTTGCATGCAGAGCCTTCCCTCTGACCCTTCAAGGGATAGCTAGGACATGGTTTGGAACCATGTGACCGAGCTCCATCGATAGTTTCAAGGAACTCAGCAAACGACCCAGTTCATGCTGAGTCAACATAGGAGGCAACCTACTGCATACCTCCTCACGGTGAAGCAATGAGAAGATGACAATCTAAAGACCTACTTGGCAAGGTTCAACAGGGATGTATGATGACTAGCGATTAAGACAAAAAGATCACTTTAGCGGCACTCCTCAGAGGCATGTGGCCTCAAAGCCTATTTATGGCGGCCATATGGTCATTGGGCATAAGAAAAAAGACTGCCATAGCCTCTGGCGAAAGATAGTATCCATGGAGGAAGAAAGGAAACTAGAACGAGTAGCCGACCAACGCTATTCACCCCAATGGCAAACCAAGGGCTGCTAGCGAGTGTAGGGCCAAGAGTCACAGAGGAGCGAGAGCCTAAAGCCAAAAAGGGTGGTATGGGAAGGCAAGGAAAGTGGCCTGCGACAAAGCCCCGGGAGGAGCAATGCCTCCCTTGGAGAAATCCAAACTATCGTGGGTGGATTCATCGGGGGCAACCAAACTTCCTAGGGAAGGAAGGTGCAGGCGAGGCGAGTGAGATATGAAGAGGTGTTCGTGGTAGAAGTGCTGCCCCAACCGGTCGATGGAGGGAACGTTGAGGCCATTTGGTTCGACGACGAGGATAGTCGAGGAGTACAAAACCCACTCGATGATGCTAACGATGCTGATCGCCAATTACGTCACTCAGTGAATCTTGATCCACAATGAGAGCTCTACAACCATGCTCTTTTTGGATGCCTTCACAAAGATGGGGATTAGCTCTGATCAATTATGCCATTGTCGATCCTACTGAAAGGATTTTCAGGAAAGCCTGCCCAACTTAAGGGTGCCATTACCCTGCCAAACACTATGGGAATGAAGCCATGGACGGCCTCCATTATGACGGATTTCCTAGTGGTCAGAACTTGCTCCCATACAATGCGATCATCAGGCACCCAACCTTAAACAACCTAAGGGTCGTAACCTCCACCTATCATTTGAAAATGAAATTCCCAACGAAAGCAGGTGTAAGAAAAATTCGAGGTGAGCAGGTACTAGTGCAAGAGTGTTATGTACAGGAGCTCAAGAAATGAATATATGTAAGTATTGTGGAGACCCTCAAAGAACTAGAACCGCCACTGCCTTCCTATTGGCTTGAAGAACCCAGGATTGAGACATGAGATGAGAGGGATTTGAAACAAGGTGAAGTCGATAAGCCTCTGTGATATGAACCCGTGGGAATGGAATCCCTTGAACCCACAATTAATTTGAAAACTCACCCAAAAAAGCCAAAATCAAGTCAATGGATGGAGAATCTAGACTCGTTAAGAACTCATTTCAAGAACCTATCTCAAGAACCCAGATTACAAGGAGGAACGCCAAAAAGGTTGTGATTTACCTTTGATAAGTTCAAAAGTTCAATCAACAACAAGAGGAAATAAACTCAACTCACAATGAATAAATTCATCAAATTTCATAAACTTCTTAACATGAGACTACAAAAAGTATTTAAACCAAAACTTAATTAAAACCCTAATCAAAATAAAGTCATTTCTTCCAAAAATACCCCTGGATGAATAGTGTTGCGACTATAGTACTTCTTTAAACCCTAATTCCTAAAAAGTAACTTTCCAAACAAACCCTTAGCCAAAATACAAGGCCTTCCCAAAAACCCTAGTTCATAAGAAATAAGATATATGTGGGCCAAGCATCCTCAAACGGAATTATTCTAGACTAATTCCTATAACTAATAAAATAAGCCAATTTAATTAAATAAACAAGTTCAAGGCTTTCAATCACATAATCATAATAATAGGCCATAATTTATGTTGTACTCTTCCATAACTTGTATCATGTGGATGATCACTGGATCTTCTTCTCTCAAACCCATCTTAAATATTTGGCTCTTGCTAGACTCATCCCAAGTGAATTGTACCAATTCTTGTATTGCTTTCTTGATCTTGTAATTGGTCCATCTGAAACTTGCAAATGATTTTTAAGACTAGGCCCATCTTGGTTCCCATCATTCCACCTCTCCTCTAAAAGATTCGACCTCGAATCTCCACCTGCATCAAAGGGGAAAATGTTAGTAATATTGAAAATAGCAAAAACATGATACTTACCTAAAATATCCACTTTCTATGCATTTTCGTTAGTTTTCTCAAGAATTTGAAAACGTCCATCCAAGCTATTCCTGTCATTAACAAGCAAAAGCATCAAAACTAAATGAGTAAGTGGATTAAAACCATAAACAATTTCAAACGGAGAATAAGAAATAGTAGTATGCAAGGTTTTATTATATGCACACTCTAATAAGGGCAAATGATACTTCCACAAACGTCCATATAACAATTCAATGAAAGGCAAATGATACTCCCACAAACATTCGTGAAACACACCTTTCCTTATATCAAAATGACCACTCCAATTATATGCAAACTCAATGAATGGCAAGCAATACTCACACAAACGTTCATGCAACACGTTAATGAATGACAAATGATACTTCCACAAACGGTCATACAACACGTCAATGAATGGCAAATGATACTCCCACAAACATTTATGCAACACATCAAAAGTCTTCCTTACACCAAAGTTACCCAACAAACCACCTTGTCTATCGCACACAAGCAACTTACACATAAAACTAGTAGGTACATAAAGTCTATTATCTCTAAACAAGTATCAATCTACTTTATAGAACTTACCAAACGATGCTTTCTCACATGTTCCATACACACTAGCAAAGTCATCGTCATTAACATGCAATTTCTTATTATATTCAAATCTCAATAACTTTGCATTTAAGATAAAGATAATGACATACGTTCTTGCTAATTCATTAACAACAAAATTTTTCTCACAATGTGTGTATTTGATTACATGAGGAAAAGTCTCAAAACAGTCTTCCCACTTAACATGCATTTTAGTCAACAACTTACATTGTTTCTTCAAGTGTGTCAAGGACTCATGTTCTTCAAATAAAGGTCGAGTAGGAATTATCGTAACTGACACAAAATCAATGTAGTGATCTATCTCTCTAATAGGTGGCAATCCACTAAACACACCGCTAGGAAACACGACCTCATATCCCTGCAATAAAGAGACAACAATACTAGGTAAAGATACGTCAAATTCGTTAATATTAAGACTCGCCTTGGTATAAAAACTCAATTTTCTTTTTGTTTTTCTCTCAATTTCTTCTCTGTCTTTTTTCTTTCCACTCTTTTTTTCTTTTTCATTCTCTTTTTCCCTTTCACTCTTTTTTTTCTGTTCACTCTCTTTTTTCATGTCACTCTCTTTTTCTTCATCTTTTTTTGAACTCTCAACCTCACAATTGTTTCTCAACTCATTCTCTTTTTTTCTTGAGATCTCAATCTCACCCAAATCTTTTTTCTCTCTCTCTCCTTTTCGGCCTCACTATTTTTTTTTTCAATCTCACATTTACTCTTGCTTTTTAGCACAATCTCACTTTCACTCTTGCTTTTTAGCTCAATCTCTTTTTCACTTTTTATTTTTTGATCACTCTAACTTTCACTCTTTTTTTTTTTATCACTCTCATTTTCACTCTTTCTTTTTTGAGTAACCTCACTTTTCAGTTTTAGTTGGTCCCCATGAACCTGTGTTGGAGTTAAAGGAGCAAATTTGATTATTTTTCCATCATTTTCAAAACTATACATGTTCCTTAACCCATCATGGATCACCTTCCTATCATATTGCCACGGCTTTTCCAACAAAATATGGCCAGCATACAAAGACACTACATCACATCCTGGTATTTTCCAATTGAAAAGGAAACTAGAACTTGTAAATTTACTCTAACCTCCCCACAATCACTCAACCACTACAACATGTATAGTCTAGGGTATTTCAAGGTAGGTAAATTCAATTTCACTAAAGTAGTGCTAGCCAAATTAATACAACTCCTCCCATCAATGATCATACTACATACCTTGTTGTTGATGTGGCATCTAATATGAAAAATTTTCTCGCTCTGCTGTTCTGTATCATTCATCCTAATTTATGTATTGAGAGCACGCTTGGCAACAAGAAACTCATTATACTCTTCATTCTTATACTCATGTTCAATACTAGGCTCGTGCATCCTCCTATCTCTCATGCCTTGTAGATTTCTAATTACCGCTTCTTGATGATACATCATATCCCTCACTTCACCCAACACCAAGTTCAACCGCTCAAACTGTTGTTGCATAGCTTACAACACAAATGATGAGTTATCTGCCATCCCCTTTGGTGATGAGTCACTCCTATGAGACATCGTAATGTGTTGCACAAAAAGAATGTTAGTGGAAAACCTCACACACTCCCTTACGTGTTTACACTCGAATAATGACACTCCACTCGTGTTTCACTCTTAATTAGTTTTTTCCCCATAATAGTCTTACACTCTCTTACATTTTATCTCAATAGTTTTTCCGCTCAAGCTCTTTAAGAACTAGTTCAACTAAATCAATACAATACAACCTTGTATTATTTCTATCAGCAATAGGTTCAAGAAACAAGAACAAAAAATAAGGAATGAATGAAATGACATGAGACTCAAGAAATTTATACGAGGGGAAGAATAATTATAAAACAAGATACCAACTAGAAAGATGTATTCAGCCCCTTTGATGATAAAGCTCAATCAATAAATGCCTTTCTTTCTCTTTGTTGTAACTATGTAGTAACCTTTAAATATGCTACCTTTTTTTTTATTTTATTTTATTTTCTCTAATTCAATCACAAACAGCAATATTCAATTGTGAAAATCAAGCAATTGAATTCAAGCACACAAGAATTGACAATGAAGTAGAAGAGAAACAATGAAACGACACTTCAAGCAATTGACAAACTTAGAGATACAAGAAACACTAGAATTTTGAAACCCTAGGTTATGCAAAATTCAGGCAAACCAAAAATTCTAAGAATTTTGGTAGCCTACTTTTTGTTTCTTTTATTTATTTTTTTATTTTTTTGCAACCCTAGAACAATGAAGCCCTAGAATTAAATTTAAAGATGCAAGAATTAAAAGATAAAATCAGACCTAATTGAAAACTGAGTTCTGAATGCCAAATGATAGTATGAAAAACCAATGAAGGAGTTTTAACATCGAGAAGTACACGGTGATAGCAAAGGAATTTGACCACCTACTAGCGGCGGGGTTCACTAGAGAAGTCTAGTATCCGAAATGCCTGTCCAATGTGGTCCTCGTGAAAAAGCCTAGGGGCATGTGGAGAATGTTCATCCAGTTTACCGCCCTAAATAGGCCATGCCTAAAAGACAACTTACCCTTTCCCCAAATCAACCTGATAGTGAAATCAACCTAATAGTCGACTCCACAGTGGGACACCAATTGTTGAGCTTCATAGACGCTTATTCTGGCTATAACCAGATTTGGATTAGCCAAGGCGATCTGGCTTCATAGACACTGGGGCCACATACCAAAGGTTGGTAAATCACATGTTTAAAGATTAGATTGGGTGCAACATGGAGGTTTACATGGATGACCTTCTCGTAAAATAAAAGGCCTGAGTATCATGTGACAGACCTGCAGGAAACCTTCGTCGTTCTTTGACAATATAAAATGAAACGCAACACGGTGAAATATGCCTTCAATGTAAACTTGAGCAAGTTTCTGGGCTTTATGGTCTTAGAAAGGAGAATTGAAGCCAACGTTGAAAAAATTGAGGCAATCATTAGGATGAAAGCGCCTAAGAACCGTAATGAAGTGCAATGACTAGTCGAGAGAGTTGCGGCACTTAACAAGTTCATATTTTGATCAATAGATAAATCCTATTTTTACAAGGTGTTGCGCAAGATCCATACTTGGAATGGGGATTGTGACAAGGCAGTTCAACACCTGAAAGAATACCTGGCACAGGCCCCTCTCATGAGCCAAGCGACGCAAGGGGAAACCCTGTACCTATACTTATTTGCCTCCTCAAACGCAGTATTGGCAACACTGATGAAGGAATAAGGGAATGCCCAAAGGCCAGTATACTACACGAGTCGGGCTCTAAGAGGAGTCAAAGTCCGCTACCCCCGTATGGATATGATGGTATTCGCCGTGGTAACCATGGCCCGTTGACTGAAGCCTTACTTCCAAGCTTACCCGATCAACATACTAATAGAGACCCCTTAAGAAAGTCCCTACGGAGGCCCAACTTGTCTGGGCACCTCGTAGGCTAGTCAATCGAGCTGAGTGAGTTCATCTCAAGTATCTCCCGTGAGGCGCACTAAAGGGGCAAATATGGGCAGATTTCATTGGTTTCCCCAATACGCCATCACAGGCAACCACTAGAAAGTCATGGCTGGTCGATGTGGATGGCTCCTCTTGTTGTTTAGGGGGAGGGGTAGGAGTGTTCATCTTGACTAAAGAGGGAAAGAGAGTCTATTACACAATAAGGCTCGCATTCAAGACCACTAACAACGATGCACAGTACGAGGCAATGTTGGTGGGGCTCACCATATCAGAAGCGTTGGAAGCAAGAGAGGTCAGCATGCGAGTCGATTCACTCGTAGTGGTCAACCAAGTGGTGGGGGATATATGCAACTAAGGTAGATAGGCTCAAGAGATACCTGCAACAAGTATGGGAAATGCACGACCGTTTCGAGTACCCATCAAGCCGATTCTGCGAGATGAAAACTGGATAGTGGACCGGCTGGCACAGGCTGCGTTTGGGAAAGATGACTCAACCCTCCCTTGGGAGATAGTAACCAAGACAGTCGAGACTCTATCGATCGAGCCAACAGTCTTAGGGGTGAACTCAGAGGTACCCAAGTTGGCGCTTAAGGTAATGAAGTACCTAATGGCCTACCCGATGATAATGAGGAGGCATGAAAGGTCAAGAATAAAGCTGCACGCTTTACCTTAGTAGAAGGGGTACCATACTAGCGAGGATTTTATGTGCCCTTCCTTTTTGAGGTGCCTCTTGCCCAGGGAAGCGAAGTACGTGATGGTCGAAATACACGAGGGACAATATATTATAAATTAAAATTTATATGTTAGATAATTTTATGTTATAAGATTAATAGATATAAATGATAAGATTTTAAAATTTCATGTTATATTAATTAGCAATTTAACATGTAATATATATAATATAATATAATATAAAAATTATATATAAAATAAATACATCATATAAAAATATAAAATATATAATATAAAAAATTAAAAAATCACACATATATACCGATCCAGTTCGGTTTGAACCGGTGTTCTAAAATTCAAAATTGGAACCAGATCGATTTTCAACCAGTTTTGCTAAATAGAAACTGGTATTGGACCAAACGAGCTTGGAATTGAACCGAACACATTGGTTCGGTCCGGTTCATCGGTTTTTCAATTTTTTTTATAGTCCTATTTATATGATAAAATTTGATTTGAAAGATAAATTTTAAAATTTAAATTTTACGAATCAAATTTTACTATTTAAATGATTTAGATGATATACTCTACACTACATCATAAAAATAAAATAATTAAGTTTTAATCATTCACTTAATCTTAGTTCGTATGCAAGATAGGAGTAAGATAGGGGTAGCATAATAGCATTATAGGGTTGCGAGAACTCCTTATATTTGTTTTCTTTATGTTTACGGTTTTTGTTTTTGTTTGTTACTTTTTTACAATAATGTTAGTGCAGACAGAGAGTTGAGATGAGTTGAAAGTTAAATAAAATATTGATATAATATTATTTTTGAATATTATTTTTGAATATTATTTTTATTTTTGAAAAAATTGAATTATTTATTATATTTTATGTGAGAATTTAAAAAAATTATAATAATTAGATGAGATGAATTGAGATCAAATATAAATTTAAACGGGAGCTAAAAATAAAATGTCTAGTACATATTGCACAATTTTTTTTTTAGAATTCTACTCATCATCCATACTACACACTTCACATATTTTAAAATTATTTTTTATTATTTTATTTTATTCTTATTAAATTAATTGAGTTGTTCTATTTCTATACACTACATAATTATTATAGGAAAAATAAAAAAAATTAAAATAAGTGTGGTGTAAGGTTTATGAAAATAATAAATAGAAATATTTTTTTTATTTTTTTTATATTTTTGATATCACATACTACACAATTAAAACCCCAAACTCCGTGAAAAACCCCACCTCTCTACCTCTATCGGTGATCTGACTTCCATGGCGGCCCTCAAGCTTCTCTTCCAAGTTCGCCGCCATTGCCTCCCCAAACCACCCTCGTTTCCGCCATTCCGCCATCGATCCCTTTCCTCCTCAACAAATTCTAACCCTAGCCCAAACTCTGAAACCCCAACAAAACCCTCCGAATCCGTTCCTGTCCAAACCGTATCCTACTCTGTGAAACCCAGTGAGCCCTCCACGCCCGATCAAGACCAGCACGAAAACCTTTCTCAGTCCCCACAGCTACCGCGTCGCAACCCACCTCGCAACTCGCAGCTAGAAACACCGTCGATATGGACTCGCGAGGACATCCGGTACGTCAAGGACGTGCCATCAATATCCCCGGTGTCTTATCCCTCCCGCGTGGCGCCACTTCCAGAGGATAGGGTATCCGGAGAAGGAGAAGAGGCGCCAGAGGCGAAAGGGGAAAGCGAAGAGATGAAGAGAGAGGGGAAGATAATCGAGGAGGATGTTCGGTTGAGGAGGGGGATGTTTAGGGTTTTGGAGGAGGAGGAGAAGGTAGTGGTCCCTTTTCCAATGCTCATCAAGAAGAAGGAGAGGAAGGAGAAGCTGGCACCACTTGATTTGATGGAGGCTATTCGCCTAGTGAAGGTCAGTGTAGAACCATAAGCTTCTTAATTCTTGTTTTATTTTGTTGCAGAGAAGGTGCAGTACGGTACTTGAGAATCTTATAGTTTTTGGGGAAAATTTTGGAACTTTGAGAAAATTACGAGAACTTAAGCTTCTTTCAAGGTCATTGCTAAAATCTGTGTGATATTTCTAGTCATTTTTCAGGCTAATGCCCGGAAGAATTTTGACGAAACTGTTGAAGCGCATGTAAGATTGGGAATCAAGAAAGAGCGAACGGACCAGGTTTGTGGAATAGTTCATCTGAGAAACCCGTCTCTTATTTTCAAATTTAATCTATCTTGTTGAGATAGAGTTTGGATGGAAGAATTGAAGTTTTGTTGGACTGTATTGCTGGAATGCTTGATAATATTTGGTTTTGAAAGTAGTTTGAATACAACTGCACGATGTTAAAATGTTTCCAGGTTTTGGACGTAACAGTGGACAGTTTGTTAATTTTGGAGGATTTCGATTTATCTCAAACTATTTTTTTCCATTGGGGATATTCAGCTTAGCAAGTTAGGCTTGTCTAAGAGACTGGATTATCAAATTCTCTCCCTTTTCCAATATATTTGTATATCTTGTATCTTTAATTTTTCATGAGTAATTTGAGAAAGGATAATGTGGCAAACTTGAAGGCTTATCATGTTTATCTTCAAGTGTTTGGTGCTTTATTCTTCTTTGAAGTCTTTTATCTAAACTTCAATGGGTTTCTTAAATGATTCAACTTACTCCCAACTGAACTGAAGTGCAGATAGTCAATGGTAGCTTGATTCTGCCGCATGGTGTTGCCAAGGTATTATCTAAAATCATGCTAGATCAATAGGCTGTAATCTACTTTATAGTAGCTGGTTTGTTGCATAACACCTTTCATCTCTCAGGATGTTAGGGTGGCTTTCTTTGCTGAAGGGGCAGATGCAGATGAAGCTAGAGCTGCTGGAGCTGATATTGTTGGTGGTGTTGAACTTATTGAGGAAATTGCGAGTAATGAACTGTTCTTACTTCTACTATGCCAATCGGTTTCATTGCTTTAATGCACAATTTTACATCTTTTTGGGGTTGTTCAGTTTTCTTGTTTGTACCTTCAGATTCATCCCTCGTGTTGCTTTCATTCTCCCAGCTTTCATACTCCTTCCATTTTTGCTTTTCTCTCTCTCTCTCTCTCTCTGGTTGCATAAATATTAGTATGCTTTCATCAGATATTAGTATGCTTTCATCAGATATTAGTATGCATGCATAAATATGCACCCCTTTTCCCCTTTTCGCCATATCAAAAAATAACTACGCACCTTGAGTATGTTTCACTTGACCCCTTGTTTCATCTTTATTTGTGTCTAAAAGCGATATGTTTTAGTCTGCGATCAATTTTTGCCTTGCGTTCATGATCTGACCATGTGTTATCAGGCAGTCACAAGTTTAATGTCGACAAGTGTTTCTCAACTCCTCAATTGATGCTGCGTCTAAATAAGGTTATTTAAGATTGTTTGTTGTTCTCTGTTTTAATCTTTTAAATGAATGGATATTTTATTTTTGATTACTTATAAAAAAATGAATTATTTAATTCACAAGGGAACTTTTACCATTATGCAGATAGCAGGCTTTCTTAAAGAACGTCATCTATTGCCAGACCGTAAAGTGAGTTTATCTTCCCCCCCCCCCCCCCCCCTCCCGTTTTCAAAAAAAAAAAAAAAAAAAATCAATTCACAGATCTGTACTGAATAGTTTTTTGGTTGTACTGATATGTTATGTAGCACAATACTGTGACTAGTGATGTTGCTGGGGCAATAAAAGCTGCAAGACTGGGTCGCATACTTTTTAAAATGGACAAAACATCAATCGTGCATCTGGGACTTGGCAAGGTGCCATATTTTCTTGATCCACAACATAATGGTTCATTTAAATAGGAACACAATTATATGGGACTTTATTGTTCTCATCTGATTAATATGTTGGTAACAGGTGAGTTTCACAGAGGAGTTTTTACGTGAAAATATTGGTGCATTTATGAATGCTCTTTTGCTTGCAAAGCCTCCAAGCTTAAAGAAGGGTTAGTGTTCTACATTGTTG
Organism: Juglans mandshurica; assembly: GCA_022457165.1. Classification (NCBI taxonomy): domain Eukaryota; kingdom Viridiplantae; phylum Streptophyta; class Magnoliopsida; order Fagales; family Juglandaceae; genus Juglans; species Juglans mandshurica. The sequence continues at coordinate 14,602,474 of CM039620.1, forward strand.
TATATGTTTGCTAACTTCTTTCTTCTGGATTAATTAATATAGATGGCATTAATTTTGCACAGTAGCTTTTTTTGTCTCATGTATTAGTGCACCTGGGCCATCTGCCTATGGTTCCCAAGCTATTTGGTCTCTGGTCTCCAAACATCAATTTACTTGTTCAATAATTTTTTTGATCAGCCCTGCTTGTTCAATAATGAGGGAAACTTGATTCTGACACTTAGGTTCCATTAGAAATTTTCCCAGCTTGTCTCTTATCTGTTAAAAACTTGGAAAAAGAATAGGACATGTGGTAATTTTATCAATTCGAGTGATTTTCACCCATAATGGGGCAATTCATGGACTGCATTGCTACAGATAAAAAAACAACTCATGGAATGCATTGCAATATGCTGCCAAGGTTGGGCAATTATGCTCCTAGGTATGAACAATTTAGTGGTCTTAAATACTAGATACATATAAATGAATCAAAAGAATCCCTATCAGTTCATTCCACTGCATTTCACATAACCTTGTGTCAGGTTTGACTTGACGTTTAACTTCATGCTAATGCCTTTAATTAGTCTTTGGATTTAATACCATGGAATCATTTGGAACCCCTGTGCTTGAGCAAGACTACCTCCATTTTAAGAGCTGATTCAAGCTGACTTGTGGGTGCATTAGTCAATAGCATCTTTCTAACCTAATCCACGTATAACTGTTTAGCCAAGCTTGAAGGGCATAATATTATAGCTTGTCAGCTAATGTGGAGCGCTATACAGTTTGCTTAAGTGCATTAATCAGTGACTTCAAGCTGCTGTGGTAGTCTCAGACAGAATGTAGTCAAATTCTTCGCAGTTAGCTGTGTCTCCTTTTGCATTTTAGGATCACTCGACAATGACTACTGAAATTTATTGCATTTCTCATGGTATGAGAAATTTCTATTATCTAAAGAGAATTTAGTTCTTTGATAACCAACATTGATTTCTTTCAAGACATGCTTCTGAAATGTCTTCTTTAAGCAATGGTTTATTGAAAAAAATAGCATTTACGCTTCCGATTACAGAGAAGAGCTATTGTGCTCTTGGTATAACACTCCCTCCCTTAGAAGGTTGGGAATGTTACCAACTTTCAGAAGATTTTCATCGAGCCATGTATAAAAGATTCTGTAATGTTAAAATAATTTAAACTTTATTAGTTGAAGAGTCATTTTTTTATCAGTCAATAGGAATTTTATTGATGATAGTAGGCATAGCCCAAGTACAAAGGACATATACAAGAGTGACACCTAAGCAGATTATCAAGGGATACGAGGAATTGGGTGTTCAACCCATTGAAATCTATTACAGCCGACCAATGAATTAAAGTGTTTAGAAAAGAAACGTCTAAGCTCAACCATTGACCGTTCTTGATTTCTGAAGCTTCTATTATTCCTCTCCCACCAAAGGCATATGGGAAGCGTCCTCCATATTGTTGCTACTTGCAGATTACCATGCAAGCCTCTCCAATTTACAAGGAAATCAATTACTCTCCTCGGCATCACTCAAGCTAACCCCATTCTAGCAAAGAAGTCATTCCATAGGGTTGTGACAACCTCACAATGAAGTAAATGATCCACCAACTCCCCACTTGATTCGCACATGGAAACACCAGTCCATTATGACAATTCAGCATTTTCTAAGATTATCAATGGTGAGGAGTTTTCCTAATGAAGCCATCCATACGAAGAAAACTTCTTTTGGAGTGCCTTAGAGCATTGGTAGTGGCTTCTCCATCTTCATCTTCATCTTTAAATTTAAAGAATGTCTTTAAATTCATCTACATTGGCTTATGCATCTTTAAATTTTTGCATAGCTATAAATAGTGCTTCTTCAAACTATTCATTCTTCAAAAATTGTTTTACTATTTTTTTCTCTCTCCTACCCATTAAAATCAACTTTGTAGAATTTATATTAAGATAATTTTGATACATAAAATTTGTATTAAGTTGATAATACAAAGTGGATGTTAATTGTAAAATATATATAAAAAAAAATAATTTTAGGAAACAAATAAAAAATAAAAAAATAATAATAATTTATTATTATTTGCTTCAAAGATGTATAAACCAATGTGAGATTTTTTTTTCATATGCAAAATCATTCTTCAAAAAAGATGATTTTGCATATGAAGATGCATAAACCACTACCAATGCTCTTAGTCCTCCAAATGCTCTTCCATGGAAATGGAAAGTGATAGATTTATAGAAGGAATGGACTGTGAACTTCCCTTTCTTCGAGGGACTCCAAGTAAGTCTATCTACCTCTCCCACCCTTGTTTTGTGTGATACCCCATATGATAAGAGGATAAGATAGGTGGTGTATGAGAGTCCACATTGCCTGAGAAGGAGAAGTTCTTGCTCTTTATAATGTTTCAATGGGGCTCCAATTGTATCATTAACTAGTCCATTTGGAGTATAGGTCATATGGTTTAGGCCTTTCATTGGGGTGCTACATTTTGATAGAATAGACAAGATTTTAAAATTCAGCGAATACTTCAACTTCCCAATTTTGTGTGGCTCAGAAGAATGCGACATTCAATTGAGGAAGGCCACTAACGAGATGTAGGAGATATGCAGTTGAAGCAATCTTGAGACCTCGCAATTCCAAAACTTCCTAGGTAAGCTTCCTTGAGGCATCTATCTCCACACCATATGTCTTGCCAAAATTAATTCTAGACCCATCTCCCACTTCAAACCGAGTATATCTAGAGAAGATTCCTAGCCTCTTCTTATGTGTTTCCAAAGACCCACCCCATGTGGTCCACCCTCCACCCCCCAACCCAACACTACCAACTCTTGAGTCAATGAAAATCTTCCATAGGGCCCCCCTCTTCTAACTGGTATCTCCACAACCATTTTTGTCAACATCAGAGAGAAACCCCATCTCCTCCAAACCTTCCAAGTCCTAAAGTTCCTCCAAAAGAGCATTCTTTTGGGATTCCACATTACGAAATGCCTGCTCATTCCAAGCCTTCAAATCTTTCTTTAAGGCCTTCAATTTGCAGACCAAACTTGGAGATCCATGATATGAACAAGAAGACCACTGTTGTCTAACTCTGTCTACGAAGCCATTTGCTTTTAGCCTCCTATTTTCTAATTTAAAATATCTTCTCCCTCCACAATCAAGGAGAATGGGAAAATGACACAAACACAATCTAGGAAGAAGTTTCTGAATCAGATCCAGATAGTGAGCTTCCTAGTCTCGGAAGAAACAAGGAATCTGTCTATTCTTGACCATGATGGGTGCTCTCAATTACTAGACCACGTTAAAGTGCCCCCCAACAAGAGGAATATCCAGTAGGTTTTGTTCAGCGATGTAGTCAAAAAATTCCACCATGGCTGAGTTTAGATAGGAATCTCTTGATCGTTCACACGAGAATCTAGTGACATTAAAATCTCCACCAATGCACTGCGGTATATCCTATAGATAAACTAGTCTTGGCAGTTTTTCTCCCCGTACTCAATATCTCCTTCCGTAAGCTCACGTAGTCCATGGTGGTTGTGGGTCCTTGACGGTGGGTGTCTGACATATCCTTGGAAGGATAATGTATTCCATGAGAAGTATAGCAATTGAATTGAAGGTGTTTGAGATACGGGCAAAGGGGCGTGATGTGCTTATAATTGAGAGGGGTTGGAAAGGATTGCAAACCTTGAGGTTGGGTTTGGATACAACATGTTGGGCCTCAAGAGCACTGGAGGAATGTTTTAAGCATGGGAGCAAGGCGTATTACTCTACAGAAACAGAGGGTACATCGCGCAGCAGGGTTCCAACTCCCGTGGTAGTTTCTTGGCCCTGGTGGAGTACGGTGGAGGAAGGTGTCGGAGTTTCATCTTTATCCCTGGGGAAAGGGATGGAATGGGGTGGAGGAAGCTTGCGGTGGCCTTGAGGGAGGTGGGCAACAAAGGTGGTCAGGGGAGAGGTCTACCATCTTCTTCGACAGTAGCATTCCCGTTGGCTCGGTCGTACATGGAGGTTGTGCAGTCACATCGAGACGTGAGTCTTCGGCAGACCTGCAAAGAGCGGGTGAAGCTCCTATTTTGGTAGGTGTTCAGAGGCGAGAGGGAGATGGCAGAGGGTTGTCTGGGCAAAATGAAATAAGTGTTTTGAAGGATTTGTGGGATATGCAGGTTGCATTGGAAGAGATGGCCGTTAAAGTAAAAGGGATGACACAGTGCGTTTGGGTAAAGAAGTCATGGGGTCGAGTTTGGGTTTGGGGAGTGGGCCAGGTAGGTGGGCTGGGAAGGCCCAGTCTCAACTTAACATCGGGCCTGAGCCCACCCAACAGAAGGGTTTCGCATAGAGGAAAAAGATGCAGCTCAGGGTGGGCACAACGACGTGTGGGTTAGTGCCATCGTCGCCGGTGAAGCCTCAGACGGTGGCGTCGAAGCTTGAAGGGGTGAACTCAAGCAGATTTGCCGTTAGCCTAGCTCCCATCGTCTCGGCTCCTGCACAGACTTGGTCGACGGATGTAGATAGTGAGATTTCAATGTCAACTTTGATGAGTAAAGGCGAGCTTCTCGAGTGCAAAGGCAAGGCTGTATTGGCTCACTACTGAGACTTTGTAACGGCGCCAATAATAGCATAGGTGTTTCCACCTTTGGCACAGAAAGAGTCGATAGGTACAAATGAAGCCTCGGGTGGGTTAGAGATGGTCCACCATGTTTTGCAAAGGGAGGCAGGGGAAATTGTCGAGACTACTGAGGGACATAATGAGGCTCTGACCTCTGTGGCCACTCACACGAGGATGGTGGAAGGGGGTAATAGTCTACTGAAAGCATTTTCTGAATTTAGAGGGAAGCAGGTAGGTTGAGTTTGAACTGCTTGATATGGAAGAGCAGGATAGGTTGGTTTTGGACCCACAGCTCGAAGTAGCTATTTATGAGGAGATGGGTAGTCCATCACTGCTACAGACGACTCCTCTCCAGATTGTGTCCAAGGAATCTTCAGACTTGGTTTTTAAAAAAGTGGAGGAGATTCAAAGTTGTGTGGGTCTCATTTATGATAGTTATGAAGAACAATTGATGTCACTTTTAGTTGCCATTGAAGCTGGTCGATCCACGACTGAGAAGCCAATTGGGAGAAAGGAGTAGGAGTTGAAACAATTGCATTGTTCTATTAATTATGACAATAAGGAGGGTACTTTGGGGAGGGACAGAGCAAAGGGGAGGGAAGCTAATCCAGTTTATGAAGCCTAAAATATTGTCTTGGAATGTAAGGGGGCTCAATAATGTCAATAAACGCCTTCGCATTAGGTCCATTATTCATAGTTGGAAGATCGGTGTTGTGTGCCTCCAAGAAACAAAACTGGAAATTATTGACAGGAATGTAATTAGTAGCTTGTGGAGAGGTTCTTTTGTAGGCTGGACTTATTTAGCCTCTTTGGGTGCTTCTGGTGGAGTGCTAGTCATGTGGGATAGCAAAGTTGTCGAGATGGTAGAAGAGTGCATTGGGGATTACTTGGTGGCATGTGTATTAAGAAACATGGACGATGGGTGGTCATGGGCATTAGCAAGTGTATACGGTCCCAATAGGAATCGGGATAGAAACTTGTTGTGGGATGAAGTATCAGGGTTGTTTTCTTTGTGGGATTTACCTTGGTGTGTATGTGGGGATTTCAATATAGTTCGTTTTCCAAGTGAGTGGGAGGGTCTATCTTCGATGACTACAGCTTTGGAGGTTTTCTCACAGTTGATCTTTGATTTGGAACTGCTGGATTTGCCGTTGGTGGGGGGTGAGTATACGTGGTCCAATTCTAGAGGCAGTTCATCGTCTTGGGAAGCTCACTATCCGAAGTTGTGCCAAAAAGATCACTTTCCCATTATTCTTGAGTGTGGGGGTATTCATGAGGGCAAATGGTACTTTAAGTTTGAGAATATGTGGTTGGAAGTAGAGGTCTTCGTTGATAGGTAAAAAGTTGGTGGCTGTCGTATTAGTTTGAGGGGACTCCTAGTTTTGTTTTGGCTCGTAAACTCAAAGCTTTAAAAGCTGATTTGGAGATATGGAATAAGGAGGTTTTTGGGAATGTTGAGGAGCAGAAAAAAGCCCGTTGGGATGAGCTTCAATCCTTGGAAGCTGATGGGGATAGGGAGGGGAGTTTGTCTAGGAAGAATGAAGTAAAAATAGAACTTGAGAGGGTTCTTTTGAGGGAAGAAATATCATGGAGGCAAAAGTCGAGAGTTCTTTGGCTTAAAGAGGGAGATAAGTGCACTAGCTTCTTTCATAAAATGGCTAATTCTCATAGACGCAACAATGCTATTGAGATGTTAAGAATTGGAAATAATCTGCTATCCTCACCTGCCGAGATCCAAGAGCATGCTGTGCAGTTTTTTAGCTCTCTCCCAAGTGAGACGGAAGATTGGAGACCTAAGATTGATGGATTGAACTTTGCAGAGGTGGATGATTTTTCAGCAAGTTGGCTTGAGAGGCCGTTTGAAGAGCTTGAGGTGCATTGGGTGGTTTGTGGAATGAGGAAAGACAAAGCTCCCGGCCGGATGGGTTTTCTATGGCATTCTTCCAAGATTGTTGGGAAATTGTGCGGGAGGATGTGATGAAGGTGTTTCATGAATTTTATGAGTTTCAAAAGTTTGAGAAGACTTTGAGTTTGAATGCCACTTTTATTGCCTTGATTCCAAAGAGAGTGGGGGCCTCGGAGTTGAAGGAGTTTCGCCCAATCAGTTTGGTAAGCAGCGTCTATAAGATTATTTCAAAGGTGTTAGCAAATAGAATGAGCAAAGTGATGGAGAAGATCATTTCTAAATCCCAAAACGCCTTTGTTAGAGGACGACAAATCATAGATTCAGTGTTGATTGCAAATGAATGTGTAGATAGTCGCATGCGGGAAGGGGCTCCGGGGGTCCTTTGTAAGTTGGACATGGAAAAAGCATACGATCATGTAAATTGGAACTTTTATTTTGTACATGCTTAGAAGATGCGTCTTTGGAGACAAGTGGTGTGGCTGGATAAGCCATTGTATTTCAACTGTCCATATTTCTGTGCTTGTTAATGGGCAGCCTTATGGGTATTTTCCGAGTTCAAGAGGTTTGAGGCAGGGAGATCCCTTTTCTCCCTTCCTATTTGATATTGCTATGGAGGCATTGAGTTGTATGGTGGAGGCAGTGGTAGGAGCAGGAGTTATCTCGGGTTTTTCAGTGGGATCTAATTCTAATGGACTTACTACAATATCACACTTGCTTTTTGCTGATGATACCTTTATTTTTTGTGAGGCTGTTGGGGAGCAAATTCAAGTTTTGAGGGCTGTCCTGCTGTGTTTTCAAGCCATCTCCGGACTAAAAGTGAACTTAAGTAAATCGGAGTTGGTACCGGTGGGAGAAGTCCATAATATTCATCACTTGGCAGAATTTCTGGGGTGCAAAGTTGCTTTTCTGCCCATAAAATACTTGGGACGACCGCTAGGGGCATCTTTTAAGGCCAAACACATTTGGGATGGGGTGGTCGAGAAGATAGAGAGGAAGTTGGCAGCATGGAAAAGAACATATTTATCTAAAGGGGGTAGTATTACTCTTATTGAAAAATTGTATAGAGAATTTTTGTGGGGAGGCATGGGAGAGGAGACTAAAACTCCCCTAGTGAGTTGGAAAAAAGTTTGTTGCCCGATTGTTGATGGAGTTTTGGGTATTCATAGCTTATGTAGTTTTAATAAGGCGTCGTTGGGGAAGTGGCTATGAAGATACCATGGGGAAGAGGAAGCATTGTGGAGGGGGTTGATCGATTGAAAGTATGGTAGTGATTGGGGAGGTTGGTGCACCAAGGAGTGTAGGGGTTCATATGGAGTGAGTCTTTGGAAGTTTATTAAGAAAGGTTGGGGCTGTTTCTTGAAACAAGTTAATTTTTCGGTTGGTGATGGTTCAAAAATCAGATTCTGGTCTGATGTTTGGTGTGGGGATATTGAATTGTCTAGAGCCTTTCCGGTTGTCTTCAGATTGGCGACTAATAAGCAAGCTTCAGTTTCAGAGTTGATGGGTTTTTCTAATGGAGTGGTGCTATGGGATGTGAGTTTCTCCAGATCTGCCTAGGATTGGGAAGTTGAGGAGGTTACTGATTTTTTCAGATTGTTGTATTCAGTGGAGATAAGAAGACAGGGCAGGGACCAACTATGTTGGAGACAAACAGCTTCTAAAAAGTTTACAGGTTGGTCATACTATAAGGTGATACTAAATCAGCACCATATTAGCTTTCCTTGGAAGAGGATTTGGAAGGCTCATGTTCCGACAAGGGTGGTTTTTTTTGGGACAACATCAATAGGGAATATTCAGATTATTGATAACTTGAGGAAGCGCGGAATGATTGTTTTGGATTGGTGCTTTATGTGCAGGAAAGAAGCGGAATCAGTGAACCACCTACTACTTCATTGTGAAATGGCTAAAGTGCTGTGGGATGGAGTGTTTGGAAGGGTTTGGCTGAGCTGGGTTATGCCAAAAGCAGTGGTCGATTTTCTAGCTAGCTGGACCAACTTTCAAATGCATACTTGTTCCCAAGTGGTAGCCGCATGGAAAATGATGCCTCTGTGTTATGTGGTGTATTTGGTTGGAAAGAACAAGAGGTGCTTTAATGATAGGGAATGCAATATAGATGCATTTTGGAAGTTTTTTATCAGCACCCTGCTTAACTGGTTTTCTGCTATTGTACTCGAGGGAGGGGCTGTAAACGAGTTCTTGTCTTTGCTTTTCTAGTATTAGAATGTAACAAGGTGTTCTTTTGTATACATCCTGTGTACTTGGGCTTCGCCTATTACATTGTGTTTAATAAAATTTTTAACTTATAAAAAAAAAAACTAGTCTTGGCAATTCATCCCATAATAATCTTCTTGCATTAGCTGAATTTGGACCATAGACACCCACGAAGACCCATAGAAGTCCTTCCCCATGTTCTTGAACGAACAAGTCACTGTAAATTCCCCCACATACACTCTCCATGTTTTCCACCACCCTTCTGTCCCACATTACCAAAACCCTTTCAGAAGCCCATTAGACGGTAAATCACACCACTGCACTTGGTGGCAACCCCACAAGCTCCTTATGGTGGAGAGGAACATAATCCAGCTTGGTCTCTTGTAAGAATACAAGGTCAAATTTCCATTAACGGAGTTGATTTCTAATTTTGATGCATTTTTTGGTCTCATTGAGCCCCCTAACATTCCATGAAGCAATTTTAGGCTTCATGGAGCAATTGTTGTTGCCTTGCCTTTTGATCTCCCACGGTTAACATTCCCATCTCTTGGCTCATAGTTAACAAACCAGATGAGTCTTTTAAGCTCTGCCTCTTTTCTTGGCTGAAGAGCACTCATCTTCACTGACCCGTTTCAAGGTTGGTTTTAAGGCCCAGAATTGATCCTCAAAACCATCACAATACAGCCCTACACAAAGCTGAATCTCCTTTGCCTTGTGAAGGACCCAGTCCTACATCTTTGGTAAGCTTGCTATATTTGGATTTAGGAATTTTGGAGGGATGGGCTCCTCCAAAAATTCTTCATTAGCCAATCCCTCTATTTTCCCCAAGCAAGACCTGAGACTTGCCCCCCCCCCCAACTGTCATTTTGTTTAGACCCATGCGGATCTAAGCACCAGCATCCTCTATTTCGGGCCCCTCACTGCAGAGAGTACACTGCCACCAACCTTCTCTTATGTTTCTGCAGATGATATCTCAAACTCCTCATCAATTTTGGTACCATCTTCAAGCTCTACTTCTTCCCTCTTGCCAATAACAACTAGAAGACCATTGGCCGAGATAACATCTATCGTGTTGCAGTCTACCAGCGAAGCCTTCTATGCAACCTTCGACTGACAAGGCACCTATTTCGGTGGTTGATTAGCTACAATGGAGGTCGTACCCGTTTTAAAGTTTAACCCACCTGCTCTTCTTAGTTCGACTTTGACTGGGCTTGGGCTATCATTTTTCCCTTTTCAGCCAGAGAGAAATGCAGCCCACCATGCTTTTTAATTATTGACCTGCGCCTCTTCAATCCAAACCCTTGTCCAAAAGTTGCCCTTGCCCCAGTCCCTGCTTCTCCACACCACACCTACTTCCAGGCCCATGCTCGTTTCAACCTTATATATTAACTGTCACTTTCCTTTTAGACTCAACAAGTCATAAATAGCACTTGTTAAAAATTTTCCATGTCTTGGGCTAATTCACAAAGGACTCTCACTAATTATGAAAATATAAACTTAAAATATCTCAAAAAACCATAAAATTCTAAGATCCAGTCTTTCTTAATTTGGTGTACTCTTATGTATACCTTCGGTGTACTTGGGCTATGCCTATCTTTATCAATACAATTACTTCTTACTTTTAAAAAAAAAAAAATTCTAAGATCCAGTCTCATCCATAGTGATGATTAGATGAGATGAGATGAGATGTTTTCTAAAAACAAACGAGTCTCATCTCATCTTAGAATTCTTAATTGTCAAAAAATTCTTAATTTGGTGTACAATTACTTCTTACTTTTTAGAAAACATCTCATCTCATCTCATCTAATCATTACAACTTTCCCAACTTCCAATACAACATAAAATAAATAATTCTACTTTTTCAAATCCCAAAACAAAAATAATATGAAAAATATATTCTAACAATATTTTATTCAACTTTTTAACTTTAATCTCAACTCATCTCATCTCATCTCCGAAAACAAACGAGCCTAAGTTACGCCTAGTTTTGCAGCTCCATTGTCATAAGTTTATTCATTTGGTATGGTTAAAACATAAAACATGTGAGTCAAATACTCAATAAGAAACCATATTGCATTGTAAACATATAAGCAACATAGAGTTTCCTCTTTGTAAAGAAGTACACACATACATGCATATGCACTTAGTGGATTTTTCTCGTTGGGCGGTACCCATTGTTGATCCCATTGAGTTAGGGTTAGCAATCCTTGTGATCTCGATTTCGCCCACAAATGTAGGTTAGGAGTCCATACATGAGGATAGCACTACTAGTGTGCCTATCATGGCATTGCAATTTGTCCTTATCTTATGGTACCATCAGACTTATCATACATGTCATACATTCAATCATGAACTTACTTTTTTGCCTTGTCTTATAATTTCTTATCATGGCTTAGTCTATCGTGTTCATGTCCTTCATTCGTTCATGACATAGCATAAATAGAAATAATATCACATGCGGAAGACTTACAAATCAATTGCATTCATGATTTTAATAAATAAATAAAGTGGGTGCATAGAATGTGGGCTCCCAAAGAATAGGCCATACATCCTATAGTTATTGATCAAAACATGTACACATATCATATAGCTTAGAAAGAGATGGTCACTCTTTTTTATAAGTAAGAAAGACAATTTTATTAGTACAAATGAAATAGGTGAAGCCCATGTCATAGGAAGTATACAAAAGAAAACACCTAAATACATTCTAAGAAACAGAAAATGACAATAGAAAATCATGAACAGAAGCTCCGTTAATCACCGGAAAGAGATGATCACATTGTTTTACAAAAAGATTGATATCTTATAGAAAAATCGTGATCATTTTTTCTTACATAAAACAGCGATAAAGGTGAGATCATGGATACTTACCTCTTATTTTTTGCAATGATCGAGTGCGTCCAAATCACATGATCAAGCATACATTTAACATCTAATCAATCACATCCTTTTATGATGTTTCGTGGAACATGGTTTTGACGAAGTTATGACGGTGGCTGTTTAACATGTTCTTGTTTTTTACATGTGTGGGGTACGTGAATACATAACATGACTTTAGCATCTCTTTTGGAAAAATATGATTTGGTGGCTGTTTTAGGGCTTATAAAAGAGGAATCTTGAGCCTTAGGTCAGTTTGAAAACTCTGTTTTCTCATGATGTTTGCCAACATGGACCGCATCCTGTTTTAGGGTGATAATGGTTTGCTCTAGGTTTGATGAATTGAATAGGGGCAGCAGGCAGATTGGTGTATTTATAGAAGATGTATCTTGAGCTTTTTAGAAGGTGTAGGACTGCTAATTGCTCTGGATGTGTGGCAGTAGTGGATTTCCTAGAGCGTTTGGAGTCCTATGGAGCAATTGATAAGAGGGCAGCTGTAGAGGTGCTCTAAGGTGCTGAGATTTTGTTTTCTTGCAGGATTAGGACTCCTACAGGTGGTGGGGAACCCTGGCAGCAACTGAATAAGTCTCTTAGGCTTTCTAGGATTCGGTTTTCTTGAAGAGTTGGGATTCCTAGTGTTTAGAAATCTCAACCAGGAAGTAGTTCAAGCCTTTCTGGATTAGACTTGATTTCCTAGTCAGATTAGGAATCACAGTGGCTACCAAGTAGAGTTATTCCTATAGAAGTCTAGTAGGTAGCAACATAATTGGGAGGTAAATCGTTGTGACAGAATCCTACTAGGATTAGTGTATCCTATAGGTCGGCCAGTAGAGGTTTTAGGTTTCTTGACTTATCCTAATTGGATTTGGATTCCTAGTAGTCTTGTATATGTCCCGTGTACTTGGCTTCGCCTATTATCAATAAAATACTTATTTACTGATAAACAAAAAAAGGATTCCTAGTAGCATGGGGCCTTGGATAGGTGTAAGTTCTAGGGTTTGTGGGCTTAAAAACAGGCTTTTGCACCATCTCAAGTCCAATTCCCATTTTGGAAGCCCATCTTTAAGATTGCCAAGGATTTTCCCATATGATAAGCCAAATCACTTGGGTGAGAATTGTAGGACCATGGATATTAAATCCAAAACTTCGCCCTAACTCTGAGATCTACGGTTGGGGTGTGACACTTGGACTAAAAAATAAGAGGGCTTTAGTAACTTAAGGTTATGCATTTATTTGTAGATCTTTTCCACTGAGTGGAGAGTGAAATTGGCATATAGATTTTCATGCATCTTTTTCTATTTCTAATTAGGTTTTTCTCTTGCATATTTTCTATGTGCTTCGGCTACACCTTTTGCATTTTAATAAAATATTGATTTAGTTGTACAAAATATGGACCGGTTAAAAAAAAAAAGTTGTACGAAATATGGTATATGGATTGTGCGTGATGTGGCCTGGGCTTTGTATATCAGTAAATATCTATCCTCTCTTTCTGACAGCTTCCAAGTATGCGGGATATGTGAACTCCTTCCATATATGCAGCACGGTAAGCTCATAATCCTTGGACTTGGTTTACTTGCTATTGATAATGGCCTTACTTTTCGTGATGCTTAGATATTGAAATACCTTTTGTATATTCCACTTCCAGCAAGGTTAGGCCATCTAACCCCCGCCCCCAACACCCCTTTATCTTTTCTATTAATTTTTTTTTTTGGGTTTTGGGGGAGATGAAAAAGTTTCTCACTAATCAAAAAGACTCGGTTGGAGACACTAAATTTGAGAAATAAGAGAGAACTTTGAATGCATATATATATATAGATACTTATAAAATATATATATATATATATATAGAGAGAGAGAGAGAGAGAGAGAGAGCTTCAAACATTCTTTTGCTGGAAATTTGTCATACCTTTAATGTTTGTTCCAATATCCATTATAACATAATTTTACAAAGAGGATGCAAGACACACTGATTTAAAACATATTATAATTATAAAAAAAAATTATTATACCTGTTAAGGTGCAACTTAATGGTCATAGGCCTGAGTCCAACTCTTGCACTAAGAGATCCCTTAGATTACTCTTTTTTTTTTTTTTTTTTTTTTAATGTCGGGAAACCTCTCCAAGACAGGGCCCTTCGGATCCACCCCTGCAGAATAAACCCTAGTCCCGTGCACCACACCCTCGGAAGTTTTCCTACACAGAACTGGTTAAATCGCTGGCTTTTCACAAAGGATTGTTTGCACCCATGAGGTGTTGAACCTTGGACCTTGAAGGGAGTGATACCCCCAAGACCAAGGCCTTAAAGGGCCAACTCCTTGGGGTTAGATTACTTAATGCATGGATCTTGCGTCCAGGGTTTACTCCCCAGGACTCTCCTCCACCAAGGTTCCATGTCATAGACCTCTAATATAGTTATCATTTTCTTGTTTTGCTTTTAGTTTGTGGTGTTATTGTACTCCATAAAAGTTTCTGACATTTATCTCTAGGGAGGAGTTGGTAGAAAGTTTGTGTTGTAAATAAATGTGTTGTCTGTTGACCGTTTATATAGATATTTGTCTGGCTTGTAAAGAAAATGAAAATAACTGGGTTGGCGTAATACCTTAGTACACGATAAACGATTCCTAGATACATGTAGGACCTGATTTTTTAGTAACTGCTGTTGTGCATGCAATGTTGTATTTTTTGTTTATATATGATTTTGAGGTAATCTACTCCATTCGTTATGTAGATGGGTCCAGGATTTCCTATATCAATGCAATCATTATCCAAAGCTGCGGATAACTACAACAAAGCCCACCTTAATTGATTCAGTGCAAATTTGAGCACAGATTAAAATTTTCCGGAAGGTCCCTCACCCATTCTCTTTACTCTCTGAGCAAGTTCTTTATTTTGAGTCATGTAATGATAGTTATATTCTGGCTAGGTATTTCACTGCCCAAGGTTTTGATATAAATTTATGCAAGATAGTTGAATTATGGCTTGGATTATCGACTGAGTATCAAATTATCAATCAATTTAATTTTACATAGAGTTGTACCGTCTGGTTATTTGAGCATCTTTAGCTTTTATATAGGGCAGGATCATTTGAGTTTTGGCATTTAGTTAAATTATTCTTATTATCATCATCCAGTGCTCTTAATGAGCAACGAAAGTACATTTATCTTTTCTACACAATAATTTCCTACTTCCGGGAATTTCAACCAGATATCATTTCATTTGTTCCTTTGATCATCTATAACTAAATACTCAAAACACTTGAAAGAACTTTTGCACACTCGAGAAAACATCGAACACCTGCCGATTTTATTACAGAACAGTTGGACTTTCTTACATTAGGCGTCTTCTACAAAGTGTTGCTTGCTCCTCTATAGAAGTAAAGAGGAGAAAACGATAAAAAGCTTTACTTTTTCTGTAAAAATGCATTTTCCGACATAATACTTATCTATTAGGAATCTTTGGTTTGTGAAGATGTTGCATGATTCTTTATATTCTTCTTTGTTGATGCAAGCTGGCAGATTGTTGTTTAGACGGGTCGCCAAGCTTCACGAACTCTTTTCTTGAGCGTTCCTTTTAATTGATTATATTGATATTCTCGATGTCATCTAGTGATAGAGAAGAATAAAACTTTAGCTATCATCTTTTTTTATGTGGTGACTCAGCATCATTTGCTAATAGCTACAACCAATTAGGGGTGACAATTTATGTTTGTGGGTTGTGTTTGTGTCGTACCAAGTTATGAGTAGTAGGCTATATGGATCAATTCAAATACAATCTGTTTAATTAAATGGTCAGATCTTAAAATCCAGAAATAATACATATAAGTAAACGGGTCCACCTGAACATGACTCATTTGATCGATTTTAACCCGCTTCAATTTGTTTAATCCCTTTTATATAAATGTGTTGAGCTGACCATAAATTTGTTTTTTAATCCAATCAATATAACTTCATATATAATGCAATGAGCTAATTATATAAATCATTCATAATTACAATTGGATGATAAAATATTTTATTATCAATATCTAATTAATAAAATTATATATTAACAAAAAAATTATAACTTTGAGATATTAAATAGTCAAATACTAATATTAATATTTCATATTAAAAAAAAACATATAAGGCTAAACATTTAAGAAATTTGAAAATATAATTTATTCTTGTTATATAAGTTGATTGCAGGTTTTGCGGGTTGACCCGCAATTAATCTGTTTATTAATCGTGTCTTATCAGATCAATCCATTTTGAATGAATCCCTTTATATTAAATCCAAATTTGCTTATTTTGAATCGTATTCGTGTCGAGTTTAAAGGTGGTGTTATATATTATTTCCCCTACAACTAATAAGTCAAGAATTTTCCTCATTGTCAATCTTACAAGCAAATCCTTAGTTTTTTTTTTTTTTTTTTTTTTTTTATAACTTATTGGGAACTCGGTAACAAACTTTCTTTTACCCTAAATCTATATGTGGTCATTTCTCTAAGTATCTTAATTGCGGGTCAACCTGCGAAACCTGCAATCAACTTGCCTATGTGCAAAAAAACAATACTAACATATGTGCAAAACAACCGCCTAGTCAAGGAATGTCATTCTTGCCTAGTCGAGGAATGTTGTTTCTCGCCCAATCATGAAATACCGTTTCTCGCCCAACTGAGGAATGCTCATCTCTTCCCGCCGGTTTTGTGTTGATCTACCTTCTCAAGGTAGTCTAGTGCTTTTAACGTCGCCTCTGTCGGCCGATCGTCATTGGGCTCGGATTTTCCTGGATCAATGCGCTTATCTGCCTCCTCGAGGTAGCCTAATGCTATTATTCTTTAATTTTTCATCCGAGCATCATCATGCCCGGATCTTCCTGCATCAGTCTCTCCAGGTTGAAAAGAACTCTTCCTCGAGTTCACGTGAGCATCTATGAAGCATGCATGTGCTGAGGTGTTTGTCATCAGAGGTCCTTAGAAGACTGGTGGGAAGGCACAACCAATGTAGACTCTGGACCTAGAATCTTTTTTTCATATAAATTCTGGCTCGCATACTTGCATTATTCTCATCGGGTTGAATTCTAAACTTTCTTGCCTTCGTCTTTTGTATGTCTAGTTAAACCCATCTTTCTCTTGTTTTGTTGCCCTGTCCCAATGATCATGGAAAAATTGACATAGATATTGTGACAGCCCCAACCTCCACTTGGGATGTAACGAAGACTTAGAGCGTCGGGACATGCAACACAAGGTTACATACCTCTGTATCTAATAGCTAATATGCAATGTATCCTAAAAATGCAACTAGCAATATGCAATAATTGCAGTGGAAAATAAGGGTGATAATGAAGTTATGCCAGAATAACTAAATCATTCCAATAATATTGATTGAACCATAAGTTTTAAAACATCAGGTACCTTAATTTTAGTACAAAATATCAAGTTCTCCAAAAGGATCTAGACAAGTTGCTTGATGCGTTCTATAACACGAAGGGTTAAGCCTAGAAATATCAGAATAAGATCAAGTCTCCTGTCGACGTCTGGTTCCTCCTCAATCCTCTTGATCCATTGGTCCATTGGGTCCGTCTGCATTTACAACTTCTATCATTTCGAGTGAAATGATAGTGGGTCCAAAAAGGGCAAGATTTACTTGAAATTTCAGTAAGTTAGACAACCAACGTGCACAAAGATAGACTATACATGAAGAATGATAAACATGAAATGCATGTAAATGCAGAAAATTTGTATTTTTGTCTCCCATTTAGATTTCTCAAGAAAATATATTTTTGATGCACATTTTCTTACAGAGAACATAATTTCACTTTCGTCATAAAACTTAATCTTTCATTATAAAATCATGGAATTAACGTAACGTATGGTATTGTCACAGCTCTCCATATGCACTATGAGTACCTGTCGGTGACCGTAGTACAACTCATGTTGAAACTACGTTGTCTATAGACTTGTTCTCAATGCATTGGTCATATAACATAACATAACATCGTAAAAATCATAACATGTACACCCACCAATATTAGGTGTTATAACGTGTCTTTGCTTTGGCGTTCTTTAAAAAGAACCCATTCGAAATCTGTTGACTGTTTTTCGTTAACTCAGGGGTTACCACTCCATATTTAATTACTCCAGAGTGGATAACGGAGTTCCACTAGGATACTTCCCATCCTAGCCTTTGGGGTCGTGATAAAATAATTTTCATGCAAAGACTTTTGAAAAAGAATGATTTTCATGAAATGCATATGAGTGGCACAAAATGATGCTTGAATGCAAAATGATATGACAGTAATAAAAATGACATTTATCAATAAATCATAAATAATCGATCAAGGTGTAAGTTAGAGACCAACTTACAGACTACTGGAGTTGTAAGTGAAGTACTGGCTGTGAAATAAATTATGCTAAGTTAGAATCTAACTAATTTAAGGAAAATAAACAGTGACATGAAAAGGAAAATTATGAAAATGCCCTTAGATGTCTAAATGATGCATGATATCTAATAATCCATAACCTAACTCATGCATTCTAGTTGATGCCTAAATGAACTCATTAATGATCCTTACGAATGCATGCAAGGCTAAACCTCCAAGGAACATGCTCACTAGAATCCTCAAGGACATACTTAAATCCTAAGTTTGAGCAAGTTCATCCCAACACTTAGTCATGCCTAATGAAATCCTCAAATGCTAACTAAACCTCAATGATGCATGATATGGTCCTATCACCGATGACATGCTAATTATCATGCATTCTGCTTATCCCAATCAAAAGGCTTTCTAAATAGTTACATTTCAAGCCTAATTAAAATAAGATAATTTCCTCAAATGAAGCATAATTAAAAGTCAAACCATACATGCTTTGGTGATCAAAACAAGATAGAACTTAAAACTAGTTATGACATGTTTTTCATCTTAATCTAAACCTCCATAAATAATCCTATGATCAAATTATACCATAATTAATCATGCCATAACTAATTTTCTAAAAATTGCATTTAATCTCAACCCTATCCTAAATATGCAACTCGGCTACTAAGGATCCTCATGCTAAAATGACTACTAACACCTTAAACATAAAAATTACAAGGAAACTAAGATCAAGAGGGGGAATACTCACAAAGATTGGAGCCCTTTATGCTTCCAACTCAAACTCTAAGAACTCTCAAGAACACTCAAGAACACAAGAACACTTAAGAACACAAGAATACTTAATAGAGAAGAGAGGAAGTGAAGTGAACTGAGGAAGAAGTGAGGTGAAGAGGGGTTTATATAGCCATGGAGATGAGGGTAGCGTTGGGCTTGGGTGCTTCCTTATTGGGCGGTTTGGGTGGTGGCTCATGATGCATCTCAAGCTTAGCTCCTCCATGTAGGTTAGCATGATGGTGTCTAGGTTGTAAGAAAATCAACCAAAGGGGAAGAGAGAGAGAGAGTTGCCATGTGGGTGGTGGAGAGAGAAAATGTGGTGCAATTAATACTAGGGTTTAAGCCCTTAATGATCGGCCTTAGGGTTTTCTATAAGGGTTAGCAATTTTGTCTTATTCTCTTGTCTTACTCCCTTGGTTTCTAGTGGCTATGCAAGGCACACTCAAGTACTATCTAAGGTGGCTTAATGGTGGTGCTTGGGCGGTTGAGAGGTAACCAAAAATAAATCAATTAAAGGAAAATAATAAAAGTAAATAAAATAAAAGTGGTTGGCTGAAATTCCCAAGGATAAAATCGGTATTAAAAATATTTAGGGTTTCGGGTAGGTTTTTTTTTTTTTTTTCTTTGTCCAAAATCAACCACAAAGAAATTTTCACAAATAAATCATGGGACTGAAACATAATTTGAAGAAAAATATCAGAGCTAAGGGTATTTTGGACCATTGCACACAAAGTACACATGGTTGCCAAATGAAACGGTTTTAGGGTTTGACATGTCACCACAAAAAATGACATGTACTAAGGCTCAATAAAAATGCAAGTATGGCTAATGAATGCTAGAAATGGATGATCAAAGAAGGAAAATTTGAATCAAAGCTCGAAGAAAGAAATCAAACTAAGCTTGCCTAATGAAAGTCAGTATCCTTCTAAGTAAGTGAGCTATCCTTCTAAAATCTAGGGTTAACCTAAGAGTTAACCTAATGGGGCAAAGAAGTGGGGTGTTACTTCCTCCCCCCTTAAAACAAGATTTCATCCTCGAAATCGGAGTCTTAGTAAAACAAGACAAACAAGCATCAAACACAAAGTCAAACAAGACTCACCAACTGCACTAAGACGTGGGGCTCGATGGGGGTCTATCAGGATCCTCATCAGACACCTCATCCTGGGAATGATAATAGTGCTTGTCATCATCTGAATCAGAAAAAGCATTGACATGCTCTTCATGAAACCTCCACTGGTGAACCTCGTCACTCTCTAACTAGGGCTCCCCCTCCTCGTGGAATCGTATATGATCCACTGAAGAGTCGGAAAGATCAGAAGAGTCGTCAACTAGAGGCTTAGGGACAGGTGACTTGTGCTCAGCCTAAAGCTGCTCAATAGTACGACTCCACTCTGGCTAATCTAGCACAGCCGAAAGGGTAATTCTAAGGTGTCTCCTAAACCAAGCTACAGTCGACACATCCATATATCTAATACGATCGAGGGGCTGACGCTCCTCGTGGGGTAGGGCTCTCCTAGTATGGATGTTACCTCTCCCGTCATGATCAAGAACGTGAGTTCTATGATACTCAAACCTCTCCCGTGTCTCTCTCATGTGCTCTAGTCGTTTAAGCCATCTCTCAGCCATAAGCCTTCAGAGTCTACTGGGGGTCATATATGCTCGTCGTGCGACTCTGTCTTGTCCGGCCATGGTGTAACTATAAATGATGAGAGAAACTGTGGGACATAGGATGAATATGGTATGGATGCCATGCGTGCATGAATGGATGCAAATGTCATGATGATGCAAATGATTCAATGCAATTTCACATGCCAAACAAGCAAGGGTATTTGTTTCTCATGTCCTCCTCCTTTTCCCACGTAATTTCCTCGATATCGTGATTTCTCCAAAGAATCTTAACTAACAGAATTTTCAGATTATGAAGTTCTTGTCCTTCCAATTGATTATTTGAATAGGAATTTCTTTGTAGGTTAGGTCAGGTTGTAGTGAAATCTCCATCGTATCCACAATCGCCGTCGTCGATTTCTCAAAACTCTTCTTAAGAGAAGATACATGAAATACGTTATGAGTTCCTCGGAATTCCGCGGGAAGATCTACCCTATAAGCAACCACTCTTATTCTTTCTAATATTACGTAGGGCCCTATGTATCTTGGACTTAGCTTCCCTTTCTTACCAAACCGAACAACTCCTCTCATGTGTGATACCACCCGATTGCCAACTTTAAACTCAAGGCTCCTATGTCTACGTTCCGCATAGCTCTTATGGTTCTTCATTTCTTGAAGAATCTCTACACCAATAATGTTCCCTTCTCCTACTTTGTCCCAATATAAAGGAGACCTACATTTCGTTCCTTACAAAGCTTCGTAAGGCGCCATCTGAATGGTGGCTTGAAAGCTGTTATTGTACGCAAACTCAATCAATGGCAAGAGCTTTTCCCAATTTCCCTTCTCCTGCAGAACACATGCCCTCAGCATGTCTTCTAGAGTTTGTATAGTTCGCTCAGATTGTCCATTTGTCTAAGGGTGATAGGCACTACTGAACTTCAACTTAGTGCCCAGTGCCTCCTGAAGACTCTACCAAAAACGAGAGGTAAATCGAGGATCTCTATCCGATACTATCGTTTTTGGTACTCCATGCAAACGCACTATTTTCGAAACAAACAGCCGAGTTAGTCGTTCTAATGTGTCGGTATTCTTTATTGGTAGAAAATGAGCACTTTTAGTCAGGCGATCGACTATAACCCATATGGAATTATTTCCTGCCGAGGTCCTTGGAAATCCGACAATGAAATCCATAGATATATCCTCCCATTTCCATTCTAGAATCGGAAGTGGCTGCAATTGACCAGAGGGTCTCTGATGCTCAACCTTGACTGTTCTACAAACATAGCATTTATTAACAAAATCGGCTACGTCCTTTTTCAAACCTTCCCACCAGAAGTGTTGCTTCAAATCCTGATACATCCTTGTACTTTCGGGATGAGCCGTATACGGGGTCTGATGGGCTTCTCTTAAAATCCAATCCTTAATCTCTTGATCTGCTGGAATTACCTTTCTATTATGGTAATACAACAACACATCATCCCTAAGGCAAAACCTTATGGCCCTTCCTTCCTTTCTACCTTCTTTCTAACTTCTGCCCACTTAGGATCCTCCATCTGCTGCTTCCTTACTTCATCCCACATAATAGGCACAATTTATTGTACTGTAGCGAGAGATATGTCCTGAGAAAAATCCTTCATCAACAAGTTTCTCATGCTGTGTAGAAGTGATCCTTCTTCCAAATCAGGATCATCACTACGAGACTTACGACTTAACGCATCCGTCACTACATTAGTCTTACCAGGGTGATACTTGATTTCACACTGATAATCGCTAATAGTCTCTAACTGCCTCCTTTGCCTCATATTCAAGTTTTGCTGACTAAACAAATACTTGAGGCTCTTATGATCCGTGTAGACCTCACATGTTGCTCCGTACAAATAATGCCTCAAAATCTTCAAGGCGAAGATTACAGCGGCTAGCTCCAAGTCATGAGTGGGGATAATTTTGCTCGTGATTCTTCAATTGCCGTGAGGTGTAGGCGACTACTCGCTCATCTTGCATTAGTACGCATCAGAGTCCTAACTTAGACACATCGCTAAATACAACGTAAGGTCTATGGGGTTTAGGTAAAGCCATACTGGTGCGGTTGTGAGCATTTCCTTTAGCTCCACAAAACTGCGCTCACATTTTTTCGACCAAACGTACTTAACGTTCTTCCAAGTCAAGGTAGTAAGGGGTCCTGATAACTTAGAAAACCCTTGAATGAAACGCCAATAATATCCAGCTAAACCTAGAAAGCTCCTTATCTCATGCACACTAGTCGAATGTTTCCAATCTACCACAACTTCCACTTATTAGGATCTACTGACACTCCTTCACTAGAGATCACATGCCCTAAAAATTTCACCTCCTTAAGCCAAAACTCACACTTACTGAACTTGGCGTACAACCTGTGTTCTCTTAGCCTTTCCAAAGCCAAACAGAGATGCTGCCTATGCTCTCCTTCACTTTTAGAGTATATCAATTTATTATCAAAGAATATGATTACAAAGCTATCCAGATAGGGTCTGAATACTCGGTTCATCATATTCATAAATGTGGCATGGGCATTCGTTAAACCAAAGGGCATGACCAAAAATTCGTAGTGCCCATATCTAGTTCAAAATGTTGTTTTAGGAATATCTTGATCCCTAATCTTGAGCTGATGATACCCCGACCTTAAATCTATATTTGAGAACACTGATGCTCCTTCCAATTTGATCTAATAGGTCATCAATACGTGCTAACAGGTACTTGTTCTTCACCATTACTTTGTTTAATTCCCTATAATCAATGCACATCCTTAAAGCTCCATCATTCTTCTTTACAAATAGGATAGGTGCACCCCAAGGTGATGAACTAGGCTGAATGAATCCCTTCACCAACAGTTCTTCTATATGCTCCTTCAGCTCTAAAGGGGCCATACGATAGGGTGCCTTATGGACAAGGGGTAGTAGCAGGTTCTAATTCTATAACGAATTCTATCTCTCTATCGGGGGTAATCCAGGTAAATCATCTGTGAAGACCTCCAAATACTCTTCAACTACAGGTATCCCTTGAATCTCCTTACTATTACTACCTTCGTCTAGTACGAAAGCTAAATAAGTAGTGGCTCCATCGGCGATGCACTTTCCAGCTTGCAAAACCGAAATTAACAAAGGGTTGCTTTCACTGACCCTCATGTATAACGGATCTGCCCGTCTACGGGTGATTCAAAGGTGATCTCCTTATTCCTACAATCTATTGAAACAGAGCACGATTGTGATATGAGTTCTCAAAACTGGAGTTAGAATATTGATCATACGTTTGACCCTCTAGGTTTTGCGCCTCTAGCCACTGGGATAATTTTGCTATTTGCCTCTACAAATCCGCAATCATTGCATTCTGTACATTACAATCATGAGGAGAGACTGCCTCATTTGGAACCTACCCACGCCGACCACGACCTTTACCACCAGCCATGAAAATTGATGATAATTTATCCCAGGAAAACACTAAAGCTCTTATGCCAATTGACACCGAGATAGAATAAGGATGATTATTCTAAGGGCTAGTTAAACAATAGAAGCTAGAAATTGAGACTAAGAAAAATGCAAATAGAGAGAAACTCTGAGATAAAATCTAAGAAAAGGGTTTGTTTATAAAAAAATTGAATCATAATCATCTGCTGAAGCCCACAAACCGGGCTAAATAGCTAATGGAAAGGCAAAATTGTAATTAAGACCAAATAGTAAAATACGAAATAAGATAAGCTAATGGAGAAGCATGGTGACCACGATTGCATGTCGAAAAGAGTATTTCTCCATATTGGAGTCATATGCGTGATTTTGACACCTGTAGCCAAAGTTATGGGCAAAATACTGGCACGTGCGTAAACCAACCGAGGAATGCCATTCTTGCCTAGTTGAAGAATGTTGTTTCTCGCCCAGTCGTGAAATACCGTTTCTCACCCAACCGAGGAATTCTCATCTCTTCCTGCCAATTTTTTGCTGATCTACCTTCTTGAGGTAGCCCAATGCTATTATTCGTTGATCTATCATCTGAGCATCATCATGCTCGGATCCTCCTGCATCACTTCCTCTGACGGTTTACACTGTCGTTATTTTTCTACCGATGCCACCTTTCATGCCTGTAAGTGCTGTTTAAGTAGGTTTATGACAAATCTCACCATTTGCCACACCTTAGGCTTTTTGAGACACCCCACTTAAAAGCACTTTAGGCCTTGACCCTAGTAGCCATGACCCTAGCTAAGTAGAAGTTGGGATACTCAAGAGAAAGGAAGAATTTTGGAGCTTGAGTTGGCAAAAGAGCTTACACCTTTGGTTTAGTTAGAATTATTAGAAAATTCTAGTGATTTATTAATTTTAAGAAAAAGGTGCCAAGAGGCCAATGGGGGAATGAAACATGGCATGTGGGAGACTTGCCACCTTGATGGGCTAAGGGATTTGGTTAAAATATTAGATGGATTTGGAGAAGGCTCATGAGTGGTTTGATAAGGGCCCTAGCTTACTAAGATGAGAGGACTAAGGATAGACACAAAGACCTTAGACCCAACTTAGTAGACATAAGACTTTAGGCCCAACTTGATGGACACAAGACATTAGGCACAACTTAGAAGACATAAGACTATTGGGCCTAACTTAGTTAGATCCAAGGCTATTGGCTCAATTTAGAGAAGACTCAAAGTTGGGACCCAACCTAGTGGACAATTGAGGCCAAGGAAAGACCCAATAAATCTGGACATGGGGCCAAACAAAGGTCCACTTCTAAGGCCCACACAAAAAGTTTGTTCATATGGCCCAATAAGAACCCAACACTTGAAGCCCAAGCCTAGTGTTTCATATCATATTTCCAAATGGGACCCACATGCACCATACCATTGGTTTCCTTTCTTCCAAACCCAACCCACACTCCCCTAGGGTTTCCTTTCAACCATGGTAGGGCTCGTAGCTTGAGTTAAGGTCACTATTTCAAAACCATCATCACACCCATGAATAGTAACTCAAACATCATGATTTGCATAGTTTGCTTCAAGCTCTTTTCTTCATAAATTTAGATCTGAAAGTTTTGTCTTTTGCATTTATTTTCCATCACTATTAGACAACCTTTGAAGGTTAGAACTAACCCAACCAATGCCCCTTGAGGCAAAGGCATGTCAATGCCACAACAACCTACCAATCGGCACCCTTGGTGCAAAACCGTACATCCCCTCCACAATCGGCCACCTCCTCACACCACCACCTCTGCCATTCCACCCTAAGGAATTGCTTCAAAGCACTCAATTTTATGTTTGGCCAATCCCCTTCCATGAGCAATAAAACCGATTGGCAAATAGGATGGTGAAGAAGATCATTGTTGACCGAAACCCATGCACATCCAAACCCCTTCCTTCATTTATTGCTTAAACCAAATCAAATGGCAACCAAAACCACTTCATTACCCACCTGAGAAGGCCACTCAATGGTGGTAATTATGCCAACAAGTAAGACCAAGAGGATGGGACAATAGAGGGATCAAAATTGGACAGTTTGGATGAACCAAAACCATCGGCCATTGCTTGATTTCCCTTGTTATTTTTGTTCAGAATTATGAAACCATGCAGCCCTCTGCACCTATGGCCATTCTCTAGCACTTGAACTTGAGGTAATCATGTATTTTTATTTAGGCTACTACTTAGCTGACCCAGCAATGACACAACTGAAAAATGCAACCAACCCTCCACCGTCCACATGCACCAATCACACCCCATAACCTTCAGCCAAGCCGAGCACCCATTCATATCTCACCCCTCCATTGAGTCCTATAAATACCCCCCTCCACCCTTCCACCCCTAACTTCCTCACACACTTCCCTCAAGCATTTTCTTAGCATTCTTGAGAGCAAAGTACTCTAAGGGTGAGAGGAGAGCAAAACCGAGTGACTAGTGTGAGATTCTTGAAGTGAGTTGTTCTTGAGAGCCTTCAAAGGTCACGGTTTGGTAAGAACTTCTGCTCTATCTTTTGTTGGGTGTTATATTAACATGTTAAGCTTTGAATTATGGCATGAGAATGAAGATTTGCTTGAGTTATATGAGGTTTAACTTGAAGAGATGCATTTCAGTTCAGATTTGGGGTCTTGCTTGAATAAATTGTTGGGATAAACTCGTGTGACCTGAACCTAAGTTATAAACATGTCCCCAAGATTAGATTTATGGTTTGATACTTGATCAAACTTGATCACTCATGCATCCAAAGGTTATAGACTTGAAAGCACAAAAAGGTCCACGAATGCATGCCATGGATTGGATGGATTTGGCATAGTGGTTGATTGATTCTTGCAATTCTAAGGTTATATATGGACTTAGAACATGGAAAATATGAGGTTTGTGAAACTTGTTAAATTTGGGGCCAAAATGTAAATAGTCAAAGTTTAGGGCCTAAGTGGCAATTTTGAGAAAATGTAGGGGCATTTTTGTAAATATCATTTTCTTGACCCCTTTTGATTATGAACATCTTCCTTAAGTTTACAATTTCTAATTTAGAATAACTTTTATTACAACCGCACCAAATTCCTAAGTACTCGAGAAGTTTGTAAGTTAGCTTCTAACTTACCATTAGATAATTTATTTATGATTCTTGTATAAACGTCACATTCATATTAAATGTCATTTTAAGCATGAAAAATCATATGGTACATCATTAAGAATTTGATTTCTTGCTACATGACATGTGAAGTTCTCACCATTTTAGCATATTACATATAAATGTCATTTTAACATGAAGCTTACTACATATGCACATGTTGTGAAATACATTTTTCAAGCGTAGCATGAAAATAAATTTTTGTCACGATCCAAAATGCTAGGATGAGAAATTATCCTAGTGAAACTCCTTTGTCCACTCTGAAGTGAGTAAAAATGGAGTGCTAACCCTTGGGTTGACAAAAAACCGTCAACGAGTTTTGAATGGATTCTTTATAACAGAATACTGGAGTGAAGTCGTATATGACACCTAATGCTGACGGGTGCATATGTTATGATGATGATGAAATGTTATGATATAAATGCATTGAGTTATGAAGTTTGCAGACAAAGATGTAGTTTCAACATGAGTTGTACTATGATCACCAACAGATACTAACAATGCAAATTGAGAGTTGTGATGATACCATATGTGTGACGACCAAGATTTTTCCTAGGCTTTTTATGTATTTTTATATATATTGTTAATATGGGCCAAGAAAGGTGGAGTAACCCAATTAGAAATTTGGTTTGGTACTAGGCATCTAGGGCCTTGAGAAAGGTCCAAGCCCACGAGTATTCGGCCTCTACAAGGAATTAGGGTTTTGAAAACCCAATAGAACTAGGGCACACGCCCAACCCAAATTCTTGGACGACACATGTCATCCAATGGAGCTTAGGACTTGATGAATCTCAACTGAATTGAGGGAAAAGAGGTGAGAGAGTCTAGGGTTTGGCCTTGCACGCCTACCATAGAGGATCACCCACCTTTTTGCCATGTGTCATGCATGCAAGAAGGCTTGCTTGCAAGATGAAGCATTGTGACACTTGTCACCATTAGAGAGAGAGATTCTAGAAGAAAGATGATGAGGTTATGGAAAGTGGAGCCTAGGGAAGGCCAAGAAGCCTTGCACGACAACCATAGAGAAAAAGGTATCTTGCTTTTTGCCATGTATCATGCATGCAAAAGGGAAAGAGAGGATGTCTTGTCTTGGAAAGGGGCGAAATCTACATGGGAAATAGAGAGCCACACGCCTATGGAGCTTCGAAAAGAATTTTGTGAAGGGCACATTTGAGGTGGACGGCTAGGGCAAGGGGACTCGTGCATTGCCACCCACAATGACCAATCACACAATGTCCAAGACAATGGTAGAAGAAAAGAAAAATCTCCTTGGGAAGAGATGGAGATTTCAGCCACCATGTACACACCCACACTCTTCACATGCCACTTGGCACACATGCACACATGTAAGAGATTGAGGAAGATCTTAGCTTGACAAAAGATCATTTAGCCATGAGGCTCATTGAACCAAGACATGAGGTGAAGGGCAAAAGTAGAATGGAGTTTCGGTTTTGAGGAAGGAGGTGCCATTTGTCCAAAAGTTCTATTGTGTTCCCAACACAATCAAATGATGAGAAAGAGAAAGAGGCATTAGGGTGAGATGCCACTTGGCATCCATGCAAATGAGCTTGGCTTGTTCTAGAAGCTTTTTGTGTCTATAAAAAGGAAGGGTGTCGAAAACATTTTTTTTAGTCACTTGGAGGATTTCTTTTGAGAAGCATTCGGCCACCACCTTTCTCTCTACTTTCCATAATTTTCTCACCATCCAAACACCCTTCACAATACTCTTTTCTCACCCCAAACATCATTTTGAGGGCAAGCAAAGCTAGCAGATACTTCTAAGGAGAGAATCATAGAAGGTATGAAGCCAAAAACCACCTTTCCATTTCACACGAACACACGGCCTTAGGAGGTGAAGTTTCGATTCTTAGCAAGTTTATCATGAACTCATGCTCACACACACACACACACACACACACACACACACACACACATATGAGCTAGAAGAAGTTAGTTCATGTCTTGAGAAGTTTTCCACATGAACCCACACCTATATACACACGGTTTTAGGGTTTTGTTTTAGACTAGAGTTTTAGTTCATGCAGGTTTCGGATTTGAGGAAGTGGAGGTCTGAAATATTGGAAGCTTTTTGCTTAAACTATATGCCATGAGATTACACGCACACACACATGGGTTAGGGTTGAAATAACCAAAAGTAATGATTTTGTGTATATATTCTCAGCTTGCTTGTTATGGATTGTGGATTTTTATAAGTAAATTTCTAACTTGTACTTGGATATTTTATGTATATGTCATGTGAACTCGTTTGTTGTTTGGTTGCATGTTGATACTTGAAATAATGATGCTTTTCCATGTATAATCATTTCCTTGTATGATCATAAAATGCCTTATGGTTGAAATGGTTGAAATGCCTTACTGTTGGTAGTTCATATCATGAAAATGGAATGAGAAGCCACACTTAGGGTTTAGATTGCATAATGCCAAACATGTTCATGGAAATTTGCTATATGACCGAATCTTTAATAGGATTAAGCCCATGAAATACTTCTCTTTTTATAAGTATGATCACTAGCATGTTTCGGCTACACATGTATGTTCATTGATAAAAGTTTATTAAACACATTAGAAGATTCTAAGTTCATGAAAATTTGGTGTATTGTATATTTCAAGATTTAAAGGTTTCGACCATGACCATGGATGAAGTATTAACGTTTTGTGATTGAAGTTCTAAGGAGTTAAAACCGATTCTTGGATATGCTAGGGTTTCTATGTTTCAACCACTACATGTGAAGTTTTGAATGTTTATTTCTTGCTTGTTATTCAAATGCCTTAGAATTTATATAAAAGAACATGGTCGCAGTTCTAATATTTATAAGCCGTAACACGAAATGTACATGGATATGCATGATTGTATGTTATATGGTTATGATGAAGCATTCATCATTGCATGTGTCCCTTGAAGGTTTTAAGTTTCATAGTTCATGTGACATGCATTGGGATTGTGAAAATCTTTTGAAAAGAAAAAGAGTCTTTTTAAAGTTTCGTCACGACCCCAAAGGCTAGAACGAGGAAATGTCCTAGTGGAACTCTCCTGTTGAGTCAGGAGTGTCTAAAATGGAGTGGTAACCCCTGGGTCAATGAAGTACAGTTGACGGGCCTCGAATGGTTCCTAAAAGAAAAGGATACCAGAGTGGGGTTGCACCTAAAGCTAGTGGGTGCCCTACGATGAAGGCGAAAAGCGAACTGCCGTAATATGAATGATTAAAAGTAAGACATAGTGACCTTGGTCAAAGTGGCCAATAGTTGATGCGGTAACTAGCAGGGAACACACGGTGCAAAGGGGAACCGTGAGGTATCCATTTATAAGTTAAAATTCAAGCAAAGCCTTGAGCTCAAAGTTATGCTATGATATATGAACAAGAACCCGAGCTCACAAGTATGTTAAATGAACAAGTATGAAAATGATGAAAAGATGTTTCATGAAAGAAAGGATTATGAAAGCCATGATGTACACGTTGTTTTCTTTTTGAAAAAGTCAATGCATAAGTAAAGTCTCATGTTCATGCATTCATTTTTTAAATTTGCTTACATATGTTTACGATATTTGGTACATGTTATTTGTTTATTTACTAAGATTTCTCGAAATCTCGCTGTTGAGATTTCCCCTACCATTCCTCTACTCAAGATGAATTGTGACAAGAACCCAAGATGATAGTAATGGGGAAACACAAGAGACCAGCTCCCCAGAAGCCTAAGGAGTCTCTGGAGAGACGCGAGGTCTCTTAGGAGTCATCGCTTTTAGAAAGATTGGAAATTACCGACCAATTTATGACTGAGGTGTTACTACTTTCTGAGCAACTGAGGAGCATTTTGAATCAGGACAAGGCCAAGTTGGATTGATCTCACTAACGGACTTATGTTATGGAACCTCTTTTGATAAATGACTTATTTTGAAAACATTTGACATAATGGTCCCATGTTTTGGGAGTCTTTTTGGAACAATCAAGTCGTTTGATGACTTATATATGAAATTTTTGTTCTGGGATTATGTGCTTCGGTACCATGATATATGTCTTATTTATTGACCTAAGTAGACTTTCTGCTGCGATATACTGCATACTGCTAGTTATCATTAGGTGCATTGCATTTTAAATGTCATGTATGAGGGGTATGTAGCGTTGTGTTGCATATTCAGATGCTTCAGTCTCCGTCAAATCCCCAGCGGGGGCTGGGGGCATCACAATATGTTATGTTAATGATGACTCTAATAAATAAGAAATGTTATATTTTTTTAAAAAGATGAAGTGAATAATGTTCTCTGTAAGAAAATGTGCATTAAAGGTTTTTTTGAAAGATGTTGAGGAATTTGGATGTGAGACAAATACAAATTTTTCTGCATATCTAGCATGCATCTCATGTTTGCCATTGATTATACATATCTTATCTCTGTACAAGTTGGTTGTTTAACTTACTGAGATTTCAAGGAATCTCACAGTGGTAGTCCAACTACCACAGTGAATAGGATGAACCCTTGGCTTCATATGGTTGAGGATGAGCTCGATCCTGAGCGGAGGCTGGATTTAATATTAATGTTTATAGCGATGACTCTATACACCATAGAGTGGATGAGAGAATTGATTTGACTGTAAAACTTTGATATAGTATCTGTAATAACGAGATTCTACCTCCCATTTTATGTCTGAACTTATGCCTTAGTATGTGGATCTCTTAAGTAAGGCAGTATCTATTTATGGTTAATTGATCTATTGAGATGTTTAGTTCATTTGGGCATGAAACTTTTATAAGTTACCCTTTGTTTAATGTGATTATTGCATACTGCTAGTTGTATACTTGGATGCATTGCACATTAACTGTTATGAACGGGGGTATGTAACTATGTGTTGCATGTCTTGATACTTCAAGTTTTCGTTCCATCCCAAGCGAATGTTGGGGGTGTCACACTTTTTATCCTCATGCACCACCATGTTTTCGTTATGCCAAATCACATCCATAATGATGGATGCACAAAGGGTAAAATCGTGCTCCTTTTTCCATCGATTCCAAGTTTAACGTGTGGTTGTATCACATAGTTGATAACTTCCACAATTGGAAGGAGTGCTATTTTGAGAGTCGAGACTGTCCAGTTTCCATGGAGATTTTCTCCAAATAACTCTTGCATATTGGCAGCTTAGAAAGAGATGCTCTAGAGTCTCTCGATCACATTTGCATGGTGAGCATAGACTGTCATCCACACTAATCGGAGGAATAAATTGTGCAACTTTTTCTCACACCGGTACAACTCTCCATGCAATTTTCCACATAAGAATCTTCTGCCTATCCTAAATGCATCAGTGACCAAGGGGGTGGAGCACAAGTATCCTCAAATGAAGGCAGAGGAGAAAACTTCGATGGTTAGTACACGACTAGTTCCTCATCCTTGATAACACTACTGAAGTTTCTTCCAACAACTCAATGGAACACCTCAAAACTTTCGGGGAAGGTTTTGGTGTATCCTGGACGTCACTTTCCAAATGCACTAACAAGACATCTAAACTCATCCTGCGCATGGACTTGTCTACCAAAAACTGTTACTTTTGCCTTTGGTCTCTAGGTAGACTTTGCTTGGAGGGCCTCACGAAGGGCCTCAAACTCCTTCGCCCTCACTACCGCCATTTCATGTTTCTATGTGGCTATCTTAACAGAGTACTCACTCTCCTTAATAATTGTGGCTGCAAGATAAACCATGACCTGCTCACATTTAAAAAAAAAAAAAAAGGAATAAGGAGATAGCAAATGCGAACACAAGATGTCACCAGGGCTCATCAAGCTAAATTCATATCTTTCGGGAATATTGTCTAGGAAGAGTGTTGGCACTTCCAGTGCCTTTGTACCCAGAGACTCAATAAATGCTATAGGATCCTTTAAGAATGATGATTTGGTTCTCTTGGAAATCCTTAGGCTTCAACCTCATTGTGAGGATGAGAAACTGACACTTCCTTCGACTTCTCCTCAATCCTTCTGTTTGAAGAAGGGTCGCTTCAGACATTGATGGGTCAACATGACCGTGTTGAAAACTTTAGAATAAAAATGGGCAAAATGGAGACACTCCCATGGGGGTATTTATCCCACAAGTTGGTGATGGAAAATAGAATTGCAAGTGCTCGAATTGTACACAAATGGTCTTTATTTATAGACCATAAGGCACTGGTTGGAAAATGACATAATCATTAGTAAGGGACACAAACGTTTGAATCAATCAAATGATTGTGTCTCTTGACACTTTCCCAACCAACACCCTCATGGGAACCATCACTATGGAGAGGGTGCAATCCATGGGGTACACCACTTGTTATGATCACACCCATTAGATTTACATCTCCCACTTGCACACACAGAAACAATGATGAATCTAGTTGAGTATTTTACCTTGGTACCAATACAAGCTTTCCACAACTCCACTCTCATCTGCAACTCCTGCAGATTGGCGTCAAAGCATGATAAACCTTTATGTGTGCACTCTTTTGTCATTAGCTTATCTAACCACATCATTTACCATATATGTTCTCACTGATTACATATTAGGGGTGATTTCATTTCACTAAATCTTTAGTGAACGACATCAATTCTCCATGACTGGATAAATATTTCTGTCACAATTAACGACTTGCTCTGAACTTTATTAAGTACTTCCTCTAAAGGCTATTCTTAAGGCTTTCCTTAATCACCTTAACAATGACTTTACAAATGATCAATCCTTCACTTGGGTAATCAACTTGCATTGAAATTTTATTAAGTAATTCCTCTGATGTCATTCCTGAAGCTTTCCTTAATTACCTCATTAGTGACTTTACAAATGACCAACCCTTTACTTTGGGTAACTCCCCATAATTGTGATACCCCGTATTTTAGTGTATTTTAATTGAAGCGGATCTTTTAATTAATTTAAATATTGGTTCTCTTATTTTAAATTGATCGGATCTCTCGTTGGTTTATTTTTATGATTTTTAATTTGTGAAAAATATTTTGATATGCTTTCTTAATATTAATTATTTTTTTGCATTTAAATTGCTCTTTAATTTAAATTAGTCGTTTGTGGGCTTTAAAATTATTGTGTTGTTAGATTTTTATTATTATTTTATTTTAACTAATTACTGCGTTTGAATTATTTTATTCAACTTTCTATTTTGAAATTCTTTTCATTGGATCAATTTTGTGACCCAAGTTGTGAGGACTGAACCTTATTTATTTCCCTCACTTTTTCTTTTTCCCTTTTTTTCTTTTCCTTCTTCTCTTATTTTTTCCCTGCCTTTTCTTCCTCCCGCACACGCGACACCCATCCCTTCTCTCTCGTCCGTTTTCTTCTTCCACCCATAGCGTCACCGTGCGTCGCCCGTTACCGTCATCGCTCCTCCCATTCTCTTCCCCTACGGCCGGCGACCACCCCCCTCGCCGTCGTCAGCCCCCATGCGCAGCTCCAAGCCGCGGCAACCTTTGTGCTCTAGCACCGCCGTCGTGCCACCTTATTTTCCCCACAACACCGGCGGCCTCCTAGCTACCTAACCCACCAATCCTCAGCCCCGATCTGCCACTGGTGAGGCTTCTCCATCTCCATTTCTGATTTGAGCTTTGTGGACTCCAACCGCCCCCCACACCGCCACCCAACGACCACCACTACTAGCCTCACCAACACCTCTAAGCAATTCCCTAGCCATCCCAAGTCTTAGTTTGTCCCCATTCGAAATTGGATTTTTGAGACCCATGACCATAGTCCAAAATACATTGTTGTGTGGCTGTGTTGCCACTTCTAGCACTTCTGTGATCGTTCAAAAAATATATTATAGCGCTGTAAGTATTTTCCCAAAGAACTTTTGAGATTTAAATGTATTTTTGCACTAACTCATATTTACTGTGAACTGGTTTGGTTGTGCCAGACTGAGTCTGATGAGTAAAGGGGTCGGTTGGATTGGATGATGGAGTTGTTTGTGTGATTGGTTTATGCTGGGATTTGCTAGCTGTTTTGGGTTTAAATATTAGTGTTTTGGGTTTGACGTTGTTTATGGTAGATGTTTAAGTTACTATTAGAATTGATAAATGGTCGTTTGGGTGGATAAATATGATTATTTAGACTGTATGGTGTGGCAATTTTGTAATTGTTAGGTGTTACAATTTGAGTTAATGTTGATTGTTGGGCTTGTGTTATGGAGGATAGTGTTGGGTTGCGACAATTGTGGGCTGTCATTGTCATAACGAGTTATGAAAGTGAGCTGATTGGTTGGACATGACGTGTTGGGTTGATGTTTTGGAGGTTGTGTGTGAGTATGCTTATACCACATATTGAAACCGAAGCAAAATGATGTCATGTGTGGGCTGAATAGAATCACAGAATTTAGTTAGTTTGATTGAATTCGCTTTTCTATGGTGTATTAACATGTTAGTGAATAAGTTTCTGTTTAGGTCGTGAAATTGATAGAGCTCAAGTTCAAGGCTCTAGTAACTCTTCGCAAGAGTCAGGTAAGCGGGGTTCCTATGCTAGACTTTGCATACAAATAAAACAGACTGAGGTCAATTTTGAAAAATGTGTATGTTGTGTTATGAAAAGAAATGTTAAACGATCTCGGTTATTTGTTCTGCATTGCTCATGAGATTTTTTATAAGAATAAAATATTTTCTGGCATAACTGGTGTAGGCATGAGCTTATTTTTGGCATTCTGTTATTGAACTCAGAAAAATATGAGCAAATATGAAAACTGATAATTTTTGCATGTGACGTGAAGATATTCTGAATCTGTTTTTGAAAAATGTGAAATGATCTGAATTTGTTCAGTACTCTGTCTTGAAATAATTTGGCATCTGAAAAACCTTTGGCATGACGTTCTGATTCTGTTCTAACTTTGACTCTGATTCTAATATGTGATTCTGATTCTGTTTTGCTCTGATATGTGGCCTTGTCACAGGATACAATAGTGACTTCTGGCCCAGTCATGAGACACAATAGTGACCTCTGGCCCATTTTCGGGATATAATAGTAACCTCTGGCCCTGTCACGGGATACAATAGTGACCTTTGGCCCTGTCTTGGGATTTAATAGTGACCTCTAGCCCTACCATGGGATATAATAGTGGATTTCTGTTATGAGTGCAATCGCTTTGATATTCATGGTGATTTATGTTCTGCTTGGCTTTCCGCAGAATGCACAACCCTAGCACGGGTGTTAAACATGGTCTCTATTCTGATATGATGTTCTGATATGACATGATAAGATGAAGATGTTTAGTCATGTTGTGCCAAATGAGTCTTTGAATATGAAAAGTTGGTTTCTGAATATGAAATGTTTGAAA
Source organism: Juglans mandshurica (assembly GCA_022457165.1). Taxonomy (NCBI): domain Eukaryota; kingdom Viridiplantae; phylum Streptophyta; class Magnoliopsida; order Fagales; family Juglandaceae; genus Juglans; species Juglans mandshurica. The sequence goes on from CM039620.1 coordinate 14,638,689, forward strand.
TATCGCTATAATTTTCTGATAATATGTATTTTTGAGATTTGCATATCGAAAACTGAAATGTTTTGTTTCTGCATTCTGAACTCTGTGAAAATGTTCATGTTTACATACTAGCATATGTTCTCTGCTTAATGAGTTGTTGATAACTCACCCCTTATCTCCAATATTTTTAGATGATTTTGGATATTTCAGCTGAGAATCAAGACTATGAAGCATTGGGTGAGATGTCTTAAGAATAGTGGATTAATATCAGAAAGTTTCGATGAGTATTGGTGATGTTGGTTAAGAAATTTCATTGTGTTTTGATGACGTGGCATTTTGAAGAATTGATTATATCGAGAATTTGATAAATGAGTTTGTGTGATTATTTAAATTGGAAGTGTTTTCGTTTGATTTGGAGCTTTTGGAAGTATATTAACAATGTTGGAGTTGGTTATCAGGTAACATGAGTTAACTCTCTGGACTTTCGGGGACGGGGTGTTACAATAACTCTATTTATATAGGCATCCCCAGAACTTCCTGAGTTATGCATGTTAACCATGAGGTTACTTTACCAAGGTATCTTTCATCCCGATTCTGGTCACATGTTCTCTAAATTTCTCTAGAGATAATTCCTTGGTCATTAGATCTGCTACCATCTTAGTCGAAGAAACAAAATTAACCTTGACTTCACCTTTCTCCACTATATTCAAAATATAGTGATAATACACATCAATGTGTTTTCCTTTGGAACTCTGTGTTCTACATTTTATTAACGAGATGACAGACTGATTATCATAAAACATTTGACTGGTTCTATAGATGTTCCCAAACTTAAGCTTTCAATAAAGTGTTTCATCCACACTGCATTACTCACTACAATACTGCAAGCAATATATTCTACTTCCATCATGGACTTAGCAACACAACCCTGTTTCTAACTTAACCAAAAAATTGATGTTCCACAAAATTGAAATATATATCCACTTGTGAATTTTTCATCATCTACATCACTTCCAAAATCAGTATCACTATAGACGATTAATTCCAGAGCACTAATTCTAAAGCACAATTTTATATTTTTGGTACCTTGTAAATACATCAATATGCTTTACTTCCAACCAATGTTTCTTACCAATCCTTGAATAGTAGGATATTCCAGACGATTAGATTGATATCTGCTTACCAATCCTACTACATGACAAATATATGGTCTCGTACTTGTCATTGCATACATGAGACTTTCCATAGCTTGAGCATTGGGAATTTAAGCATTTTGCTTGTTTCCTCCTCATCCTTTGGGCACATACTCTTACTCAAAGTATGATCTTTGCAAATAAGTGTATTTAAAGGTTTAAAATATTCCATACCAAATTTTTTAAATAATTTTTCTATTTTACTTGATCTAAATATAACATATTTGGTTTCTTATCTCTTGAAATTCTTATACAAAAAACATAGGCGGCTTCACCCATGTCTTTCATTTCAAATTTAGTTCTAAAAAATTCTTTTGTTTTATCCATCATATCTAGACAATTACTTGCTAATAATATATCATCAACATATAATGATAATAATGTTACTTTATTATCATTTTTCCAAATGTATTAACAATGGTCTACTGGACTCATTTCATATCCAATTTCTAAAATTGCCTTGTGAAATTTCAAGTACCATTGTCTTGAAGATTACTTAAGTTCATACAGTGACTTCTTCAACCTGTAGACTTTTTATTCATGCCCTTCAATTTAGAATCCTTTGAAAATCCATCTTTATATCTAACGGATGTAATTCCAAATTCATCTTGGCAATTATAGACATAATTATCCTTACAGATGTGAACTTCGCCACAGGTGAATACGTCATAAAGTCTACACCTTGTTGTTGAGTGTATCCTTTGGCTACTAATCTTGCTTTGTATTTTCAAACTTCTATCAATTTTAAATTTTGTTCTGAGAGCCCATCTACAACCAATAGCTTTTCTATCATTTGGAAGTTTCGTTAACTCCCAAACATTGTTTTTATAAATCCATTCTAATTCATCTCTAATGGCTTCAATTCATTTATCTGAATCAACTCTATTGATTGCCTTATAAACATTTTCAGGATCATTTTCTAAATTTTTCAAACTAGTATTTAGCGCATAATAATCTTGAAACAATAATGATGGTCGTCTAGTTCTTTTACTCCCACTGTATCCAACATCAATACTTAAATATTGATTTTGATATGACTTTCTTTTAATTTTACTACTCTGTATCCGAGTAACGTCAAGATTATCACTGTCAGATTCTATGGGGATTCGTTGACTATCATGATCATTCAATAAATCTATCTGATCAGCTAGAGTAATTAGGTTTGTATTTTCCAAGAAAACAACATCTCTACTTTTTATCAATCCTCTATCAAAGTGAAAAATCTATAGGCTCTTTCATTTTCTACATATCTTATAAACTTGCATTCCAAAGTTTTACTTTTCAATGTATCCCTTAGTGACATTGGGATGAGCACTTGTGGCTTACAACCCCTCACTTTGAATTTGCTTAAATCTAGTTTATGTCCCGTCCATGTTTCTTAAGGTATAAGAGATTTTGCTTTGGTTTCAACTCTATTTAATATGAATGCCGCACTTGATAATACTTCTCCCAAAAAATATGTTGGTAGATTAGCATATGCCATCATTGATCTTATCATATCTAAAAGGCTTCTATTTCGCCTTTCTGCATTACCATTTTGTTGAGGCTTATATGATATAGTATAAATATGTTTCATACTATTCAATTTGCAGAATTTGTCCAAAGCTTCAAATTCTCTTCCTCTATCAGTATTCAAACTTTTGATAGGCCTACCCAACTGGGTTTCTACTTCTACTTTATATTATTTGAATTTTTCAATTGTCTTAGACTTATGTCTGAGTAAGTAGATATGCCCATATCTTGAATAGTCATAAGTGAAAGTAATAAATTACTCGATCTTTTGTGTGTTTTAGTTCTTAAAGGTCCACAGATGTCAAAATGTATTATTTCAAGTAAATCTATGGATTTCCAACTTTTTGAAAAAGATTTATTATTCAGTTTGCCTTTGATACATGGTTTAGACATGTCAAAATCATCAGAGTTTATTTGCTATATTAATCCACTTTTATACATTCTGGTCATCTTATTTTTATTTATATGAAATATTGTTAAATGCCATAAATATGTACAAGTTTTAGACACATTCAAATAACTATAAATAGATACTTTATTATTAATATCAACATTCAGAACATACGTATTGTGTTCTTTCACACCCTTCAATGATACATCACCCTTACTAATAACAATGGTTTCAGACTTAAACTCAACTTTATAGCCTTTTTGATCTAATACAGGCACATATACTAGATTCCTATGAATATCAAGTACATACAATACATCAGTAAGCAAAATAATGAAACTATTCTATATAAAATTTGCATGTACCTTGCCCCAAGACATCGCAATATGTGTTGTTGCCCTTGTACACTCTGTCCTCACTTGTTTGTTTCTCTTCAAGTTTGAAAAACAATTCTCTATTCTTGCATATATGTCTTGTTGTTGCAAAGTCAATCCACCGTGAGTTTGACGATGGTTGCATGAGCATTATTTCTGAAATTGTCATCACAATTTCCTTGCTTTTCTTTGCCTTTCCTTTATTACGACATTGTGATTTGTAATGCCTATTCTTTCCACATTCAAAATAATTTCCATTAAATAATCTAATTTGCCTATTTTCTGACCATTTCTTATTCTTAAACTGTTTTGCATTATCTTGTTCTATGTAGAACGTTTGCCTTCAGCCATCAATAAATTGGATGATTCTCTTTCTATTCCTCCTCTTCATACTTTCTCTGTCAAGTACCAAAAGTATTAGGAGTGATGTCATTGTAATTTCATTTCCACTATGTATTAAAGAAGTAACAATACGATCCCAATATGAAGGAAGACCAATTAGAGGCGATAATCAAGAGGAACAGAATCCTCCCATGGATGGAGGACAAGCCATGGAGGAGGCTATTCGACTGGAGTCACCACAAGCAAAACTCATAGGTTACCTTTATGTGTAGTTCCTGGTCTACAAATACTCGAATTTCATAGGCACCAAAGGACTTGTGAAGGTAGATAATTGGCTAATCGATTTGGATCGAACATTTGAAATTTGGGGGTGTATGGATTACCATAAGGTACTATATGCCAGATACCTATTACAAGGTGAAGCCAGAATTTGGTGGGACACCAAGCAACACCTGCTAGCAAGAGAACTAAGAAATTTAGCCACCTTGAACTGGGGAAGGTTCAAGGAAGAGTTTGATAACCGATTCTTTCCAGAGTCAATTAAGAAGCAAAAGGAGCAAGAATTTGCATCGCTAGTGAAAGGAAGCATGACAGATGAGCAGTATGCTGCCCTATATACGAAATTGGGGAGGTTAGCGCCTCACCTAATTTCCACGGAGAAGATGCAGGCATAGAAGTTTTAAGGATGTTTGCAGCTAAGGATCTGTAGCCAAGTAGCCTGCTTCCATTTCGACAACTATCAGTAGTTGGTCAACGTGGTAGCAATTGCAGAGGCTGACCAAAAGGGTTTAACTGCCCAAATCAACTCAGAAAGGAAGAGGACCTTTCCTTTTACTGTAGGAGGAAGTTTAGAGAAGACAAGGGTGTTTGCCAGAGCAGACAAAGGAAAAGGCATCATGACCGGGAGACATATGCTTACCACACACCCATTCTATGGAAAGTGCGGTAAAAACCATGAAGGCGAGTGCATATTCACTCTAGGGGCTTGCTTCAAGTCTAACCATCCAAGCCACATGATCAAATACTTCCTCAATACTGCTCAGGGAAGTAGAGCTGCTGACAATGTAGACAACAAACCCAAGCCACCACCCCAAGTACCAGCTCTAGTATATGCGGCAACTCCAGGAGATGTGGATGCTGATGCTACAGAAACTGAAGACTGGTAGTTTTCTAAGACCCCTATATCATTAAGCTTAGCTAAGGTTAGATGTATTGCACTTTATCGTAGTATTTACCCTATTGTCAAGGTTAGGTGATGTCAAGTTGTTGAGATTCACAACTTGTGTACTTTTTTATTCAGGCGTGTTGTAGTCTTTTGTGTCAGCAGCATTCAACAAATATGTAGTTTGCAAACCAAGCCATTACCCCATAAAGTAGTAGTGAAGATTCCTGATGGGAGTACTGTAGCCTGTACCTGAGTAGTTAAGGAATGCTCTGTAGAAATAGAAGGAAAAGTATTGAAGGCTAATTTGATATGATTTTGGGGATGGATTGGTTGTTTAGACACTTCTTTAAATAAACTGTCATAATAGAGAAGTCATGTTTGAAAGGATTGGGTTAGTTATGTGGGAAGGTCGATTAAAGCCACCCCTCTTGTGATTTCGGCTTTGCAAGTTAGGAAATGCTTTGTGGAGGGTGCAACTAAATTTTTGGCAATGGTAATTCAAAATTCTATGGGGAATGGAGAAGTTTGAGGAATAACCTTGGAAGAAGGCTTTCCCGATGTTTTTGCGAATGAATTACCCGAGGTACTGCCTAATAGAGAGATTGAATTTGGAACAGAACTAGAGCCTGTGAGAGCTCCAACTCACAAGGCACCATACTGCATGGCTCTCGTTGAGTTAAAGGAGCTAAAGGCGAAGATAGAAGAACTATTGGAGAAAGAATTTATCTGCCCGAGTTCTTCACCTTGGGGTGCAACTGTACTATTTGTGACGAAGAAGGATGGCTTGACGAGAGTGTATATTGACTATAAGGACTTGAGTAAGGTAACAATAAAGAACAAGTATATGTTACCTTGAATCGACGATCTATTAAAACAACTACAAGGAGCATCAGTGTATTCAAAAATAGATCTACGATCGTAATATCATCAACTGAAGGTCAGAGAGCAGGACATACCAAAGACTACTTTCAAGACACTATGAGTTTTTGGTAATGCCCTTTGTGTCCAATGCTCTCGCGACATTTATGGATATGATGGACAGAGTATTCAAACCAAACCTAGATAGTGCTGTCGTTTTCTTCGATGACATTATGGTCTATTGGAAGAGTGGAGAAGAACATCGAAGGCACCTTGGATTGGCATTCACTAGACTTAAAAATCAAGAGTTGTACGCCAAACTCAGTAAATGCGAGTTCAAGCTCAAAGAAGTGAAATTCTAGGGACACGTAATATCTGGTGAAGGGGTAGCTGTCGAGCCTAGTAAGATAGAAGCAGTGATGAGTTAACAGAGACCGACCAACATACATGAGATCTAGAAATTCTTAGGATTCCTTGAGGGTTTCTCCAAACTGTTTCGGCCACTTACTGCCCTAACCAAGAAAAATGCAAGGCTCATTTGGAGCAAAAAATGCTAGGAAAGTTTTCTCGAGCTAAAGAAGAGGCTTACAACGACACTGGCGTTGACATTGCTGGAGCCCCATAAGCCTTACGTGATATGTAGCGATGCATCCAAAGTTTGTAATCAATGTGTGCTGATGCCAGAAGAGCAAGCAGTTGCCTATGACTCCCATTAGTTGAAGAGCCATGGTTAGAATTACCCTACCCATGATTTGGAATTAGTTGTTGTGGTGTCTGCATTAAAGATTTGGAGACAATTATTGTATGACAAAACGTGTGAAGCATTTACGGATCACATGAGCCTCAAGTATCTTTTCGAACAAAAGAATTTGAATATGAGGTAGAGGAGGTGGCTCGTAACGATCAACGACTACCAATGTGACATTAAATACCGCCTGGGTAAGGCTAATGTAGTGGCAAATGCGTTGAGTCGCAAAACCAGAACCGAAAGTTCCTCAACTTCATTAGTAGAAATGGATTCTCTTTTGAATAGTATGAGAAGTTTGTTGATTGGGACTCATTTTTCTGGCCTTGGTCCAAGAGATTGTACCATTGGACTGGGAGGAATTAAAGAATCGTCAGAGGGAGGACAGTAAGCTGTTAGAAGTAATACGGAAGATAGAGAATGTGAGGGAAGGGCCCAAGCCTAGGAAGGCTGAACCATGGAACCCGGGCCGAAAGGAGGAATCTAGAGATCCTAGGCCATGGAATCGAATACTGAGTGCGCGGCCCACCCTCGAAGGGTTCGATTCCAAGGAGGCCAAGATATGGAACTTCGGGACCAAGAGGGAAAGATGGAGACCTAGGGCGAGAGGATCGGGTAACAAGTGCGAACCAATCTAGGATGGCTTGCTGACACCAAGCTCAGAGACGTCAAGGAGAACGTATTGGGGGTCGACAAATTGTTGAGCCCTATCACAAGGCACCGGGCAGAACACCCAATTGCATGCAAATGGCGGCACATGCCCGGTCCTTCCTCAGTTTCCCATGTATGAAGGACGGCTCGCCCACGATCTGACACAGTGTCATAGCAGGGAGGTGGTGGCAGGATAGACCTAGCACACAACGACATGTCCCACATAAGAAGGATGGCTCGCCCACGATTTGACACATTGGCGTATCAAGGAGGTGGTGGCAGGAAAATGAGTGGTAGCAGGTCTTACGCCTGACACAGCATGATCTCCCTCAACGACGGAACCTGGATCAGGTATAAATAAGGGAGAACCTTTCTACAGGAGTCTCTCTCATGATCTATCTGATAACCCTTACTCCCATTCTGCATTTTCGTGCTGTTCTCCAGAGAATCCCTCGCTGACTTAGGCATCGAAGTGACCCTGGACGTTACCGGAGCCTTTCTTCCTATTTTGGAGGCGGCGCAAGCTTGGACACCGCAGAAGCACTCGGGATGCGGAACACGACATCAACAATGGTGCCGTTTGTGGGATAATTTTCAATAAAAGCATGTACTTCGCATGCCAGCAATGACGCGGTCCCAAGCTATGTGAAGGGGAGACGACGAAGAGGAGACGATGGAAGCAAGACTTGTGAGTATGAAGGAGACTTGCAACGAACATGAAGATTCACGGTGGGTCCCTATAGACGCCGCGGCGGAAGAAGAGAGATGCAAGATACATGTTCAAATCTGAGAACTTGGGGATAAATGCGCGGAGATGGCTAAAAAAATAGACACACCATCCACCGTAGACCAGCTACTCATCAGCAGCGACCTCCCGTACAGTGCGGGAGTCATGGCAGTGCCACTACCTCCCAAGTTCAAGGTCCCCCAGATGGAAATCTACGGCAGGTCCAAAGATCCTCTGGAACACTTAGAGATGTTCAAAGCCCACATGACCTTCCATGTTTTCCTAGGCAAAGTTGCCTGCCGAGCCTTCCCACTGACACTGAAAGGAGCCGCCCAGATATGGTTTGGGTCACTGGGTACAGAGATGGTAGATAACTTTAAGGAGCTCGCCTGCCTCTTCATGACTCAATTCCTGGCAAGTCGGAAAAGGAGATGCCCGGCCGCTTACCTCTTAATCGTCAAACAGCGAGATGGTGAGAACTTGAAGTCGTATCTCGCATGGTTCAATCAGAAGCGTATGACAATCGATGATCAAGACGAGAAGATCATGTTGGTAGCCCTCCTAGGGGGACTCTTGCCTCTGAATCCGTTCATGACGGAGATAGTGCGAAAAACCCCTACAATGCTGAGGGAATTTATGGACCGGGCGGATGGGTTTATCAACGTTGAAGATACACTCGAGGCCCTGACTACCCTGCGACGGTCCGAGATGGAGCGAGCGGGTCGGAAGGTGTTAGGTCCATGAGGAAATTGTGACCAAGGGAAGAGGGGAGCGTCGGACACAAAAAGCAAGGGAGAAATGCCAGCTCGGCCCCAAGGGGAGGCCGCGCACACACAAACCTGGCCGTGGAAAGGAACCGACGCCCAAGCCCTTGAAGAGGGCCGCCCGTACTGTGAGTTCCAAATGAATAACCAGCACAACACTCGAGACTGCTACGCCCTGAAGAGGATGAGGAAGGAAGACCAGCGAAACCGAGCCCATCGGTCGGAAGATCATGTAGACCGGTGAGGAGGGAGAAACACAGGCCCCGACGAGGCACGAGCCCGAGAAGGCAAGGGACAAGGGATAAGACGCGGAGGCGTCCTTCGGCAGAAAACAGGCCACTTGGGAGATCAGCACGATCACAGGGAACCTACAGGAGGAGGCACGACTTCATCAGCTCGAAAAGCACATGCCCGAAAGGAGAGGTATGAGGATGAACCTAGCATGCCCCAACAACGCACTGGAGGTCCCACGATAACCTTTGATGCAAGAGATGAAGAGGGCATCCTCCATCCGCATGACGATGCATTGGTGGTAACGATGCAAATAGCAAATTTTTGAACCTGGAGAGTCCTGGTAGACAACGACAGTTCGGCTGACATATTGTTTTGGGAGGCCTTTGTAAAGATGGGAATTAGCCCGTATCGACTGCGTCCTACTCCAATGCCACTCAAGGGCTTCACGGGGGACGTCATCCAACCAATGGGAGTCGTCACCCTTCCAATGCTGGCGGGGAAGGCTCTCAGGACTGCGACCATCATGTCTGACTTCTTATTCGTGAAGGAATCGTCCTCCTACAACGCCATACTGGGGCGCCCCACCTTGAATAGCTTGAGAGCAGTGGCATCCATTTACCACCTCAAAATGAAGTTTCCCAGCGACACGGGAGTGGGCGAAGTTCGCGGTGAGAAGGTCCTGGCCCGAGAATGCAACGACCGAGAGCTAAGGCATGAGGTCAAACTAGTCATGGCCGTCGAGACGACAGAAGAAGTACCGAAGCTAGGTTCGCCCCCGCCCCTGACGGAATGGGATGATGAGATTCGTGATGAACAGGCTCTACGACAAGTAGAGCCCAACGAGCCCTTGGAGCTGGTTGTGGTTGACCAGTCAACACCAGAACGCATGGTTCGGATCGGGACTAAGCTAGACCCGGAAATGAGAACGGGGCTCATATCCCTTTTGATAGAACATCGAGACGTGTTCGCCTGGAGCCACGAGGATATGCCAAGGATCAACAACTCCATCATTGAGCATCGACTTTGCGTCGATCCGGCGGCTCAGAGAGTCAAGCAGGGCAAAGCTTTAGCGCAAAGAAGTATCAGGCGATCGCCGAGGAGGTGGAAGGTCTCTTAACAGTAGGGTTCATCCGGAAAGTTCATTACGCAGAATGGCTATCTAATGTAGTCCTAGTAAAGAAGGCCAACGGGAAGTGGTAGATATGTGTAGACTTCACCGACCTGAACAAAACTTTCCCAAATGACAGTTTCCCTCTACCTCGCATCGACCTAATAGTGGATTTGATAGTGGGGCATCCCCTCCTTAGTTTCATGGATGCCTACTCCGAGTATAACCAGATCAAGATGAACCCGAACAATGAGGAAAATACAACGTTCGTGACAGACCGAGGCCTTTACTGCTAAAAGGCCATGTTGCTCGGCCTTAAGAATGCAGTGGCCACCTACCAAAGGCTGGTTAACCAGATGTTCAAACAATAGATCGGTCAGAATATGGAGGTGTACGTAGATGACCTGCTGGTAAAAAGTAAGGAGCCCGGACAGCATTTGGCGGACTTGAGAGAAGCATTTTCTATCCTTCGGCAGCACTGGATGAAGCTGAACCCGTTGAAGTGCACGTTCAGAGTAGAGATGAGTAAGTTCCTTGGATTCATGGTCTCTGAGAAAGGGATTCAGGCAAACCCAGAGAAAGTGGAAGTTGTGATAGGAATGCCCTCCCCTCGCAACCTGCACGACGTCCAGAGGTTGGCTGGGCAAGTAGCAGCACTAAACCGTTTCATTGCTTGATCAACCGATTGATGGTTACCCTTCTTCAAAGTCCTGAGGAAAGCCCAGGGGTGGGACAAAACTTGCGAGAAAGCTTTCTCCAATTTGAAGTTATACCTAAGTCGCCCCCCACTACTCAGCCAAACACATCCTGGGGAAACCTTGACATGTACTTAGCAGTATCACCCCAAGCCGTTTCGGCCATACTTATTCGAGACTCGAAAGAAGGGCAGCGGCCCGTCTACTACATGCGCCAAGCATTCCGCGGTGCGGAAGCAAGGTACCCCTAAACGGAGATGTTAGTATTTGCCCTGTTCGTTGCGGCCAGGAGATTAAGGCCATATTTCCAGGCCCACCCAATGAAAGTTCTGACTGATCTTCCCCTTAAGAAAGTATTGCAGAAGCCAGATACCTCGGGACGACTCACGAAGTGGGCGATCGAGATCAGCGAGTTCGACATGGAATACCAGCCTCGAGCTCAGCTTCTCCAGGTGCTGGTTTTGCTCGTTCAGGAACACCATCTCATTGATCAATTCCTTCCGCTCGGTCTTCAGGTCCTTTATCCTTTGGGCCGCCTACTTTAATTTAAAATACCCGAAGCGCCCCAAGGTACTGAGCTCCCGGTTAGCCTTCTCCAACTCTCCCAATTCCTCCCCAATCGTCATGGCCAATTGGTCCGCAACCTACAAAAAAAGAGGAAGTGAGAAAAGCCGTCTTATGGATAATAATGTAAGCGAGAGAGAAACAAGGCTGGTGGGAAAGATAAGCATGCCTGGGCAAACAGGGGTCTTAACATTCGGCCAATGCGCTAGGAGGCATCGGCCTGAGCTTTGTCCAGAGTCGAGGTTGGGGGCGGCGTTCGCTCCACCTCGAAGGAAGATGAGGGACCGGTGACCGCCAGTTGCCAAGAAAAATTCGGAAGGGACCCCCAGGTGTCGTTGCATGGGTTGGGCGCCACGGGACTTGAAGCTCGTGATAGGGGGAGGATCCTCAGCAGAACTCCGAGCTGCGACTAAAGGAGCTTCAAGAGTCAACCCCTCACCTCCCTCACCTTCTCCATCCTCTTCTTTTTCTTCACCTTGAAAGAAGAAGTTGGCCTGCATCCCTTCTGAGCTTGTGGCTCGGGAAGGGCTTGGCTCTGCCTCCCGCAACCCGGGCTCCGGGGTCGAGTCGCCTTCGTCGCCCATAGTGTCTCTATGAGCATCTCCATGAATTGAGGCTCGGGAGGGGCTTGGCTCGGGTGTCGTCCTGATGTCTCCATGAGTCGACGCTTGGGAAGGGCAGGACTCTTCCTCCTAGGACCTAGGCTCTGGAGTCGACTTGCCTCGCTCGCCCTCAGCATTTCTCTGAGTTGAGTCTCGAGAAGGGGGCTGCCCTGCACCTAGGAGCCCGGTCAACGAACCTGCCTGTGCAACCCTTCCGACAGCCTCCTCCTGAAATGTATCCTCAAAAGAAGTGAAGGGCTTAACGAGCTGGGCTCGTGAGAGAAAGGGTGTGCCAATGAGGCGAAAAATGCAACCTGAAGATCATAAGCTTCCAATTCCTCTGCCAAAGGAAACAATGGGTCCTAGAAAGGTTCGGTGGGCTGAGAGCTGGTCGAAGCGGAAGGACCGGCAGCAGTGCCAAAACCGCTAGGAAATGACGTCGTCATCCCCCATGTCGAGGGAAACGGAATCTCCGCACGCATGGACTCCAGGACTCTAGGCGTTTGGGAATGGTTTCCAGATCCCCCAACCAGACCACCAGAAGAGGTAGAGCCCCCGGCCTCACCACTTTGTGGGAGAGAATCGTTGCGCACCTTTGGTCTCTTGGCAAGGCGGGTAGAAGGAGGCAGGGCGAGTTTTCGACGAGAGGGTCTGGCCTTGGTAGGCGGCATGCTTCCAAGAAATTTTGTCCGATGGCATATAAGCGGTCGAGCGCCAAAAATTACTCACGTATATTCTCATCAGAAAGAACCATGTCAGTCTTTGACTCGTCTAAGCTGTGACCAACTCGTACCGAGCCTCTTCCCTCCAATTGAGGGGGTAAGCTCCAGGCTCTTCGCAGATGGGGGGTACCCCCAGCATGCCTGAATGGGGAACTCTTTGTGGGCGGCTTCCCCTTCAGAATGTTCCTAGTCTGGGCCTGACACGAAAAAGAACTTGTGGGACCACTCCTTTATGCTCGAGTGAAGCAATCTTTCGGCTCGAAGACCGGGCCTAGAAGTTGATGATGTTTTCCGGTCGGTAGATAAGCCGATATGCATAAAAGAATTCCCGAGGCGTCAAGTCTAGTTATTCTTCAGGGGTCTTACTTAGTACCATCCGGTAGATGATACAACTAGAGATCAGGAGGCACCACGCATTAGGATGGAGCTACGACGGGGCCAGTCCGAGGTAATGTAAAACTTCTCGAACCGGGCGAAGACCGTTGGCGAACATTAACTAGAAGAGGGCCACCCTTGGGTATTGTCGAGGTTCACTTCATGCTCGCCCCGGGGCATCCTTGAACCACTGCGGGGGTTATCATGTACTTGGAGAGGAACACACGGAGGTTAGCATCGGACACAGAAGAAACCCAACGTTTACCACCAAAGTGCGGAGGAACGAGGTTAGTTTTTGGAGCCATCGTAATAGTATGGACCAGCAGGAAAAACGACGCGAACTCAAAGGAAATAGAGCGCTACCGGAAGAGTTGTGGTTGAAGGAACACGGTGGCAGGAGAAACAAAAAGGACTGGAAGAGGAGAGAGCGCTGTTGAAAGAAGGGTGGACGAAGGAACACGATGACTAGAGAAGTGGAGGAACACAAAGGAATTCGAAGGAAGCTGTAAGGAACTAGAAGGAAGACTGTAAGAGAGGAAGAAGAGGGAGGAGTGGGCTTTAAATAGTTGGGGGAAGGTTGGGCGGCACACAAGAAGCAAAGCGACGCTGAGGGAAGTGACGTCAACAAACGCCATGCAGCACCAGCAGCTGAAACGACGGCACGCGTAGCAATCGTCGAGACAGAAGATTGGGCGGCACGCACCAATAAGGCACCAGAGCGTAGAAAGGAATAGTCGGCACGTCCCATCGATCTTCGAGAAATGGGACAACTGCAGGAAACGAGGAGATGAATTTATTGAGCAAGCGAGTGGCCTCGGGAAGTCCAATCAGTAGGAATCGAATTGACAGGAACTGAAGGGGAGGCCTCTAGAAACCTGAAGGAACGGAAATCGAACGGGCGGAGCCGTAATGGAAGAGCTTTGAATTCCCACCTCGTGATCGTGATAGGAATTCGCGGGGTACTGTGAGGGAAGGGCCCAAGCCTAAGAAGGCCAAACCATGGAACCTGGGCCGAAAGGAGGAAGCTAGAGATCCTGGGCCATGGAATCGAATACCGAGTGCACGGCCCACCCCCGAAGGGTCCGAGTCCAAGGAGGCCAAGATATGGAACTCCGAGCCCAAGAGAGAAAGATGGAGACCTGGTGCGAGAGGATTGGTTAACAAGCGCGAACCAACCCAGGATGTCCTGCCGACACCAAGATTAGAGACATCAAGGAGAATGTCTGGGGCTCGGCAACTATCACAAGGCACTAGGCAGGACACCCAATTGCATGCAGATGGCGGCATGTGCCAGGTCACAGATTTGACAGGCCCAAGGCATGCCGCAATCAGTGCTTGTGTCAAGGGATCCGGCATGCAACGGCACGTCCCCACGTACAAAGGACTACTCGCCCACGATCTGACAGACTGACTTAGTAGGGAGGTGGCGGCAGGACAGACCTAGCACGCAACGGCACGTCCCACGTACAAATGACGGCTCGCCCATGATCTAACACACTGACATAGCAGGGAGGTGGCGGCAAGACAGACCTATCATGCAACGGCACGTCCCACGTACGAAGGACGGCTCACCCACAATCTGACACACTGGCATAGCAGGGAGGTGGCGACAGGAAAATGAGTGGTAGCAAGTCTGACGCCTGACACACCACGATCTCCCTCAACGACGGAACCCGAATCAGGTATAAATAAGGGAGAACCCATCTACAGGAGTCTCTCTCACGATCTATCTGATAACCCTTACTCTCATTTTGCATTTCTGTGCTTTTCTCTAGAGAATCCCTCGCTGACTTAGGCATCAGAGTGACCCCGGACGTCACCGAAGCCTTTATTCCAATTTTGTAGGCGGTGCGAGCTTGGACACCATAGAAGAGCTCGGGCTGCGAAACACGACATCAACAAAGAACTTAGAAGGGCCAAAGGAATTCAGGATCAAAGTAGGTGGTACCCTATACTATAAGGACCAGAGAGTAATCCTAGACCCGGAATTAAGAGATAGAATTTTATGGAAGGCTCATCATACCACCTATATAGCTCATCCAGGGAGCACGAAGATGTATCAAGACTTAAAGCGGCACTTCTGGTTGGAAGGGATGAAAAGAGATGTAGTAGAGCTTGTTAAACATTTGTTCGGTGTGTAGGGTGGTCAGAGCAAAACATCTGAAGCCGGTAGGCGTATTATAATCACTACCAATCTCAATATGGAAGTGGGAAGATATTTCAATGGATTTCATAGTGGGATTCCCAAGAATCACGACTGGAAATAATACTATTTGGGTGATAGTTGACTATTTAACTAATAGCGTCCACTTCATACCCATCAAGAACACCGACTCTTTGGAAAGATTCGCTAGGATTTATCTATCAAAAATAGTCCAACTGCACGGGGTGCCGATAATGATTGTGTTAGATAGAGACCCCTCATTCAAGGAAGGACATAGGATTTGGCAAGCCGTAAGGAAGTGCAGACCATGCCCTGACCATCTGTCTCTGTCATCCTTCAATATGAGAGACAAGGCTAAATGACTCCTCTCCAAACATACCCAGAGTTAGAAGTGCGTCAGAAGAATGTCTGACAGTCCTGCCCTATTGAAGGGATCTGGACAGGGGACTAAATCTCACTTTTGAGAACCTAAGCACCTATAATCTTGTGGAGCCGAATTCTTCAAAGGGACCAAGGAAGGAGCAGAGCAACAAATTAGCGAACCCAACGTTGTCAGGTAGGTTAGCTTATAAGACAGAACTAGGGAATGTGGGGGTGAATGTTGTATGTAAGAAGCATTTGCATATTCTGTAACCTTCCCCTTTATGAACATGAATATATATTTTTGGATCATTATGTTTATCATATGTTCATTTCCTATTTTTCGAGATTTTGAATGTATTTGTATTTTTTTCCTTTGACTTATGACCTCGTTGTTAATATATATATCTCTGTGTGAATAAGTGTGTCATGCATCAATAATCATGGGATGGGATGGAGTTCCCTAGACCATTCTTACCAGATGTTGCCACGAGCTTCAAACGGGTAGAGGGATTCCTCGTGAATGATTGGGGTGGGGCGGTATCGTGTTGGCCTTACCTAATAGTCAGGATGTAGAATCCCCCAGTGTATCACGTGCTGGTGTCTTCGAGTTGGTTGGCCAGGTAGACGTTCTCCAAAACAACATGTTATCCTTGTGTGAGGGTCGACCCATGTTGGGGTACAGGCGAGTTGGCTTGCACCTTGTCGAAAGGGTAAAAGGGATTTTGCTGATGTCGAGTGGTGGAGTAGTCCATCCTCTATTTCTCCATCAGGCAACGTATGTCTGTGTGACAAATATATATGTGATGAACCTCTGTATGATGGCAATTGTGCTTGTGGAACCAATATGATTTTATGGATTTAAGCTTCAGGAAATAAGAGAACTATTCATTGCATCTTCAGGAGCATTATCTTCCATTAGCAGTGTTTGTCATGGCTGTCTAACCTACCTATGGTTTCATTTTCGGAACTATAAACTTTGATGTAGAGTTAGAATTAGGGGTGAAGCTCGAGGAGGAAGAGTTGACCCTGCTTGAACCTTGAAGACAATGGCCTGTTTCTGTCGTATGAGCCATGCATCATTTTGAATTGTACTTAGTCTTTTCAAAGGGGCAACCAATTGTATTCATTATGCCGTGTAACACACTCCCCCCCCCCCCCCCCCAAAATCATACCAAGAAACCATGAGGATAATGCGACTTTGGCCATGATGATTTAGAGACTTAAGTTAGGTCAGAATATGAATTTTTGAGGAATTGGATTTTTGACATTTAGAACCATGAATTGGCTAAGTGACGTGTGACGCTCCCAGATTCGGCTTGGGATCGGATAGACTCTGAAGTGTTGAGACATGCAACACAATGTTACCTGTCCACGTTCATGATAAATAAAGATGTGAAGCCCCCAAATATTCACGGTGGATAATTTTTTTTTTTTGAGAAATACTATCTACCAGATAAGATATATCCCAAATTAACATAAGCATACTTCATAAAAGTCAAATGATAACTAATATCCAAAGGTTATAGTAATTTGTCCATAACATCTGTAACATTACTAGTATTGGAGACAGAGGTCCTCATATACATAATCTAACGAACATTATAACTACTAGGCTAGCCTAAGGAGTAGCTCGCGCAACTTGGCAAGGATAGCCATAATCCTATTTACAAATTAGAGCATTGAAGCGATGTGCTCCTGGTCGTTGCATCATGGACTAATCGACGTCCAAACAATCCTCTGTCGATTTTCCAGGTCCAGACACATGATCTACCATTCCGGGGGGATAGTAGTTGAGACTACCAAGTGAGATTTGATTACAAACCTCAACAAGTAAACAGCCAACCTAAACTAACAATATATAAATGCGTGCATAACAGTAAAAGACATGAATGCTAACGTGTACATAAATGATCATGACATAATTTGGCAAATAACATGACATGTGATGACATGACCTTAACTGACATGATCTGAACTTGAAATAACATTGAACATGAAATAAACATTACGTGAATTGAAACCGAACATGAACTGAATGTGAAATTGAACATGAACTGAACGTGAAACTGAACATGAACTAAACGTGAAATTGAACATGAATTGAGTTGTATTCTTGTCTTATGGGGTTACCACGATGTCCTTGTCTCATGGGGTTGCCACAATGTTCTTGTCTCATGGGATTACCATAATAATACTCTTATCTCATAGGGTTATCATAATGATATTCTTGTCTCATGGGGTTAACATAATTATTCAAAATAATAATGACATGAATAATAACTTGACTGTATGCAGTCGTAAGATAACTAGATTTGGAAAATACTATTTTGGAGACATACTCTGAACTCAAGACTTGACGTGACGTGAAATGAAATGACAGTTGACATGACATAACGTAACGTGACATGTACGTAAGATGAATGACATAGCATAACATGATGTGCAACAGATAAACATGTACTTGGAAATAAATCATGGCATAACATATAACAAATAAACATATACTTGGAAATAAATTATGGCATGACATAACATGCCGAGTAATAGATAAACATGGAATTACAGGACAAAATGTGTAACAGATAACTTTTCGTGACATGATGTAACATGTAACAAATGAACAATTCGTGACATGGAATAATGTGTAATAGATAAATATTTTGTGACATAGCATAATATGACATGTATAAGAGCATAGGAACATGAATAAATGTTCTCTTACCAACAAACATACACAATATCCTAACAGTAAGTTACAGGCTATCTTATAGTGAGCGTAGCGTGACAAATTAAACGCGTGAATTATGAAAAACTGTAAGGAGAGACTTCTTAATGTTAGAAACTCCTCAGTAAAAGTTTGGAAAGATAAAAATACTGAATTAGAGTAAAATGATCATTTTACCCCTCTACATATGGAAAAATGATAATTTTACCCCTAACTTATTGATTTCACATCCTAATTCTAGAACTTACCAAAATTTATATTCTCATGCAAATCTTGTCCTAAATCCAAATATATAATTAGAAAAATTTAAGACACATCAAAACTAGGTCAACCATGCATAGGCCGAAAGATGTATATGCCAAAATCCTAAATTTTGTTGCAATTCTATCCAACCTCATTGCTCATGCTTAAACTGAATTATGAAACATACAAAAATCATATCCTATGCTCAAATAACATACTAGAACAATAAATAAAACTCACATCAGTAAACCACAAATTTCTTCAATACAAAACTTAAAATTTTTAACCTTAAGCACAACCCTTGATGTTCAAGGTTTTAACTCTTTTCAAACAACTCCAAGAACTCAAAAAGTTCAATAACATACTCTCAATACATTCATAACAATTCTTAAGAACTATCATGCTTTGAATCATCAATCCAAAACCACAAAAAGTCACAAAATACACTTGATACATTCAATTTTCACCCTTTCACCAAAACTGAAAACTATGTCGTCTGGTTTTTATTAAACTCTTAGATCCGAAACATATTCTAAAATAGATCATAAATTATCAATATCATATGGTTAAAAATGAAGTCCTAGAATAGATCTAAGCATCAAACCTAAGATCACATGGCAAATGTGCATCAAAATATAGATCTATTCGAAAACCTCAAATACAAGACCTATCTAGATCTTTGCACGTATAAAAATTTACATTTTTAAAACCAACAACATAAATCCTCAAACTAACATCCTAACATGTAAATCAAAGTCCTAGGAACATTATATGTGAATATTAAATCCATTGGAGCGTACTTTCTCATCAAAAGATTGAAGCTTATTCAAAACAAAATCTATTTCCTACTCCAAGTTTTCAACTTTTTAGATCTTTGCAACACTCTCATCCAAAAATTATAACATGCAATTAATCTTCATCAAATTTATATATTAGCATGTTAAATATAATAGATAAAAAAATAGATCAAGATCTTGCCAATAACTTGGTCAAAATCAACAAAATATCACACACTGTCCAGTTTATCGCCCAAAATAACATCTTCATGCTTAAACAAACTTTTCACCCATCACATGAACTTGAAAATTTATACCTAACATACAAACATAAATTAGACTCAAAGAGGAAAAACTTATATGAAGGGTACTTCGTGGTAAAACACTTAAAATAGCTTCAAAAAAGTTGAGGAAGGTAGGCCAGAAAACCTAGAGTCTCTCTAGTTTCCTCTCCAAGAAAATGCTTCAAAAGTGATTAAATGCAAGGGGAATGGACAAGGACGACACTGAAGCTTTTGGGGGGAGGGGGGGTTGATAGGAGATGTTTTAAAGACACTTTGGGTGATGGGTGTCAGCCAAAACTGTGGGTAATACCATGTGCTACTGCACATGGTTTTCAGCCAATGAAGCTTCCAAGTGAGGGTGGTGGTGAGGTGGCTTTCGGCCTTCTCATCAACCACTATTTGGGATTTACTTGGGTAGTGAAAGGACTTCCATGGTAGGGGGAAAACGTCCTCCACAAACCTCGCCTTGGTGGTGCAATTTCGTGGGCTTTAACCGAATGAGCTTCCATTTAGGATTTCAATAGAGTTTGGTTGGGGTTTGAGTTTCTATCAAACCCAAATCCATTTTTTCTTGGCCTAATAAAATAACAAAGGTTTAAAAGAATAAACAAGGATATAATAACATGAATTTGAGTGGTTAATAGCTCATGTAAGTGATTTAATCAAGTGATTAAATACAAAACAAAAACCTGGTTCAATTCGGGTTTGGAGGCAAACTTTTGGGGTTTGGGGAAACCATTTAGGGTTTCCGTTTTCACCAAGATTTTGGGGTTTCAATTGGATTCAAAGTATTTGGAGTTTAATTAGGGTTGAAACCCTCTTTGGTTTGGCACAAATTGAATGGTTGGATAGAATAATGTTTTGCTTAGGTGGCATGATCACAAAACTTGATTTTCCTTCACATTTTCATCTCATGGTTCCACTTGGTATCAAGTGTTCATATTATTTACCAAGTGTGGTTAAGATCTTGCCAAGTGTCCAAATAAAAGTTTCCTAACCTAATTTGGACATTGCATACTGTGATCTTGAAAACACTAGGTTGAGTGCCACATAGCACTTAATTGGGGTCACTATTCACTCCGAAAAATGGTGAAAATAACATTGCATCATAAAATCCTAAGAGCATATTTCGTTTTGCAAAATTGAACTCCTAAGTGCCTCGAACAATTAAAAACACATTTTCTAACAGTTGTTGTCCTAAAAATGAAATTCGTTTTATTGTGCCATCAAATCTTAAATATTCATCTGAGACTAATGGCGCAGACTATTTCTCATTCTCTCACTCCTACAACAATGCCAACTTAGGACGAAACTGGGGCTAAAGATTGAGCCCAACTTGGAGATCAAACTTAAGCACTTAGATCACAACACCTAAGTGTGGGAATGAAAAGCTTGACCGAAACAAGTGGTGACCTCAAATCCAACTTGGTTGACAAGTTTCTTACACTATCATGACACAAGAACCCAAATTCTATTTGAAAACCTCTAGCCTAGAAGACAAAACCAACTCAAACCCTTCCAAACACCATTCTCGGCCGAGTAACATACTGGGCATCAAAGCTTGATTTCTTTTCCTCTCATCTACCACCAACCCTTCACCCTCTCAATTTAGAACTCAACACATGCTACCCCCTAAGCAAGGAAAGGGTGCCAACTCATGTCATGACCTCTAGAAACATGTCAAATTCGTGCAATTCACTCAAAAATGCCATTAAGTGCAATTACGTGTCTCTTGAATGGAAGTTTATGAAGAAAAACCAGCCCTAATATAGAGTCATTGATGGGAGAATCAGACTTAGCATAAAAGGCATAGGTTGCATCATTATACACATACAAAAGAAGAAAACAAAACCACCTAGCATCTAGCCGAGCCTCATCATGGACTTTTATGCCTACAAGCTCTCTTCTATTCACATGCCATCATCTTTGTACCCAAGCAAAGATTGAAATTCCAAGGCATTCAACCATTACTTGACACATAACCCCTTACTTGGCCACAAGAGTTTGAAGGAAAATTGAATAGAGGATGGAAGAAGCCAAATGGCTCTTCTCCGCCACCAACACTCAACTATCTTCCACCTCTTTCACCAAGAAGCCAAGTGCCTCTCACCCTCATATCTTCTTTGCACAAGAAAAAAACACTTCTACTGTAATGCTCGTCCTTGTGGTGGGACTTTAGAAAATGATCTTAGGAAAAAATGAGATGGAAATTACTGAACTTTTAAAACTTTTTCCTTCCCTTCCCAGGATATAAAAGATTCTATAGTTAAAATTTAAAACTTGCATTTATAAATCTAAGATAGAGTTTTGCAGTGGAAATCATTAAACTAAAATATAAGTTCTCTTACAAATATAAGGTTTCATGTATTACACAAAAGGTCTAGGCTTCCATCACCTTTTCCTTAGGTCATGTTTGTCCTGATACTTTGTCTTTATCTCATTCCTGGGTGGGGCACACATAAAAATAAAATGAGTTGAATACTCAGTAAGCATTACTTCATACTTGTAAAAATATACTAACAAAAGTTTCATTCATGCATTCCCAGTCATATACATACTTTACATAAAACATTTTCTTTTCTTTAAACATTTACAAGGTGCGGTTTTTCTATTTAAAAATGTTTTCATTCCTCAAAACACTTCCCACCTTGTACTTTCATTTGTAAAACTAAAACATTTCATGCATACAATTAATTGTATCTCTTTTCCTCTGGCCGGTACACACTGTTACGCCCCGTGTGTTGGGGTTAGCGATCTTTTGGACCCGATTCTGCCTGTGGCCGCGGTTTGGGACTCCATCAATTAGCGGGCAGCACTGGGTGCACTACCAGTACTACTTTCCCGGTATTGCAATCTGCCTAGTCCTCTGGTACCATCATTCATTCATCAATCATGGCCGTTACGTAGTTTTATACATTAAAACATTCATTTCTTTTCAGTCCTTTCTTTTCTTTTCATTTATTCATTTCCTTTTCATCAGTTCATTTCATTTCATAAAACATTTTTTCATAATCATAAAGCATAAAACCTCATCATTCATTTCATGGAACATACATACAATACGTACTACATATAGCATCCATTCACATGCATACAACTATTATTGGGTGCATCAAAATGGGCTGCCAAAGAGAGTCATTACATAAATATACTTAAACCTAAACATAGATTCATAAAAAATTTTCATTCTAAGAAACATTTATTTTCTTTTCATTTCATAAAAGAACATTTTCTCATAAAAGCATTTTATAAGACACTCATTTTCATTTTGATATCTTTAGACACCTCTAGAAGAGTATGAACGTAATACTTACCTGGACTCCATGCTATGCACATTTCATCTAGTCCGTTCATGTGCGTATTAGATGGCAACGTACATGCATTCACAACCTTCCGTCATTTCCTTTTCACTTACAAGAACATTAAGCGTAAAAACTTGCACAATAAAACTATCCCTAACTATTAGTCCATTCTCTCCCTCATGGCTTTAACCTCCAATTGGTTCTTTACTTAGACTAGTCATTGTCCAAATAACCTCCATTATCTATTTACTTGCATACTCCTCCATAAGATTCCTAATTGTACAAACTTACACCTCTAGGTATTTAAAATGTCCATCTCATTTCAATTACACATGTGATCATCCAATCCTTGAAGTATAACCCTTGCAATACATCTTAAGCCTAACTACGAATCTGAAATCCCAACTTCATTCTCCAACTAATAAAGTGAGCTTCCATTATTCACGAGCCTACAACTTAATCTCACTTCATCATAAAACCCAACTACAGTCACAATACCAATTCTTAAACAATACCCTTCCCCCGTACCTAATCCAATCCACATTAACCCAAGTCCCAATTCACTTCCTCACATCCAAATGCATAACACAAGCCAACCAAGCATACCAATACAATCCACGAAACACACACGTCCAATCCACCAAACATACATGTGTCATACCCCTTTATCACCTAAGATTAATATATAATCCAATTAAGATCAACAATTGCCATCCATATGAAATACATTCGAGATATACAAATTTGTCCATTTAGAAACCAACATTATCATCATGCTTTTCAACTCACTACAACTCCATCGTTAAATCCCAACACTCCAAACAATCCATCTCCATCCCAACTCCGCGCATTCACATCAATCATCCCAAAATAATTCAACTAGGCAGCAAAATCCACAATCAAGCATAGCCACGTAAATTACAAGCCACTCACATCCAAAGCAAATGAACCCAAGATCAAACGTAAAATCTGCCCATACCATTTGTACATCTACACCACATAATTACAAAGCTTTATAAGTTACAAATTATGACTCCACAAAACCACAACCATATATCAATTCAATAATTAGTACTAATTCACCTTATCCCATTCAATTCATAACAAATACTAACAATTTGCTGCCCACGTACATCAATCCAACAAAATATGAATATTTTACCCAACACTTGGGCTCCACACAAAACCACTACACAACCAAATAGTCGTATAAACTTTGTATTACATCAATATGCATAAAATCAATCCACCCAACCTTCACAAATATTTTACTCAGTTATCAAGCCTCTTAGTAATACATTAACGTAACCCTTTATCCATTTAGACACAATATACCACAACCAACACAAAAAACACATACTAACTCCATAGCCCATTTAAGCTCCGCAGAAAACAACATAACATAACACACATATTCCAAAACCTCCATGCTTCATTTACAACTCCATTACAATCCCAACCACCTCGCTTCTTCTAAGTCCATCACAACCATTATGCATAGCAATTCACAACACCATTCAATATCAACTTCACAACATAATAAGCTACCGAGGGGAAGAGGTAGAAATTATACCATGTTGAGGGGCTGAAATCGTCACGTGCCGCTTGCTTGTCAGCATGGTCTCCTGGTGTCAAAAGCCGCTAGCTTGGGCTGTGCACGGTGGTGGAATTGTAGGAGGGCTGAGCTAGAGTTTGGTGTTCTGACTGTGCGTGGAGTGGAGGAGGGCAGGGGATATTTTGTGTGGCTGCCCATGGCAGGGGATAGGGGTTGCGTTTGGCGGTAGTGCAGTAGTGGGTGGTGGCAGCGAGGCCGTGAGGTAGAGGAAGGAGAGGGATCTAGAGGCCTCGGGCTGGCTGGGGTACGTTGGTGGCATGGGGGGTGAGGCCGAGGGTTAGTCGTGGTTGGTGGTGGCTGTGGCTGGAAGCGGTGCACGACAGCAGTGTAGGAGATCAAGTGAGAGAGAGAGAGAGAGAGAGAGAGAGAGATCCATGGTGTGGGAGGGGATCGAAGGTGGAGGGAGGTCGCCGGTGAGATGGTGTCGTTGGGGAGAGAAGGGAGAAGGGAGAGAGAAGAGGACGGCGTGAAGACAGGGGAGGAGAGAGAGGGAAAATGGGGGGAAGGTTAGGATTTTTGGGATCGAATCCGACCCTTCGTCTAGGGTCCCTAACCTAAATTCGACGGTGGGAATAAAACAAGTAAAATAAATTAACTAAAAATTGGAAATGAAATAGAAATGCAATGTGATTAAATTAAAAGTCAACTTTGATTCTAAGAATATTAATCTTTCATCATAAAATAAAATGATGAAGTTTACTAAACATTTTTAAGAGAAATAAAATTATCTAAATAAATAGAGTTTTTAACATAAAATAAAATGATGAATATTAACTTATATTCTGAAAGAAATAAAATCATTTAAATCAAATGATTTTTTAAAACTATATTATTTTTGGGATACCAAAAATCTGAAGAGGTTGGTCACATCTGCACCTACTAAGTCCTTAAAACTGAACTAGCTAAGAGGTTGGTCACATAGCGGCCCATCCCAAGTTTATTAAAAACTCTCACTTGTGGCGGAAAAAATCGTGGTAACATCATTACACTTTGGGTTTACAAGATAGAACGTTATAAACTAACCCAAAACCAAGTGTAAAAAACAATCCAAAAAAACCAAAACGGAAAAAAAAAAAAAAACAATAACAACCAGCAACTAATAAACCTACAAAAAAACCAACCAAATCTAATAAAAAAAACAACTAACGCTCTTATTCTGTCAATAGACGAATAGCATGAAGACCAGTTGACCGCCTATAGGCGAATAACATGAAGACCAATTTTATCAACTTTGAGAATCCCTTTGAGCAAATGTGGCACTTCATTGTAGGTATTCCACATATCATTTTTCTGATATGAAGTCCATCGTGCCAAGAAATCTGCTCCTGCATTGCCTTCTTTATAAATATGTCGTACCTTAACTTCCAAAGTAGCAAGAATAATTTGTATCTTTTCTCAATAATCTTCAAGATACCATATATCACATCTCCCTTTTTCTATCCAATTAACCACTAACAAAGAGTCTAATTCAATCTCCACTCTCTGAATTGCCAAATCCTTACAATATTGAAGACCATAGATTCTCTGTGGTTATGAATGGGTCTGCAAAAGGGTTTTTCTCTAGTGGACGTGGCACGCGTCAGGGTGACCCTCTTTCACCTTATTTGTTTATTCTCGTTGAAGAGGTGCTCTCAAGACTGCTAAAGCAGAATTTTGCTCTTGGTAACATTGTTCCATTCTCCCATCCGAGGTACCCCTCTTGTTTAACACTTATTATATGCTGATGATATTGTGCTTTTTGCAAATGGAAGACAATCCTCTCTTCAAACTATCCGAGATACTTTTGCTTTATATGAAGAGTGGTCTGGTCAGGTGGATAGTAAAGAAAACTCCTCTATTTTTTTCTCTAAACATGCCATTGCTGCTTGGAAAAGGAGTTCTTTGCTGTTGACGTCTTTTTCTGAGGGTTTTTCCTCGGTTAAGTATTTGGGTGTGCCTCTTTTGGTAGGCCGGCTCAAAGTGTTGCATTTTGATGATTTATTGAATTGCATCCAACGGAAGTTGGAAGGTTGGCAGAACCGATTTATCTTCTGGTGCTTGCCTTCTTTTATTGAGACATGTTGTTGCTAGTATTCATATTCACTTATTCTCTGTTATGCATGCTCCCAAGACTGTTATGGCAGCCGTAAATCGGCTCATGAGTAATTTCTTTTGGGGCTCCTCGAATGGAAAATAAAAGCGTAAGTGGGTTATTTGACATAAAGTTTGCTCTCCGATTCAAGAATGGGGTTTGGGTCTCCAGAAACTAGAGGAAGTTCAAGATTCTTTATGGGCTAATTTCTTCACAACTAAGTATCTGAAAAAAAAAAAAAGAGTATCTGAAAGATAAGCATGTGACCTTGGTGGATCATCAGAAAGGAACTTTATTTTGGAGACATATTGTGGGTATGGTACCAAAGATTTTAGGTAATTCCTGGTGGCGGGTTCGGGATGGATATGTCTCATTCTGGTGTGATCCTTGGCTGAAATCAGGTGTCCTTTTAAATTCTTGTGAGATATCTGATTGTCCTCTTCTTAAAGTAAGGGAATGCAGGCTTCATAATGGGTGGGATGTGGACCTGTTGCAGAGATTGGTGGGGGAATCCAAAATGGAAGAAATTCTGAATTGCCTAGGGAAACAAAAAATGGAGAAGACTTGTTGATTTGGAAGCCAAATCTAAGTGGGAAAGTTTCTTCGAAGTCGGCTTGGGATTGTGTCCGTGTTCGTGCTCCCATTAGCTATTCTAATGGGAACTTGTTCAAACTTCAGAAAACTTACACCCCTACGCCCTGCACAGTTAGTTAGCCTTCATCCTTAGGTAGAATAGATTTCCCTAGTTTTAGAAAAGAAAACAAAAGAGAGTATCATCATAACTCCCTAGCCGATTACACCATGATGAACCTATGTGTGATTTTAAGGATGAACCATATTATACTTTGCTTCTTGTATGTTTTTCTTCTTCTTATGAATTCTATAAATAGCACCCTTCATCCACCACTTCCATCCATGCCACATTAAGAGTATTTGAGTTTTGTGTGAGAGGACATTCATAAACACAAAGTAGTAGAGAAACCGAGCACCCTTGCAAGAGAATTGGTTGTGAGTATCCCAAATCTCCGGATTTGGTAAGTGATTCTACTATGAATTTTTGTTAGAGGATATATTTACATATTAAGTCTTCATTCATGTCATAAAATTGAGTTTTGATTAGAGTTTTAGTATTGATAAAGCAATTGGAAGCATACTTTGTTCATATTTGATGTTTGATGGAATAAGCTTGTATTAATCTTGGAATATGATCATGACATGCATAGATATGAAGTGATAAGCTTATATAAGTTATTGTAATGATAGTTAAGAATTGATATTTAAAGAAAGATCACATGGCATGTTAGTTTTTAAATTGATATCTTGGGTTGATCATCAAGCATGTTTCGACTTCTACAAGGTTAAGAGTTTGATTGTGATATTTTGAATAAGTTTACAATAATATGTCTTGAAAGCATTAGGGGTGGGCAACGGGGGCCCGCCCCCCGCTACCCCGCCCCCGTCTGCCCCGCCCCACATGAAGAACCCATAGCGGGGGCCCCGACCCGCACCCCGCTCAACACCGTCCCAAATTTGAAAAAAAAAATTATTTTTTATTTTTATATAAATATATATTGTATATAAATATATACAACTTGTTAAAAACTTGAATTCAAGTTAATGGATTGCCTTGACAATAAGTCCCACATTGCTTAAGAATGACGATTGTATTTCCTTGGCCTCCTATATAAAGGTTGGCCAAGGAGGCCAAGGCAATCTAAAATACAACTCTAATGAGTTTATATTTTTTTTAAATAGAATTTATAATTATATTATATTATAATTTGGGTCTAAAAAAAATTAGAGAAAAAAAAATTATAAATCCAGTGAATCACTGGATTGAGCAGGGGGCATGGCAGGCTGCGGTTTCAACCCCACCCCCCGCTACCGGGGCGGGGTTGAAACCACACCCCCCCGCATGGTGTGGGGCGGGGGGCAGGGAGGGGGTTTCCCCACCCCGCACCATGTGGGTAGCACCCCCAGAAAGCATTTAGAAGTATCATATCATCATAATGAGAAGGGTATACATGATTTTAAGGATTTCAAGTGTTATACGCCAAAGAGAAGTTAGATACATCACTATTGAGTACTCAGTTTTAGGAATGTATGGTACTTTGGTGTTATCCATCATGTAGAAGTTAGTATACTCAATTGTGAATTGAATATACGTCACTAGCATGATAACTAGATATAATTTGATGAATAGTTGGGGGTTAACTTTTGGATTTTACAAGAAGTACATTTAGAACATAAGCTTAAAACCAAATATAGTGAAAAGTTGGCAATATACATGTCACGGGTTAATTGATCTCTCATAGTTAAGATTTGATTCATGTGATGCTAAAGCTTCAAATAGATTTGGAGAAATGGGATATAAGGAGTTTATGAAGTATGATGAAGTTTTAGGATCAAAATGAAAATAGGGAAAGTGTAGGGTCATATATATGCAACTTTGGGTAATATGTGTACAAATGTGTGAATATGAGTTTATGTATAATAAAACTTTGTAATTTATAACTTCGAATATATCTCTTGTCTCAGCCACACCAACCTTAGAACTCGAGAAATTTGTAAATTGGTCTCTAACGCTGGTGGATGCATATGTTATGAGATGTTATGATCAATGTAATGAAAGTTATATCTGCATAGCTTTGATGACATAGGTTCAAGTGAGTTACGGTAACCAGTAGCTTTGAGAAAATGTTCTCTGAAAAAAAATATGCAACAAAGTTTTCTGAAAGATGTTGAAGAATCTAGATGGGAGACAAATATGGTTCTTTTTTGCATTTTATGCATTCATCTCATGTTTATTATTTGTCATGTCTATATTATCTTTGTGTATGTTGGTTGTCAACTTACTGAAATTTCAAGGAATCTCACTATGGTAGTCTAAACTAGCATTCCTATCTACAACGGTAGAAGCTGTGATAGGACCAGAAGATGGTGAATTCAAACCCTTGGCTGAGGATAATTGAGGAGAAACAGACCACGACCGTAAATTGGAGTTATTCATGATGTTCCTAGAAATGGTCCTATCAGCCATTCAACGCATCTGAGAGATGCTTTGAAAATTGTTTCCTTTTGAAACCCCATATCAACCAAGTCTATAATAAGGACAAATAATCTCCATAAAAATGTTGGAACTGTTGCCTTACATATGGGACATCTAAGTAACGCATTATGAATGTTTAATTAAGCTTTGGGATGCCTAGTTTCATTCTGGTGCAAAATTTTTACAAGTTACCCTTTTCTTTGCGATTTAATGTATACTACTTGAAGCATGCTAGGTTGCATAGCATGTAATCTATCATGAACAGAGGTATGTAGCTTTGTGTTACATGTCTTAACACTCCAAGTTTCTGTTTCATCCCAAGTGGAGGTTGGGGATGTCACGTGTCGTCCATTAGATGATGAACGAACTATTTGAGTTGTATGTAAGTCTATGTTAATACCAATGAGGAATGGCAGTAATCATTTCTAAAATTGTGTTTTCAGATTTTTGGTATGACAAGGTCTACTTTTCGAACTAAACCAATATATTTTATGCTGTGATTGTATATCTATCCCATCACATGCACTTCCATTTGGATGAGGCATACCTAACCCTATCAAGCCCTAGGTGCTAACCCTCTGGCTGTCATCCTTGGCACTAGAACCTCATCAGGATCTTTACAGGAGGGTCGGGGCCCCACTTCCAGAATTATGTATGTGAGCTTTTAACTTAGAATGTGCTTTTATGAATTAATCCACTAAGATTGTTTGCTGGATTGTTGAGATACTTGAAGCCGGATCATTTCATCAAACTTTTTTCCATTCATTTGTCTAACATATATGCTTGCTCGAAGTTGATCGGTTAATATACTGTTTTCTTTCTCATTCTCTAACAATTCATATGACTTTTATAACATGCATATTGCTAATTGTTTTCCTACCCGAATTAGGATTTAACATACTAGTTTAGGTTAGTAGCTTGTGCCTAACTTAAACATAAAAAGGCTATATTGGATTTTCATGAAAACGACATTGCCTATAGATCTATTTCGTCTTTCTTACAGTTAGACTAAATACCCATGAATAAAATAAACTAATTATGTATTTTTTTGCCTACTTTCAAAAGCCAGTCAAGAACTCGTCATAAAGAAATTAACTTACCTTTCAAACTACATTAGGTGGAATTGGGTGTCACCCTAGGCATGCTCTAGGTATTTCCTTGTTGCATGTTATCACAAGTGCAAGACTAAATCATTGTCTTATATTAGTTAAGGAGTATGATAGATTTGAATAAAACTAGATAGAATTGGGAAAATTACTATGCTCGAGTAATTTCATTGAGGTAAATAGAAAATATTAGGATTTCGGTTGGGAGTATTGTCAATGCTCTGACTTTGAATCTCAAAGCTTGAAAGAATTTTTAATAACACGGACTTATCCAAGTCTTTGTCTGTATTTCGTTGCCAGTTTATGTTTAATTTTGGGCCATGCAAGAGGTGTAGTACTTAGAGACCTTGGACCCTATTTGGTTCTAATGCACTAGGCATCTGAGCCCATAAGATAGGCCCAACTAGGCCTTAGAAATTTTGCTAGTCCATTGGGCTAAATCCAAAACCCTAAGGGAACAAGGGGCACACCCAACACCTCACACATTTAGGCCACTTGTCACAAATGCAAGGCCCAATGAATCTAGCCATGATTGTGGGAAGAATGGGTGAGAGACTTAGGGTTTCGGTAATCCGAAAGCCCTAGCACGCCTACCATGGCAAAGGCCACTTGTCTTGACACTTGTTACACATGTAGAAGGTTTCTAGAAGGAGGCAATCATGGGGCGCCTAGAGAAGACTATGGATCACTCGGCCAATGCACCCACTCACCAACTGACGAAACCATGTGAGTTCCAAGAAGATTTCATGGGAAAGTGGCGCATGGGGAAGCTCAAGGGGCTAAGGCACTTCCTACTAAGAGGACTAGGGTTTCAGTTTCAAGAAGGGCTTCATGCCTACCCAAGGGTTTCAACTACGTTTTGCCAAGTGTCACTCATGCATGGGATTTTCTAGAAGATGGAAATGATTGGAATTGGAAGGGATGCATAGGATGGAGCAAAACGCTAGTCCCTAGGTATTGGCCACCACACCACTCTCCCTCACACACACCACTTGTCATTCACTTGGGAATCTTAGAAGAAGATTCATGGGGAAGAAGAAAAGTTTCTTAGGAAACATGCACCCCACGCCACCCAAGTGTCTAGAGGAGATGAAAGGATTCCTAGGGAAACATCACGCACGCCACCCAAGTCTAGAGGAGAGGAAAGGTCTTGTGGGAAAAAGCAAGGGGCGGCACACACACACACACTCGCCGAGGTTCTAGAAGAATCCTTGTGGGGAAGAGCAAGGTAATGGGAGAGCACTAGCACATATCCCTACACCCCACTTGCCACTTGGCAAGCATGCACACGCCTAATAGCCCTAGGTCTAAGATTAGGGTTTTGTCAAATGACCAACACGCCCTAAAGGTTCAATGAACCTAGACTACTTTGTGTCACATGCCCAGGGGCACTTAGGAATTCAGGTTTCTTAAGCAAGAAGATGAGTCACTTGTCACTCAAACAACAGAAGTCACTTGGACTTCCCAAGAGAGGAAGAGGAAGGGTTTCGGCCAAGCCATATGACACATGGCATGCAACCTTTGAGATTCCCTATGTCTTGGGAGTGTGAGAGCTTGATGAACACACCAAGGGGACACTCTGCCCATTTCATTTTCGGATTCTCTCTTTCTCTCTCTCTCTCCCACCCTAGGAAGAAGTTCATATCTTCACTTTCTCACCATTTCTCATCAACCAAACACCGTGTACGTATCCTCCACCTTCATCCAACCAATCTCACGAGTGAAGAAGGAAGTCGTGATTCCACCCAAGAGGAAGAAACACGCACGGTAAGGACCACTCAACCATTTTTACCACACACACACGCACAACCACTTATAGTGAAAAGGATGATGAAAGGGTTCGGATCCATGTATTCTTTTGCTCATACACATTCAGGAAAGGCTAGGGTTTCTCTTCAAGGGAAAGACCGAACCACCACTAGCATTATACATGTGAGTATGAGATCTTGGAAGGGAAGAAAGACCACGACCACCACTTTAGTTTGAACTAGTGTTTCTTTCTCTATAGAGTTTTAGCCTTAAGAGTGAAGTCTGAATGCATAAAGAACCTTTCTAGCCGAGAAATGGATTTTACAGGCCATGAGGGAGTCAACCCCAGGCACGACACACTTACACATGCACCTACTCGAATCAGGATTTTGTGTGTCACTTCGTCTAATATTGTTTAATATATTTTCAGCTTGATTATTGTTGACTCCTCGGATTTTCTATAAGTAGACTCTCAACCTACTTTGGATAATGTTTGTATATGCCATATAAACGTTGCATTCTTATTTGCTAACATTTGCACTCGTTGATTGATGATAATGTCTTGCTATGTAATTGGATTTACATATGATTTTGCTATGCTTACTTGTTTATGATGTTTTTGGATATGCTTAGAAATAGTGGTTCAAGTTGTTTGTTACAACATGTTCTTATAAGTCTCAAATGATTCAGCTATGTGTGTATATATGCTTGGGTTTAAACATTGTTCTTCCACTTTGGTACGTGTTGAATGCTATTGCCTATGTTTATAAACTAAATATTCAAATGTTCTAATATTTTCAAGCCATAACCTGAGATGTTCAATGTTTGATTACATGACTCACGGCATTTTCATGTTCATATGGTCCATGAAAAGAAAAGTGTTACAAGTTTCATGTCACATGCATTTGGGTGGTATACTGTTCTCAAAGAAAAGAGTATGTACATATTTTATAATGACCCCAAATGCTAGGATGAGGGAATATCTTGGTGGAACTCCTCTGTCCACTCTGGAATGTTTAAATTGGAGTGACAGCCCCTAGATCGACAAAGTATCATTGTCGGGCCTCGAATGGATCCTTGTGGAAAGGATACCGGAGTGAGGTAGCACCTAAAACTAGTAGGTGCCCCACATGTGTTAGATGCGGTCAAGGCGAAATGATGAACTACCACATACTTAAGGATTATTATGTAGTCTCCACGGTCAAGTGGGCCATTGGATGATGATGTAACTAGCGGGGAACCAACGGTGCATAGGGGAGCCATGAGGTATCCAACTACATGTTACAAGAAGTGAAAAAGGCAATGAGTTAATAATATGTTACATGTATATTGTTCAATGTGCAAAGATGAAAAATATGTTTTATTTAAAGGTTAAGTTGCATAAGCCAAGTTTTTCATCAAGTATATGTCTATGCATTCATTTCAGGGTTTGCCTTTATATGCCTATGTTATCTGTTGTATCTTGTTTGTTTACTTACTGAGATTCCTCAAAATCTCATCGTGGTAGTTTCTACAACCATTCTTAACCCATAATGGTAGAACTTGTTACAGGATAGGAGACCAAATATGGGGAAGCGCAAGAGGCTAGAAGTCGCTGATCAGTTCAATACGGAAGTGCTGCAGCTCTTTGAAGAGCTAAGGAAGATACTTAACAATGACAAGACAAAATAGAGTAGGTCTTGTAGGGTTTTTTGAGAAGGGATCTTGGAAGATTGTAGTAAAAAAAGAGAGAGAGAGGATTTATGGTTTACTTTTGGAGATCCTTGTTGTTTTTAGGAGATTTCACAACGTTATCCATTTTGAATTAATTTGAACAAATGAAATCTTTTGGGATAATTAGTTTTATGGTACCTTGATATTTTACAAATTGCTCTAAATCTTACTTAGACTTACGTGGATTTTCCGCTGCAATTTATTCCATACTACTAGAATATAATAGGTGGATTACATCTTAACTATCATGTACGGGGGTACGTAGCCTTGAGTTATATGTTCTGACGCTTCAGTCACCGTCCAATCCCAAGCAGGGGCTGGGGGTGTCACAAAATTAATGAAATAGGGAATTAGACCAAGAGAGTAAACCAGGACCCAAGAATGAGGCCTAAACCGTGACCCATTGGCCCAAGAAAAGCCCAACCCATTTTGGGAAAACCTAGACCCATTTTCTCTCTTGACCCGACCCGATTGGCTATAAAAATCCTAAGATGCCGTATGAAATGCACACTTTCATGCCCTAGGATTTGTGCTACAACTCTTCTTCTCCAAGCTACTCTCTACACCTCTTGTTCGGCCACCATACCTCCAGGTCTTCCATGCCGTTCACCACCCTTTTTGTTGGTAAGTTTCCTTGCTACACACACACCTTCACACACACACAAGCATTGAGTTGAGCCACCACATAACCATGTACACACAACACGTCAATGTTGCGCACACTATCAACCACCACCACCATCACAACACCATGATTCCTAACCACATCCACTTATTTCACATCAATCGAGATTTGTTGGAGTCGCCGTTAATCAAACCTCAAGCTATACATAATTAAGGTTTCAAAGTCCTAACTCTTTCGATATTCCACCTTTAAGTGTTTCCAATTTGCCCTATGTAATTATTCCTTTCTTTCACTATATACATTAAACACATAAGAATATCATGGCATATTAGCGTAAACTGAATGGAGGGAGGGGAGAGAGAGAGAGAGAGAGAGAGAGTTCACTTAGGATTAAACCAAGTACACGATCTACATTCATGAGAGTGTGTTTTGCATACTCCATTAGTGGTTTTTGATGGTAGGTATTTTACATGCCATAAGAGTAATCTTGAACCCTAGAATAATTCAACTTGGGTTTGTAACACGAGGAACTTAGGCTTGGGTTGAATGGTGTAACACGAAAGGAGGGTGAAATTAGGCGAGGAAGGTATTACGTAGGCGAGGTTACCAAGCAATGAGATTGAGGTTAGGCGAGCATGGCACTAGGCGAGTAATGTAATGAGTGAGCAAGGTAGAAATTTAGTAGCTGGTAGATAGTAAAGTGCTCTACAAGTAATGTAGGCGAGGAAGACTAGTAATCGAGGATTTTAGACATCCCTAGAATTCATGCATGTAGCATACCAGACATAATATTTAATAGTAAAGAATGCTTTCAACTATTTCCTACAATATTACAGGTTTTGTTTATATATTGGAGACATGCATGGTTAGCTTAATTTGCACAAGGATCAAGAAAAGTGACTATGATTATGTTCTGCTACACATCACTTGATGGTAAATTGTTAAGTTTCTTTTGCAAATGTATATATGTAGTAAAAGTTTACAAAGGAATATATATGCATGTATGAGCCTTTGTTGGAAGCCCTCTTTTTCAAACCCTATTTATCATGAAGAATGTTATATGATTTTAGAACTACATGAATGATGCTTGACTAAATATTATATAGTATGACTATTTATTTTAAAGAAGAAAATGTAAGGCAAGGTTAAAAAAAAGAAAAGAAAATAATATGTGTTTGGTGAGGTGTAACGAATGGGCCATATGAGGATGAGGATGGCACGTGAGGTTGGGATAGATGGCAATGTTGGAATGCATCGTTGGTGGTGCACCAAGTGATGATCCATTCTAGAGGTTCGAATCTTTTCTGCTAGATACAGGAAGAACCATTGATTGCAAGGGTCGCTAACCCTAACACACATGGATTAATAGTGTGTAATGACAGTTAAGGATAAGGTTAAGGTAACAAATGATTAATGCTTGAGTTTGAGAAAATAAGGTTTTATTTTCTTTATACTCTGAGGCAAATGTTTTATGTATGCTTAAAGGTAAGGTTTTTCTTAAAGAACGATAATGTTAACTGAAAACCCTATATTTATATTATATTTATTCCATGATATGGTTCTTACTAAGTATTCGTGTAGTGCCCATTCCTCAATAAAGAGATGACAAGGATCCATGGTGATAGAGATGTCAGGCAGTCAGAAACAACCTAGTTTTTAGATCAAGAATAGGCATGTGTTCTCGTTACGAGTGCACGTATGAGAAACATATTTGTGTATCGCAGCAGAATAAGTAAAGGTTTAGTCAGAGACTAATTACTAATTGTACCAAAGATCTAAACCGATAAAAGGTTCATCCATTAGTAATAATATCCATATATCATTTTTATTTCCCAAACAATATTATATACCACTAACTGTTCATCGCTTACATCCAGGTACAACAAACCGAACATGATTTGTCACTTGACTAAAAAATACATCTTAACAAAATACAAATTGCTAATAACAGAGACATGCCTCTGTTTCTAAGATTCGGGCAGAACCGGGCCTTCCTTGGGAAATGCCTCTTGAACTATATCTACATCAAAATCTATGCCTCAAGTAAACAAAATTGCAGGTGGGACCACCACTATGAGACATCTAAGAAATTCTAGTAGGTTAAAACCAATGACAATAGTATTAATGAAAGACCATGCAAATGAATATGCATGCGCTATTTCATGTAAACAAATTTGTGAATATACATTTATGCATGGAGAGGAATCACCCTCTGAGCAGAAACACATGTATTCATAGTCATGGTGAGGAATCACCCTCTAAATAAATTTCATATGTGCATAGCCACTATTAAGGCTAGGAACCACCCTCTTATCAAAACATATAAAACTCATCATATCTTATCATATTAGTACCAAGTTGGGAACCACTCCACCGTTTGATGCAAGGAATTACTCTACCTAGTCAACGTTCGAGCTGATTCGCCAACTTCAAATCATCCAACATAGGGAATCACTCAACCCAGTCAATACACTCAAAGACAACACATATGATCTACCCAGGAAATCTCTCTACTCGGTCAGCTGACTCAAAGATACCACACATGATCAGCCTAGGGAGTATCTCTACCCATTCATGAAGTGAGGCCAATACAAAAATGTTCCATCCTGGTCATTACGGGGACTCAATATACTCGTATGAAACTTATGGCAATGTGCTATAGGAATGGCATAGGGACTTCTCAACCCGTCCATGATTATTGACACATGGTAAGACTCAACACCCAGAAATCATCATCAAATCACAACATTCACAAACTCATCATCTTAAATCACAATATAAAAGTAAGCAGTAAATATAATGAAGAAAATATACTTTCATACGAGAAAAGGGGTGAGATACGAAATATGCAAAGCCTAATCTTACAACATACTCACAAACATTTATCCCACATTCCTAGTATGGTTGTAGGAACTAACCAACCTAAACAGTATTACAATTATTACAGTAGCATCAGCGTCGCTCCTTCCGTCGCACCCTTTCAAGCCACTTGCTTTCATATTGATTCCTACGGCTTGCCTTGGGTCCAATCACGTAATCCTACCCCTATTGAGGGTCTCCCATGTGGCGTTGGGTCATGCCTCTGAGATTAGATGATATGGCTTGCAAGTTCATAATCTTTTGTCTGCAGGCTCCTCCAGACATGACGGCTCTTGTGGAGTATGGGACTCTACATATGACCCTGTCGCATTTTGAGCATCTCTATGTCATCTTGGAGAGCTTGTACATCTATGTCGGTCTTGTCCTTAACTGTTACTCGCCCTTTTCCAGAAGTACTAGCCTCTTCAGCTCTTTGTTCTTGCCCTAGTACGGTCTGCACAGTTCTTGCTCACCTGGTTTAGGGTGAAAATTCGTTTATTACCCATTCCTGGGATGTGTTAGCCACTTTGGACCAGCTACACTTTGCTCGCCCAACTACCACATCTTCCACCATATCTTGCCCACTAGAAGGGGTCTCTTCCATTGCTTCACTGCAATCCTCACAATTCGACTCATTTGATTTTTTTTTTTTTTGTTTTCCCCACCCGAAGAAAGGAAGGTTTTAAGGATGTTGCGGGCAAGAATGTTTTCCAAAAGGGTGACATTGACAATGAGGCTTGAGGCATTGAGAATGGATTTGGATTTTATCTTTACAATTTAATGATTTAGTTTCCGCAATGTGTGCACAAGAGACTATTTTCTTTTAAATAAGTGCTACTAAATAAATGTCTATTTTTTAGAAAATTCTTTTAATAAAGCATTCGATAATTTTCAAAGGTATTGAATCTTTTATACTTGGCTCAAAGGGTGTATGTTTTAAGCTTAGTAGCATATGGTTCCTCTAGCTTTACAAGCTTTAGAGGGACGGAGTGTTACATTGGGGATAGACAATAAACTTTTTCCTAGAATGATGAATAATTATCTACGCATATTAAATTTAGTTTTGCGGATATGACAAGTACTTTTCACATATATAATTAAGACAAGTTTTGGAAAATGCACTTTAAATTACCAAAACTATCACATTGCATCCTTCATGTACTATAAATTTGCAATAAACACACTCCATTAAGATCCAAGTCCAACCAAAAAGGGTGTATGGTTTCACGTTGTCATGCACCTATTTTTCATCCATCTTTATATAATAAAGTAATTTGAACGTTTAATTTCTTACATTGATAGTTTTGAGTGGATATGGAGAACTTGTGGCACAAATTAGAAGTAAGGGTCTTCATCTGGACTGGATTTGTTTTTTGTCCGGTCTGAAACCCACCTATCTGGGTTGTTCTAGACGATTATCCCCCTGAATCATATCCAGGTGGATAACTGGAAATGTATATCAGCCTAACCCAGGTACGTATACCGGTTATTTACCCTGTATTTATGTTTCAATTTTTTTTTCTCTCTCTCTCTCTCTCTCTTCCCTTCCCCAAAACCCTAGAGCCTTTCGGTCATTAATATCGAGGTATTGTTGTTAGTGACTATCCGTCATAGAGGTTGCCGTCCATTACTGTCACAGAAATCCTAGGACATTTTCTTTTAGAGAACATTTTTCACTTCATCCTTTCAAAAACATAACATTTCTCAGTCATCAGGGCTATCATTAATATAACGTATGGTATCGTCACATCTCCCTTATATACACTGTGAGAACCTGCCAGTGACCGTGGTACAACTTATGTTGAAATTACATCTTTGTCTGCAGACATCGTAATCCAATACATTGGTATTATAACATTTCGTCATCATTCATCATGATAACATATGCACCCACCAGCATTAGGTGCCGTATACGACTTTGCTCTAGCATTCTTTAAAAAGAATCTATTCAAAAACCATTGACTGTTCTTTGTCAATCCAGGGGTTATCACTCCATTTTCTCCAGAGTGGACAAAAGAGTTCAACTAGAATAATTCCTCATCCTAGCTTTTGGGGTCTTGAAAAAAAATTAATTTTCATGCAATGCTTGAAAAATGTATTCCATGACATGTGCATATATAGTAAGCTTCATGAAAAATGACATTTATATATACAATATGCTATAATGGTGAGAAATTTCACATATAATTTAAGCAAGTAATCAAATGCTCAATAATGTATCCTATGATGTTTCATGCTCAAAATGACATTTAATATGAAGGAGGCGTTTAAACAATAATCATAAATAAATTATCCAAGAGTAAGTTAGAGGCTAACTTACAAACTTTTTGGGTAGTTAGGAAATTGGAGCGGCTGTAATAAGAGGCATGCTAAGTTAGGAATTGTTTAACTAAGGAAGATGTTCATAATCAAAAGGGTTCAAACAATGATATTTACGAAATCATCACTAAGGCCCTAAACTTTCACTATTTGTATTTTGGCCCCAAATTCACTGAATTTCATAAACTCCCTATTTTTCATATTCTAAATCCATATATGACTTTAGAATTGCAAGAATCAATCAACTACTATGCAAAACTCTATCCAACCTATGGCATGCATTTTGTGGGCCTTTTTGTGATTTCAAGCCTATAGCCTCTTTAGATGCATGTGTGATCAAGTTTCATCAAGTATCAACCCTTAAATCTGATCTTGGAAACATGATCATAACTTAGATTCAGGTCACACGAGTTGAACCCAACACTTATGTATTGAATAACACCAAATCATCATAAAACCTACAAACCGAGTGCATGCATGATGTTTCTAGCTTCTTTTTGTCAATGTGGGTTTTAAACCCTAAATGAGTCTTGCATTCTAACTCTCATCTAGATAACAAAGCATTTCAAGATGTGAAACACTCATGATTTGGAAACTTAGCCAAGATTTCACAAGATAAACTTCAACCAAGTGTAACCGGAAACATGCTAGACAATTAACACAAGATATTGATTTATAAACCTATCAAGACAAGCTATTTTTCTCCAATTTAAACCTTCAATAAGTTTTCCAAGCATATAAGATCATATCAAGACATACCATGGCTAAAATTTCATCCCAAAACAATTTATTCAAGCACAACTTCAAATATGAACCGAAATGCATGTCCTCAAGTTAAATCTTATATAACTCAATCAAATCCTCATTCTCATGCCATGATTCAAAGCCTAACATGACATTCTAACACCCAACAAAAGATAGAGTAAGATTGCTTACCCAAATCGTGGCTATGAAGGCTCTCAAGAAAAACTCACTTCAAGAATCTCACACTCAACCACTCGGTTTCACCCATCTCTCACACTAGAAGAAATTTGCTCTCGAGAACACTAAGAGAATGCTTGAGAAAGTTGTGTGAGGAAGTGCGGGGTGAAGGGGGGGGGGATATTTATACGACTCAATGGGAGGAGTGGGGAGTGAGGGAGTGCATGGGTTGCTAAAATGAAGTGAGTGTGATTGGTGTGTGTGGGTGGAGTGCTTGATTGCATTTTCAGGTTTGTCATTTCTAGCACAACTGAATAGTGGCCTAAACCACTTGATTACCTCATGGAAAAGAGATAGGTGAAGGTTTTAGGTGCAGGTTTTGAAAGGTTTCAGAACTTAGAAGAGAAATCACATGAGAAATCCAAGTTGAAAGCCAACGGTTTTGGCTTCACCAAACTGTTAAGATGTTTTATCCCCTTTTGTCCCATCCTCTTGGTCTGATTGGGCATAATTACCACCCTTGAGTGACTTTCCCAGCTGGGTAAAGTGGTGAGGTTGAGTGCCAATTGGTTAAGTTTATGCAGAAAATGAAAGGGAAGCTTGAATGTGTAAGGGTTTCGATCAACATTAGCTACTTCACCTATCCATTTGCCGATTGGGTTTTGATGATCATGGAAGGGGTTTGGCCAAACATAAAATTGAGTGCTTTGAAGCACTTCCTAAGGGTGAAATGCCAGAGGTGGTGGCGTGTGGGAGTGACCAAATTAAGTGCAAAAAATCCTTGAAGAACAAGGGTACTCATTTGGGACATAACTTCAATTCCTAGGTTAAATAGTGGAGATTTTGGCTTGGCTTATAGAATTGTTTTTGGCCAGCTCTTACATCTAGTTTTAGGGGATATCATGAGGTTTGAATGGTGTAGAAATCTACTTGAAAAACTTAAGGAAGGGGTGTGATTTTGGCAGCTTGGGTAGAATGGAAACCAATGGTATGGTGTATGTGGGTCCCACATGTAAGAGTGATATGAAATACAAGACTTGGGCTTCAAGTGTTGGGTTTTTATTAGGCCATATGAACAAGCATTTGTTGTGGGCCTAGAAGTGGACTTATCCATGGGCCTCATATCCAGATTTAATAGGCCTTTCCTTGGCCTCAATAGTCCACTAGGTTGGTCCTAACTTTGCGTCTTTTCTAACTTGGGCCAATAGCCTTGAATCTTATTAAGTTGGGCCCAATAGTCTTATGTCCATCAAGTGAGGCCTAAAGTCTTATTTCTCCCAAGTTGGGCCTAAGGTCTTAGTGTCTATCCTTAGTCCATCTCATCTTAGTAAGCTAGGGCCTTTATTAAACCACTCTTGGGCCTTCTCCAATCCATCTAGTATTTTAACCAATTTACCTAGCCCATCAAGGTGGCAAGCCTCCAATTTGTCATGTGTCTGTCTCTCATTGGCCTCTTGGCACCGTTCCTCAAATTTGATAAAGCACTAAAATTTTCTAATAATTCTAACTAAACCAAAGGTGTAAGCTCTTTTGCCAACTCAAGCTCCAAAAATTTTCTTTCTTCTCATATATCCCAACTTCTACTTAGCTAGGGTCAAAACTACTAGGGTCAAGGCCTAAGGTATTTTTAAGTGGGGTGTTATAGTGTTCATGATTGTCTCGATTTGATTTGGTACTTTTAATGGGTCCTTCATTCCAAGCGAAAATCAATCCAAAGAAGTTTATCTCTCTCTCTCTCACACACACATGCATATATATTACACACACTTAATTAATTACTGTCATTAAAATTAGTTATCATTCGGATAGTGCTAATATTATATACTCATCACATATGGATAGTTCAAGTGTTTCACAGATTTTGATAGAGGGGTTATAGTTTGAGGATAACAAAGGTAATTTTCTCTTGGTTAGATAAATTGAAAGAGGAAAAGAAAAATCCTTAAAATTGTAGGAAATCTTGTCCAAATTTGATTCTTTCTACACATTTGATTTTTTATAAGGTAACGCCTTTCTAGGTAATGTAAGCATTTTACAGTGATCATATCTATGTCTTGGTGGTTACTAATTTACTCAAGTAGATATCTGAATTTCATTTAAAAATGGAAAAATTTGAGAGAAATAAAGGATTTTTTGCTCAAATAAATTAGTAATCACCAAGACATAGATAGGCGGAGTCGGAGTCGGTTCTTCAATGAATCCGACTCCGACTTTCAATAGGGAAAAAACTCCGACTCCGAATCCAAAACCAAATCCGGCTCCGCTCCGCTCAGATGTCTAGGGCTGAGCAAAAATCCGACAATCCGACTCCGAATCTGACTCCGCTCCGGCTCCGCTCCGACTCCAACAAGTTGGAGTCGGAGTCGGAGTTTTTTCCCTATTGGAAGTCGGAGTTGGAGTCAGAGTTGGAGTCATTGAAGAACCGACTCCGACTCCGCCTCCGACAATCCACCTCCGCCTCCGACTTGGTCCTCCGACTCCGCCTCCAATTTTATACATATTTTATAAAAATATATGTGTTTTTCTATATATTAATCATTTAAATTTTATACAACTATATCTTATATAGTTAGTTAAACTCAATAATATACTAGTTAAATAATATATTTATACTATAATATATAGACTAAATTGACTAATAAATAATAATAGTTTAGTATATGACTATATGTAAATATCATACTATTACAAATTTACAATATTACTACCATGTTACATGTAAGTTGTAGCATTAAATTACTAATGTATAAATATAATAACATGTAATACTAATGTATATATAATATACTATAAACACTAAGATGCATAATAACATCAACATGTAATACTAATGGATAAACACTAATCTATAAATTTAGAATAACATATAATACTAATGTATAATAACTAAAATATTATTCATCTAAATTTTATATAACAATATCTTATATTAATTATATTTTTTGACTTAATAAATTCTCAACATATTCATTTTGATAAATATATTAGTAATACTAATATACATTAGTATATTAATTAGATTTGTGGTCTAATACTAATACTATTAGTAATCCACTTTAAGTCTATATATAAATTACTATATAAATCACTATAGTATGAATTACTAATACTATATTACTATATGATACTATTAACTATAGTGATATACTAGTATTAGTTAATAGTATCAGTGATTAATACTAATAGTA
The DNA here is from genome assembly GCA_022457165.1 of Juglans mandshurica. Lineage (NCBI taxonomy): Eukaryota > Viridiplantae > Streptophyta > Magnoliopsida > Fagales > Juglandaceae > Juglans > Juglans mandshurica. The sequence continues at coordinate 14,682,762 of CM039620.1, forward strand.
TTATATAGTTATACTAAATTGAAATCACTATAGCAAATACTAATATATAGTTATGCTAATCACTATAACTAATACTAATACTAATATAGACTATAATTATAACTTATAGTATTATACCTATACTAAATCACTATAACTTATATTAATATAGTTATACTAAATTACTATAACTAATACTAATATTTATACTAATACTATTATAGACTATAGTTATAACTTATAGTATTATACCTATACTAAATCACTATAACTTATACTAATATAGTTATGCTAAATCACTATAACTAATACTAATATAGTTATACTAATCATTATAACTATATATAGTATTAATATCACTATTAGTATAATATATAGTATTAATAATAACTAATACTAATATAACTATTAGTATAACTAATATCACTACTAGTATAACTAATACTAATACTAATATATTAATACTATTAGTGTATTACTAATATTTATATATATCAAGTATAAGAGATTAGAGATTTAATATATATAATATTAAATCACTAACATACTAATAGTATGATACTATAGTATTAGTAATTATACTATAAGATATAGTAATAGACTAATAGTATAATATATTAATACTATATTATATATAAAATAATAATACTATTTTTTGAATCTTCATTTCATATATGGTGACTTTTTTCTTAATATTCATATATAATAATATATATCATATGTATATATAATATAATTAAAAATAGATTCATAGTAATTATAATAGTATACTATAGTAACTATACGGTGCCTTTTTTTTTAATCTTCATTTTGTATATGGTGCCTTTGTTTATTGTTGTGATTAGTTGGATGTGGATATGGAATCATGGATGATGGGAGTACATGTAAAAATAGGACTTTCTTTTTATTTTTAATTTTTGAATGTATGTTAGTATGTTACTTGTTTTATTTAGTTGTATTTTTTATTATAATCAAAAGTTTAATAAGTTTGGATTGTAATTTTGAGAAAATTGAAATTTGAAAGCCCACAATTGTTTTTAAAAAGTGGGTCAAATATGAAGTTAAAAAAAAAAAAAAAAGTCAAAAAATCCAACTCCGCTCCGACAAGTCGGAGTTGGAGGCGAAGCGGATTCTCTACATGTCGGAGTCGGAGTCGGAGGTCGGATTCGACCTTCGACAAAGTCGGAGTCGGAGTCAGAGGTTGGGCCCTCTGACTCCGAAATTGTCGGTGCTCAGCCCTAATTTTCAATGCCCCAAACACGAAACTTTCCAACAAGTTATCAGAAGAAACAATTAATTAAAGAAGCATATTTTGAGATGGGTACTATTACAGGAATTATTGGCCTTTTAGGATGAGTTTTTTTTTTCCAGAGTAATTAGCAGACCTTTATATTAGTTTTTCTATTTTTGTAACTTAGAGCACTAATGAAGTGTCAAAAATGCGTAATTAAGTAGCTTAAGTGAGTAAATTATTTCATCACAGAAGAATTGAGCACTTAATTATGCATCACATTTAAGTAATGGAGCCAAATGGATTTTTTTCCAATATTTTGCACATAAAACACATAGAAACTGCAGCCATTGGCACTAGGAATAACTTGACATTATATTTGTGAGCCATCAAATCTACAGTTCCATCTTTACCCTTAAAATGATAAGCATTTACACTTATATGTTGCAGGGCATTTATGGAAGAGAAAGAAATCCCAACTGAATGGAATATTGCTGCTGAGTTAGAGGGTAGGGGCAAGTTTTGGACATGAGGCAGGAAGAAGAAGAATTAGTTAGGATATGGGGTGCTTAAAAAGGGCAGAGGGTGCAATGGTGGCCGGGAGGATGGAAAAAAGAGAAAAAATTCTTCTAGTGGAGAGGAGGTGAGAAGCAACAGCAAAGGGTTTTTCTCCCCACTTCTTTTTTGTTTGTTTTTGTTACTCTAAATTCCTAGACCCTATAATGCTTAGACAGAATCTTGATTCAAACATGTTAGGCTAAATTTCTAAGTCTAAGTCTACTGCTTGTTATAGATTGCTCATGAATTGTTACACTATACAGCCATGATCCTTATGAATGGGTTAGTGGTTAAGTAAAGAGGAGTTGAGCATTTTTCATTGACAATCTATGAATGGGTGAAACTTGAAGCTTACGTGTTCGAGTTTTTGTCTCTTAGGTTGATAGTTTATATTCTGCACAATATTTCTTTAGGATATTATGAATTTGTCATTTCTTCACTGTGTTTTCTTTTCCCTAAGATTTTTCCTCTCAGAAATGAAAAGCAGATTTTCAAACCAACCCAAAATTCGCATGTTCAGCCATAAAATTCTTCATATGTAATTAGTCACTTTCCATTCATGTTCACATTGCTAAAGATTCATCTTTTTATATACAACACTTCTCACATCATTTTACTCCAGTTTTTCTGACTTGCTCTCTTGAAAATAAAATTTAATATTTACATGAACTATATTATCCCTGTGAAATCGATCTTGGAACTCATCCATGTATTAATTTGAAAGCTTCTGCACTTGGAAGATTCAGCAGCTCATCAAGCACATATAAGACTAGAGTTGTAAATTTATATAATTTATTATGGCAACGATTAATAATTTTAATTTTAGCATAAGCAGCCCACGAGGAATAATTTATTCTATTAAGAGACAAGCAATATGGATTCTAAACTCTATAATTATATTTCATATTTTACAAAAATAAGTTTATCAATTTTAGTTGAAGTGATTGTATTTCCTAAAGCATAGAGTAATACTACATACAGTCGTGGAGTGCGTAAGCGCCGTGCAGTCACATTGAAAAAGAGTAGGGTCCACTATTAAAAAATTAATTTTTTTCATATGGGTCTCGTATTTATTCACTTTTTTTAAAATGATTGCACGAAATTTGCACACTCATGACTGCAACTATCATTTCTCTATAAGAATTTTGTTTTTGTTTTATTTTAGAAAAAAAAAATTATTCCATCATATAGTAAATCTTTTCAATAAACTAATGCAGTTTTCATTTTATTTATCTTCTCTTACGTTGTTGATTTGATTTCTATTATATTTCTCTCTCTTTGTTTTTTTATTTTGAAAACAGATGGAAGATAATTTTAGTGGCCATAGTATTGGTGGTACAACACCCAGTGATGTTGGTGGTTCTGGTTTGGTTTATATATCGTTAGACTTGGAGAAAAACACTAGTCCTTTAGTACCTTCCTCCATAGAGCCTATTAATCTCATTGACTCTAAAACCAATGCAATTATTGTTCGGGACTATATGGATACTATTATAATAATGGCACTTCATCCTTGATACATCACCTACGATTTTCTTGTCAAGACTCCCCCATTAGAGAGAAAACTCGTAGAAAGGATACAACACCATCACAATCAAGAGTTAAGATAGATGGTAAATATTTTTAGTCCTCAAGGATTAGGAAAATATGATCCTGAAAAAATAAGGGTGATGATTGTCAAGTATTTCATCTGGACATTAGAGCAAAACATGAATTATATGTGTAACATGTCACTTCATTGATTGAAATTGGGACTTAAACTAAAAAATCATTAAGTTTTGTCATATTCTTAATCGCAAGGGTGAGACCATTGATTGGGAGATTGACCGACTTTTTACAATCATTGTAAATAATGTCTCTTCTAATGTCATTGTTGATTATATGAGATAGAGCATAAAATATAAGGAGTTCACCATTATGGAAGGTGGGTTTCTGCACATGTGTGATGGTTTAAAAGATATATATGATACAGTAACCAATATTAGAAATGCAGTAAGGTTTGTGAAATCTTCACCGGCGAGACTTGTTATGTCTAGAAAAGTGATAAAAGGCTGAATATTGAGTGTGGAAAAATGATGCATCTAGATGCACCTACAAAATGTAACTCAACATACATAATGCAAAGTATTACTAAAAAGTATGAAAGAGCTTTTGTCTTATGATATGGAGGAGCCACAAATTTTGACCCCTAAGTTTGAGGATTGGCAAAAGCTTGGGTATTTATCAAGTTTCTCAAAGTATTTTATGATGCCACCTTGAAAATTCTCTCTTCATTGTACGGGATTTCAAATGTACTTTTCCAGCAACTTTGTACAATTGAGCACACTTTGAACAAAATGTATGAGAGTGATGATGATAAGTTTATGAGCATGACGTCTAATATGAAGGTTAAATTTGAGAAATATCGGGGGTGCATGCATAGGATGAACATGATTATTTATGTAGCTTTTGTCTTTCGCCCGTGATACAATATTAAGTCTATGGCATTTTGGTTGAAAAGGTGAAAAGGGATGAGTGTGGAGATAAAATTGAGGCCGAAGTGAGATTGCTCTTGAATCGTTTGATTGAGCAATACAATAAGTTTCATGGGCTAAGTAGTAGAAGAACAAATGTGGCCCAAGTAAATTTCAATTCTACTTAAATATTATTGGTGACACTTCGGACTCTGAAGAATTTGATACAGCATTGGGGCAATACTTTGAGGAGGAAAATAGTATGGTATTTGGTTTAGAGGTGGACAGGTATTTGTCGAATGTGATTGAACTAAAGACACTCAAGTTTGAGATTTTGACTTGGTGGAAGAAGAATTTGAATAGATATCCTATCATTGTGGAGATTGCACGTGATGTGTCGGTCATCCATATTTTAACTGTTGCATCCAAGTCTGCATTCTACACTGGTGGACATGTATTGGACCCATATGCTCATTGGTGCCGGAGACTGTGCAAGCTGTAATCTGTACTCAAAATTGCCTGAGAAAAAAACTAATTAATATTTGGGAGGTGGAGAAGTATGTATAAGGTATTGACAACAAAGCTAAATATTTTGAGAAAATATATTTACAACCGTGAATTGTGCAACCGCTGCGTAATCGCTTTGAAAAAAATGAATAAAACATGGGACCCACATGAAAAAAATTAATTTTTTAATATTAGACCCAATTTTTTTTCAAAACGATTACGCGATGGTTGTACATTTTACGGTTGTATGTAGAATTACTCAAATATTTTTACATGTTAATTTTGATTTTTGTTACTAATTAATCCATTTATCTTTATCTTCTCTCTTTTTCTTTTCTTCTTAAGGTAATCTTCCTCCTTCAACTGTTTTAATTTCTTAGGTTATAACCTCTTAGGTTCACAATTTCCCAACAAACTTCCTCATATTTTAACCGTTTGTTGCATAATACTTAATGCCACCAAACAGCAAAATGTTGGGGAGGATACGACTGTTGGACCTCGTATATATGTGTGTGTCGCCCCAAGTCCTTTTGTGGGTTCACAACAACGTAAAAGTGAATCAAAATACGTAAGAACTAGGGACTGGAGATAAAGGGGTAACTCACTCTTCATATCATCTTGTGAAAATGTAGTAACTTTTGATATCTGTGTTTTTCTATACCCATATTGTACTTCTTGTACTGGGGCCTTATCGCCACTAACCCATGTTAATCTCATCTGCACCACCACTATACTAGTGTTTTACTTCCTAAACAGACTTCATATATATATATATATATGACCTCGATGTTTGCTTTTTTGTGTAAATAATTAAGGGTGCTTCTACCGAGACAAATAGGGTGCATTCTTAGTTATTTTTTCTTAAACATTAAGAAATGTATTTCTTAATGTTCAAGGAAAAATAAACAAAAATGCACCAATCGGTGCAAAGCATCAGGAGACTTATCATTTCTCGTAAATAAATAGAAACCAAACAAGAGTTATATATGTGGAAAAATATATGTTGCTTACTGAGGTTCTGGTTAAATCTGTGATTTCTGTTATGATATTAATAACATGAAACCTCAAGGAACCAATACTGCAAGTGATTTTTACGCATTTTTCCATGTTTATATTCCTTGCTTCTTTATGCAGTTGAGGAAATTTGAATGGGATTGAAATTCTTTGAGATCAGCAGCTGAGGAAATTTGAAGATGGTTGTACTCATGGATAGGGATCATTGTGATGTAAAACTCATAGATTTGTTTCTTGAAAATTGATGTTTTGCATTGTTATATAAATAGTGTAATATGTAGTGTGTAGTCACTATAATAGATAGTGGTTTTTGCGGCAACTAGTTTTTGTCGCAAAAATAAAATTCTTGCTACTAAATACCTTTTGTGGCCAAAATATGTGGCCGAAGGGTTGTCGCATAATTTTCATCACAAAAGCTCATTGCTGTCTTCACATTTGTAGTTGTCGGAAAAGCTTACTTTTTCTGACAAAAAACTTTGTTGCAAATGTAAAGCTTACAAGTGTATTGTGTGTTGATGTCTATTATTATCTATTGTGTTCTATAAAAATTTGAAAGGATAACAACAAGTAAAAAAAAAAATGCTTATAAAAATATTCATTATATAAAGAATAATATGCATAAAGGCCTATTAAAATACTTTTTAAAAAGTGTGAAAAATATACAAATACAAAGGCCCTAGAAAAACCCATAAAAAAGTCCAAAATATATTTAAACTTGGATATCCGGTTACAACCCAGGTGATTCGAATATCTGAGTTTAAATCCTTGGCCCAAACTTGGATACCCGCTCGGGTTTTGACCAGACCTTACCCGACTGGATATCTGCCCGCTTTTCAAAACCCAAATACATATTTGGGTATTGTCGGGTCCCCGAATTTGTATCCAGATGCCCATCCCTAATTAGAAGATGAAAATTAATCTCTCTTTCCTCATATGCATGGTTAATAATCCCTCACTCGTAGCCTTCATATGTAAGGTAACAAGTTTTTTTTTTCTTCTTCTTCTTCTTCTTCTTCTTCTTCTTCCAACCAAGCTATAAATATATTTAACAGCTACATGATACAATAGTCAACAGGGTGGGAGACCCCTACATTCATCCCAAACCAACAAATATAACACAAGACATAAATAAAAAAAGAGGGATCTGAAGCCAATGATTTGAACCCCATCCATTTTCCACAAGAGAAGCCACTTGAAGCAATTTTGATACAGACCGAAAAGAGATTGTAATACTACGAGTGAAAGTCGAAGTGAAGTGATGTGTGCTGCATTTCGTTGGTCTGGACTAGCTGCCGAAGACTTCCACTACCTATTTCCCATGATCCCTGATTTGGGATAGCAAAAACATAGGAAGATATCAAACTGGATATGCACCAAATTGCCTGCGGAAGATCACCTAGGACTGTGGTGGCACGTGGAGGCCATGCACCACGCTAGGAGAGTGGAGGAGGGTCAGGTCTGCAGGATCCGAGGTCGCTGGCCCCGAAAATGCCACGAGTAGTGGCATCAAGCATTTCTTAGTGCGGCGGCGACTGATGTTCGTGAAATATCACGCGCCGCTCTGTTCAACATTCTTCTTCGGTCGTCTGAAAGATCGGAGGTTGGGGAGCCCTACGGTGTGGCGCATCGCTGTCTTAGGGGGTCAGAAGGTAATAGATTGGAGCTTCTCCTTGCTACGGATGGAAAACTGGAAAAAAAAATAGGTAAAATACAACCTAAATAATTTATGGACAAACCAAAAGGGAGGAGGGAGGGAGGAGCAGAAGCTCCATTCCCCCTCTGGTCTAAGAGGATGAGTTGTTTGGGTCTTTTGGTAGAGAGCAAAATTGCCTCAGAAGAGCAAAAAAGATAGTATCCTTTTTCTTTTATTTATTAATTGTAAGGTAACAAGTTTACTTGGAGAAAAAGGTTACCAAAGAGTTACGTAATTTGAAAACAAAGCGTATCCATATTTAAATGATTAAAGGTTTTATCATATACACGCTCATTATAAGTTTTTAACAAATAATTAGGAAATCATTTACATTGAAAACTAGTTAGGATACAAAGGCCAAAGTGTCTAATATTAATAAATTAAGGGGCTTTCTCAACTAATAATTAAGAACAAAGTCCTGAGAAATGGGAAATTGACGATCATGATCAGAGATCGCCGGGACCAACCATATATTAGTCAAGTTGAGATGATAAGAAATTAATACAGACCAACCATTTGAAGATCTTGTTGAGAACCTCTCATAGTTCATGTCTCTTTCTTTCTCTTAATTTCATTGTCCATGTTCTATATTCAACTATTTAATTTCATTAAAATAGAGGATATTTTTCTTTTTTAATTCAATTACAACCATATATATTTTCCAGGTAGACAAAGAGAAACCATGCCAGCAGCTTCCTTACTCAGCGTTTTGTTCTAACACGAAGAAGATCATCTTTTGAGAATATCTATCCTGATAATTTAGGCTTTTATTGGTTGCGCCTCGCAATTTATTTGGCTATATATAGGCGTTGGTACATACTAATAATGCATGTGTATTAATTTCGACATTGAGCATAGTTATATATGCTTGCTTCAATTCAGGAGAGAGAGAGAGAGCTAGAGAGAGATAAGAAATAACAGCTAGCCAGTACCAATAAATTCTCTCTCTCTCTCTCTCCACCATTAAGGATCGATCCTCCAGAAGTGTGTATAGACTATTAAATGACTCTTTATTCTATTCAATGCTTTTAATATCTCAATTTACAATAGACAGGATGAAGCAGAGAAACATATTGAAAGAAAATCTTAGAAAAAAAAAAGACAAAAGGAAAAAAAAAAATCATAGGCCAGTACCTTGTGTGACATTTTATTGACAAACAATATTATTAGTGAATAAGAGCTGCATACAAGAGTACATTCCAAGTATCAGGAACTCCGGCAAGGCACCAATGGCTGCAATCCATGACCTTGTGGCCATGTCCATAGTAGAATGACGGATGTCCATCTTTTCGTAGTTGTGATAGTGTTGTAACATTCAGCAAGTGGACCAGCCTCGACATGGTGCCTATTACTTTCTCAACCACCAGTTCTGCAGGATGTGGACCTCCTGGATAATTTGAACCAGGCACTGGTTGTGCTTGTCCCTCACATAGATTTGCATTTGACTGCCCCCAAAAACTTCCACTAATTCCATAAAAATATATATAAAACTTGTGAAAATTTATAATAATGCATGGGCGCGCAGTTCAAAACCATGTTTTCTGTTGTGACTAACAATCAAAACTACTCTCTAGTCTCTACTACTACTCGAGCTTGTATATATAGTTGAGATGTTGCATGTGTGCTGATCAACTTCACTGCTATATTAACAGAATGACTTTATAATTACTTATATTCACCGAAAAGAAAAACTAAAAATATTAATAAATAAGTAAGAATAACGATAGAAACACTATTTTTTTTTTTCTAGGAAGCTATCGATCTATTAGATCTTTCATGCATATTGGCCGTACGTGCATAGCATATAGGGGACTTACTTTGAATGATCTGGAGAAACGCCTTGGAAGAAGACCTTAGTTTTCAAAGGGTCCACGTTTGAGTCTACCCATTTAGCCCATGTGTTCAAACCTTTTTCGAATGCAACCAAGCGATCCATGTCTTTGTAAATCTTACTTCCTTCTCCAATAAAATCCCATCTGCAATAAACACATTCATCCAAGCATTATTTAGTTCTCGAGATAGCAAAGGGTACGTACTATATACATGCATGCAAGAAAATACGTACGGTTGTTTTCTTCCTGTATGAGTCCACCAATGCCATGAATTGAAGATCAATACGTCGTTTCCAGTCCATACCTTCGCACCTTCTTTAATCGAATCTAGTTTCAGAACTCGACCCATGCTTGTCCGGACAATATCGACGAGAAACGCGTGGCGGTAAAGCAATAGCTTAACATTGTATTCCTGTAAATTAAATTTTACGTACACTGAAATGAAGTGTATATATATATATATATGATCGTAATAAACTCTTAATTAATTAATTAAGTTGTAAGATAACGTTTCAGACGTCAGGGGATCTAAATGTTTAAATCTTTTCCAAAGATAGATTCTCTACGGAAGATAAGTACCACAAGCGCAAAACTTCTATATAAAGAGCATTAAGATCAAACGTCACACGCACCTCATTTACGCTAGTTCATATATATATATAGGGGCCGGGACGTCGTCTCGCTCAGTCTAAAACATTAATATAATGCGATGCCGATGGACGACGGCTCGATCATTGTTAATTTCTAAAATAAAGGAAAATAAATATATTGAAAAATTGATTTTGGTTATTAATATAATCAACATCAATGTTCAAGAAGATCAAAGGGCCTTGGAATTCTGTTCATTAATATTTGAACAAATTATAATCGATCGTAAGTGTGAACTATATTAATTTTCCTATTTTAACAGAGCATTATAAATCATCATATTCGGATTTCTTAAGCTGATTTCATCCAAATGATGCAAACCATGCATCCACTTTACCCACATATATGCATACAGATACAGACAGGTCGAAACCGACTATCCTTTTATGAAAAAAAAAAGTGGAGATCTCATCATTAACAGATTAAGATTTCCCACATGTTTTCTTTTATTTCCTTCTTAATTATATTAGTTTTGTCTCCATCCTATATATATATATATAATATTTCACCAGCCATTCGAAAGCAACAAATCTGGACATTTGCCCTAGCTAGCTAGAATGACTCCAAACACAACCAGAACATGCAGGACGTTTTCCAAATAATTAAAATAAAATTAAAACATAACAAAACTCTAGCCAAGCCACTATATAATATATATTTCCTGCTATAAGCGGCCAACCTCTGCATTGGCTCAAAATAATAACTATTATTACATTTCTTTTTTTAAAATTATGCATAAATTACTAAGATATAACTGGTGCAAGCCTGGCTCTAGCTAGCTAGGAAACTTGTTTTTATTATGAGTAATGTTAGATACAAATTCCAAATAAATAAATTCAACGCAAGTACTCCCGTCCTTGTAGAAAAGTAGATCCCACTAAAACAGAGTAGTTTTTTTTATATTTTTTTAAAGTCAAGTCCACTTTTTTGCAAAGGCATGCGCATGTACAAGATTTGTCTATTTGAGACTTGTATAAATTATTTTATTTTTATTTTTTTTGTTGCCTTTTTTCTTTGGCCTAAGTATAAGAAGCATATATGGTTGAGGCCAGACATGATATCCACCGACAAAAATGTACGTGCATGAATGAGTAAAACTGCTGCGAGGAAATGAATTGAATGATAATTAATAAATCTAACCGGGAAAGTGAATGTGGAGATATCTGATCCAAACGGCCTGGCTAAGGTGTATTTAGCTTCTGGTACAGCTGTATGAAGCATGCAATTGAGTGATAACCATTGGTTCAAGCTCAATGAGTCCCCAACAAAGATTATGCTCTTTCCTCTCAGCCTCCTCAACAACTCTCGACCATCGAATCTGCATCAACAATTAATCTGCATGTGATCAATTTTGTTTATATATATCTTATTTCTTCCTTATTTTGTTTTCTTTCGCTGCTAATAATTATTTGTGACGACTAAAGGGATGAAAGCAACTTAAGAACAGAATTATCTGTATTTTAAGAATTACGTATACGCCAGGGGATCTTTGTTTGATGCATGTGATCAGAATACAACTGTATTGGGACCGGCCAGCCTGTCGCATACCCAAATCAACTAGCAAGGAATTCTACAAATTTATTTGAGGTCATTTTCATTCATTTTCTGATCTGGGTTGCTTTTTACGTACAGAATTAAACGATTTTAGCAACCTAATACTTTGATCTTCTTTTAATAAAAAATGATGCCATCATTGCCGTGCATGAGATCACGAGCAATGCTAGGTACAGTTTCCAAATGGGGACTGCAATGCAAGCGTAGACTATTTTAACTTTAAAATTTTTTAAAATTACAAAATTATCCCTCCTAAAATTATGTTTTCTCTCATTTCATAATGTGTCTGCACATGCAGTCCCCACTTGAGGACTGCAAATAGAATTTCTCGTGTGTATATATATATATATTCGGAGGTCCTAATTAATTGGCTCCCTCAAAATTAATTTCTTGATCTGTCACCATCCATTGCTATCTCATGCACATATGCGTCGAGATCGAAAAAAAAAAAATCGGCCTTGTAAATTTCGACTAGCTAGTGGTATTAACGTCCAAGGGATCGATGTTAATTTTGGGAGGGGTTTTATTTCGGCATAGGATGGATTTCCATGAAATACCGGAAATTAGGAATTAATTAGAAATTATAACGTTGAAACTGCTTGGTCTAATATTAATACGTTCATCAATAAATATTATGAAATAATTTCCATATATATGATTCATTTAATTAGCCAAACCCGCATTAAGGTGATTGATGCACCAAGGAAAAAATCATTAATTAAGACTGTTCGATCCAGAAACGTCTTTATAAAGACTTGATTTACATATAATTTCCCCAACTTAATAATTAATTATATATATAGTTACAATATCTTTATTAAATTCGCAGCAAATCTAGATGTTTATTTCACAATTTTAAGTCCATCAACATTTTATTTGACAGTTTGGTCGTATAATATATCCTAGTGATCACGTAATTGATGCAATGCATGCACAAAGATTTGAGTGATAAAAATATTTCATATCCTAAAATAATTATCCTACTGATCATTTAAGATGTTTAAAGGATGCAGCATGCATGGAAGTTAACTTAAGTAAAATTCAAAAGAATATTCTAATCCTACCGAAAAATGATATAAATTAATAAAAGATCGAGGGCTTTAATTACACGATATATATATATATATATATATATATATATATATGCTTCTCAATCAACACTGCATACACACACAACTACATGATATTATATATTGCCCAACATGACTTTCATGTTCTGATTTCATTATATAGTATATATAATATACGTACTAGCTGTCTCTTTCATTTGAAATAGATCGTAAGTAAATGGTGCCAAACCTACCTTGTGTGGCACCGACATTTATGAGAAGAAAAAATGTCCAAAAATATAAACTTATAACAAAAATCTTATTCGTTGCAGAAGGCTGCAATGTTTCTCGATTAGCTTCCAGGCATCCGAGAAAGTGAATTCAAACAGTATTCCAGAAACTCGAACTTAATCAAAGAATGAAGAAATTAAAGAAAGCATATCGAGCAAAATCATCTCAGTGTGAAAGTGAAGTACTGTGTATAAAGCAAGCAAGCAAGCATATATATATGCAGCACCCTATAGAATTAGAAAGGAGAGAGACCGAGCGAAATAGAGGTACTAACCTTGGTAAATTGCAGCCATTAGGCTGCCATCTGTATTTGAGATATTGTTTGTCTGGACGCCCATTCTTTTGGCAATCGAATTCTTTCTCTATGAACGGACAGCTTGATGAATCATAGAGAGGATATGACTCATCACGAACCCAACTTCCTTTGTAAAAGTCACACACACAATTCCCTTTGTGCAAGAGAAATATGAGTAGCAGTACTGCTCCCACAAAATAAGATGCACCCATGAGAGATAGAGAGAGAGAGAGAGAGAGAGAGTTGGTGAAAGTCACAATGTATGCGAGTTTGATCAATTAAATATATAGAGGAAATGGGTGTGTACGTAGTACTAGTGTATATATGTTTTCTGTTGGCGCTACCAAGTGCTTGTCATGACTTTTTAAAAATGAACCATATAATAATTACACAAAATCATTTCGTGCTAAAAAAAACCTACGCATCGCTTTCTCACTTCTCTCTCTCTAAAACCAGACCGTCTCTTTCTAAAACCTCCCTCGTCCGAATCCAATTGGCGGAAGGGGAGCTTCGGCTCCTTCTTCCTCTTCCTCTTCTCCCTCTCCTTGCCGGCCCTTTGTCTCTAGTGGATTTGTTTGTGTTTTTGGTTTTTTTCTTTAAAATTTCGACCGTATAAGGGAGGGTAGCCTCACCTGCTGATCTTGCCGTCGACCGGATTGGAAGCCATTTGGAGCGGCGCATTGCACCGACGCGCGGTTTAAAGGAAACATGTGGGACACTCAACCATCGCGTTTCATCTTCCGTCGACGCCGTGCATGGCAGCTCAGGGTCCAGTGACTCAGGCAATGTCTTGACTGACCAATCGGCGCCTTCCCAGTGTGGCGCGTGTATGACACGCGCCACCGCTACCTGCCCTCTTGTTTTCCCGATTATGTTTTGTTGGTGTTGTTTGGTGCTTTCCGTTTTCTGTATTTCCGACTTTATGTCGGTGTGTTTTTGTTGATTTTATTTGTAAGAAAAATAAAGTGAAATAGACTATTAGATTTATGTTCATAGTAGTGTTTGGTTCCTCCCTCCTCTGGTTAGGAGGATGAGTGTAGTCAACGGCGGATGTACCATGGGGCAGGGGGGCCATGGCCCCCCCAAAATTTGAAAAAAAAAATATGTATTAGTTTTTTATATTATTTTTTTATGATTTAATAGGATTATATTATCTCATATTGTGTTGGTCCCCTCTCTAAAAAATTATCTTGGTCCCTCTACAAAATTATTTTGATTTTATAAATTATTTTGACTCATAAATAGAATAAAAAATATTTTATTATAGTTTTAACTTTGTTCAGCCCCCCTACAACAATTTTATGGTTTCGCCACTGGGTGTAGTGTTTACTTCTCCTCCTTTGGAGGATAGAGTTTGGATGCGAGTTGGTTCTATCTCTGTTTTATACAGAGATTGATACTCTCTCTTTTGAGAGCTTTTAAAGTTCAGACAATGCCATCGCAAAGATGTGTACGGGGAGTTTACAACAGGAATTTAGATTGACTTGTAATTTTGAATAACAGATGTAACTTCCTTATGGAATGAAATGATATATGCCTATTTCCTATAAAAAAAAAAACCATATATATATATATATATATATTATATCAATCGATTCCCGGAATATTCATTTGGAAATAAATAGCATAAAAAACCGTGTGTGCCTTTCACTTGTACTACTAGTACTAAATCTTAGATGGTAATTAATTTGTAAGAGTAACACTAGTTGCGTACCATGTATCGTCTATATATATATATATATATATATATATATATATATATATATATCCTACTTCCATCTTATTATGTGAAATTTGACACTTTAAGTGTAGCACATAGAATTCTTCCTTTGTAAATTGCCTCAACCGCAAATTCTTTTTAATCACTTTACGAGCACAAATTATTTTTTTTTTAAAGAAGAACTTTGGGTGTAAATTGTTCAATAGTGCATTTGATTGTTCCCCTATATATATATATATGTTAGGTACAGGTGGGTAGCACCGTACCCCAACCCCTGGTTCCGCTCTAACATTGTGACATAGGGCTGTACAAAAAACCGATAAACCGACCTAGACCGACTAAGACCGGCCGCCGGAGCTCGGAACCGGCCGAAACCGGTGAAGAACCGGTCGGCGTGCGGCACAAAATACTATAAACCGATATCGGCCGGTTCGGCGTTGATTCGAACCTAGTTCAAACTGCTGAATCGGCCGATTAAAGAAATGTTATTTTTTTTTTATATATTCTGTATTCAAAACGACGCCGTTCCGCTTAAGTTTAAGTGGAACGGCGTCGTTTTAAGTCTGTAGTTGTGTTTCAACATAACTAAAACGACGCCGTTTGGTATTAAACCAAACGGCGTCATTTTATTCATAACGTATTAAAAAAAATTTAAGTAGAACGACGCCATTTGGTTTAGACCAAACGGCGTCGTTTTGAAATTAGGTCGTCTTCTTCCTCGGGCGTCTTCTTCCCAGTGACGCATCGCATTTTTCATCCCCTTTCTCTCTCCTCTGCGACACTCTCTCTCTCTCTACTCTCTCAGACGAAACTCGCTGATGAACCGACCATGAACCGCCAGAGAATTGCCGGTGTCGAGACTGCCGGTGTTTTTCTCCCCATCGATCGATTTCGGCCGGTTTCGTCCCCCAAAAATAAACTATCGGTCGGCGTCGATTTTACCCCAAAACCGCGTCGATACAGTCGGTTTTCACCCCTATTGTGACATTCTGCATCTGCCAAACGGATGGGTAGGTTTTTCAGCTCATCATCCCCATCTCAGTGATCCAAATCGCAAATCCAATCATCCAAGCTCCAAATGTCCTCGTCCAAACGTAAATAAAAAAAATCGCACCGATCTAAACAAAAAAAACAAAACAAAATCAAATCGCACCGAACTAAAAAAAAAATAAAAAATCAAGCATTGGCCACAAATAATGTGGCACCCTTGATCCCCACTCATATTTTGGCGGAAGTCATGATGCCCCCTAGCGCACTGTGAAAGCAAGAGTATGCATGCAATATAATAGTGTGCAGTTAATTCACGATAGTAAAATAAAAGGACAGTCAGGAATTCTATCCGTATCAGAATTTAAAGTTACATCACCAAACTAAATCCATAAACCACCGATCTTCCAAACTTTGGCATTTAAATAATTCAGCCATCCAGTTTAAAAATTAAACCAACTAATAACACTTAACAGAGGGGAAAAAGGGCCCCCAAGTCCACTCATCAGGCATAACCGAACCTCCAAGCTCATAAACGTCCTCTACCTCAAAGTCTATGGTTCTGCAAAGAGGAACCGGAAGTGGGAACACCACAATGATGCAAAATCTCATGTAGGGACGGTGGGTGGGACGATGGAGAAGGGACCAAGCCTTACAATGCATGGCACGAAATGGGTTGGAGCACAGAGGCAGTGCACTGGCGCACGATCGAAAATCACAGAACAGAGAGAGATGGGCAGCATGGATTAAACAATTGTCGGAAGGTGCAGAGAGAGTCGAGCATCACTTGACGTGTGGAGGCGAACTTGAGGTGGGCATGGGTGGCACTGCAGGGTCATGCGTTGCATAGGAAGAGGGTACGACGCGCGGAGAGGAAGGGAGGGAGGAAGAGAGAAGGAAAGAAGAAAATTAGGCCATTCGGCCCTCGGACATCAAACGATGTCATTTTCAAGGGGGTGACGGGCTGGACTTTAGATTCACAACATGGACTTCTACACGGGCCAAGCCCACAACACAACCACACACTCAATAACACTTGGAGAAATCAGACCATGGGCTTCACAAATAAGGAACAAAGATCTTTGTGCAACTCTCTCATTCTCTAACTCGAGACTGGAGACCGTTGTGGCCACAAACAAAGCTCTCTGATGGCGACAAGAGACCCTTGTTGGTCTCTGGTTCACGACCAAAGCTTCAAAGACCGACCATGAGAGAAGAAGACAAAAGTGCAAGAAGAAGAGGAAGAAGAAAAAGACATGAAGTCAAAAGTGTAATACCATGTAGGTTATAAGTTCATAAATTAAAATCTAAATCTTCATATTAAATATCATTTTAAAACTTAGAAAATATATAGGTATATAATAATATATTCATTTACCCTATAATCTTTAATTCCTAGAAAACTTGTTGTCGTTCTTTTTCATAAAAAGCCACGTCGAAAGTTGAAGCTTGGACTTGGAATGAAGTCAAAAATTTCCAAGCATAAAGACTGAGCATTAAGGCACAAGAAAGGTCCGATTTTACTTGCTTGGGATGACCGAGCATGCTACTTGGCATAGTTGTTCGCAATGACCGACTATAATACGCAACTTGCTTGCTCGGCACCCATGCTTAGTAGACTTGTTCGGAAGATAACAAGAGATCGAGCATTAGGGCAAAAGAAAAGTCTGAGGATAAGTGCTCGGAATGACAACATACTTGCTTAGCTTGACTAAGCATACTGCTTGACACACTTGCTCGGAAGCGCTGAGCATACTCATCAGGGATCTTGAGCAACCTGCTAAAAAAACAAAGATGGTTATCAAACAAGAATTGTGATTGTGGATAAGGGATCACATGAAGTCTGAGAGGGAATAACCAAAACTGTGATGACAAGACTCCAGCTAGACCTAGGGTGTTAGAGTAAGCACTAGGATAACATGGGTTTTAACCCTTAAATAAATTTAATTTACTTTAGTGGTAAGAACCCAATCATTATAAATAGGGGGATCAGTGGTAACTTACAGTGAAAAGAAAGTGCAAAGAGTGGAAGTGAAAGGCAAGGTTACCAACAAGGGTAAGAGTGAAAGGTAGGGAATAGGCAAGCAAGTGGAAAGTGAGAGTGCCAAGCGAGCATACATTAAGTAGGCGAGATTGGACAAGATAGAAAATGAATGGGGACCATCAGCGAGGAAAACAAAGTGAAAGGAACTAGTGAAATAATGTTAAATATTTTAACATGAATATTAATAATTGAATCTTTGATTTTCTATGATCCACAATAATAAAAACAACAATAATTAAATATGTACTTTTCTCCATTTGTTTGATGAAGAAATTAATCTGACTATGAGAAAAGGATCAACCTAACAACTTAGCTTCATAAGTGTCTCACGATGGCTAGAGGCACAATGATGTTATAGGTGAGAACTCTTAACCCCTTAGTACTATTTATAGACTTCTGGCCATCGAGAAATCTAAGACTTTGTATTTGACTGTGATTAGAGATATAAAGTTATCTTATCTCTTAAGAGTACTTTTTCTTATCCCATTATAACTCATCTATTAACTGATAAGTTTTGAGCTATTCCAAACTCTATCAAGATGGGTGTGTGGGACATCGAGTTTAAATAAAACTCTTACATTCTCCCACTTGGTCCATATGCCCATAAAATAATATTTTCCGATCATGGGTTTATTACAGGAAATTAACCATACTGCGCAAATTCATTTCCTAAAACCTTTCACAGCTCAAAATACATTTCATGAGTTCCGTAATATCAATGTCAAACCAGCTACTAATGCGAGTCATGGTGGTCCTCTATTATATAATCAACAAATTCCATTCTATGTACCATAACACTAGTAACTTTATTTAACATGATCTTTAATTGAGATAATTAAGGCTAATACTATAATGCCTTGGGTTCCAACTTATGTCTATTGTAGACATTATCCTGTCATCATTCATCCACACTATTTAATGTGCATATAAAATGGAAAGACAAGAAAACAGGAAAAAATAAACAACCATAATAGATATCATTAAGTGTCTAAATAGAATTCAAAACATCTATGAGCTCATTAACATCTTCATATGATAAGACCCATTCTATCAACATGTTCTTTAAACTGCTTCGCTACCAGACCCTTTATCAATGGGTCTGCTATCATAAGCATAGTAGTAATATGTTCTATGGACACTGTTTGTTTATGTACTTCCTCCTTAACGTTTAGGTATTTGAGCTTCAAGTGCTTACCACCTTTAGAATACCTATCATTACTAGAGAAAATACAACAGAGGAATTATCACAATAAATTCTCAGTGGCCTGACAATAGAGTCGACAACTCCAAGCCCTGAGATAAAGTTCATCGGCCATAAACCATGCACTGTGGCCTCAAAGCACGCCACAAACTCAGCCTCCATTGTAGATGAAGCAATGATTTTTTGCTTCATATTTCTCCATGAGATCGCTCCACCAGCCAACAGGAAAACATAACCTGAAGTGGATTTCCTACTATCAGAGCAACCAGCAAAATCAGAGTCTGGGTACCAGTTACCTCCAACTGTCAGTTCTTCTGAAGGTAAGCTGGTAATCCTTAGTTCCTTGTAGGTATCGCAATATCCTCTTAGCTACTTTCCAATGAGATATCCCTGGGTTACTTTTGTAACACCCCGTATTTTAGTGTATTTTTACTGAAGGAATTATTTTTATGGATTCAAAATTTTATTCTCTTATTTTAAAATTATTGGATTTTTAATTGGGTTATTTTTATAATTTTTAGTTTACGAAAATTATTTTCGAAGTGCTTTCTTTAAATTAATTATTGTTATGTGTTTAAATTTCTTCTCGAATTAAATTAACTTATTATTGGGTTTAATTATTTATTTTCATGTTAATCACTGTGTTTGAAATATTTTATTTTACTAGCTGTTTTAAAATCGTTTTCGTTGGATCATTTTCGTGACCCAAGTTATGAGGATTGGACCTCATTTCTTTTCCCTCTATTTTTCTTTTTCTTTTTCTTTTTCTTCTTCTCTTTTCTTTTTCTTTTTCTTTTTCTCCTCCCTGGTTTCCCTTCCCGCGCGCGACACACTCTCTCTCTCTCTCGCCGTGCATTCGTCTCTCCCCCAGCCCGCCGCCGTGCGCCGGCGGTGGTCTACACCGCCCGGCTCCTCCGCTCCCCCTGCCGTCGGTGATCACCCCCTCCATTTCCAGCTCCTCCATCGCCGTCTTTAGCCACCACGAGCCTTTCCAAGCAGCGGCGTTCTTTGAGCTCGCGCGCCGCCGTCGCGCCACCACCGGCCACCATCTCTTCACCACTTCATCCCCGACCTATGGCTATTCATTGGACTCAACCCCACCTCCGATCCATCACCGGTGAAGCACATTCATCAACATTTTCGTTTTGGATATTTTTGGCCTTAAAACACCTCTTGCGCCGCCACCCACGGCCAACCACCTCCACCACTAGCTTCACCGACCTCCCTAGGCCCTACCCTATCATTTTTGGGTCTTTGTCTGCCTCTGTTGAAAAGTGGGTATCTGTGACCCACGGCCACAGTGTATTTTACACTGTTCTGTAGGTGTTTATCCACTTCTTGCAGCTTCGTGATCCTTCGAAAATTGCTATATTGCACTGTAAGTATTTTCCAAAGAATTCTTGTGAATTTAATGTATTTTTGCACTAACGCATTTCACCGTATTTGAACTGTTGATTGGTTTTGCCGGACTGAGTCTGAGGAGTACGGGGGTCGGATAGATTTGTGATTGGAGTTGTTTGGTTGGTTTGGTTGAATTGGTTATTGGTTGTTGATGAGTTGTTTGACTGGATTTGATGGGACTGGTTATTGATGGACGTTGGATTGGTATTGGTACATGTGCATTTCATTATTTCACGCATGATCGTGTTTGTAAAGAAAACTGGGTTTTCGTGTATTGCATTCATGCTCATGTGTGATTTGGAAAGTTATGATTTTATGTGAGAATATTTTTGGGTGCGTGTGTATCACGACCCCAAGCCGATATGGGGCATTATCTTGGTGGAGCTCCTCTGGTTACTCGGGAGCAGAATAAACTGAGTAACGTCCCCTGGATTGTCACCAGGCGACAATGGGATCGGACGAGAGATTCGTGCCGACTTCGTGGTCCTTCTGCTGGCGGGGACCAGAGGATGTCTGGCCACGTACGCGCTGGGCGCGGAACTGGGCATCGCTTGTTGCGTAGTGGGTGCTTGGCCACAAACGCGCTGGGCGCGGAACTGAGCATCGCTACGAAGCCAGGACGTGCGGATGGTCCCTAGGGGAGGCCATGGTGCATAGGGTAATAACGGATTAATTGGCTATTTTCTGGGAAAATAGTGTGTGTTGGATTTTGTGTAAATCATTTTTCTGGGAAAATGTTTTACGGATTATTTTTGGGCCAAATGAGATTTTGGAGTGTGTTGGAAAATTATCATTTTCGGAGAAAATGATGTTTGAGGAAAAATGCATATTTCATCATATGCATACATGTTGGTTGCATTAAATGCATTTTATTCCTGAGGATTATTTGGATTATACTTACCTGCGGTACCATTTTGTGGTAACACAGATTTTGATGCAGATGAGGAGGAGGAGGGCGAGCCTGAGGAGATGGCTCCGCCCGAGGAGTGATCTGGGATCACTGGCTTTGTTATTTTATTTTACTCATTTGTATTTTGGGGCGTGTTAAACTTTATTTTGGGATGACTGTATAACTGCTTTTAAACTTCTACTGATATTTAAATTGTATTTTAAATTCTGGTACTTAGTAAACTTAATTATCCGCTGCATTTTTATTGTACACTATTGCATGTACACATACTTGGCACTTTCGTTGGGATGCGTGACCGTGTTGTCACCATCCTGGCGTCTCGATCCCCGTATTTTTTTATAAGGGGGATTGGGGGCGCCTCAACTTTGGTAGCGCCCAAGCATGCCAACTGCAAAACTAATGTCTGGCCTCGTGCAAATCTGTGCATATATCAAGCTCCCCACAGCCGAAGCATAGGGAATTTTTTCCATCTCTTTATGCTCCTACTCAGTTTTAGGACATTGTGATAGGCTAAACTTATCACCTTTTGATATTGGAGTGTCCAGTGATAAACAACTTTTCATGCCAAATTCCTCAAGAACTCTTTCTATGTAACTTTTATGACAGAATCCCAACAGTCCTTGCTTTCGATCTTGACGGATTTCGATTTCAATCACAAATGATGCCTCACCCATATCTTTTATTTCAAAGTTCTTAGAGAGAAAACACTTGGTTTTATAAAGTAAGCCAAGATCACTACTAGCTAACAAGATATCATCAACATACAGGATCAAAATTATGAACTTACTCCCACTGACCTTTAGGTATATACATTGATCAACTTACTTACAACTTATGCTCTAGTCATCTGGTCCCTTTGGACTCTAGTTATCTGGTCCCAGTATTTAGTTATTTACTTAATTTTATTTACTTACTTGCATTATCACTCCAGTTATTTGGTCTTAGTTGGTCCTCCGACTCCAGCTATTTGGTCCCTTTGAACTCCAGTCATCTGATCACTACTTTCTTTCTTGTCACTTCTTCTTATTGTCGCTACTTTCTACTTACTTCTTACTTACTTGCTCCCAGCCCTCCACTTATATATATATACTTGCTGAGGTGAAGGCGATTAAACATGCCTATAAATATTAAATAGGGAAAGATGCATAAGCAATCGAGTGAGTGTGAGAGAGAGAATTACAATGTGTGGCACAAAGCAAACAGGTGATTGGAGAGAAGAAAGAAAGAGGGAGGGAGGAGGTGACAATGAAGAGAAAATGAGAGAATGTGAAGGCAAGAGTGAGAGCAAAAGGAAGAAGGAGAGAGTGCAAGAGGAAAGAGAAGAAAAGAAAAAGAAAGAAAGAGGAAAGCGACGCCGCAGAGGAAAGAAATGGAGAAAAATAAAGAATAAAAGGATTGGAAAAATATCGTCACTTGTGTAAGTGAGAACTGTGCCAGTTTTATGAATTGGAAATGATGCATCCACCGAGGATGCACCTCGACAAAAGTTACTAATTATCTCTTCTTCTTTTTTACTTAATTGTTAAGGAAGTGTTTTTAAATAAGTTTGTAAATTTTTTCTTTATTTTTTAAATTTTTAAAGGGGTTTAAAAATGATTGAAATAAACACAAAATAAAAAAATGCATTTTTCACTTCTCGATGGCCAGGAATCCTCGAGGTTCGCTCTAGCTAGTAGCACTCTTTATGAACAAGCATGTTGATTATTTGTTTATTATATTATGGATCTGACTAACAATTTATTTATTGATTTCTGTTTTGGATTCATGACTAATTGTTTGAACAAGATTTGCTTCTTGATATTTAATTTATTATTACTTGTCATTCTGGCATCTCTATATTATTTATTCAAATAACTGAAAATGATTAAAATTGAGAGATGATTTTTAAGAGTGAGATGAAAAATATAGGATTGGCAAGCATTGTTACTCTCTAGTGTGCTCACTAAGGTTGGTGAACACTAGTCTTTGCTCGCCTTGATGCAAGTCAGTGGCGGAACTAGGAATTTGTTGTAGAGAGGCCGAACAAAACTAAAATTATAATAAAATACTTTTTTTATTTTATTTCTAGATCAAAATAATCTGTAAGATCAAAATAATTTTGTAGAATGAGCTAACATAATTTTTTAGAAAAAAGACTATCACAAGATAAGATTAATATAATCCTATTAACTTATCTAAAATCATTTCATCTCATCTCATCTTACTATCCAAACGAGCCCTTAATTAATGTCTCAATTAATTTACAATAGAAATGTTGAAATGGTGGAGCTTCCGATCTTATCAGTGAAATGATTTTTGTCCAGTTAACAAAAGATATTTCGTGTTCTCCAGCTAAAATAAAGCAAAAAAACCAGAATCAAGGAAGGCAAACATCATGAAAGAAAATCTTGGAAGAAAAGAAGACAAAAAGGAAAAAGAAAAAAAAAATCACAGGGGTCATGTGAGATTTATTTATTAATGCGTCAAAGATTCCACAATTATTGATATTTTCTCAAAAAACAACATTATTGGTGGGCAAAAATAGTGAATGTCCTAATTCTGAATAAGAGCTGCATATAAGAGTTGATTCCATGTATCAGGTACCCCAGCTAGGCACCAATGGGTGCAATCCATGAGCCTGTGAGCGCGGCCGTGCCCATGGTAGAATGACGGATGTCCATCTTTACGTAGCTGTGATAGGGTTGTAACCTTGAGCAAGTGGACTGGCCTTGAGATAGTCCTTATCACTTTCTCTGCCACTACCTCTGCAGGATGTGGACCTCCTGGATAATTTGAACCAGCCACCGGTTGTGCTTGTCCTTCACATTGATTTGCACTTGCTTCCCCCCAAAAGCTTCCACTGATTCCATAAAACATACAAAATTCAAAACATATTCGACCATCAGCTTCACAGAGTCACCAGTGAATGTTTTCTTCTCCCATTTCGCTTCCCAACATTTCATTGCTTAGTGTTATTTTTTTGTAGTTTTTTTTCTTTACTTTTTCTATTGCCTCTGTTCTAGATTTTACTAGTGTTATTTTTTTTGTCTTCTACTAAAAATGACTTTATTTCAGCCTTGAGCCTAATTTTTTTTTTTTTTCATAGAACTGAAAAATTGAGAAGAAAAATCATTACTAAGAGAAGAAAAAGAAGATGTTCGAGTCAAAAAAGCAAGAGAAAAACCCAGGGATTAGGCATGCCGCCTCTGGCTTTTTTGTTCCAACCGAGAGAAAAAAAAAAAACAAGAGATTAGGGCCTAAAAGATGGGAGAAGACGTGTAGGGCAAGAGTTGTCAAAAAGCAATTAGGTGTTTTAATCCGCTATTATTAGAATTACTTATTCCCTCAAGAAAATGGAAAATGTTAATAAATTGAGTAGAAATAACGAGAGAATCATTTTCGTTTTGGAGGAAGTAGGGGTGTAAAAGAAAATGGAAAAATCAGTTGAATTGGATCGGACTGGACTGGTTTGTCAGCGGTCCGGTATAGTACCGATTTTCATATTTTGAAAGTTTAAAATGAACCGGTCCGATATATATTTATAATTTTTTATATTATATTATATACTAAATTACTAATTAATATAACATGAAATTTTAATTTTATTATTCAAATTTATTAATCTTATAATATAAAAATAATATAACATCAAATTTTAATCTTAAACATAAACATTAATATTGAATTATTAATATAAACTTACTTTTGATATATACATATATATATATATATATAGATATAGATATCAATGATAAATATATTTTTGACATAATAAATTATAGTATATTTATATATATATTCTTTTTATAAATACATTTTTACAAATTTGATCTTATATACTCATATAAAAGTCAAAAACTTAGATAAACTATAGTTATATTCAATTCTATACTAGTATGTGTTAATTATTATAAAATAATATATTTATAAAATAATATAAATAGATTAATAGTTTTGTATATATAAACATCATATTTTTACTAACATAGATAATTCGTAAAATAAAAAAAAAGGGACCGAAAATAGAAAAACTTAAAGTTTCAGTTTTGATAGTGAATCGGTTCGGTATCAATTCTTAAATTTTTAAAATCGGTATATATATATTGGTTCGGTTTTAAAATATATATAAAATCAGATGGAACCGAATTCGTTACACCCCTAAGAGGTAGCTATATATATTCTACAGGGTACTTACTTTGAATGATCTGGAGAAACACCTTGAAAGAAGACCTTGGTTTTCAGAGGGTCCAAATTTGAGTCAACCCATTTAGCCCATGTTTTCAACCCTTTCTCGAATGCAACCAAACGATCCATATCTTTGTAAGTCTTACTTCCTTCTTCAATAAAATCCCATCTGCAACAGTTTGATCTAAAACTAATTACTCAAGCAAAATAGAGCACTAATATTGCATGCATGCACGAAACATATATAAATTAAAAAAATAGTACGTCTTAATTAAATGTATTGATAAATATTATAGGGCTCCTAGCCAGCTAGATCTAGCTACGTACCGTTGTTTTCTTCCTGTACGAGTCCACCAATGCCATGAATTGAAAATCAGTACGTCGTTTCCGGTCCATACCTTGGCGCCTTCATCGACTGAGTCCAGTTTAAGAACCCTCCCAACGCTTTCCCGTACAATATCGACTATAAGTGCGTGGCGGTAAAGGGACAGCTTAACATTGTATTCCTGTGAATTAATGTAGTATATATGATGATGAATTCTCAGTAATTTTAATTTCCTCCTTAACGTGCTTATTAAAAAATTTTATAAATATATATTTAAAATAAAATAAGACTGAAAAAATACAAAAAGATGAAAAATATAAATTAAGAGTATTAATTCTACATACAACCGTAAAATGCGTAAATGCCACGCAATTACTTTGAAAATAAGGGGTTCATTATTAAAAAATTAATTTTTTCATGTGGATCCCATCTTTTTATCATTTTTTTTTAAAATAATTACGCGGCAGTTGCACAATTCCCAATTACAAATATTTTTTCTCATAAATTAAATTTTATATTCCTTCTATCTTTTTTTTATTTTTTTATTTTTTAAGTTTTGTTAGGTGACACTACATTATAATGTCACATCAAAAAAATAAAATAAATAATAAAAACTAGGGTACCATTTCTTCCTTTTCCAATTCACCCATTTCTATATTTAACGGATGTAACACATTATAACCACTAGTTTTTTTATTTTATTATAATTTTTTTTACTTCGAAACGGTGTGGCGACCTTTATCAAAGTTAATAAGATATATTGCTCCGTGTACTCTATCAAGTGACATGGGTACTCAATTACTTGATTTCATATATATAGAGTACCCGTGTCACTCAGTCTAAATTAAGATTATATGATGCCGATGGATCGATGGGTTTATTTAGACACATATTCTAATTGTTATTACCAAAATTTGTATTACGTTGTTTATTGGTCATTGGTAAGTAGACTCAACATTGTTTCTAATATAAAAGAAAATAAATTTATTGATAAAAAGTTTTCGTTATTATTAGAATTAGGGGTGTTCAACCGGATCCGGATCCTAAAATCCAGGTGGTTATCTGCCCGGATTAATCCGGATTTAATCCGGGCGGATAACCGGATTCAATCCAGATATCCGGATTGTAACTGGATATCCGGATTTAATCCGGATATCCGGATTGTAACCGGATATCCGGATTGTAACCGGATATCCGGATTTAATCCGGATATCCGGATTTAATTAATGTTTTATTTTTTTTTTTAAAAAAAGACTTTAAAACTTGAAAAAAAAAATTCCGAGATTAAGCGACGGGGCGGTTTTTTTAATTTTTAAATGACCCGGTTACGGATAACCGGGTCATAGAATCGGATCTGGATTCTTCTCACCCGCCCGGGTGTAATCCGGGCGGATAACCGCCCGGATGCACCCGGATTTTCGGGTTTCGGACCGGATCCAGAAAAAAAAGGGGACCGGTTGAACACCCTTAATTAGAATCAACCTCAAAATGAAAACAAAGCCTTAGAATTATCTCCAATACATTGAAAGAAAGATGTTTAATTAGGCGTGCTACCCAACCCATAATATCAATGGGTAGCAATATTGCCTCTCCGCCGCCACCTTGGCAAGGTGGAAAATCTCCACCCCGCTCCTATCCTCGCTCAACCACCTAACCTCCCGTCCCCTATAGACGGAAGGGCAAATTTTTCATCCCCAACAATCTGACCTCCAGATTCCAAACCCCAAATTCGCAAATACAACACAAAAATGCATATCCAAAGCTTAAAATTACAAGCCCAATCTACACAAATATATAGATCTGAACAAAAATACACATATCCAAAAGATATATAAGTGTAATACCCGATTGATTAATTAAGCTTAATAAATAAGATCCTATTAAACAACTTGATTATAATCTAGATCTACATCTTAAATATCATTTTAAAACTAATAACATATATATAGATAAATAATCGTTAGTCTATAAATTTTAGTTGTTGGAACTTAGTACCTTTATTTTTATGTATAAAATACCACTTTGAAACTCGGGTTTAAGGAATGCTTAGAGACCCGAGCATAATAGCCGGAAAAAGTTGAGCATACTAGGCTATATTGTAAGTATGGGTGTAAATTGGTCCGGTCCGATCAAGAAAAGATGGAGGCGTGGGCTGGAAAGAAAAAAATTGTTAGGGTAGAATTAGGGTTTTTTTGAAGTATACATGTGACCCCGATGGATAGGTAAAAACTTCCTAGGAAGGCGGGTATCCCACTTGAGCCTTGCTCTAGTGTTTTAATTAGGTCATCCACCCCTGTCCTTGGGGCAGGTGACCCTCCATCCACCTGTAGGTTCAATAAATATTAATGCTCGATTTGGATTCAAGAATCACTCCAACTCAACTCATCTCATCTCATCTCATCATTACAATTTTTTTAATTTTTCACACAAAATATAATAAACAATTTAACTTTTTCAAATATCAAAATAATAATAATATTAAAAAATAATATTCTAATAATATTTTATTCAACTTTCATCTAAAACCATTTCATCTCTTCTCATCTCACTATCCAAACCACACCAAATTAATGCATGTTGGCAGCTTAGATTTAGTATTTCAAAGACCAATCATTGCAATTGGCAATTGCCTATTGGTACAATATAGATTGTAATCATGAAGAAGATGCAAGTGCGGGGTAAGTCTCTAGCCTAACATTCCTGATTTCTTTGCAATACTCGAATAAATCATGATATATAGCTGAAGGCGTGCACCCTTGTCCTAATATTTTCACTTGTTCAGATTTTTCAAATTGATCTCATCAAACTTGTAATGCTGCTATGCAAACCTACCTTCGGGTTTATTCACATGCATAGAGAAACAGAGTACAACCCGTGCGACTCTCCTTTTATAAAGGAAGTAAATATTTATAAATTCATGATTACTATCAAATTTAGAATTTCCACATGTTTTCTTTTATTCTCATTAACTTATTAAACACCCTATACATAATTCTCGCAGTATTATGGCTTACAAATTGTACTGATATGCATGGACATATAATCTAGTTCGTCAGCCATTCCAAAGCAACAAATTTAGACATATGCTCCAATAGAGTAATGTTACATACAGTCGTATAATGTGTAAGCGTCGCGTAATCACTTTGAAAAAGTATAGGGTCTACTATTAAAAAATTAGTTTTTTTTTTCAAGTGGATCCGTATTTACTTACTTCTTTCAAAGCGATTGTGCCGCGCTTACGCACTACGCGACTGCAAATATCATTTCTTGCTCTAATATGACTCCAAATACAACAACCAAAATTACACGATTTGTTTTTTCAATAATTATCAAAAACATTACCGGCAGTACTATAATTTTCTACTATATATATAATAAGCGAACCTCTGCATTTTGGCACAAAACAATTAACTATTAATATTACTTGTTGTGTTGAATTATACAGGAACTAAGATATATCACTACAACATATATGGTTTTTGGCAGCGACTAATATGGCGCTGCAACAGAATCGATAATAATGAGAATTTTGTTGCAAAATGATGACACATGATTTTTACGGTGATCTAAAAGCTGCCACAAAAAGGTGTTGTTTTTGTTTTTGCAATCGGATGGCGGAACGTTCATTGTCGTTTATATGCTAATTCCAAACTAGAAATGGTTGGCTTAAAAAATATGCACCGACAGAAATATATATGTATATATATATATATATATATATGTAGGAAAAGCGATCGAGAAGATGAGGTTAGAAAATGATAATTAATAAATCTAACCGGGAAAGTGAATGTGGAGATATCTGATCCAAAAGCCCTGAGTAAGGTGTAGTTAGCCTCTGGTACAGCTGTATGAAGCATGCAATTGAGTGACATCCATTGGTTCATGCTCAACGAGTCCCCCACAAAGACTACGCTCTTCCCTCTCAGCCTCTTCAACAACTCTCGACCATCGAATCTACATCAACAAATTAATTTGCATGTGAACCATTTTTTTTCTTTTTGTCTTATTTCTTTCTTTCTTTCTTTCTTTCTTTCTTTCTTTCTTGTTTCACTGCTAATTATTTGTGAGGATGAAAGCAACTTAAGATATTCGAACAAATTTGTCTCTATTATAAGAAATATTCAAGAATCAAGCCTCCTTTGATGCATGCATATCATGACACGAATATATACATACATACATATATATATATATATATATATATATATATATATATATATTTATGTATGTTGATGCATTTGTCCGATGTGGCCGAAGCCAAATAATACGGTCGAATGGTCCATAATAGTGTCTAGGACGTTGATATGGTATTCGAATAATCATCCATAGAATAAATGGTAAATAAAGTATGTAAAATGTAAATAAAGAGATTGAGATAGAGATTTACATCATTCAGCATAAATGACTACGACCTGATCTGGTCGTTCAAGTGCCCTCAAACAACCCTTGGACATAGGTCTTTATGTCAAATAATGTAAATCTGTCTCTTTTTATTTATATTTTATGTGCTTTATCTATTAATTTCTGGATGAGCTAGCACGTCACTTTGGCCTTCGGTCAGCCGACCAGAAGTTAATCGCATCAACATATACATATATATGTACATACATACATACGTATGTAAGTACATACGTATATATATATATATATGTACATACATACGTATATATGTATGTGTATATATATACACACACATATATATTAGCTTCTAAATCAGCATATACATACTTCCTTAGCAATATTATTGCCCAACACTAATTTGTTCTGAATTACTTATAAGTACGTACTGTCTCTTTCAATCGAAATAATTAATTGACATTTATGAGAGCGAGGGAGATGATCAACGCCCAAAAATAAGAACTTAATTATAAAGCTGGAATGTTTCTCGACGCCAGCTTCATGCATAATCCAAGAAAAGAGTGAAACAATCCAGAAACTCAATCTTAAATAAGCAAGAAAATTAGCAAACATCTGGAACGTACAAATTAATCATCTGATGAAAGTGGATAAAAAAGCAGCAATTAGCCATCAAGCATGTAGCCTACAAAAGAAAGGAGACAGAGCGCCAAAAGAGAGGTAATTACGTACCTCGGTAAGTTGCAGCCAGTAGGCTGCCATCTATATTTGAGATATTCTTTGTCTGGACGCCCATTCTTTTGGCAATTGAACTCCTTCTCCATGAATGGACAGCTTGATGAATTATAGAGAGGATATGACTCATCCCTAACCCAGCTTCCTTCGTAAAAGTCACACCCACAATTCCCTTGGTGCAAGAGAGATATGAGTAGCAGTACTGCTCCAACAAAATAAGAAGAACCCATGAGAGAGAGATCAGCTAGAGAGAGAGAGTTGGTGAAACTCACAATGAATGTGATTCTGAATAAATATATAGAGGAAAGATGGGTGTGTATATAGTAGTGAATATTATGCACGTGTCATTCACTAATAAATCTTTAGTGGCAATTATTTTACAAACTGCCTTAATTAACCTCTTTTTCTATCACTTATGGAGCTCTTCGTTGAAAATATTTTTAAGCTGTCGATCTTTACCTCTTAATTATAACTGGCTTTTTTCTTAAGCTTTACTGACCCTAAATCATTTTTCAAACCACAATTGAGCATAAAAACTCATAATGTATTAATATTATTGATGATTTTTTTTTATTTTTTATTTTTGAGATAGTATCAAATTCCAGACGTCTGTTACGAAGGCTAGAGGTTATGCTAACCAGGCCACATGTCTTTGGCAATATTATTGATGATTGGTGAAACTTTGATACCCGGTCCTTTCAATAAATATTATATATAACTCGATCATAATAAATTTGTAAATACCCCTTATTAATATATTGCTTCTTTTTAATATAATGTTTGTCGATTACTAGCCATATATATTTTTTTTTTTGGAAGAAAACTTGGGCTGTATAAAACATAAACTTTGTTTAATAGTTAGTGAAAAGTTGCTGTCATTTACGTATGACTCTTTAGCGAGAATTAAGTGGCAAATACTCCTTAATTCTGATCTCTATGCACTCCAATTATTTTTCTGAAACCTTCGATCGGGTAAAACGATCTGTGTTAAGTACTAGTACAATGCATCTAATCCAAACTTATAGCTCTTCTTCAGTGATGTTAATTATGATTAACAAGTAAAACCAGCTAGGGCAATATTCTCGAGTTCGGATCTTCTAGATCGTTTTTATCCGAACTTTAAGATTGAAAGTGAGAGTGAGAGACATATGAAGTAGATCATATAATATTTATTAAACATTTAATGTTGTCCGAAAAGTTTAGTACTCGAAGTATTATAAATGCCGAAGGGCCTAAATTATATGTCTATTTTTCTCCCATTTTAGACTCTAGAGTTTATATAGGAACTGTATATGATGATCTGAATCCAATATTATTCATGTATCCATTTTTTTCAAAATGAAAAAAGAAAAAAGAAAATAGAGAGCAAACAATTACTAAATTATGATCTCCCAATGCCTAGTTACCATAGAGAAAGCAATATTATTGTCAATAGTCTGGCCTAAACATCTCATCAGAAATACCCGTACATATAATCATATATAATTCATCTTTCAAATGAAATTACGATGATGATCTAGTGCTGCAACACATACTTTACAAATTGTGATTAGATGAGAGTAAGTTATATATACCATGCATGCACTCTCCTTAATTTCAAGTTGCGCGCGAACTATATTATCCAACTGATGGATTCTTTCCAACTCCTGCGGTTGGATGGTTTCTTTCCGACACGTATGGACCCAACGCATATTAATGCCCCTCCGAATGACATTAGAGAAAGAGATGATGCTCATAATCTTGATCTTCACCACCTCACGGACAAAATTAATGAATCCTAGCTATGAGACGGACGATTCATGAATAAAATCAACGAAATTTACTTGGCTTGTGTATTTTAACTTATCATTATTGATAGCAAGCAAAAGGATGACCATGATATATAGCATGACAAGAAAATGAGAAATTTTCTTCTTACACCTAACCCTTTTATGCTAGGTGCTAGGATCTAGCTACGTACCTCCAAGATGCATGTCTCTCCCCTGCGGTTTATATATATATATATATATATATATATATATATATAAATTTTCACTTAATTTTGTCAGGGTCACCCAACCACTAAAGGCGATGGTCACTTTTAGGATTAACACATTTCCTTTTTGATACTTTTATAGTTGTTATCCATAATTGATCGATCTGATCTATCCTTTAAAAAAAAAAAAAAAACCTCTACGGTATAAAGAGATTTAGTGTGGCCTACGTGCATAAGATGATCATTTCACATATTATTATGGGTGGTAAACAAAGATGATGACTACTGATCATGACTACATCTCTTTTTTTTTTTTTTTTTTTAAAGAGGACAGTACCCCAGATTTATTAAATGCCCTCACATGGCAGAAGAATACCGTGGTAACAAGCAGGACACATGGGATTTACAGATATTCAATAAAACCATCCCAGGCATCAAAAAAACCAGCTGAATAAAACCAACCTATACAATAAATCTAAATCAGTAATAAAAGAAAAACCAAATCTAAACATGCCTATTTTAAAAATCAAAAGAACAGTTAAGACCTGAAACTAGGACAACCCAATCTATCAAGGCGAATTAGTCCTCTCAAAAGTCGAGGCAAGTGTTGTTGCCCTTTATAAAAAGAGTTTCGACCCAATTCACCTTGCCGAGCTAAAAAATCTGCCACTTTATTACCTTCCCGAAATTGATGCACTATCAAATAATTAACCCCTTCAAGAGCATTACGTAACTCTTCCCAATAGTCCCATAAATACCACAAAGTGCATTTTCCTCCACGAAGCCAATCCACGACAACCTTGAATCGCTTTCAATAATTATATTAAAAAGAATTAATCTTTTACACAAAGCAATTCCCTCGGTAACAGCCCTTAATTCAGCTTTATTATTAGTAGCAAGACCAAAATGAGCTAAGAAAGCTCCCCGCACCATTCCTAATTCATCTCTTATCACTCCCCCTCCTCCTGAATTTTTCAGATTTTCACGATAACTTCCATCACAATTTAACTTAAACCAACCAGAAGGGGGTTTCTTCCAGATTACCATTGAATGCCAACGCTGCCTCAATTCGGAATTGCAACCTATAACTCCATAAGTTTCAGGTCCTATGTAGAAATTGGGCTAGAGAAATTAAGCTCCCCAGCAAAGAAATGAAGCCAAAACTTCACATACCACCATACCCGAGAAGCACTCTCCTGCACCCCTTCCATCCTAACTTTGCATCTTCTCAACTAAAGTTGCCAAGTTATTAAACATAGCAATAGCCCAGTAAGAGTACCTTGAATCGATGCTTTTCTAGCACAACGGAACCATACCATTACCCTGGCTCTCCACGTCATCTGCCTCATACACGGAACGCCCAAAGTGTTGCTAGCAACCTCCCAGACCTTCGTAGCCAACTCTCCTGAGCAAAGAATATGGTCAATCGTCTCACAGGACTTACGATTACAATAGTCGCATGAAGACGCTAAATCAATGCCGCGAGTCTTCACCCTCTCATCTACTGCAAGGCACTAGAAGTAGGCTTTCCAGACACAAATAGACATACATTTAGGCATTAATCTATGCCAAATCCATTCTTTCCATAACATCCGGTCCCCCTTTTTGCGAATCACATCCCATGCAGTTGTTGTCGAAAAATTACCATCCTTGGAAGGCTTCCACACGAAAAGATTAGTGTAACACCCCTTCCTGTAGGCTAGGAGTGCCACGTATTTTTCATAAAAATAAATCCGGCGATAGATTCCAAATCTCATAATTTAAAACATGAAATTTATTAAATGTAAAAAAAGGTCTAATAAAATTGTCTTCCAAAAACATTAAATGACATAAACTTAATTAATTCATGTCATAAAAACATGTTTTATTTTAGAAAGGTCTGAAACTAATTTAACTGCTCCTTTTATTCATGACCTGCCTGCTCGTAATCATCATTGTCACCTGGTCGTTAAAAAACATGAAAACAAACTAAAATGAGTCCAAGACTCAGTAAGAAATCCATCACAACATAAACGTAATAAACATAAGATTTTCATAACAACTTTCATGCTGAGCTTAAAATTCATGACTGTTCATACTGATGCTTATGCTATGTATGACTGTTTTAACTGAATTAACTGATTGATCTGACTGATTTATCTTATTTATCTGACTTATCTGACTGATCTGGCTGATTTAACTGACTGGCCAACACACTTAACCCTGTGTGCAAAGTTGTGCACCGGCCCCACATCCCGCTGCAGCAAGGGGAACCACTGATAGTATTCTAGCATACTATGGTGGACCACGACTGAGTTCGTGGCTTGCACACCACCTTAAAACTGAACTGTATTGGTACCATGCATCTAAATGACCATCTTATTAACTGATCTGATCTTATCTTACACTTGAATTTAAGATGGCTTATGTGTCTTATACACATGAGATGCATGACATATTACATACATAATCATAATTTATGAATTTAAAATATGATGTGGAATGACATGATTGTATGCTATACTTGATGACATATTTGCATATGACATGAGCGGTTCATAAATAATGGCTGTCAATAAACTGGCTTGAATAACTATCACTAAATCTGTTTGGAAACAATATGTACTAATATCCAACTAAATCAAATTCACAATCTAATAGGTAGTCAAATAAATCTTTGTTTAACACTAAAATCAATAAATCCTAGTATTCAAATTACTTAAAATACTAATAACATATTAAAACTTAGTAGAATACTTGAGCTATTTTAAAATACGTCATAAAACTTCAATTCTTAAAATAAGTTTCCTTTCTTAACATAATTATTAAATCTTATAAGAAATCTAATAAATATTAATATCATTTAAATATTCTTAACATATTTCTCTATTTTCAACCTACAACTTTAATAGCATAATTATAACAACATCTACTAAAGTAGACAGTAGAATCTCATTTAATAAATAGTTCAAAATAATTTAAAAACTCATACTGCTGAAATATGATATCTAATCTTTCAAATATAATATAACTGTATGTATATATATATATATATATGAATCTAAAATAATTGGTGGGAACATTCGATTAATAAAAGTAGACTCAATCATAATATTATTCAACACTCATAACTTATTCCTTAATTTCTTTTTAAAGTATAACATAATAATTTTATTAACATATGACCAAATAGATAAAGGAATATTAAATAAACTATAAGCTCCATAATATACCTTTAAACACGTTTTAAATTCCTTACAACATTTTCTTAAGCATAACCCAACTGCAAATAATGAATTCCACAAGAGTCAAGCCCAATTAAAACCTTATACTAGTTTATAAAATTAGCCCCTTTTCATAAAATAGGAAGGCCTGAGGCCCGCGTGAAGAAGTTCACTTGGAACCAGGGCTTTCGGCCAGATGGGCTTTCAGGCCCACGGCCCATCATGAAATGAAGGGTGACTACCCTTCAGGCAACACATGGCAACACGATTTGAAGGGAAACCGTGCGATGGTAAGGGACTCACCGAGGAAAGCGGTGCGGATCGGCGGCCCTGGGCGGCAAACGGGATCACGGTGGCGGACTGGAGGCTCCTCTGAGCATGGTGGTGAGACGCCTAGAGAGAGAGAACGTGAGTCGGAGAGAGGGTGCTCTGTCATACTGAAACGCTGCCGAGAGAGAGAGGAGGGTGGCGACGGTCGTGGGCTGTCGGAAAAGGAGTGGGTGCGACGGGGTTGGGCTAGCCGGCTCTTTCTGTGGTGGCTGGGAGGTGGTTTGACGTCCCTTGAGGTGGTTGGTGACGGCAGCAGAAGTATACGGCCAAAGAGCCACTGCCGATGTCTTCTGTGGTGGCTAGCGGCATGCCCTGGTGGTTCTCGCGGTCTTGCATGGTCTGCGTAGTGGAGTCGCTGCGGTGGCTTCGTCGTCGAGTCATGGCCTTTCATGGTTGTTGCTGACGATGCTCTGTTCGATGGGTGCAAAACAGGGTTGCTTTCGTTCATGAGGGGCATGTGCATGGCAGCGTGATGCATGGCGGTTTTCTGTGGGGTCTCGACATGAAGGAACTGTCGGTGAGCGTGGTGTGTAGTGACTGGGTGCATGGATCTGGTTTCTGTGGTGTTTCACGATAGAGGAAGAGAAGAGGGGCCACGGGCTGGATGTACTGAGCTTCTATATATAGACCAACAGAAACCTAGTGAAGAAGAAGAAGAGACGTATGGGTTTGGAGGTTTATTATGTTTGAATAGAGGCTAAAAATCAAAAGAGATGAGGTTTATTGGAGATAGAATGAAGTAAGACTTAAATTCAAACTAAAACTAAAATCTGATAAAATCTAGTAATAATTATTAATAATAAAACAAAATCATAATAGAAATTATTAGAATTAATAAATGTAAAATATGGTAATAATAACAATAATAGTGATAATAATATACTATTTATAGCTATATGAAAAAAATACATAAAACTTATATTATGACCTAAACTTAGGACCGGGTTGTTACAATAGGCCCTTATTTACCCGCATGATTATTATGTATAATCTCCCTAGTAGCCTCCTCCCCAACTAATTCCGTCAATTGTCCCACGTCCCAAGAATTATCTATCCAACATTCATTGATCCGAAGTTTTGAGTTTGCAATCTCCTCCACCCTCACCAAAAGTGGCCCTGATGCAAGCCACCTATCATACCAAAAAAAGGCATTCCCTCCTCTCACCAAAACTTTGACATTCTCGGAAACCTCAGGAAGAACAGAGAGAATTGATTTCCATAGCCTAGATCCTCTGTTACTCTCAGCAGCTAAAGAGACATGGCCATGCTTAAAATATTTTGCCTTGAAGAAATCAGTTCATAGGGAGTCTGTGGACATTAGTCTAAAAGCAAACTTCATATGGAGCGCAAGTTGAACTTCCTTGAAGTCTCTCAAACCCAGACCCCCCTCCTCCGTAGGCATACACAATTTCGACCATGATCTCCAATGCATTTTCCTTACACCATTAGCACTCCCCCAGAAGAAATTTGATAGAGCAGAATTAATGCGAGCAATTGAGGCCAGCAGAACATTTATCACTAACAGCAGGAGAATAGGCATGCTCGATAAAACGTGTCACAACAGGATCAACCTTCCTCCTTGAGAGAGTAACTTGAATTTCTACCTTGCCACCTTTTTCCGGACTTTATTCACCAGAGGTTCAATAATTCTTATCGTTAGTCTCCCCGACACCAGCGAAGCACCCAAATAAATAGCAGGAAAAAAACCTTCCCTAAAGCTAGTTAACATCAAAAGTGCACATGCCCAAGTTGAAGAAATATACTTGGACGGATAAAGGGCCAATTTTTTTTACTAATCAATTGTCCCGACCACCCTTCATAGATTCCAAGAATCTCAACAAGTCTCCTAATAGAACGCTTCCCACCATTCACAAAAATTAAAAGATCATGCGCGTACAAGAAATGGGAAATCAAAGGAGCTCCAGGCAGATGATAAAAACTACCAATCCTACCTTCTCCAAAATTCCTTTTTAGAAGTTGCGTCAAAACTTCTTTCATCACAATAAATAAATATGGAGAGAGGAGGTCTCCCTGCCGTAAACCACGAGCTAGTTGGAAAAAGCCTTTAAAGGTCCCATTCATCATCACTGAAAACCATGGTGACTTCATACACTCCCCTACTATATTGCAAAAATTAGGAGAGAACCCGAAAGCTTTAAGCAATGCCAATAAAAAACCTCAGTCCACTCGATCATAAACCTTAGCCATATCAATTTTCAGCAGCACATTACCACCCAAAATTTTCTTATTCAAGGAATGAACCATTTTTTGGGCAAGCGTAATATTTTCGAAAATACTTCTACCTAGCACAAAAGCACCTTGTTCTGGAGACACCAGTAAGTGAATAATCTGAGCCAATCTTTTTACCATAATTTTTGAAAAAATCTTATAAGCCACCGAACATAGACTAAAGGGACGAAATTTATCAAAACTCGAAGGATTTTGCACTTTCGGGATAAGAACAACAAATGATGAGAAAAAGAACCTGGGCAATGGTACACCACGAAAAAAATCTTACGCCACCTCTATCACATCCTGTTTAACAACATCCCAATATGCAATATAGAAAGCCGACCCAAACCCATCAGAGGCCTGGACTACTTTGTTTAGGAATGGAAAAAAGTGCATCTTTAACCTCCTCCTCAGACGGTGCCATACGCAACATCTCGTTATCAACTTGCGAAAGAACTGGATTAATCACCAAGGATAAATCAGCTTGCACCACCCCCGTGTCCCCTGTGAGAAACTCATGAAAATATGAAGTGGCACCTTGATGAACAACCTCGGCATTCTCCAACACCCACCCATCTGGAAGCACCATATGAGAAATAAAACCTTGTTTGCGCCGTTGGTTTATCACTGAGTGGTAAAACATAGTATTCTAGTCCCCTTCCAGTAGCCAAGTTTTCTTTGCAATTTGACTAAGGTGTGTTGCCTCTTGATGCTCCCAGTGCTGCAATTCGATTTTAGTAATCAACAACTCAGCTTCAACCTCCTGTGAGTACCCAAGCTGTAATTGGTTTTCAAGATTGTCCAATCGCGCCTCCAGATCCTTCAAAATAACATCCACCCGTCCAAACACATTTACATTCCAGGCACGTAGAGCCATCTTGGTGCGTTTTAGGCAGAACGCCAACTTCAACATACCCGAAGCCGACTCAAGCGTATTCCACACCTCTTTCACACAAGCCAAGAAACCTTCATGTGTACACCACATATTTTGAAAATGAAAAGGAGATGGACCATAAGACGTGTGTGGCCTATCAAAACGTACCACCATCGAACAATGATCCGAAGTGTGTCTCCTCAAATACACCAGTTGAGCAAACACAAATTGAGAGGAGAAAGCATTATTAACTACCACTCTATCCAATTTGGCCCAACTTCTAGAACTTCCTTCATGCCCTTACACTAGGACATGTGATTCCCTCCACTAGACAGATCGAAAATACCACAATGATCTAAACAATCATTGAATTCCGCCATAGACGCCAATGGTCGGGGATTGCCACCAATGCATTCCGAATCATACCGAATAATATTAAAATCCCCCACAACTGCCCATGGATGATTTGGCACCTGCACCTCTTCTAGATCTCGCCAT
Source organism: Juglans mandshurica (assembly GCA_022457165.1). Lineage (NCBI taxonomy): Eukaryota > Viridiplantae > Streptophyta > Magnoliopsida > Fagales > Juglandaceae > Juglans > Juglans mandshurica. The sequence goes on from CM039620.1 coordinate 14,722,821, forward strand.
AGAACTCTTCTTTCAATTTGATTACATTTAGTATAAACAAAAGAAATGAGAATTCGTTTATTATCCATCTCAAACCAACCAGTAATCATTTGTGCTAAGCAACATAAAACATCAAAAGCATTAGGGACCCTCCGAAAAATCCAGAGCTTTCCCCCCTCTACCTCATTAAGAGCAAAAGTGAGGAAAGCTAAGAAAATTACCCAGTCTTGCCATACGTCCAGCCTACGCAAAAGGCTCCGAGATCGCAATTAGAGAAGCATTATGCTGTGAAACTATTTTCCTCAATCTTTTATGTGACCTTCCTAACCCCCTCACATTCTAGAAAAATATGTTATCAATCATAAGATAGTTTTTGAGGACGGATATGGACCCGTAGAGACTTTCTGACTGACTTGTATGAATTCTCTTGCAATTTATTTGAACTATTCGTTGGCTCCACATCCAAAGCATATCCTTTATCTTTCCCTAAGATTAATTGATATTCCCCTTCCTCCCTGTCAGAGACAGATCCCATCCTGGCGTCGACTCCCTGTACCTCCTCAGCCTGAGGCAATTCAACCACAACCACTGCACTAGAATCAGGGACCTACGGCACTGAAAGGGACGTCGTGGCCTCACTCTGAGGCCTCAAGATTTTACTAGATGGGCCAGGATCAAGATCGCACCAAAACTCCTCACAATCCTCCTCACTACTTTGAGAATCATTATTGTCTTTGTCATTCATCTCATCACCATTTCCATTTTCTTTTATTAAATCATCCTTTGTTCCTCCATCAAACATCTGCATATCCTCCCCTTCAACTATATTACTGGGACCCTTTGTCTTTTGCTGATCTGAAACTGCCTGGTTGGTATCAGTTCATTCTTGCCCTATTGCACTTTTGGTTGCCAGCTCTGTTTTTCTTTTTGCTTGACTTCCTCCTTACGCCTCTCACCAGCCCTGCACACCACGGAAGTATGTCCTTGATGGAAGCATTTTTGGCAATAGAACCCTGCTTTCTCATACCTTGCCTCTTGCCAAATACGCTTAGTGGAAGACAGAACAAAAGGGAAACCTCGCCCCGATTCCAACAATAAATCCACTTCGACACATATTCTTGCACCTGATGCTCTGGTACGATTGAGAGTAGCATTGTGTGTTCCAAGATAACGTCCAAACCGAGTGGCTAAAACTTGTATACAATTCCTTCTATTAAGATGCATTGGTAACGCTGGTAGATAAGTCCATTGTGGTGCCAATGGAGATTCCTTGGACAAATCAAACTCTTTTGTCCACTTGAAAAGGCTAAAAACATAACCCTCCATCGTTCAACCTTCACATGCCTAGCTATGCACAAAATCACGTTCAGTTTTCATATGAATAAGCACATGATATTCATCCATGATCCTGATCGTCGGAATCTCCAGCAGCCCCCATGTCTTCACAACTGCTAATCGGATATTATTGATTGATGGTCGTGCACGCATAAACTTCATGACAGTGCAAATCAAAAGTCCTCTGCCGCCTTCACCATTTCAGTCTCTGAAAATATGAATCCCAAGTCACCATTGATATCCATTGGAAAATGCATTGGAACTTTAAATCCAGAGCATTCTGTCTACTTAGTCACTTCCTGAGCAAAAGAACAACCACCAGTAATAGTTGGCTCCGCCGTCAGCACCTCCGTCAAAGGGCCAAAGGGCACCGACATGGCCAACCCTAGGAGCAAAAATGAAACAAAAGTCCAAAACAGGAAACTCCGAAAGAACCGACACTGCCAAAAAAACACTTTCCACAAATCTCCAAAAGTCGCCTCAAAATTGCCAGAGTGTATGTCTAACCCTATAGATCCAGCAGGTAGTTACACTATTGATCATGACTACTTGTATCTGATCATGACGATATATCAATTGTTAATGTATCCGTGATAATTTGGTGTCCATGTTAATATAAATAAATTAATAGTCCCTAATGAAAATGATGATATTGGCATATATATATACTAACACACACACACACACACACACACATATATATATAGGTTAGAATATAATTCTTTGCAAGGTATTGAAAAAAAAAATTATTTTATTTTTTTTTTAATTTCGGGAATGCAAGAACAACCTAATAGAGTTTGAGGAATTTATGACTTCTAGCATCATAGATTCATGCTAAAACACCCATCAAGGGTGGTGGTTGGTCAATAGGAAGAAGTTTAAGGCAATGCGAATAAATGATCAACGTTGCCACCGCCTTAGGATGATTTTCTCAAGTTCTTACCCAAAATTGAGAGCCCCAAGTAGAAAAGAAATACATATAAAATGGGTCTACAATATTTGTTGCTCATTTAATATTACCTTAAATACATATGTGTTGGGTTTGTGAAGCCTAGTTTGTGACTCGAGAAATGCCAGACAAAAAATTCGCTTGATGTTTGTGCAACAAGCCACTCAAGTGAACTTCAGACAGAGTTTGCTCAATAGTCTACTTGAGCGAGACTCAGGCAGAGAGTTTGCTCGAGGCTCACTTGATACTCCGCTTAAACAAGTAGCCCCACAATTGTTTTTCTAGGGTTTTTGTCGCATGCCTAAATGTTAATATGTTTGTATGGTGTGTGGAACAAAGGAGAGGTACATAACAAAGAAAAATAGAGAGGTGGCCCTAGAGAGACAATGGGTGTGTGAGAGGGAAATTGTATTACGAGAGTGTAATTTGACTTTTCTCTAAATAAAATCCTCTACAACTCCATAGATGTAGGCATGTTGCCGAACCATGTAAAAACTTGTGTCATGTGTGATTGATTTGTGCGCTTGTCTTTACTTTTCTAGTATTTTTTTTTTTTTTTGCAACAATTGGTATCAAGAGCCAAGATTCGGGTATAAGGGAGAATGATGGCAAGAGAAGAAGTGAAGGCTAGAATTGAGAAGTTTGACGGCACAGACTTCGAGTACTAGAGGATGCAGATAGATGATTATCTCTATGGGAAGAGACTCCATATTTCTTTGTTTGGGAAGAATTCGGACAACATGGAAGATGCTAATTGGAACCTATTAAATCGACAGGGCCTAGGGGTTACTCGGCCGACCCTATCAAGATCATTTGCACACAATATTATCAAGTAAAAGACCATAGCATATCTTATGGCAGCCTTGTCTGGGATGTACGAGTAGCTGTCGAGGAATAACAAGAAACTATTCAATCTAAGATGTCAGAATGTACGTTTCTTGCCCAACATCTAAATGAGTTTAATTAATATTATCACAAACAATTGTCGTTAGTCAAAATTGAGTTTGATTATGAGATTTGGGTATTGATCCTGTTGGTTTCATTCTCGAATAGTTAGGAGACCATAAGAATGGTTATGAGTAATTCTGCTGGTAAGATGAAATTGAAATAAGATGATTTTCAAGATCTAATTATTACTGAGGAAGTGCGCAAAAGAGATTCTGGTGAGATCTCAGGTTCGGGGGTCTGCCTTGAACTTTGACACTCGGGGCAAAGGACCTAATAGGTCAAAGTCCAGGAATAGGGGCAAAAAAAGTCAAGGTCAGGACATCACATCACTTGTTCAAACTGTGGAAGACAGACCACTTCAAAAGAGACAGAAAGAATCTGAAGAAGACTGAGGATGACACAACGATTGTTGTATCTCAAGAAATAAGAGATGCTCTACTTGGTGCAATTCATCGTGTGGCTGATGATTGGTTTTTGGATTCAGGGGCTTCGTTTGACGCAACTACACATCAAGAGATCATGCAAGATTATATTGCTAGTGATTTTCGGTAAGTTGTATATGGCAGATGGAAAATCACTGTATGTAGTGGCAGAAGGTATTGTATGCAAGTTATTTACTATAAGGATAGACAACATTGTGGTGGGGTACCAAGAGGCAGTTATTCACCATGAAACTTGGAGACATGGAAATGATCACATGGGAGAGATTTAAGAGGGAATTTGATGATCAAGATATTCCTGCTATAGTAAGGCAACATAAGTCGAGAAATTCGTTAATGTGGTTCAGAATAGTATGGACGTAGAACTGTACGCCGCTAAATTTATGGTGTTAGGAGACTTACCCCTCATCTTATCTCTAAGGAAAGTATGAGGACAGAGCAATTTTAGAATATATTACAGATTTGATTAGCATGTTTACTTGTTCAAATTCAAATAAGACTCGAATATACTTGTTCAAACTATCTTGTTTTCTTGTTGAAATGCGTACTTATGAGTCATGAATCTAGCTGACGTGGCATGGCGACTTTTGTTCTCAGCTAAGGTTTCGTTGTTTTCTTGAGATTGCTTATGTTTCTGCCCTTCATGGGCTGCCCTCCGGTGACTATGTTTGCCGGTGGGATCGAGAGGGCTCCTTTGTCGGGGTCCCTGTTGAGTGGGTTGGTTGCTTCGCATGATGGTACGTTGGTTGTGCAGGATACAAATGGGTCTGGTGCAGGTGATCACCGATCATTTGCACAGGCTCTTCAAAGGCCTTTGCCTCAAGTTAAATTTAGGTTACCATTATGGAAGTCAGAGATTATCAATGGAGAACTAGGGTTCATGTTTTCCAACGTTGAGATGGACCGAGCGACTAAGGATCTGAAATTTGCTCTTGTTCTAAAATTTATTTCGAGACTTCTGTCTATTGATGTGTTGACGCTGCAGATTATTAAGACATGGGGTTTCAGTGAGGTACCAATGATTAGTTTTATGGATGAATATCATGTTTTGCTGTATCTGGCCAATGAAGAGTTTATTTACATGCATGGGCGAGGGAGGGAAGGGTTGTGGCTGGTTGTCAGTTTCGATTGTTTAACTAGTCAGTGGATTTTGATGTGAGAAAAGAATCGTTCATTGATGCTCAATGGATATTTCTTCCTAGTTTACCGTTGATGTTGTATAGGTTGGACTGTCATCAAATTCTTACTACAAGGTTTGGAAAGTTTCTTGGTACCGATAATGCTACGCTATATTGAACACGTGCTACGGGGCAAGGATTTGTGTGGAAGTGGATCTGAAGGTGGAGCTAATTCAGGGTTTCCCATTGGTGGTTGGTCAGAAGAATCATGTTTGGCAAGAAGTGGTATATGAGAAGCAGAGTTTTTCTTGTAACAAGTGCTTCCGCCAGGGACATACGAAGGTTGTTTGTAGGATGGAAATGGGGTCAAGGTGAAGCCAGTTCCTAAACATGGGCTTCTGTTGGAGGGGAAGAAAGGGGATCACAAAGCTTGGAAGGAGGTGGGACGAACAGAAAAAATAAATATATTTAGAAGATGGTGCTAGTGGAAAGGTGAATGTGGCACCCGTTATCGTTTCCGCTAATAAGGATAGTGGCCTAGAAATAATCTTGGTTGAGGGCAAAGGAAAACAGGTTATTGAGGAGGAGAGCCCTCAGCCAATCCTTGTGGTTGAGGGTACACTGGGATTGGGATCTGGCAATGGTGTTCAGACAGTTAAGGTGGACGAGATGGTTCAGCAAGAGGATCGCAGTGAGGAAAATAAACTGGTGGGAGAGGTTGGGAATAAGGGTGTGAATACTAGTTCAGAGGTGGTTAGTGAATGTGGAGCGCTTCAGTCCAATGAAAGAGGGAAGGATGGGGAGGTTTGGACTGATTCTGGGGTGCTGGGAATGAACAAAGGGATTGAGGAAGGAGAGTTTTGCGAAACTACTTGTGAATTTCGGTGTCCAGCGGTTCCACGTCAGGAGGAGGCTGCTTGGTGGAGTGACGAGGCGTTGATTCCTCCCAGTGATAATATGACTAATCAATTCAGTCTGGTGTCTGAAATGCTGGAACAAGAAAACCAGATTATGGTTGAGACTAAGGGGTTGGATCTAGAACAATTTCAGCTGGCGTATGAACAAGAGAGCAGGTTGCATGGGTTGGCATCAGATAAAGGATCTGACTCGGAAGGTACTCAAACTAGAATTCAAGTGTTGGAAGAGCCTAGTATTGGTGTGCGTCAATCTCAACAGGTTATTACCCGTCGTGCTAAACTAAATTTATGACAACAAAAATGATGGTGTGGAACGTGCGCATCATACACACGTCAAAGAAATGATTGAGGAGGTTGGTCAGGAAATATTCAATATCTATGTTGGCCATTTCAGAACCGTTCATGAAGGAGGATTCGATGTTACGATTCGCGCAATATTTAGATTTCTCTCACTATTGCTCAAATGAAGCTATGGGAGGTAAAATACGGATAAAGTGGAATGGGCAAGAGGATTTTGAGATAGAGAGTATGTCGTATCAAATGATAGCGGGTTGGGTGGTTGTTATTGGGTCCAAGCTGCTTGTCACATTTGTATATGCGAAATGCTCTTTTTCTGAGCGTAGGGTGCTTTGGACTAATCTGGAAGCTTTACAAGTAGGTGAAAATCCTTGGATAATTGTGGGAGATTTTAATATTATAAGAGAGGATGGGGAACGGATTGGGGGGCAGCCTAGACCTTTGGTTGCTATGAAGGAGTTCAATAATTGTCTAAATAATTGTGGGGTGGTGGAGTTGAAGTCACGAGGTGGCTGTATGTCTTGGTTCATTGGGCATGTTGGTCCAACTAAGTGATGGGCGAATCTAGACCGTGCCTTAGTGAATGTGAAGTTCATCAATAATTTTCAATCGGCTAGCGTGGAGTATTTGGAGAGGAAGACGTCGGAGATAAACCGATGTTGCTACATTTCTCAAATCCTATATCCAGATATGGGCCTACGCCGTTTAGGTATCAAAATATGTGGAGCTCTCATGACAAATTCTCTGACTTTATGAAACAGGTTTGGATGGAACCAGTGCATGGATCGGGGATGTGCAAGTTGGCGGCTAAACTAAAAAAGGCTAGGATTGCTCTTAAGAGGTGGAATGTAGAGGTCTTTGGCCGGGTGGATACTTCTATTATGGAGTTAGAGAAACGTTTGAATAATCTGGAGGAGACACTTAAAAGGGATTATGATCAGGAGGTGGAGACGAAGTACTTAGTTACAAAATGTGAACTAGATTTTTGGGAGAAAAGGGAAGAGATGCGGGTTTCCCAGATAGCGAAGAAGCGATGGTTAATGGAGGGTGATCATAATTCAAAGTTTTTTCATGCGATTATTAATCAATGACAGAATGCTTCGATGATTGCCACAATGGTATTGGAGGATGGGGCAATTCTAATGACACCTGAGAAAGTGCACGAGAATGCGGTGATTCATTTCCAGAGTTTCCTATCTGAACAAAGGTATACCGCACTACCTTACTTGAGTCCATTGGTATTGACCTTGATAGCGGATGAAGATAATGAGAGTGTTGTACTTGAGCCCTCAGAATTAGAACTGAAATTGTCGCTTAAGTCTATCCCAAAAGATAGTAGCCCCGGACCTGATGGTTTTGGTTCGGGATTTTACGACACATGTTGGGATTTTGTCAAAGAAGATTTATTGGAAGCAGCCAAGGATTTCTTCAGTGGGGCGTCGCTCCCCAAATTTTTTATTTCTTCGTATTTTGTCCTTATTCCTAGAGTACAGAATCCAAGAAGCTTTGAAAAGTTTAGGGCTACCGTTTATGTTCAATCGCCTACAAGATTTTTTTAAATATTATTGTAAGACGATTGACGTGATGTCTCAATAAATTATTTCTCCGGAACAAGGGGCTTTTCTCCTTGGTAGAAGTATCTTTGAAAATATTACATTGGCACAGGAAATGGTTCTCTATTAATAGGAAGAGTAAAGGGGGAAATTTTGTTTTAAAAGTGGACATGGCGAATGCTTATGATCGAGTTGATTGGAGGTTTTTGTTGTGGGTTTTGGAGGGTTTTGGGTTTTCTAGTCGTGTTTGCAATTTAATAGCGGACTGTGTTTCGACCCATGGTTTTTGATAATGATGAATGGGACTTAGAGGGGCTTTTTCAAGTCTCAACGGGGCCTTCGGCAAGGAGACCCGCTATCGCCTTATTTATTTATATTGATGGAAGAAATTCTCTCTCGACTTTTAAGGAAAAAATTTGAGGAGGGGAGGATTGGGAATTTCTATCATCTGAGGGGAGCGCCGTTAATCTCTCATTTATTATACGAGGATGACATGCTGGTGTTCGCTAATGGAGAAAGAAGATCTTTGAAGATGCTGATGAAAACATTGGAAGTGTATGAGAGTTGGTCTGGTCAGTTAATAAATAAAGAAAAATATGCTTTATTATTGTCTAATAAAATAAGCAAAACTAGAGGCAGGGGTCTTTTACGTCTAACAGGTTTTGCGGAGGGGAAATTCCCTGCGACGTATCTTGGAGCGCCATTAAGTCCTCGACACCTAACAGCTAGAATGCTTGAACCATTGGTCTCAAGAATTCAAGGTAAGGTAGCGAGTTGGAAGGGGAGGTTGCTGTCACAAGGAGGTCGCCTCATTCTTATTCGGCATGTCTTATCTTGCATGGCGACCCATACGCTAGTGGTGATGGCAGTTCTGAAGGTGGGTGATTAGGAAGATCAATGCCATTCTTTCATCGCTCCTCTGGGGGGAAAATAATGGCAAGGGAAAAATGAAATGGTGTGCTTGGTCTAAGGTTTGTAAACCAGTGAATGAAGGGAGTGTTGAGGTAAGGGATCTAGCTGAAGTTCAAAGTTCTTTTCACATGAAGTTTGCATGGAGGCTGATGACGGTAGATAGTCTTTGGACTTGTTTCTTTAAGGCAAAGTATGTTAGACACTATCACATGGCATTAGCTACTTCTTCTCACACAGATTCTTGGTTTTGAAAGCCAGTCTTGAAGGTCTTTGTAGAGGTATATGAGAATTTTATGTCAAGATAAGAGAAGGAAAATCCTCCTTCTGGTTTGATAGGTGGCTGAGTAGTGGTCCTCTGGCTGAAAGCGCTAACTCGATACAACGGTCAGAGCTAAAGGTCCAAGATTGTTGGGATGCGGAGACTCGGGATGCTATCGTTCTGGAAGAGTTGGTAGGGGCAGAAAAAATGAGTGAAATTATGATGTCGAGGTTAACTCAGAAGGTGGGGCCTGACATGTTCGTTTGGAAACCATCCACTAATGGAAGTTTATCAACTACTTTGGCATGGGAAGTAATCAGCATTAAAGGGGTGCAGAGGCCGTGGATGGAATGGGTCTAGCATAATCTTCTTCCTATGAGAGTGTCGCTATGTATGTGGAAAGCATTATTCCTTTTTAGGGTGTGATTGTTGTGTGGATAAAACAGAGGAGACTCTGAATCATGTGCTAAGCACAGGGTTCATTGCTAGTATGGTATGGAAGAGAGCGGCGTCAGTGTTTGGAATTATGAACGTAGATGCAGAGCCTTGGAGGGTGAAGATAAGTAGGTGGTTCCGAGTTGCAAAAAAATCAACACAAAAGGGGACGGTAATTGGCTTGCTGCCTGCAGTTATTACTTGGAGACTCTAGCTTCAGCGTTGTAAAGCCTGCATGGAAGGAGACCAAGAATTAGTAGAGGCAGTGTGGTTATCTGTGAGAAGTTGGCTTGCAAAAATTACAGATGGCGTGAAGGGTGCTCTGTCCTATACAGATCAGAATTTATTGGAAGAGTTACAGGTGAGAACAAGTAAGCCAAAGAGTAGAACTCCTCGTAAGGTGGTCTGGGAGAAACCTCCTGTAGGTTGGTTGAAGCTAAATGTTGATGGATCTTGTAGAGGGAATCCGGGTTCTTGTGGGGGTGGGGGTATTATCTGAGATTCAGATGGTAACATGAAGGCTGTTTTCTCCGAAAAATTAGAACCAGGTGTAAATAATGGAGCGGAGTTGAGGGCGATTACTAGTGGCGTTCGGCTTTGTAAACAGTTGGGATATCAAAATATTTGTATTGAAAGTGATTCGGAATTGGTGGTGAGTTGGGTAATTTCTAGAGTTTGTACTACTTGGTATTATGAGACTTTTGGGAATTATTAGAGGAGGAGTTAGTCGGCCTTCTGTCTCATTTAAGCATTAGTTTAGAGAAGGGAATCAGGTGGCGAGTTTTTTGGCTCGTCAAGGAGAGGGAGGCAACACGAGGAGATATTTTGCAGGTGATGAATTGCCTAGTAAAATGAGAGGTCTAGTTCGGATGGACAAGCTTCGCTTTCCTAATCTTGGGCTGTAATTATGGACGAGGCTCTAGGTTTGGTGTCTGGTGGAGTGTTAGTTTGGTCGTGTGTTTTTGTTTTTTTCCTCTTGTTATTTTTCTTTGGATCTTCTATATGGAAGGTTTGGCATAGAGTATTTGTATAGGTTTTGGGTGATATTTGTCACGGTATTCCTCCGCCACAAGTGAGGGCTTTTAATAAAATTGGGAGAGGGTCACTCGTGGACATGTGACCTTTTCTCTTTATTAAAAAAAAATCCATTAATGTTGTTCAAATTTAGCTCAAGCTCGACCAAAAAGAAACAAACGACTCTAGCTCTAGTAGCTCAGCTCGAATTTTTTTTTAAAATTTAATTCTTATCTTTTGATTAATATAAAAAAATCTTAAAATTCTAACCATTTAACTATTCAATCAAATAATTTCAATTACAAAATTCTTATGATATAATGTTTTATAAAATAAATTAACTTAAGTTATATAGTAAAGAATAATACATAAGATAAATATATTAAACTAAACCATTTCATGTATAGATAACATTATAAATCAAAAGTTCTAGTTATATTGTAACACTCCACCAAAAGCCTATCTTGAGAATCACAAGGGTAGTAGAGAATGGACCATATTAAAAGAATTATTATCTTTGTGTGTTTAAAGACCAAACCCATAACATCTTGAAAATTCTAGTTAGAAGAAAAATGGGCTTAAACCATAACAAGGTAGAGGATCCAACTCTTAAGGACAAAACTTAGAATGGGCCCAAGGTAAAGCCCAATATGAAACCCAAGTTTAGGCCCAAATTCGAATGGGCCAACTAGAAGCCCACAAGTTATGCCCAAACCGAATAGACCAGGCCTAATTGAACGCCCAAACCTAAGCCCAACCCAAGTGTGCCGAGGCCTAATAAGGAAAGCTCAAACCCAAGCCTAGCCCAACATACCAAACTTAGATCCAAAGTTGCCCATCTTGAAGACCAAGTTTAAAAAAACTTGCACCCCACCCTTGACCATAGGAATTCAACACCTTGGACCATACAAACCTTCAAGGTGGCGCCTAAAGGAATACTTGGCTGTCATAATGTTCATTTCAAAAAACTCAAAGGAAAATTTCAGAATTTGATAACATGGACCAAAACAAGGATCAAGTCAACTAGCTTATGATGGCAATCGGCTATTAGACTTTTTAGGGAAATTTTCTAGAAACCTAATTTTGATCTCTTTAATTAGATTAAACATTAGCTAAATTTTCTACAACATCATTGTGTCTCTAGCCATCGAGAGACATTTGTGAGGCTAAATTGCTAACGTGATTCTTCTCTCATAGTCAAGTCAGATTATTCATCAAATTGTGATCAAGAAAGGTACGTCTTTTAACTATTATTATTTTATTATCATGGATCATAGAAAATCGAAGATCCAATTATTAATGTTCATGTTAAAATATTTAACGTGTGGTATTAGAGCTTTAGGTTTTAGATTTTTTATGGTCTCGATAAACTATAGACTTGATATTATCGTATATTAATTTAACATCATAATATCGTGTAGTTCTCCCAGTTTATGTTGATATATTTCTGTAAAAGAAAAACTCTCTCATGATTATTCATGATTCCACAAGTATTGATGCATCTGCTTCAATCTTTGCTTGGATTTTATTTTATTTTCTCCATCATTGTTTGCACTGTGTTGGTAGTGTTGGTAGTTGAGGAGACGTTGTATGTGTTGAAGGTATATGGTATAAGGTGGCCAAAGTCCCTTACTGGTGACTTGGGGACTTATGGTGGCTTTAAAAGGCGACGTAAAGGGCCTAAGAAGCCTTGATGGGCTGATAAGAATTTTCTATGGGTTTCCGTTGAAACAAAAGAAAAATTAGAGAGATGGAGCCACTGAGTGGGGGTTGGAGGGGGTGGCACAAGGTGTTCGGAGTTCCATGTTGGCACCTCGGGATGGGAAACCGCCGCCACCACTGTATAGATTCTCAGTATGGTGGCTCGATCCATCTCTAAGATGGATTTTTTGGAAAACAAACTATGAAGTACAATGTTTGGTGTCGAGAGGAGGTTGAAAACCTCATCGTCGATATAACGCCCATCCTTGTGGTGGGAATTACGGTTCGATTTAAAACTTTTTACTTCCATACCCAGGGTGCAAGACTCTACGTCATAAAATAAAATGTGCTTTGAGAATAAAAGAGGTTTACAGCGGAAAACATTAATCTTAAAATGAAAAAGGCTCTTATACAGTTAAACCTCTCATGCCTAGACTTCCGTACTCTTCCCCTTCGGCCGTGTCCATCCTGACGCGTAGTGCTCATTTAGTTCCTGTGGGGGGAGGGGCACACATAAAAATTAAAATGAGTCGAATACTCAGTAAGCATTACTTCATATAGTTAAAATATAATAACGTAGGTTTTCCATCATGCATTCATCATTCCATACATACTATACGTATATGCATACATGCATTTATTTAAAACATCACTAGACGGGATTTTTCTTTAAAAATGATTTTCTTCTCATAAAACGTATATCCCGTCAGCGCCTTCATTTCTTCAAGAGTTCAATGCATTCATACATTCTTTCTTATCGCTTTCTTTGGCCGGTACACACTGTTACGCCCCGTGTGTTGAGGTTAGCAGTCTTTTGGACCCGGACTCCGCCCATGGCCACAGGTTGGGAATCCCTTTTCAGTCAGGGGGTAGCACCGGGTGCACTACCAGTACTACTTACCCGGCATTGCAATCTACCCATTCTTTTGGTACCCTTTTCATTCATTCATGTGGCCATTACGTATTTGCATACATTAAATGTTCAGTCCTTTCTTTCAGTTCAGTCCTTTCAGTCCTTTTCATGTAGCAGATCATTCATGGAAAAACATCATTTAAAAGTATGAGCTTAAACATCATCTTTCATGGCATCCATAAAGAATCAGTTCATAGGGACATTTTAAAACACTTTCTTCGCGTCATTTAAAGCATCAGTTAAAGCACAAGGTATAAGCCTCAACATTTCTTTTCCTAAAACAAATACATACAATATATATTACGTATAGTCATCCATTCACATGTGTACAATTAATACTTCAGTTGCGTAAAAAGGGGCTGCCAAGGAGGGTCATACATACATATACCTTTGAACACTTAGCATGCTTTCGTAAAACATTTTTCATGTCATTTTGTAAAGCATCGTAAAGGAAAAGTATTTTTCATGAACATAATACTTACCTGGACTCCATGCTATACTCATTTCATGCGGTCCATTCATGTGCGTGTCAGATGGCAACCTACATGCATACACATAACCTTGACATCATTCTCTATCTAGTGCATAAGCAACTTAAACTATAAATAGAGCTACACTTCACTTGAAATGCTCTCCTTCTATTCTGTGCTCTTACATGCCCTTTACTATGTTAAAACCTTCGAGATCTATTTACAGTCACTACTTCTTCCAAACTCAAGGTCTTACCTCGAGTGCTCATCCACTAAAGTGAACCCATGATTCACCTTAGGATTAAGACACTAAGACCTTCATCTTATTTTTCTTATTGAGCACATTCCGACGCATGATTTTGACCGATGGAGTCACGCATCCCAATCCTAGACAATACACCCGTCACCACCTTCATGCATCTTAGCTCACACTAAATCCTCATTCTCATCCATACACGCCACACGGCTCTAAGCCAACTTTGAGGCTTAAGTACCGTGTAACCATGCTTAGGATAGATTACCCATTGCATATGGTGAATCCGTCTGTAACATGCGTCTAACCAAATTACACACGTACATTACCACTTTATCACCTAAGACCAACATATAATCCATTGATCACATGCTCGTAGGGACAAGCGCCATACTCCGATACCAACCTTCTCTTAACCCGGCTAGCATGACTCTTTATGCTACTCGTCCCTCTTGACAGTTCATCCTAACACTTAACACGACAAGACTCCATTCATAACTATACCTTATGTCACGTCATAGCTCGAGACTACTCCCAAGCTATACCGTGACCTTGTCACGTCACCTGACATCCCGCTACATCACTCTTACGCTAACTCCTCACCCATCACAAGCACGACTTCTTGCTTAACCATGTCACTTCGTGGCATGGCCCCGTCATGTTTCCGCTGCACATTCTTACACTTGTTCAGTCACTTCGCACATACTCCCAGTCATAAGTCAACTATATGTCCCCTCAGACTACAGTCACGTCATAACTACTTCGTGACATTGTTCCACAGTTCCCGACACTACTCATCACACTCTACGCTCATCAACAACGCAACCATCCTTAACTTCGCGACACGCCACACTGTATATCGCTTCACCTCACGGAGTACACTCCACATGTACTCCCTTCACACACACTATGCCACATCACCACTACGGCATACACGTCATATGGTGCATCACTCTATCACATGGAGTACACTCCACATGTACTCCCTTTACAACACTACACCACATCACTACTACAGCACACACTTCACGCACACACTTCACACACACACTTCACAACACACTACATAGATACGCCCAACACTTCATTGCACATCAAACTCCACAAATACTAACATCACAGTCCACAACCTAACCAACCAAGTAACATTTAACATAAATAATGAGGGATAGAGGGTTATACCATCGATGGGATAACCCATGCGTTGCTCGCTGTCCGGCATGGCCAGTGGCATCAGAAGCCACTAGCTTCGGCAGTAGCAGTCACTACTATGACTTTACGATATGACTATCTTTGGGACCGGATCTAGGATTTTGGTGGGTAGATCTAGGCTATGCGAGGGTGGTCGACATGGTGGGAGTTCATGGGTAGAGGGTAACACCGCGTACAGTGGGGGTCAGCCACGTATAGTGGCTGTTTTGGCCACTAGAGGTGGCTAGAGGTGCGGGTCTAGAATGGGTTAAGCATGGAAGGGCTTGGGAGGACCTTGGCGAGGTGGTGGTGGCGTTGGTAAGGTGGTGCGGCGGCAAATCTAAGCCGTGCGTGAGGAAGAGTCCGTGAGAGAGATGGCGTGCATGAGGGGAGAAAGGTGGCTCAGCTGGACATGGGGGTGGCTAAGGGTGGTCGTCGATGGGAGGAGAAGCATCTAGTGGTAATGTGGTGGCCGTGGGAGGTGAAGCTCAGCCGTGGGTATGGAGAACCCGTGCGTTAGAGGAGCTCCGTGAGGTTGAGGAAGGGGCTACTGGCTTCGGGTCAAAGGGAGGAGAAAGGGGAAGGTCAGGGAGTTCTTGTGGTGGTGCTCAGTGGTGGCCCCGGCTAATGACGGCGACGCTAGGAGGAGAGAGAGGGCTGCGTGGGGTTCACCGGTGATGGGAAGGTACTCGTCGGCGTGAGGGGAAGACACCGGTGGTGGCTGTGAGGTTGGGCGGCATGCGGCGGCGCTGGGCTGGAGGAGAAGAGAATCTTGGGTGAGAGGGAGAGGGGCTTCCATCAGGCTCAGGCCCTTTATCTTGGGATCTTCAAAACGATCTAACGGTAAGAGATTAAACACCGATTTAACTTAAAAACACCGAGAGGAATTAAGATAGAATATTATTTAAACTAAACTTTAGTTTATAAAATAGTATTCATTCATCATTAATAAAATGATGAAGTCTTATTTAATATCTTTAAGGGAATAAAACCATTTAATTAATTAGAGTTTTCAACATAATTTAAATAACATAATATTTTAAATAACTAAAATCATTTTAATAAAATGATATTAAAATGATTTCCTACAATTATAGTATTTTTGGAACTCTTCAAAAATATTATAATTGTCTTATTTAAAATCAAGTTTGGTTCAATAACACTGAAAATACCCCATATAAATATTTTCAGTGCATTTAAAATATTCAAGGGCTTTAAAACACTAGGCTTATTTTAGAAATCACATAATATCTTTAAAAACATGCCATCGAGGTTCGACACGCATAACAAGACTCGCAGTTGAATATGCTTACGTCAGAAAGAATGAGTGGGGTGTTACAGTCGATGCCTCTGTAACGGCAGTAGAGGGCTTTAAAGCCCACTGGCCGTGGAGGTAAATGGAGGTATTTTTTTTTATGTTTATGTTATTATTGTTAAATACATGTATGAATTCTTTAATATTTATTTTGGCTCTTATTTAAATTATTATGGCATATATAATTGTTTATCCAATATGGAGCAAATAATTTAAACCAAAATCAAAGAAAAAATTGATTGCCCAAAGGTACAAGATTTTCTTAAATCTTAGTGAAAAGTCATAAAACTCTATAGTAAGATGGATATGGTGGAGTGAATAATTCTGTTTGTCAAGATCTACTTCCAAATGAGGATTTTGATGACATGACTAGTTCATCCATTAAAGTAAAGTTAGAGTGAACAATTTGTGTCCAGATATACTCTCAAATGAGGGTTTTGATGACACTACTAGTTCATCCATCAAAATAAGTTAGAGTGAACAATTTGTGTGTCAAGACCTACTCCCAAATGAGGATTTTGATGACACTACTAGTTCATTCATTAAGGTAAAGTTAGAGTGGACAATTTATGTGTCAAGATCTACTCCAAAATGAAGGTTTTGATGAAACTACTAGTTCATTCATCAAAATAAAGTTGGGGTGAATACTTTGTACGTCAGAGTTTACTCCTAAAGGAGAATTCTGATGATATAACTAGTTCATCCACAAAATTTAAGATTGAAGGGAACATTTTGTGTGTTGGGGTTCACTCCCAAATGAGGGATCTCGATGACACCATTAATTCATCCATAATGGCATAAATTCTGTTATTGTTTGTGAGTGTCAAACTCAAAGTATTAATGTGATTAAAATATTTTTCTTACAGTAAGTATACTAATATATTTACAAGGATTCTTGTACAAAATGGACTCTAGTTTAGAGAAACATGAGCATGCCAAATTTACACTAAGAGTTTTAGACCCTAATCTATTTATTCTAAGTCTAACATCAATTATTATTGATAATAATGATAAGGTCCAAAAAAGTACAATATTTAAGAAGATTGCATTAATAACTACATATCAAAATATAGGAATTTATTAGTTTTGTACATAATAGTTTATTTTAGAGGCATTATTATTTCATTAAAGTAAATAGTTATGAACAAGTTGGTAGTATGGTTGTTAACTAGATACAAATTTATTTTGCTAATTTGTATGAAAAATCATTTGTATCTTTTGGGAAATGAAGGAAATAATGGTGGTGAAAATATAATAATTGTGTCAATTGAAATTTGAAAGAAGCAAAGACACATAAAGATTTAAGTGTCATGAGCATAAGATATGATTCGAATGGAAGAGTAAATATTTTTTTGTATAAGTTTCAAATCAGATCCTATACATGTTTGTACATTCTTATTAGATTAAACTCGAGTGCAAATGTTCATATTTATTTTTTCTGTATAAGTTTCAAATCAAACTCTATAAATGTTTATACTTATTTTAGTGGTTGAACTCGAGCACAAATGTTCAAATTTTAAAATTGTTTCAAAATGTAATTTATGTTTGTTCTATTTTTCCTTCCAATAAATTTTTTATTTGTCATGCCTTCATAATAGTGCTTTTGTTAAAAGTTTTCCTTTCACTCATGAGGCATGTATTGGAATCAAATGAAAAATGATTTATGAAAAAAATTTACAATTTGTGGCATAGAATTTGAAACATAATTTGTGACGTAAAAATTTAGAGAATATTTTCAAGAAAAGTTATAGAGATTAGTAAATAAAATATTTTCCGGATTTAGATTTTCTAATCTCAAGATGCGTGTTGATTTATATAAAAGGAAAGCAAATTAAACATATTAATAAAAGATGGTACAAGGAATAGAAAGTTTCTTAAGATAATGCATATAGACACATGTAAACTTTTTTTCTCTATAATGTTTGATAGATAGAAGTATTTCATTACTTTTATAGATGATTTTCATGGTATGAATGTATCTATTTGCTACATGAGAAGTCTTAAACCATTAGTAATTCTTGAGGTACTTCTCCCAAGGAGG
The DNA here is from genome assembly GCA_022457165.1 of Juglans mandshurica. Taxonomy (NCBI): domain Eukaryota; kingdom Viridiplantae; phylum Streptophyta; class Magnoliopsida; order Fagales; family Juglandaceae; genus Juglans; species Juglans mandshurica. The sequence goes on from CM039620.1 coordinate 14,740,861, forward strand.
AATTGCAGTTAGATAGAAATTCGAAAATCATTAATTAGATTGAAATAGTGAGTGCCAGGAAAAGTATTATGAGTCAAACCATAATCGTGACCTATTTTGTTAACATCTTGAAACGATGTGCAGTAAAATTATTCAAGACAATGGCATATATCTTAAATTGTGTTCCTAGTAAGTAGCCTCAAAGACTTATTTTGAGTTGTGGAGTGATAGGATACTTGATTTAAGGCATATACATATATGAATAGTCAATCTAAAGTAAAACTTTACAATCCAAATGAAAGAAAGTTGGATCGTATAATAGTTAATGGGTACATTATTGATTACTCAGAGAGATTCAAATGATTTAGGCTGTATTTTTTCTATTTATAGTTTGAATTTTGAGGAAATTGAAATGTCAAATTCCTTAAGGTTGACAAAACTAGTGAGAGTATAGAAACTAGAGATGTGATTGTCATGAAATGCATTCTTGTACTTCGCAAATTATTGTAGTTTCTTTTATGATTATCTTAATGATAATATGGAACAAGAAAAATATCATCCACCTCATAAAAGAAACATTGTTGAAGAATTGGCCATAGAGACATTAGAACAGTTAACCTCATGTAATCTTATTAATTTGCTATTTGGTTAGGATACGTGGTGTATTTTCAAATTTTGTCAAATTCCTTAAGGTTGGCAAAACTAGTAAGACTATAGAAACTAGAGATGTAATTGTCGTGAAGTGCATTGTTGTACTTCGCAAATTCTTGTAGTTTCTTTTAAATTATCTCAATGATAATATGGAACAAGCAAGTTATCATCCACCTCATCAGAGAAACACTGCTAAAGATTTGGCCATGGAGACATCAGAACATGTAACCTCATATAATCTTATTGATTTGCTATTTGGTTAGGCTACTTGGTGTATCTTCGAATTTAACATAAAAACAAATAAAAGTTCACATATGTTTTCACAAGTTACAGATCGATGCATAAAAGAGTCATTGAAATCCATGAATCAATGGAAAATCTATAATTTCTTCTAATTGTCTAAAAAGTATAAAAAATCGAATCTAAATGTTTCTTAGAGACAAAACCCTGACTTTAATGACAATGTTGAACAATATAAAATCAGACTTGTAATCAAAGATTTTACTAAAAATGAGCATTGATCAGAGAGAGATTTTCTATTAAATCTTAAAGAACTCATTAAGCATCACTATGACATTAGTAGCTTATTATGGTTTAGAGTTACATCAAATAGATGTGAAAACAATTATAGAGTGAAAGTCTAAAGTATACAAGAAATGAATAAAATGATTACTTAGAAAATGTGACATATTTTTTAAAAACTAGTATCTAAAATTTGATAATACCAATACAGTTTTTGGATATAAGAAAAATATTTATTGTTAATGTATATACCCCCTAAGATTAGTGGGCGAATATTTGTATTTATGGTCATGCATGTATATGACTTTTTGGCCAGTATGAACCATGGTTTGTAGTATGACATTAAAGTTATGTCTATAAATAACTTTAAAAATGAAATTTATGAATGAGACATCATTCGTAATTGAGATTGAATTTTAATACCAAGACGATGATTGTTAGGATTGTCTTAGTATATTTGCATAGAGTTTTGAAAGATTTTACATGAAAAAATATTGTTCAATAGATGCTTTAAAAAATAAAATGTGATATGCTCAGTATTTTACAATGTCCTCGAATTTGATTAGGTTATTAAGGAAATTTTGTATATAATTGTTCTAATAAATCTGATGATTGCACAAACTTGTATAAGGTTGAATATCAGTTTTTCAATTGGCATTCTTGGTTGTTGCCAAAGTAACATAAGAATGTTTGACCTAAAATTTATGAAAAAAGTGTAAGGTTATTTGCAAGAAATTAAAGACTATATTGCTACCTTAAGAAGATCTGATACTCTTAAGGTAACTGGATATTTAGACCGTATTTTGCGAGATTACTCTAATGATGGAAAATACAATTATAATTATGTATTTTGCTATCTAGTAGAGTTATTTTATGGAAAAGTATGAGGCAAATTTCTTATTGCTTCATGTGCAATAGGGACAGAACTTGTGGTATGCTTTGAGGCCACAATGTATGGTATTTGACTGAGAAAATTTATTTTAGAACTTGGAGTTGTCAACTTATAGTTAAGCCGCTAATAAAATATTACAAGAATTTCTCATAATAGTTTTCTCCGAATGATGAGTATTTAATGAGATTTTAAATACCTAAGTGTTAAAGAGAAATTACATAAACAAATAATGTCTATATTAGTACTGCGTTAATGATTACACTTTAAAGAACATGTCGGAAATATGGGTCTTATGCTTATTCCCATGATATAAACATGTTAAAAAGATCATTGACATGCAGAATATTTTGTTATTGGATATTGAAAGATATCTATTATAGTTGTTTTTGTTTTCTTGTCTTTTCACTTTATATGTGCATTAAATGGTGTGGATGAATAATGACAAGATAATGTCTACAATAGACATGAATTGGAAGCCAAGACATTACAATATTAACTTTAATTGTCCTAATTAAAGATTGTGTTGAATTAAGTTACTGGTATTGTAGTACATGGAAGGAAATTTGTTGGTCATATAATAGAGGACCAACATGACTCGCATTGGTAGCTGGTTTGATATTGATATTACGGAACTCATGAAGTGTATTCTGAGTTATTAAAGTTTTCTGGAAATGAATTTGCACAGTATGGTTAATTTCCTGTAATAAACTCATGGACGAAAAATATTATTTTATATGCTTATGGGCCAAGTGGGAGAATGTAAAAGTTTTATTTAAATTGTATGTCTCACACACCCATATCCTGGTAGGTTTATCACTTAATTAATAAGTCACAATGGGATAAGATTAATTCCAATGAAATAAGATTAACTCTATATCAAATCACAATGGGACACAAAGTCTCTAGATTTCTTGATGACCAGAAGTATATAAATAGTACTGAGGGGTTAGGAGTTCTTACCTACAACATTATTGTTCTCCTAGCCATCGGGAGACACTTGTGAGGCTAAGTTGTTAAGGTGATCATTCTCTCATAGTCAAGTCAATTATTTATCGAACTGTGATAGAGAAAAATACGTCTTTTAAATATAATTATTTTATTATCGTGGATCATTCAAAATGAAAAAAATCTAATTATTGATTTTCATGTTAAAATATTTAACATTTAATTTTTACATTTAATTCATCCCAATTCCTTCTCTAAATACTACAACTACTGTATTATTTGTCAGCCAAAACCAGCACAAATTCACCAAAAGTTATCGTCGAACACAATTTCATTCGTCGGCCAATCGGGTCTACTGCTCTTTAAGTTGGAATTCCTTTCAGGTTTTAGACTTTCAAAAACGTACCTACAGACTCGATATTATTATCATAAAAAATTCTTCTCATCAACTACCATTTACTATTCTATATTTTATAAAAAACATTCATATATCTTATAAAAAAATATATATATATATTATAAATGTGTAGTATGAGAGTAAATAGTAGCTGATGCATAAAATTCTTCTATTATCAAATTGTCATTTATCCGACTGTTTGTGTAGTCTATCCGTAGAACTTCTTGGAGTGTTTTTTTGTGCAATTACGTTACGGCCCTTCCTTTCTCTCTAGTGACACTTTTGTTCTTCGAGTGTTAATTGGCCCTTTTGACTTTTAGCCCTTTTCGGCTTATTACAATGTGCCTGGACGTGTCATAAACCTGATAGGATAGACTTTTAAACTGTTTTACGCTTGTGCCCTTGATTTCGATTCATGGCCGAATATAGGATGGACGTGGGCTGGGCTTACCATGGGCTTGCTTTATTATGGGTTTGGTTTTAAATCTCACATATTGATAAATTCTAATTATGTTATTAAAGTATATATAATTATAGAATAAAGATAGTATGTTTTACTTAAATAGAATATTAAGACGCACTTTTCTAGATAATTAGTGAGTTTTAGTACTTTGTATAGATGATAGACTACGAAGTGAAAAAAGCAGCATTGCAAGGTAAGTAACTTGATTATAAATTAGGTTTAGCATATGTTAGCTACTTATATATATTATTATTAAAGTCGGTTATTTGGAAGCCAATACTTATGTATCATACATGTCATCATATCTACAAACACGCCATTTATCATAATTCATGATCATGTTTCATTCTGTATATTATAGTTATGTATGTAATATGCATCTCACGTTGCATAAGACGTATAAACTTTTATAAGATCAAGTGTAAGATAAACTCAGAATAGTTAATAAAATGGTCATTTAGATGCATAGTACCGATGCGATTTATGGGTGGACGTACAAGTCACGAACTTAAGCGCAATCTACCATACTATGCTATATACTATTAGCAGTTTCCATTGTGGCAAGAGGATGTGGGGCCGATTCACAACCTTGCACACAGTATTAACTGTGTTGGCCAGTAATATAGGTAAGATAAGTCAAGATAAGTCATACATGTCATAAGTATATGTATGAATGATCATGATTTTAAGTTCTAAGTATAAAATTTTTATGAAAACTTTATGTTTATTACGTTTACGTTATGATGAGTTTATTACTGAGTTCGATTCATTTTAGTTTGTTTTATGTTTTTAAATTATCCAATGTCAGAATAATTATGAAGATAAAGTTGTAGGACGAGACTTGATCCAAGGAGGCGTGACAGAGACCTAGATCATGCACAAAGCTTTTAAGTTATCATTTTGATAGTAACAAGATTTGAGAAATTTTAATAAATGCTTCTGCGTAGTTTTTCTTTTATATTTTTTAGTATTTTTAATAAATAAGGATTTTTATTTTTTTATATAAAATATTTGTATTTGCCGCTTCATTAAGAAAATATTTTAAAGTCAATGTTAGTAATAGTATTCTAACTTTCTGAGAATCTTTAAAAGTGACTTTATTCTAAATTATGGAAAGGGAATTGTTACACACTTTATGTGTCTATTTCTCTCACATCGGAGAAGATCTAAATGGTGTCGAAGAGGGTGACACTACCCATATGAAAGAATCAAGGCGAATCTTCTTGAGTTTGGGTTTGGGGAAAATTAGAGAAATAGGTGGTTTTTGTGACAGCTATTGATAAGATTTATGATTTTAAAGAAGGTAGCACCTTACTGGATGCTTTGCTCTTTGACATTGACAAATGGCCGCATTTCCTTCAACCAAAGATAATAAAAATAAAGAGTACTCCCTGCTACTCCCACGGGAAATTGGGTACCATACCCCAATAGTGTAAAATATATATTTTTTTTTATTCAACTATTTTTTAAACCCTTATAAAAATAAAAAATTAAAAAATCATTTACTTAACTATTAAGTAAAAAAAATAAAAAAATAAATAAAAGAAGAATTAGTACAAAATATGTGTATCAATCCACTCGAAATGATAGAAGTTGTATCAAGACCCGACGATGATGGACCAGTGGATCCAACTGATTGAAGATGAGGCGGATCTCAACAAAAGACTAGACCTTATCTTGATGTTTATAGCCCTAACCCTTCGTGCATTAGAATGCATGAAGCAGATGATTTAGCTATGGAGACTTATTATAAAAAATAATTGTACTAAGATTATGCTACCTTATGATAGTTATGAATGAAATTGGGATGTTTTAGTTTCTTCAGCATAAGTTTTATTTACTCATCTTTATTCCGCTGCGGTTATTGCATACTGCTAGATGCATTTATAGGATGTATTGCATATTAATTGTCATGAACGGGGCTATATAACTTTGTATTACATGTCCCGACGCTCTAAGTCTCTGCTCCATCTCAAACGGAGGTTAGGGGCATCACAACTGTATTATATATACTTAACTGGTCGTGTTCAATCAAGAATGCATGCCTAGCCCTGAGTAAGACATGGGGAGTTGCTAACTGGTTGGCACCCCTAGCACTTTAGAACCTCGCAGAGTACATTATCGAGGAATGAGGGTGTCACAACCCCGCCCCAAAACTAGGACGAGATCGCAACACGTGACATGTTCTTTCCTTATTAATATTAGTATGTACTTTCTTTTTTTTTTCTTTTTTTCTACAAGGGTAAAAGGGATAGGCGTGAACATGTCATGCATGTATACTGCATTTCTAGTTTAAAAGTAAGCACCTGATAGACAATATGTTCAACATATTACCCAAAGGACTCTCAGAGTCCACCATTCATTCATTTAAAACATCACTAGTTCCAATACAAAGGGGACTCCGTCCCTACAACACACCCAAAAGACAATGGGGTCGTTTGCATTCAAAACCCACCTCAACCCACCTCAACTCATTTCATCTCATCATTACAATTTTCCCAAATTTCTATACAAAATATAATAAACAATTTAACTTTTTCAAATCCCAAAATAACTTTCCCAAATTCCCACACAAAATATAATAAATAATTCAACTTCTATTCTACTATTTATAAATCATCTCAACTCATCTCAACTCATCTCTGAATCCAAACCACTCTTAACCTTCTTATGTGGGGTTACCATCACCCCACTATAGAAGTTACACTATTACTATCATCCCACCACAATACCTACATCATGCCCAAAGACATATTGTCTTAAACTCAAGCCAACAAAGCGTCCCAACATGGGACCCATCATAAAATATAATACATAACCATTATCATCAAACTGAACCGACAGGGAATTCTAAGCATCAGCCCTTCCCTCCTCAGCAGTGTCTAGATCCACAGCCACATCATTCATACCTGGACGTTTAAAACATAAACACAAAGTGAGTCTAATACTCAATAAGCAGTACACCATGCCGTTAACTTATTAATCACATAATCTTTTCTTTTGAAACCATGCATACATAAACATTTGCTAATTCTTGACAATGCTTTCATGCGTAACAATTTAAGAATAACTATAATTTTCATGTATAACTGTACTTTCATGCTTAACTATACTTTTCATGCATAAACATTACTTGCTTTCATGCATAATATTACTTAGAAATGACTTTGTTTTACGTTTCACTTTCTTGGGCCAGTACACACTATTACCCCCCATGTGTTGGGGTTAGCAGTCTTTTGGACCTGAATTCCCGCCCGCGGCCGCAGGTTGGGAATCCCTTTCATGGGGGGCAGCACTAGGTGTACTTCCAGTACTACTTACCTGGCATTGCAATCTGTCCTTTCTTTAGAAAAATAACGTTTTCATTATCTTCTTTTAGTGCTAATGCGTATGCGTTTCTTTGAAAGGAATGTTTCATGTCATGCTACATATAGGTAAGGCATAATTATTTGAGAGAGAGCATGCATAAAATCTCATGATGCATTACCTTACATACACACAATGGTAATTAATAAGGTACTTAACAGGGGTTACCAAGAAAGGCTTATACATACTATATATGCATCTATTCTTTCATAAGAGAAACATTTGGAAGGAGAGAGAGAGAGAGACTTTTTCATAAGAGAGCTTTTTGTGTAAGGAGCATGGTCATAGCTACTTACCTCATGGCTTTAAAAGTAAGTTCGTTGAATCTTGAAAATAAACTCCTATCCAATGAAATGAAATAAACATATTAATATTCATATCACTTAAGACTTTACTATCCAATACCCATACGTGCTCACTTAAATTCCAAGTGGAATTAAGGCGTCTTTCTTAACCCATTTAGCTACATACATGGCACTAAGTCAACTCTTAGTATCCTCATTACAATATTTAAGGAACTCATGAAAGTATGAGGTTTGCTTGCTGTCCCTTTTTAAAGGATATTGTTTTTTATAATGGTAATAGATGGAAATCATAAGTTAAATGCATAGGATGGTGGGGATTTATTTAAGAAAAAGGTAGGGAACAAAGAGGTGCTATAATCTGGAATTTTCATAAAGAATGGCATTTTGACAATTTTGCATCATCATATGGAAGGTAGATCCAACAAGAGGCAATGATCATAAGATGGTTGGTTTTTTGTCAATTATTCATCAAGAAGTTTTCATACTCAAGTTGATATTTGGTTAAACAAAAGGGTGAAGTTAAGCAAAGGTAAAGTGACTGGTTTAGGCTTCCAAAACAGAACCTGTTTTCTAATTTCTGTAGTGCGTGGACAGCTAGCAAATCTCAATGTTTTCATGGTCTTAAACATCCCTCACTTGACCAATTATCAATCATACAATTAACTAGTACAAGAGTGGTAGAAACTCAAGAAAACCTCATGTATTTATATATATTCTGAAAGCAATAATAATAAATAGATACAACTCTTGGCAAGTTTAGAACTCCTAAGGTAAGCTTGCTAATTTAATTTAAAAGTCTTGGTGGCTTACTTAGGCCATAAATCTTGAGCAAAGCATATTTAAAATTATAGTCTTAACTTCATTAATTTAGCAAATAAAGAAATGGCTTTAACAAAAGTAAAACATGGCTTGGACTCAAGAAAACATAAGAGGAAGGACTACAAAACCTGTTTTGGGACACTCGGCTGGGTCCATAAAACATAGCATAAACACATACAACTGGAACCCACCCAAACAGAGTATACCCACAGCCAAAACAGAGCCTAAACACACACACACGGCTTCTTGATCCACATACAAAACAGAACATGATCCATGGCAAAAACCACCTCAAAACAGAGCACACACCCACACAGCTGGAACCACAAAACAGAGCATAGACACACACACTGGAACCTACCAAAACAGAACATGACCCACGGCGCAACAACCTCAAAATACTCGTTTCTGACCAGAAAAATAAGGGGCTTTCGGTTATCACCCACTAGAGCAGCTAATAGAGGAAACAATTGAGGATTAAACCCAGAAATTACAACACAACAATCGGTTCCTACAAAAATTTTGAAAACTCCCAATTCATGGAAATTCTCATGGAAAGCACAATACTTGATTGGGTCCCTCTTGAAGCCACGGAAATGCACAGCCACGAAAAGAGGAAGTGGAAGAGGAATCCAAAGGATTTAGGGCTGGAACAACAGAAAAATTCGAAGAAAGAAACCCTAGGTTAAACTCATAATCCAAGATTCCAATCCAGAAATTAAGACCATAGGAATTCACTTACGAGGTTGATCCCTTGAAGATTTTCGGTGGAAAATCTTAGACTTATGAAATGAGAGAGATCGGCTTTGGGGAAAGGAGAAGTCGCACGGCTAGGAGAGGGGAAATCGAAGGGTTCTTCGTGTGAGGGGGAGGAACATTTGAGAGAAAAAAAAAATATTTTCTTTTGTTTGTCTTAGGATCGACGGGTGAGTGAGGAAGAGAAAGGAAATCACTTGCTTGCTCAGGAAGCCGAGGGATACAAGGGGAAAATGGACTACTGACTTGTCCTGGAAGCGGCCGTGTAGGAGAAGAAAATGATATTTCAACTCAATTTGTCCCATGAGTTAAGGAATGGACAGTGGAGATTAAAAGAATTTGGACCATCTCTTGGGTAATTAAAATTAAAGGGATTGAAAGGAAATAATGCAAGGTCATGAAAATCACACCCTTGAATTATTTAATGACCCATTTAAAAATAAAAGCACACCCATCTTAAAATAATTTAATAAAATACTGAAAGTCTTTGTCTCAAAATATTTAACTTAAAAATATTAATAGCTGACGTAAGAATCCACGTAGTAGGATTCGGGTATTACAGAGGGCACCATAAATTTTATCCTCCTGGTGCTTTCATAAATTATAACACGAAATCCATCCCAATCTCATCGCAAGTCCATATTGGGATTGGGAGAGATTGTAGTGTCCCTGAAGTATCTTATGATGTCTAATGAAAGTATTCGACATGGGTGATCGCGACCGGCAGAAAAATAGAAGGGCAATACTAAAGTGCGAAGTGGGCATAGTGACAGCACTGCAAGGTGGGCAGATGAGAAAGGAGGACTAAGTGAGTTGGAAAACCAGGCGAGCAAGGTATCAAGGCAAGCAAAGGCACGGGATGAGGAGTGCAAATGAGTAAGTCAAGCGTCATGTGATGCCCCCAGACCCCACTTGGGATTTGACAAAGACTGAAGCGTCGATACATGTAACTCAAGGCTACACACGCCCGTTTGATTCTAAGTAAGATTAGAGCAATTAATGCATGGTACCAACATAAAATAACTAAGAAATCCCAAAATGTACTTGTTCAAAATCTCCCAATACAAAAGAGGGTTTAAACCATAAATCTCAAAATACCAAGTTCACAAAATGTAATGGCTTTCATATAGCCAAGCTAAAAGGACCCTATTTGGCTTTATCCTTATCAACAATTTTTTGTAGATCCTCAAAAAGCTTAAGTACTACAGAAATAAAGCAGTCTACTGCTTATAGTCTTTCTTCTACAGTCGGCTCCACTGAGCGCCTAGGGCTCTTCATGGCCTTTTTAATGGTCAGGGGATCCTCTATCTTGTGTTTCCCCATTTTCTTCCCCTAATCCTGTCACAACTTCTACCGTTTCAAGTGAGGAATGATAGTGAAAACTACTACAATGAGATTTCAAGAAATTCCAACAAGCTAACCAATAACATACAAGAAGATAATATAAGCATGCAGAGACAAACCATTAGAATGAATGCCTAGACATGTACTTGACCCGAAAACCTGTTTCATGCTTGTACTCTTTTCAAAATCATTGATCGTGTATCCATGTAACATAGTTGCAATTTTAAGATATAAAAAGTTCCGTATCCAATTCACATTAGTCACTTATAACAATTTATTCCATGCACAATATGGGTAGACACCTCACAACTCCTCTACACATCGTGGGCTCCCTGCTCCCCTAATCCAATTTTAAACATGCAAAGTTTACATGCTACATACGAACATTATCCAAGGGTAGGTTAGAAGCTAACTTACAAATATCCGACATAAAGAAAAGTATCATGATCAAGCAAGCTGAAAAGTGTAGGTTTTAAACTATTAGACTTAGTGAAGTCATTGAAACCCTAATCCAAGAATGTGTGTGTGGCATGCTAGGGTTTATCCCATTTGGTTCTAGGGTTCTTTTCCTTTATTTTTGTGAATCTTTATGTGCTCAGGCCTTAAGGGGTTGCCCTAGACTGAAAGGTGATCATGCTTATTGACAATGACTTGGTCTTAGTGGCTTGCTAGTGTTCATGGTGTGTATCTAGTGTGCATACTGTGCATGTGATCATCAATCCCCATGGTCGAAACCTCATTGGAAGGAAATCCTCACTTTGAAACCCTAATGGTGGTCGTAACCCCCAACCTCTTAGAGGTTTCTTTCACTCTCGTGCTTGGCTAGTAAAGGTTCAGTTTCTCATGGCAGAAACCCTAGTTTCTCATGCTTTGACAAAACTTATCATGATTGAACCACCATTCCCATCATCCTCACCACTCGAGACAAGGTGGTGTTACACATCTTGCACTCACCTAAACCGAATCCCTTAGACCAAAGGAAATCATTGTGAGCGCATGTGTGCTCAAGAGAAGTGAGTGGAGTAGAAGTGTGAAGGTTTCTCACCGTGCAAATCCTCCAAAGCTCCTTCCTATGATTGCGGGTTGGGATGTGTTTGGATGGAAAGAAAGTATGGTGCATGTGAGGGGTTTGTTCTTCAAAGGGTGGACGAGTTTGAGAGAGAAGGGGGAGGTGAAAAATCTAGAAATGAGACCAAATCACTTTTGGGCATCCTTTGAGGGGTGTAGGTTGCCAGCCTTTTAATGAGGCCTTTAAATACCTCCTCACTTTCCCACACACACACTCACTCTCTTTTATCATTATTCTGATTGTGGAAACCGAAGGGCTCTTATGCATAGGCACCATGTAGCATGCCCCTTCCACCATTGGCCAAAACTTCCCTCTTCATCATTGCCTTTATTTGGGAAAACCAAAAGACTCTCTAGCATGCAAGACAACTGGCATGTCCCTTACCGTAATCAAAACCCTAAATGGCCCTTGACTTCTTCCTCATGTGGTCTAGGTTCAATGAACCTTCAAGGGCGTGTAGGTCTTTATGGCCGAAACCCTAAATGGGTGTCATCATGTATTGGGGTTTAGGCTTGTACATGGTTGCATTGGCAAGTGGCATGTGCATGTATGTTTGCTCTAGCCGACTTTCCCTGTTGTCTTCATTCCATAAAGATTCTTCTAGAAGCGTTGAAAGGTGCGTGTTCCTCTTCCCTAAGCATCTCTTCATCTTCCTCATGATTGCCTTCTCCTAGAAACTCTCATACTATGTGCATGCATGACATATGGCAAAAATGGTGGTTGGTTACTCTTGGTTGGGCATATATCCTCTTTAGCCAAAATCCTAGGGTCTCTTAGAGACTTGTGCTTCAAATTTTTTATGTCTCCCATGCGCCCCTCATCATTGCAAATCTCCTAGGAACTCATATGCATAAGTGTACGGCTGGAGTGTGGCTCTTAGGGTCCAAAACTCTCTTTTCTCTCTCTCTCTCTCTCTCTCTCTCTCTCTCTCTCTCTCCCCCTTCTTCTAACATCAAGTCTAGATTCATGGAGCCTTAAAGACAGGCTTGCATGTTGGCCATGTGGCGTATTGGTAAGTGAGATGGGCGTGTGCCCTAAGTGTGCCGAGCTTTGTCTTCCTCTATCACTTTGGCTTCTTCTAGAAGCCATCTAGCATGCTTGCCAAGTTGCAAGACATGGCCAAACCGAGATGCCCCTTCCCTAAGTCACAATGATTGAGTTTAGGGAATCTAAAGGTCACTATCTCCTTCTCAGCGCCTCCCTCATTGCTCAAACCCCTGATTAGGGTTTCCAAACCCTAGGCCTTCTAGGGGCTAAATGTCACTTGGTCCTTTGGGCCTCTATTGTGGGCTTTGGTGCCTACTGCACTGGCAATAGGATGGGACCCATGTCCCTCACTTAATGCTCACCTCCTCAATCCTATTGGGTCAATTTCTACTAAGGCTAAAGGTATTGGAAATGATAGGCAAGGACATGGCTATGTTCGGGTCGTCACACGTCACATTGGGCAAGCAACAAACAAGGCCACCAAAGAGATGAACGTTCTATGTCGAGCAAGTGAAGGGCGTGCTAAAGATACACAAGGCGAGGAAGCCCAGAAAAAATAAAGGCATTAAGGTGAGTAATGGGTAAATAATAACGTGGGTGAGCAACGTGTAGCCCAAAAGTAGTTCCGAGTGAGTAACAGACAATATAGTATAAGAACTGGAATGCGTAGAGATATCATCGGAGTATGTAGAAAGTAGCAGGTAAGTTATCGATATATGTACCCAACAATGATATTTCTACCAGAGTACGCATGGGAGAAAAGGAGTACAGACTCGAATACCGTGTGTCTGACCACACAATCTAGCCTAACGCTGTGTGGGAAATTTTCATAGGCTGTAGACTGAGCTTCCATTTCCAAGGAGAACTACAGTGACATGCAAGACTTGTCCACTCAATCAACTCAGCTCCTACCACCCTTCATCCAGCATACACTTGGATTATTGAGATTCGCAGACTTCATCAACCAATTGGAGATGAGAGTTGTTATGCCCATGATGGATAGGACTATCCATATAAGAAATATTTTGTTGTCATTCCTTATCTCACATTGAGATCCCCTAGGAGATGGAGGCTAAGCTCGGGGTCATCTATGAACAAAGAGGCTAGCATCTTCAGCACAACACTTGGTGACAACTTGCTGTTAAGGTTCGTTCTTTCTTACAACGACGATAGTAATGTTGGGTAATGTGTGATGCCCCCAAACTCCGCTTGGGATTTTTCGGAATTTGAAGCATTGGGACATGCAATACAAGGTCACATACCCCCGTTCATGACAGTTAAGTATGCAATGCACCTAGTATGTAGCTAACAGTATGTAGTATTTGCAACAGATAATTGTTTTCTCTGAGCAATACTTAATGTACCAGAATGCTAATCCCAAAATATAATCATATACCATTCATATCCAAAAATTCAAAAGTGACATCACTTTTCCAATCAATCTGTAAACATAATAATATACTACTGAAGTAGTAACTCCTTAGTTATAGATAAATGTAAAACTAATCTAAGCGCCAAGCCACTCACGTAACTCAGCCATCAGCTTCCCAAAATAATTTCTAAAAACTCAAGGGTTTACTCCATAAGCTTGCTGAGGGTCCTCCTCGACCTATTCAACATTGTCCAGTCTGATAAGCATTATTTCTCCATTGCCTGACACATTGTTTACCATTCTGGGGGGAATGGTAGTTGGGACTACTACAGTGAGATTTATAAAATCTCAACAAGTAAAGCTCCTAAGGTACCAACAATATAAATAAGCATGCATGACGGTAAACATGACATGTATGCTTCATGACGTGGACTTGCACATGCGTGACATGACTTGAAAATAACTTAACTTGACATGAAAATATCATGACTTGACATGAACATGGCATGTTTGCTTGTATAAATTCATGCATTCTAACTAATAATAGGAGTACTCAAGTAGCTCACATGCCTTCACACTGAGTACCCTTTATATTAAGGTAGATTTCTCATTCACCGAAGTACCCGACAGCACATATGCCTTCACTGTAGTACCAGACAGATCATATATTCCTTGAACATAATACAATTTAGCTTGATAAATGGTAATCGTGACATGTGATAGATATTCATGATCGATGCTTATAATAACATGGCATGGCATAACATTATGAATAGGACAATCGTAATATCATTATAACATGGCATGACATAACATTGCAATTATAACAATCATGTAACTAAAATAACATGACATGGTATAACATAGTAACCATAACAATCATATGACTAAAACAACATTTCATGGCATAACATTGTAAACAAAACAATCATACCACTAGAAATAACATGGCATGGCAAAACATTATGATCATAACAATCATATAACTAACATAACATGACATGTAACAAATAATCGATTAACAGTGTAATAGATGACATGGCATGGCATGTTATAAAAAATTAAAATAGGCATAAACGAACATGAATATAATCAATGAAATCCTACCACCGTATATACGTAAAAATACCGAAAGTAAGCTAGAAGCTAACTTACAGAATGTTGTATAAAATGAAAGCATAGAGTAAATACAACGTAAGCTGAAATGAGATAATTTCTAGGGTTATAATATCTCATTTAGTCCTCATAAAAATAAAACTTACTAACTTAGGGCCAAATTTGCAAAGTTACCCCCTAACTTTAGAGAAATTACAAATTTGCTCCTAAACTTAAGGAAGTTGCAAACGAACTCTAAAACTTATCAAAATTCATCCTAAATCCAAATATGAACTTAGAATTTTTAAAAACTAAACCAAACTATGAAAACCCCCCTTGGCTGATTCACTCCTAGGCTAAAATCCATGATTTTGTTGTCACTTGGTCAATTAACACACTAACATGCTTAAACCAAATATGATAACTCTAAAAAATCACATCCTTAGTTCTAAAACCATACCAAGACACTAAATCATACATCTCAACAAGACCTAAACTCACCATTTCAAATAATAACCCAAAACATCAAGATTAGGTCGAACCAAACCTAATCTTGGTGTTCTTGGTCTTATTCTTTCATATCAACTCCAAGGACTCCGAAAGTAAATAATTCTTATCTTATAACATGTTCATAAATCAAAACTAGGTAATAGCATGCTTGACTAACTTCAAAAGTTACAAAACACAACATGTGACAATTCGGTTTACATGAAAACATTGAAACAAAGTATGCATGCTTTTGGAATTGAGACCTTGTGACTAGATCCTTGTTTTTCATGCAATAAATCTTGAAATAACACAACCTTATACCTCATATTCAATTTCTAACTAGATCTAAACATTAAATCAAGCATTTCATAGCAAATAATCCATCAAAACAACCATTACACCCGAAAGCCTCTAGCTCATGCTTAAAATCAAACTCTTGCATGTTCTTCAACAATCCAATCAAAGATCTTAAAAATACATTCTTAATCCATAGATCAAGGCTTTAAAAATAATATTTACAAAAACCATAACAATTGAGTCAAGATCTTAAAGCTAAAATCACAACTTAAACCAAACAAAACTCACTTTGAACCAATCGGTTTCTACCACTTCAAAGATCATGCAAAATCATTTTATACAATCCTTAAATGCTTAAAACCAAGCCATTAACTTGCACATAATCATGTTGAAACTTCATAAAATCAATATATACACATTGGTTCACTGAAATAACGCAAAACTCACAAGGTTCATCAACAATCATCCAAACCGAACCCTTTCACCATCAACACCAACTTTCATCCAAAAAATCTCCAAATAAGTTTAACCAACACACTCCCAAGTAAAATAGACTCATTAATAAACAAAATGGAAGAGATTGGATCTAGAAAAATACTTACAAAAGCTGGAACCAAGCTGCTAGAAAATTCCCTCTAGCTCTCTCTCGGTTTTTCTTTGAAAATGGATGAAAAAGTGCAAGTGTGGGGAAGCAAATAAAGGTGGCATGGACTATAGATTGGGGGTGAGTTTTTGGTTTAATGAATGAAACTTGAGGTGATGAATGCTTGTGAAAAGAGAAGAGAAAAATCTTATGGGAGTGGATGGCCTTGTAAGAGGTGTAAACTTGTGGAGGAAGCCTGGTGAAACAAGCTAGTTTCGATGGGGCTAAAATGGGGCTAACCGAATGCATCCATTTGAGTTCCATTTGAGGTTTCGGTTGGGATTTGGTTTCAATCTAATTTTCTTGGTCAAATATAATTACCAAGGTGTAAGAGAGTGGATGAGAGTGTAAGAATGTGTATTTGAGTGGTTGGTTGCTTGTGGAAGTGGCTTAACCAAGTGAAAAAACACTTAGTTACAAACCGACCATGTTTAGGGTTTTGGGAGGATTTAGGGTTTTAGCTTCCAGAAAGGGTTTAGGGTTTCGGTTTGCCTCAAAATTTTTGGGGTTTCATTAGATTTGAAACCTTCTTTTGGTTGGTTAGTGTTTGGTTTGATTGAATAGTGAATGGTGTAAGAGAGTATGATGACAAACTTGGTTCACACTCCATCACTTACACACTTGTACTCCTCTTGACAAGTGTCATAGGATTTCCAAGTGAATAGCTAGGATTATGCCATATGTCCAAGAAAAAGTTTTCTAGTGATCCTAAGTGGATTTGGACATCCTACATGGAGATTTAATAGCTATTTGAAATAGATGTCACGTAGCTCTCTCCCGAATGGTTACTATTCATCTAAAAAATTTAAAACTTTTTATTGCACCATAAAATCCTAAGTATTCATACGAGTCTAATAATGTAATTATTTTGTAAGGTTATACTCCTAAGTGCCTTAATTAGATAGAAAAGAAAATTTTATCTCCATAGTGGATTGGAATTTGAGTACACTAACTGACTAAAACCTAATCAATCGCTCGATTCAAGTAGTTTCTGAGGTCTAAAGAAGTTCTTCTATCGAATTTATGTTGGTTCATTATATAATGTCTATGAACTTCTCATGATTTTTCCCACGTGCATGTTTTCTTATTACAAATTATTAATTACTTTGATGTACTCTTTCAAAGTTCTTACCTTTTGGTATTAAGGGGAGTTTTGGGTGTGTTAGTGGATTATGACTCCAAATCGAGATGTGACCTTATCTTGGTGGAGCTTCTTTGACTACTCAAGAACATCTAAGAATTGAGTAACGTCCCCTAGATTATTATTGGGTGACAAAGGGATCGGGTGAAATGATAACGCTCTCAAGTCGATGTTGTTGCCTCTCTATTGGTGGAGGGTAGAGGACACTTGGCCACAAGCAAGTCGGGTGCAAAACTTGGTTTCACTTGTCACAAAGTCCTACGCGATGTCGTTTCCTGCGAAGGGATCCAGGTGTGTGTACGATCAGACATTAATAAACAGATATGGTTGGTCAAGTAATTTCAAGTGTTGATTTGGGCCTGGGTCCAATAAAGGATATATTATGTTGATTTGGGCACTAGGTGCTCGGTGATGTTTACGATGAACCTAGGGTCTAGGAAATCGTATACTGGGCCTTCAATGTTGTTTACAATGAATCATCGTTACTTTATTTTGCCTAGAGGTTGGTACCTCGGTTTACTTATGATAAACGTGATTTTCCTTTTGTTTACTTGGAAGTTTATGCATTATCGCCATTTCTTACATTAACAACTGCTGACAGCTATTATCAAGAAGAAAGCATCTTTTTCAACCTCCATTCAACCTTATTTATTCTATTATATTGAGTCATGGGAGGTCCTGAAAAACTATAAAATCATCAAACATATTAAATTTCACCTTCAAATGACCCATTGAAGACTTTATGCCAGACTATGTAAATCTATCTCTCTCCTTATTTATATTTTATACGCTTAATAAATTTTTATTTAAAGGATAAATATCATAGCACCGTATCAATGCTCAAGCCATCATCGCGGGCCATTCAACTGTATTGTTGGCTTCCGATGTTTGAAAAAAATGCATCAACAGTCACTCTCACAAGAGTATTATCAAAACTAGACCAATCCTTGCATTTTCTTGCGTCTAAGATAAAATTTTCAATGGTCCGGTGTAACTCAATTTGGAGGGAAAAATAAGAGCGGTAAGATGAAAGTTCTATAAGTAGAATTTTGTCGGTACGTAAAACACAACATCCCTCCTGTTTTTCAACGATTAACTACTTAAATGACGCTATGAGAGTTGAACTGCTTACATGTATACAACACATGTTCAAGACAATGAACATGGATAGCTTACAAACCAAGTATTTGTATACTGATAGAATGCATCCTTCTTCCCAACAATCATCTCATAGCTTAGGAATAATAATCTCTAGAAATCCATTCCTGCAGCAAACAAAATCATGAAGATTAGTGAAATATTGTCAAAATAGTACCCATTCTGAATTACAACACTGCCAGTCCTTTATTTACTTTTTTATTTAATGACATGGGAGTGCATTGACTAGGCTGGAAAGCACAGTAAATCTTATAGATTCAAGGGTCACCCTGACCCAAATATCGGTTGTGTCAAGTATGCAATGTGGATGATCAAAACCAACACTTGAGCCAGAACTTGTTCAAACAATTATAGTTAAAACTGCTGGTAGAAAACCAAAATAATTAGTTATGTTAGCCTATAGATGCTAAATGATATATGTTATTTTCTATAGTGCATCACATTCATGAAGTCGTAAATGAAGGCAACAGGAAAGTAGTAACTATATAAATTACTATGACCAACATATGAAATTTATATAAACAGTTTAAGCTTATATATATATTAGGAGCAACATAAACTGACTTTAGTACATTTTATTAAGCTGAAATTTGGCTAGGAACACTGACTCAATCAGAAGTTTCCAGCTTAAGATTCTAATGGAAGATTAATAGGTCAAACTGTTATTCATCAATTGGGTCAAGAACTTAGAATACTGGTGAAGAGAGTGGGGTGCCCTTCCATCCAACCGGGGACTAGAAGAATTAAGAACTCCCTGCGTGCTGATAGCTTTGGCAACTGAGTTCTTTGAGTAATTCAGCAAGATAAATACATGGGAGAAACTATACAATCCGCATTAGAACATCTCATTGCCTACTTCTCCCTTAATACAATTTCTTCCGCCTTTCAGTTTAATTATTTGTATGTTGTGTACTGTAAATTCAATATCTCGGCCTTATATGGACGATAAATATTCTCTTCATAAAGATAACCACTATTTCTTTTTCTTTTTAATTTTATCACAATCAGGTCTTGTGTGGTTGATCCAGAAGACTTTTAAAAATTATAGTCAACTCCTTGAAATATCTTTTACACTAATGAAAGCCCTACCCTTTCCTTAGTTGGTATCATTTCACCCAAAATCCCTCGATCATTGTCATAGCTATTCTCTTTATGCATGTAGTTCTAGATATGCTCTTTGACAATACAGGGTTAATGTTCAATCCAATTACAAGCAGCCCCTGTTAAAAACCTTTAAAGAATGTAACCTTTTTATAGTTAAATATCAAATTAAAAATTCCATTAATGATCTAAAGATTTATAAAACTTTTCACTACAGTTATATATATACAAGGATTCCGAGTGAAAAGGTGATATATATAAAATTTAAAAAGATCACACTCCATTCATTTCTAATATAAATACCGATTTATAAAGCAAAATATTTTTATCATCATATTTCCCATGTGCCAAACGTGTTTGAAGATATGCAATGCCATAGAGAGCAAATGTGACATAATTTTGCAGCTAAGCATAATCTCTGCAGTCCATCCTTTGAGTAGAACAAATGCATGGATATAAAGCTATGACTTACAAAAACTCAGCTGAGACACCATCTTTGTTGACACCAGCAGGAAGCGGCCAAACGACCTGGTATGGTCCTCGTGAAATTTCTCTTTTGTGATATGAGGAGATTGAGCCATTTGAACAACCCGCCACTTTCCAGTCCTGGGTTGACCGTATACCCCTTACAGCTAACCTGTCATCAAGTCGTATTCTTCTTATTAGATCAATTTCAATTGTTCAAATTCCAGACTGAGATATTGGTCACAGACTTGACTTGGCCAAACAATTCAGGAGTGTGCAAACAGGGCAGTATTACATAAATGATTACATTCACCATTCTTTGCTAGTGTCAGCATTTGAGCAAATTGATACTTTAACATAACCATTTTCCTTTAAAGAAGAGAATTCATCTTACTTTTGGTCATCAACCTCCACTCTTATGTCATTGGTATTGACGCCTGGAATTTCTACCATCATAACATAATTGCGTCCTGATTCTGCAATGTCCATCCTGGGTGTCCACTCAATTCCTGCATGAAAAAGGAAAGATAAAAAATCCACTGGTACGGCTAATGTAAAGAATCATGCACTCCAATTGAAATTGAAAATAAAGAAACCACATCCTTTTTAAGTCACCACTTATCCCAAAAGTTTAAGCTAATGAGAAGAAGTAAATTTAGTTATTTGATTATATCTTAACAATCCCTATATGTTCTTCAAATTCTACTTGAAGATTATTTTATGTTAGAAGAAGCAATCAAGCTTTAAAAAGAAAAGAAAACTAAATAGGAAGGACCACTTAATTTCAGTTGCATTCTGCCGCAACTCTTCTGGAACCATATTCCATCATTGCACTTGTCACATCATAACCACTAATCCAACCACTAGTGAACCAATTGCAGTGCTCCTAGTAGCTTTCAAAGCACAAAAGTTGTTAACTACAAAAAGTTATCCTTGATGGTGACTAAGATATCATCTTCAAAACACTAGCCAACCCCTTCCTCAATTGTGACTGGCAGATCCTCCCATCATTCAGCCGATCAGAATGAGTGTTCACCAAATCATCGATGGAATATATGCCAATTTCCACATAGTGCAAACATTATAGTGCAAGACTTGGTGAAACGGGTAGCATCTTCTACCTGGAAGAGAAGCACCACCATCTCTCGACCAATACTTTGCCCCTAGTGCTGCAGTGGCAAAGACCCCTCCTCTTTTGTAATTAAAAACAAGTATCACCTTATTTTATATTAAAAATGAAGTATTGCTAGGCAATAAGAAAATTTTAGGTCATAGACTCATGGTGAAGCTAGCTATTTAGAGGGTATGAGGACCAAAGATTTGATCTGAAAATTGATCGTACCGATTGCCAGCCTCCTCATGTTTAAAAGAACAAGCAGTAACCAACCATGTCTCCACTGCATATATATTTACAAGCCCATGCTACATTCTAATGCTATTAAATGCTAAAGCAGTAAGAGATCCTTAGCTACTAACCCTCAGATTCAGAAGAGCGTGTTCTCTTCTCATCATGCAACTTCTTTCTTCCACTTGGTCTAGAAAACTTGGGAGTCTCAGGCATGGTCAATATGCAACCTTGCACCATAGGTTGGCCAGTGTGTGCCAAATTCGGTTCTTTCCTCTTGGGTCCAGAAAATAATGGTGCTTCAAAAATATTATAAGAGCCCTCATATCCGGAGGATTTGTGAGGCACATCAGCCTGTGCTGAAGGGACCTGCAAAAACGTAACAAAAACACAACTCAGTTCATCGAAAGTTTATACAACAAAATGGAGAGTAAGAAATTTGAAAACACCTCTTCAATGGTAGCCTGCCTCATGAAATAACCTTGAGAACCAGATCCTTGCCTTGCGAAATGCATCCTATTATCACACCTTCGGACCACAGAGTCTAAAATGCTATCACAGTTGTGACTCCTCTGAGACAAGGAAGACAAATGCATAAGTCAACTCAGTGTAATTGAAAGTTGGGATAACAAAAATAAATAGAAAAATAATTGATAAGTTTTTATCACCATTTAAGATAGACTATTGCTTGAATGGATATTGATGAACATACCAAGAATATTTCCTATAACTTTTCACTTAGAATGCCGCCCATCAATGTTAAAGCTTTTCATTTAAATTTCTAGTAAGAAATATCATGAAAGGTAAAAAATGAGATGCGGTAATGTTTATTCTACATTTTGCCCCTTGAATCTCATATTTCATCTAGAGTTACCCGGCCAAGTCCAGCAACATTAAGATAAACTGCACGAATGTCTTTGGGTGTGCATGTGTGGGGATATATTTGGAGAAGAAGAAGATAATTTAAGGGGTATATATTATCTATCAGGACTATGTACCCCCAAATGAGGTCGTCCTCCCCTGTGAGAAACATACTCCCCTTCCTTGGTGACGCTCAAGGAAGAGGGATGACCTTCTCGTCCCCCTTTCTCAGCCTCAACCCCCTCCTCAACTTTTCCCTTCCCTTCTCTTTGTTTTCCCTATTTGTTTCCCACTCTTCCTTGTTTGTTAGAAATTAGATCTATGGTTTTTGGACCACCTCCCACCTCTACGTGCCCATCTACCCTCTTCTTCAACCTCCATACATCCCATAATATAGATCTTATGGTTCTCACACATCAGGCCCAATAGCTCCATACCCATTTATCAGTCCCTCCCTGGTTTCCCTTCCTACTTTCTCTTTCCTCCTCCTCAAGCCCTCCTCTCTCTTTCCTTTCTTTTTTCTTCTTTTTTTTATTTGTTTCTTTTTAATTTTGGCTCATTTCCACCTTCCATGTGCCACTCTATACTCTTCCATGGCCACCACTCTACCATATCCATCGTTCTAGTACTTCTCTCAGACTGTTGCATGAGAATTCGTAGTAAAATGATTTGAGTTAAGATTTTTATTGTATTTTGGGAAATGAGAGAGAAAATTTTTAATAAAAATATTATAAAGTTAAAAAATTGTTTGAATATTATTTTTTAATATTATTTTTATTTTGAAATTTGTATTGTTTTTGTATTTTTTTTGGAAATTTAGGAAAATTGTAATGATTGGATAATGATTAAATAAAAAAGTTGAAGATTTGAAATTGAAAAGCGTTTTGTGTTTGAGGAAAGGAAATTATGAGAAGTTTTAAGATGAGATGATCTCATCTAACTTCTTTAGAAGGCAGAAGTTCTAAGCTGCCTTCAAGAATGCTGAGAGAAGTGGAGTCATTACAAGACTTCCAATAGCTGGAGGATCAGTGCGAGTTTTTCATCTATTTTTTGCAGATGATTCTCTTCTTTTTGTATAGCCAATTCTCTGTAATGGAGCAATTTACAAAGTATGCTAGAACTATATGAACAAGTTTCTGGCCAAAAGGTGAACCGAGATAAGGCATCTCTATTGTTTAGCAGGAATACAAAGAAGGACGTAAAACATAATCTTTCCTCTTTGATATGGGTCAGTTCAACAAGGAGTTATGACAGATATGTAGGCCTTTCTGCTTTGGTTGGAAAATCAAAAGTTCAAACCTTCAGCAACAACATTTATCGGATCCAGAGCAAGCTTAACAATTGGAAGTTGAAGTTCTTGTCTCAAACTAGAAAAGAAATTCCGTTGAAAGCAGTGATACAAGCAAATCCCACATATTGCATGATTATTTTTCAGCTTCCAAAAACACTTTGCAAGCAGATCAATCAACTTATGCAGAGATTTTTCTGGGGACACAAGGAAAATTCAGCAAGTGGATGAGTTGGAAGAATTTGGGATAGGAAAAAAAATAGGTCTGGGTTATCGTGACAGAAGCTTTTAATAAAGCTCTTCTAGCATAGCAATGTTGGGAGGATAATGCAGCAGCCAGAGTCATTGTCAGCTCTTATTCCAGATGGTAATTTTTTGGAGTCCAGCTTGTGCAGAAATCCCTCTTTTGCTTGGAGAAGTATGTGGAATGCTAGAGCTCTTTTTAAAGAAGGTCTAATATGGAGAGTTGGGAATGGACAGAAAATAATCATGGAGGGGATAGGTGGGTTTCTAGGCCACTTTCTATGTCTATATCTTCTATATTTGCAGTTCTCTTAAGGGACACAAAAGTTGCAGCATTGATAGATACAGAGACAAATAGGTGGTGTACTTGCTTTATTAGGGAGTTATTTCTGGAGAAGAAACACAGGAGATCCTCCGACTGCCAGTGAGCCCTTTAGGTGGAGAAGATAAACTGGTGTGGAGGGGTGGGTACTAACAGTGGTCATTTTCTGTAAGAAATGCATATCATCTTCAATTCAAGATTCAGGATTGAGATAAAGGGTGTTCTTCTGATACCAATAGAGGTATTACACATTGGCAAACAACTTGGAATCTGAATGTTCCAAATGTAGTTAAGCATTTCATGTGGAAGGCTCTCAACAATATAATGCCTGCCCAAAGCAGTTTATATAGGAAGAGAATATTGAAAGGCTCCATCTGTCCGATATGCAATTCAGCTAAGGAAACAAGTATGCAAATCTTATGGGAGTGTCCATCATCTTCAGATGTTTGGACATTAAGCAAGTCAGTTATAGCAAGATTTATTTGGCTACGCAGGAATAAGTTGATTTATGAAGGCAAGTTCCAACATCCTAATAACTTAGTTGAAGCAGCAGAGATGTCATTGAACGAATTTCATGATTCAAGAGCTGAAGATCAGCACAACACTGTACATACACAACCTTCCATCCACACCTGGCAGCTTCCAAAGGATATTTCAGTTAAAACCAATTGAGATATTGCTTTAGATCTGTCTAAAAAAATTATGGGTATTGGAATTATTAGACTGGATCATCAAGGTCAAGTTCTTGCATCAAGAATGATACCGAGATATTTTTGTCCTTTGCCTACAATAGCTGAAGCTTGGGGAGCATATGCAGCAGTGTATTTTACTTTGGAGCTGGCATTCCGTGACATGGAGTTGGACAGTAATGCTAAGCAAATAGTAGATGCCCTCAAGAATATCGCAGGAGGTTTAAGATGCTTTGGCCAGCTTGTGGAAGACACATGAAAACTTCTGTCATCAATACTAGCCTAGACAATGTGTCACGTAAAGAGAGAAGGAAATCAGGTTGCTCACTGCCTTGCAAAGGAAGCTCTAAGTTTTAAGTATTGATACTATCCTCATTGAGGAAGTCCCTGAATTTATTCAGCCACTTGTGGCTGTTGATTGTAATTCTGGTTGATTAATGAATGTTTCTGTTTCTGTTTCTATTAAAAAAACAGAGCGGTAAAAAAAGTTGTAAAAATGTATATATATTATTTTCCTTCCTTATCTCCCTCACTTCCGGCACAAATCCAAACAACCACACAGATGGTGGTCTAACTTATCTTCGCCCCATCCTCATCTCTCCATCTACTTAGACAAAAGACGCACATTCAGCCTTTGCTAGTTTTATAAGAAGTGACATAATCTGGATCCCTAGAGAATTTTGATGTCCATGCTTACCTTGTTTGTATCTCTTCTGCTGCATGAAGAGACATATCTCCATGATTTGCTGCTAATATCTCTCCCCATGAATGGCTGCTAGGATCTCTCTCCCTTATCTAGCAGTGCAATATTCTCGCACTTGGTGTAAATAGTATATTTGTTAGTCTTGAAAGCTACCAGTTGTATATTTCCATTTGTACTTCCTGTACAGCTAGTAAGACAATTGTAATGCTTGTTTTTCTCTTCTGTAAATGTTATATAAGTAAAATACCATCCATGCGTGAGGTATCAGTCGTCACAAGAGTTATCAATGACTTCATCTTCTTCTACCTCATCGATCCACCTATGGAAGAGCTGCTTCCCTTGACTTAGTTTCCTCCGAAACCAATCTCCCTAATATATCCATTAAACTAGCCTACACCAACTATCTCCTCTGGGAAGCATAGGGTGTTCTAGTTTTACATGGTCATGGGCTTCTCGACTATGTCACTGAGCTTCCCTGTCCACCTGCAAACATTCTTGGAGAAAATGGTGCTCTAACCATCAACCAGCTGCAACAAAATGATTACATATTGATCAACTAATCCTCGGTTGGATCATCAGCTCACTGTCGGATTCTCCTCTCTCTCAGGTGATCAACAGTGAAACTTCCCATGAAGCTTGGGAAGTTCTGGAAACGTTGTATGGTCGACATACTTGTGATCGTCTTCAACAAATGAAAGGTGAGCTGCAATCTCTCACAAAAGGTACCTCTTCAATGGAAGACTACCTTCACAAAGCCAAGTCCTTGGCTCTTGCTCTCTGTGGTACTGGAAAACCCAAGGACGATGATGATTTTATCATCTGTTTACTCAGAGTTTCGAGCTTTGAGTTTGACCCCATTGTTGCTTCTATCAATGCTAGAGATAGTTTAACTTCACTTGAGGTAGTCATCAGCAAGTTACGTGATTTTGAGCTCCATATATCTCCACTAGTCAAGATTCCTCTTCAGTTGTTTCCTTCTATACTAATCATAATGCTCCTTCCACTAATCTCAATCGGGGAATCCAATCTAGTCGTGGACTCAATCACAATAATCAACAGCTAAAGGAGCTCGTGGTGGTGGACGCTCTCAAGGTCGAACGAAGGCTTGACGTACGCAGCAAAACTCAAATCGCGGTGGTGGTTGCACCTCTGTGCATGGCGAACGCATTACCTGTTTTCGATGTGGTGATCCAAACCACAAAGCCAACGGTTGTTGTGCCCCTGATGAAGAGGTCGAACAATATCAATCCTTCCTTGCTGTCCAAGCTGGAGATACCACGGGTGGTCCCTGGTATCCGAATACTGAGGCTAACCCTCATATGGCTCCTACCACCACCAATGCTCAAGGTATCTTACCTTACACTGGAACAAATTCTGTCATGGTCGGTAATGGTTCTGGTCTTTCCATCTATGCTATTGGTCGCTTTGAAGTTCCACATACTTCTCTCACTCTCAAAAATGCTCTTATTGTCCCTAATATTATAAAGAAACTTCTCTTTGTATCTCAATTTACCACTGATCATAATTGTTGCTTTGTGTTCTATCCATGGGTTTTATTTATCAAGGATCTGAAGACGAATCAAGTGATCTTTAAAGGCTTGGTCAAAGAAGGCTTGTACCCTTTACGTGTCAACCAACTTCTCTCCTGTTGGTTTTCAAGCTACAAAATTTACTAGCACCATGTGGCATGCACATTTGGGACATCCCAATTCTAGGATTCATAAAATTTTACTTCCATGTTTGCCTACTTTGAATAAAAGTGTTAGTTTCTGTGAAAGCTGCACTCTTGGCAAATCTACTAAATTATCTTTTTCATCTCGTTCTGTTCATACTCAAACTTTCCTTCATACACTTCATATAGATGTGTGGGGACCCGCTCCCATCCCTCTTATGATGGTTTTAGATTTTATTAGGTTATTTACTGTTGATGAATATTCTCGGTACATATGGCACTTTCCCATGGCTCGCAAATCAAATGTCATTCTACTTATTTTCTCAATATGTTGGAAACTCAGTTTCAAACTCATGTTAAAATAATTCGAAGTGATGGGGGTGGTGAGTTTGCAAACCATTTGTTAAAGAATTACTTTGCTTCCATAGGAATACTTCATCAATTATCTTGTCCTGGAACTCCTTAACAAAATGGTTTATCCAAATGATGACATCGTCTTATTGTTGAAACTGGTCTTATCTTAATGGCTCACTAGTCCCTACCATCCCAATTTTTGGACTGTTGCCATTACTACCTTTGTTTTTCTTATAAATCAGTTACCCACTCCCCTTCTTCATGGCAAGTCCCCATAAGAGCTACTCTGCAAGTGTTTGGTTGTGCGTGCTATCCGTAATGTATTTTTCTCGACTACTCACCACACCACAAGGGCTATAGTTGCATGAATATGATCTCAAGCCGTGTGTATATCTCCAGACATGTCTTTTTTTATGAAACCACTTTCCCTTTCTCTACTAAAAAGGACACGTCTCAAGCCTCTTTGCAATTCTTTAAAGTTGAGACTACCCAAAGGCCTTCAGAATGTCTCCGATCAAC
Source organism: Juglans mandshurica (assembly GCA_022457165.1). Taxonomy (NCBI): domain Eukaryota; kingdom Viridiplantae; phylum Streptophyta; class Magnoliopsida; order Fagales; family Juglandaceae; genus Juglans; species Juglans mandshurica. The sequence continues at coordinate 14,769,113 of CM039620.1, forward strand.
CCACGACCATCACTTCCAGTCCTGTATGCTATGTTAGGCCTTCAAATACTGATCTGGCCCATTCTGCATCATTGCCCTCCTCACCTCTTGTTTCAGCTAACCCAAGTCCTGTGGATCAGCCTGCTCCAGTTTTAACCAAGCACCAATCAATTTCTGCTTCTCCATCAACATGGGCCATCATTGATCCAGTCCCAACTCACTCACCCCATGGTTACATGAAATCAAGATGGCACACGAAGGCCCGGAGACTTTTTCTCCACATTCCATCCCTTTCCAACATGTTTTGTAGCCAACTTAGCTACTCAACCCTCGAAGCCCAGAACATATAAACAGGCCCTCAAGGTATGGAAGAAGACCATGCAATCTTATATTGATGCCCTCCATGCCATCCATACATGGACTTTAGTCCCTAAAACCATGGATATGAACTTGGTGAGTGGTAACAAGATTAAAACTCGGGCCAATGGTTCTATTGAACATTACAAAGCATGTCTTGTTGCACGAGGCTTCACTCAACTTCATGGCCTTGGCTATGATGAGACCTTCAGCCCTATTGTTAAGCTTGGCACTATTCGATTGATTCTTATGTTGGCACTTTCCCAAGCTTGGCCACTAAAATAGCTTGATGTGAGTAATGCCTTCTTACATGATGATCTACAAGAAAAAGTTTTCCTCACTCAACCACCTGGCTTCGAGGATCCTATACATACCGAATATGTTTGTCGTCTTCACAAAGCTCTATATGGCCTCAAACAAGCTCCTCGTGGATGGTACATGAAGTTTAGCTCCTACATTCAACATATGGGTTCTCAAAGGTGTCCATACAATACATCACTATTTTTCCGTCGTCGAGGTTCCGATATTATTCTTCTCCTAATTTATATGGACGACATTATTATCATTGGCTCTTCTATTTCATCCATCAACACTTTACTATCTTACATGTCACAAGTATTTCACATGAAGGACCTTGGAGCTTTGCATTATTTTCTTGGTATTCAAGTCACTCATGACAATCATGCTCTTATTCTCAGTCAGACCCGTTACCTGTTGTCCTTGCTTAAGAAGTTTGGACTTGATGGAGTCAAGCCTATTTCCACTCCTCTAGCTTCCAACATCCAACCCTTTGCCACTGATGGTGTTCCTCTCATGGATCCAATATTGTATAGAAAAATGGTTGGCTCTCCCCAGTATCTCATGTTAACTAGGCCTGATATTCCCTATGTTGTGCATTTTGTTTGCCCATTCATGCAGGCCCCTTGTGAACCTCATCTTGTTGTTGTTAAAAGGTTCTGTCGATTTTTAAAGGCACACTCAATCGTGGTCTTCACTTTGTCAAAAGTCCAATCTCTGCTCTTATTGGCTTCTGTGATGCGGACTAGGTGGGTTCCCGAGATGATTGCCATTCAACCACCAGTTTTGCAATCTTTATGGGTGATAATCTACTATCATGGGGTGCAAAGAAGCATGCTACGACCTCCCGATCAATGGCTGAAGCTGAATATCGAGCTTTGGCCCCAACCACAACAGAGCTTATGTGGTATATGCACCTACTCAAGAATCTTGGCCATCTGTTGCCTTCCCCTATGCTACACCGTGACAATTAAAGTGCTCTCAACATTGCTAAAAACCCAGTGTTCCTCCACCATCACACTAAGCACATCGAAATAGATGTTCACTTTGTCCGTGAACAAGTTGCTTGTGGTGCTATCAATCTCGCTCATGTCCCTGGACAGGATCAAGTGGCCAACATTTTTACGAAATCTTTGTGCAGTCCCAAGTTCACGCCAAACCGAAGCAAGCTCTTTGTCGGGCCAATCCCACCTTGAGCTTTGAGGGGGAATGAAGAGACATATCTCCATGATTTGCTGCTGATATCTCTCCTAATGAATGGCTGCTAGGATCTCTCTCCCTTATTCTAGTAGTGCATTATTCTCGCACTTAGTGTAAATAGTATATTGTTAGTCTTGATAGCTACCAGTTGTATATTTCCATTTTTACTTCCTCTACAGCTATTAACTGTAATGCTTGTTTTTCTCTCCTGCATACGATCTTTTCCTTCTTCCTTTGTTACTTCCCTATGACTACTGTTCTAATTTTCTGCAAGATTTTCCTATGTAGTAACAGTTTATTTTCTTAGAAAAAGAAAAGGATGTTTTGTGGGAAGTATATTGGATCCCACGTGCTTGAGAATCCAAATATCAGTTCTATATACTTTTGAGGAATTCTAAGACAATGGAGTATCTTGTTGGAAGATATTTTTGTTTTTTGTCCGCTTACGAGAGGTTACTTGCTTTTCGTCATTTTTTAAGGGCCTTGTATGGCCAGAAAAGTAGGATTCTTTTTTTCGTACATGAAAAGGCAAGATATATATGTGTGTGTATATATATATATGCGGCTATATTAATAACTACTGCAACTAGTGTAGATTTTTGTGGGTAAAAGAAAGAAGTTGCTTCAAGACTTGTTAGGAATCTTTTCTCTTAAGCCGACATTTGAATTAAAAAGAAACAAATCATTTACTCCAAAAATTATAAGAACACAACGGTGAGTGAGAAAATGGTAAACACACCTCTTCAATGGTAGCCTGCCGCATGAAATAACCTTGAGAAGCAGATCCTTGCCGTGCAAAATGCATCCTATTATCACCCCTTCGGACAACAGAGTTCAAACTACTACTGCAGTTCTGTGACAGAACGGGCAAATACATAAATCGAGCGAGTGAAAACAACAAACTGAAAAGCCAGAGAGAGAGAGAGAGAGAGAGAGAGAGAGTCATCCTTGGTACTGAAGATTCAAAAGAAAAAAATAGAATGGAATGATACTGCAGATAAAGTCACATAACGACCGCTGTATATGTATTTTCTCTTTGGCTAAAGTGGAAAAATTTTCGTACAACGAAACGCCCTGAGACAGGAGCCAAGTGCTAATTTCCGATATATACATACTGGTTTTGTCCAACATAGATTTATTACTTTTAATTTAAAATGCCGACTAGCAACATCCTGAAACATATATTTCCTTTCATTTTCTTGCAGTTTATCGGGATTCAAACGGGGAAGTATTGAAGAGAGAAGGAAAATATACCATGGGGAGGACGTTGGTGAGGGAAACATCATCAGTACTGGGAGCAAAATGAGCTGAGATCAAGTTGATTCTACGTCTCGCCACTTGAGTCTCCATTGGAACGACTCTGCCAAGTTCAAAGGAATCAGAAGAAAGACCCATAAAACTTAGCAGGAAGCCTATGGATATGTATGCTGATTAAATTACAAGTGGCAGTGAGTGGGTGATATTTTTGGAGGGAAAGAAGTCGACGTATGGGGTAGGCATTTTATTTTGGAAGATATAGTGGATCATGAACCATAAATATCTTTGAAGATCTTTCACAATTTCGCAAAGAAGTAAATATGAATCCGTTTTCTGTTCCGGATAAAATAATCATTAACTCCTTTATCTTTTGAAAAATTATAAACACATAATATTTTATACAAAATGATATTTTTATAAAATATCTTATAATACTAATAAAAAATATTATATAAAATGTTGTGTGTTTATCATTATTCTTATCTTTTATTTAATTTGAAATTAGGCTCTTTTCTAAATTTTTTTAGGATTAAAACCGCCTATTATTACAATTTTAGAATTAACCTCCTCCTTTATAAATTTCGTTCATTCTAATTAACAGATGACATGTATCACTCTCTAGCACCACCACGTGTTAAAAACATTTCTTACTAAATAAAATTCAAATAAAATTTATTATAAATAAAAAACAAAAGAGAAAAAAAAAACGAAGGCTCAGAGGGATTCCCTTGCCAATGGTCACCGAAGCAAGTATATTCAGCTGCTAGGTGGCCAACCTTGTGGTGGTGATATGAATCCGTGGGAATAAAATTCCTTGAACCCACAATCAATTTAAAAACTCCCTAAAAAAGTTAAAATCAAGTCAATAGATGGAGAACCTAGACCCGATGAGAACTCGTTTCAAGAACCTAGATTATATCAAAATCTAGACCCGTTAAAGAACCCGTCTCAAGAACCCAGATTACAAAGGAGAAATACCATAAAGGTTGTGATTTACCTTTGATAAGTTCAAAAGTTCAATTAAGAACAGAGAAGTAAAACTCAACTCACAATGAATAAATTCATCAAATTTCATAAACTTTTTAAAATGAGGCTACAAAGAGTATTTAAACCAAAACTTAAGAATTAAAACCCTAGCCAAAATAATGCCTCATCTTCTAAAAATACCCCTGAGTGAATAATGTCGTGGCTACAGTATGGCGCTACAATGACTCGATTATAGTACTTTTGAAACCCTAGTTCGCTACAGTACTTCTTGAAACCCTAGTTTAACAAAATAATAAATTTCCCAACATGCCCTTGAATAGGACCCCTTAAGTCCTTCTCATAATTAAACCCAATAATTCTAAACTAATAAAATAAGTCATTTAAATGAATTAAACAAGTTGAAAGCCTTCAAGGACCCAAAGCCTTTAAGTCATGTTATTGCCCTCTTCCATAGCTTATCAAATGAATCAAAATTGAATCTTCATCCTTTAAACCCATCTTGAATGTTGGGCTCTTGCTAAACTTGTTTCAATTGGATTGCATCAATTCTTACATTGCCTCATTGATCTTCTTTGGCCTTGAACTTGTAATTGGCCCATCTGGAACTTGCAAAATATCTTTAAGACTAGGTCCACCTTGGTTCCCACCATTCTCTCTCTCCTCAAAAGGATTCGACCTCGAATCTCCACTGGATCAAAGGAAAAAGGGTTACTAACATTGAAAATAGCATAAACATAATACTCACCTGGAAGATCTACTTGATATCCATTATCATTAATTTGTTCAAGAATTTGGAAAAGTCCATCCAAGCTACTTCTGTCATCAACTGGTAAAGATATTAAATCTAAAGGAGTAAATGGATTAAATCTAAAAATAATTTCAAAATGTGAATATGAAGTAGTAGTATGCATGGTCCTATTATATGCAAACTCTATAAATAGCAAGCAATACTCCCACAACCATTCATGCAACACGTTAATGAATAACAAATGATACTTTCACAAACGTTCGTGTAACATGTCAATAAATGACAAATGATACTCCCACAAACGTTTATGCAACACATCAAAAGTCTTCTTTACACTAAAGTTATCCAACAAACCACCATGTCTGTTACATACAAGCAACTTATGCATAAAACTAGTACGCACACAAAGTCTATTCTCTCTAAACAAGTACCAATCTAGTTTATAGAACTTACCAAACAATACTTTCTCACATGTTCCATACAAACTAGCAAACTCATCGTCATTAGCATGCAATTTCTTATCATATTTAAATCTCAATAACTTTGCATTTAAAATAAAGATTAGAACATACCTTATTGCTAATGCATTAACCACAAAAATTTTCTCACCATGTATGTATTTGATTACAAGAGAAAAAGTCTCAATACAGTCTTCTCACTTAGCATGCATTCTAGTCAACAAATTACCTTGTCCCTTCAAATGTGTCAATGACTCATGTTCTTCAAAGTAAGGTCGGGTAGGGATTGTCGCACCTGACACAAAATTAATGTAGTGCTCTATCTCCCTAATAGGTGGCAATCCACTAAAACACCGCTAGGAATCATGACCTCATATCCCTGCAATAAATAAACAACAACACTAAGCAGTTAAATTCGTTAGTATAAAAGCTTCCCTTAGCATAAAAACTCACTTTTATCTTTCTGTTTCTCTCTTCAATCTCTCTTTATTTTTCCTCGTGTGGCTCCACTCTTTTTTCTTGACTCTCAGCCACCTCTCTATTTTCTTTTTTACTCTCTCTTTCTTTTGATGTTTCAGCCTCATTCTATTTTTTCCTCTCACTCTCTTTTTCCTTTTCACTCTCTTTTTTTTCTTTCACTCTCCTCTTTTTTTGAACTATCGGCATCACAATTGTTTTTCAACTCATTCTCTCTTTTTCTTAAGGTTTCGGCCTCACCCTCATCTTTTCCCTTAGGTGATTCGGTCTTCCCCTTTGTTACAGCTTGATCATATTTGTTCCACTTTGGTTTCCAAGGAGTAATAGAAACCAAAGTATACCTTGATGTACCCTTTCTTTTTAACTGCCTCTCCACCTTCATAGCCATGTGTACCATGTCCTCTACCTCCACATAATATTGCAACTCAACTACATTGGCTATCTCCCTATTCAACCCGCTCAAAAATCTAACCATCGTGGCCTCTCGATCCTCTACTACATTAGCCTGAATCATAGCCACTTCCATCTCCTTATGGTAATCTTCTACACTCCTAGACCCCTGTGTAAGATTTTATAGTTTTTGGTAGAGGTCTCTATAGTAGTGGCTAGGTACAAATCTCCGCCTCATGATAGCTTTCAACTCTCTCCATGTTTCTACAAGCCTCTCAAGATTCCTCTTCCTATTGGTCACTAATTGATCCTACCAAATAATGGCATAATCAGTGAACTCAATTACCGCCAACTTCACCTTCTTCTCCTCAGAATAATTATGATAATCAAACACCAACTCTATTCTTTTCTCCCACTCTAAAAAACTTAAGGGTCAGTTCTACCATGGAATGATGGTATTTTCATTTTGATGCTCCCAATGTTTTTATCTACTCCATCTCGACCCCCTGGGTTTGCCCTAAGTCTTCTTTCACGCCTAACTCCTCTATGTCTACTCAATCCAATTTCAGATGTTAGGACTTCTTCATCCTCACAATACTCTCCATTCTCATACCGATTCTCAATACTAGGCTCACGTCGCCTCCTATCTCTACCACCTTGCATATTTCTAATCACTGCTTCTTGATGATCCATACTATCCCTCACTTCACCCAACACCAAGTTCAACCGCTCAAACTGTTGTTGCATGGCTTGCAACACAAAGGATGAGTTATCTGTCATCCCCTTTGGTGAAGAGCCACTCCGGTGAGACATTGTAAAGTGCTGCACAAAATAATGTTAGTGGTAAAATAAAACCTCACACACTCTCCCTTACGTGTTTATACTCAAGTAATGACACTTCACTCGTGTTTCACTCTTAATTAGTTTTTTTATTCGATAATAGTCTCACACTCTCTTGCATTTTACCTCAAGAGTTTTTCCACTCAAGTTCTTTAAGAACTAATTGAACTCAATCAAGACAATGCAACCTTGTTTTATCCCAACTAGTAATTAAGTCCAAGAAACAAGGAAGTAATAAAATGACACGAGACTCAATGAATTTATATGAAGGAAATAGTAATTACAAAACAAGATATCAACTAGAAAGATGTATTCAGCCCCTTTGATGATAAAGCTCAATCAATAAATGTCTTTCTTTCTCTTCTTTGTAACTATGTAGCAACCTTTGAATATGCTACATTTTCTTTTCATCTTCTTCTTTTTTTTTTCTTTTTTTTTTCGATTTTTTTTTCTTTTCCTTTATTTTCTTTTCTCTTCTTTTCTTTTCCTTTATTTTTTTTTTCTCTTCTTTTCTCTAATTCAATCACAAACAGTAATATTCAATTGTGAAAATCAAGCAATTGAATTCAAGCAAGAATTGATAATGAAGTAGAAGAGAAACAATGAAACGGCACTCAAAGCAATTGACAAACTTAGAGATGCAAGAAATCCTAGAATTTTGAAACCCTAGGTCATGCAAATTTCAGTCAAACCAAAAATCCTAAGAATTTCGGCAGCCTACTTTTTGTTTTTTTTCTTTTTGCAACCCTAGAACAATGAAACCCTAGAATTAAATTTAAAGATACAAGAATTAAAAGATAGAATCAAACTTGATTGGAAACCTTGCTCTAAACAACAAATGATATGAACCCTCGGGAATGGAATCCCTTGAACCCACAATCAATTTGAAAACTCTCTAGGAAAGTCAAAATCAAGTCAATGGATGGAAAATCTAGACCCGATGAGAACTCGTTTCAAGAACCTAGATTATATTAAAATCTAGATCCGTTGAAGAGCCTGTCTCAAGAACCCAAATTACAATGAGGAATGCCACAAAAGTTGTGATTTACCTTTGATAAGTTCAAAAGTTCAATTAAGAACAATAGAAGTAAAACTCAACTCACAATGAATAAATTCATCAAATTTCATAAACTTCTTAAAATGAGACTACAAAGAGTATTTAAACCAAAACCTAATAATTAAAACCCTAGCCAAAATAATTCTCCATCTTCAAAAAATACCCCTGAGTAAATAGTGTCGCGGCTACAGTATGGCGCTACAGTAACTCGGCTACAGTACTTTTGAAGCCCTAGTTCGCTACAGTACTTCTTAAAATCATAGTTCAACAAAATAATAAATTTCCCAACATGCCCTTGAATAGGCCCCCTTAAGTCCTTCTCATAATTAAACCCAATAATTCTAAACTAATAAAATAAGTCATTTAAATGAATTAAACAAATTGAAAGCCTTCAAGGGCCCAAAGCCTTTAAGTCATGTTGTTGCCCTATTTCATAGCTTATCAAATTAATCAAAACTGAATCTTCATCCTTTAAGCCCATCTTGAATGTTGGGCTCTTGCTAAACTCGTCCCAAGTAGATTGCATCAATTTTTGTATTGCCTCATTGATCTTCTTGACCCTTGAACTTGTAATTGGCCCATCTGGAACTTGTAAAATATCTTTAAGACTATACCCACATTGGTTCCCACTAGGTGGTGGCTAACACATGGATCATCACAAGATGGCCGAATTCAGCTACCCCATAGTGTCCTAAGATTCTATCTCCCATGGTGGTTGACAGAGGAGTCCCTTCCCCTTAATTTTTTTTTCTTTTTTCTTTTTAAATTAAAAGTGTTATAATTTTATTTTTTATTTGAATTTGAATTTTTTATGTAAAAAACCTTTAATGCATGATGGCTTTTGAGAATGGTACGTTTAGTAGGATATCATAATTTAAAACGGATGAGGTTATAAATTTTAAACTTGTGATAGTAGAGGGTGTTAATTCTGAAAAAATAATTGCACAAGAACATGATCTCAAACCAGGTAAACACAAAATATTATTGATCATTTATCCTTTTTACTACTTTGACATTGATTTTGATTCTATCAACTTTCTTCATCAAATTAATTTGTACCGTTAGCATCTACTCATATTTTTACTAATATCTATACCTACGATAATAGAGCGAGTTTTGCATCGAGTTCTGCATTATTCTTGTAGTTGTGTAGACGAAATTGCCCTTCATTTTAGATTTATATAGAGTTATTTGCTTATGTAAAAAAATACTTATTTGTTGCATATTATTGTCAATTTATATATCTAGTGTGACACTGACCCCGAACCACAAAATTCGTTTAAATATTTGACAGTACATGGAAAATCTCACTTGTTACTAACACTAGGCCTATAAAACTAACGATCACTTCACCTTTCCACGTTGCTCGCGAGGTGCTCACTTTGGGTACGAGCACTTCACCTACCCATGTTGCTTCTGAGATGCTCGACTGGGGTAAGAACACTTTCCCTCCCTTGGTGCTCAGGTGGAGGCGAGCACTTTGCCTTCTATGGTGCTCACCTGGGAGCGAGCACTTTGCCCCCATGGTGCTCGCATGGGGTACGAGCATTTTTTCTTTCCACTTTGGTGCTCCCTTGGTGTACAAGCACTTCACCTTTCCACTTTGATTGTCGAGTTGGCAAGCACTATCCCTTTACGCATTGCTCATGAGGTGATTGGCCCCAGGCGAGCACTTTCTAGTTCTCTGTTGCTTGCCAAGGTTTCAAGCACTTTGTTGTCGTGGTACTTGCTTGGGGTACGAGCACCTTGCCTTTCCACTATCCTCACCAGGATGACAAACACATCCCCTTTTCGCAATGCTCCCGATGCTTGCCTGGGGTATGAGCACTTTCTATTTCACCCTTCCTCACCGATGTTTCAACCACTCGCCTTGGCTACGAACACTGTCTGTTTTTCCCATCGCTGCACTTTAACTCCCTGTGGAGCTTGCCTAGGGTATGAACCAAGCTTTTGAATTTCGTGTCGTACCGGCCAGTATGGCCGAAATATTTCGTTTCCATCACACAGTCGGTACAAGTAAGTCTGTTATTTCTTATCGGCCGAAATTTCGGCCGTATCGGCCTGTTTCGGCCGGTATGTTGAATTTCAGTCGGAATGGCCATTTCGGCCGGTACTGAATCTGAATTTCTAAATATATTTATGGGCTATGGCAGTTTTGTAATTTAAAGTGAAGGTAAGGGGCATTTATGGATTTTAAGCCTTTAGGGTTACTTTTTACTTTTTGTTTCCTTTCTTCTTCTTTAGTCTTATGTGATTCTATCATCTCGAGCGCCGACTTTAGACTTCATCTTCAAGTTCTTGCTTCAAGAATCAAAAATCAAACTTCATCTTTTTTTTTTTTCGTTTCATTTTTTCTTCTTTTCTTGGTTTGCCATGACGCCAATTTCTTTCTTTTTCTTCTTCTCTTGGTTTCCGTTTTTTTTCCTTTTCTTCATTTCGTTTCTTCTTCAAACTTCAACTTCGTTTGATTTTCCTTTTTTCTTTTGGAAGACGGCGATGATGATGGTGACGTTGATGGTGAGGTTGATAAAAATATTATGAATAACATTTCGAATGTTGATCCTTATTGTCTTTTTTTATGAAGATGAGTGATTTTATTTTAATAGTTGGATTGAGAACTTATTTAGTTTTACAAGTATGTATGTTTTTAAAATTCAAGACTTGTATTGAGAAGTATTTCTTGTTTTATGACTTATTTTATTGTTATTTTGGAATATAGTTTGTGTGTGTATATATATAATTCATCCATGTATATACTATTCCGAAACGGTACACGAAACAGTACTGGTACCGAAATATTTCGTTCCAGTGTCTTGACCGAAACGGCCACCGAAACGGTATTCAAAACTTTGGTATGAACACTTTTCATTTTTTCCATCAATCGCCAAGGAGGCAAGCACATTAATTCACTTGCATTGCTTCTAAGGTACTTGCCTGAGGTATGAGCAGTTTCCCTCCCTTGGTGTTTGGATGAAGGCGAGCACCTTGCCCCCATGGTGCTCGCCTAGGATACGAGTTATTTTCCTTTCCATTTTGGTGCTCACCTGTGGTACTAGGCTTTGCCTTTCTACGTTGATCGCCAAGGTGGCAAGTATTGTCCCTTTCAACATTGCTCCAGAGGTGCTTAGCCCCCAAGCGAGCACTTTTCACTTTGTCATTGCTCGCTAAGGTTTTCGGCACTTTGTTCTAATCGTTCTCGCCTTGGAAATTAGCACTTGCAGAGGTTCGAGTGCTTTGTTGCCTGGTGTACGAGCTCTTTGTCCTTCCACTTTCCTCACCGGAGTGTCCCCATTTCTCGCCAAGGTTCCAAGCACCTTAACTCCCTCTAGGTGCTCGCCTAAGGTACGATCATTTTATCCCTTGCAGTGCTCATCTGGATGGCAAGCACTCCGCCTTCATAGAAAATCAAGTACATTGATTACGTGCACGATTCTAAGCTAGATATAATTATTATTTTTGTTTTTGTTTTTGAAAATCTGCATCTAGAAAGCCAATTCTCCAGTCCACATTTACAAGATTCTCTTAATTATCATCACATCTTTGCGATGGTTGTCATTTCTTGTAACCATGTAGTAATTGCTAATCTTTTGTTGAGTTTAAAGTAATATCCAATTGGGAGATGAATTTGTTGCGGAGTTTAATGAACCTCGCAATTGTCACATCCCCATATTAGGTTTGTTATTCTTTAACGATGCAGATAAATATGTTTTCGATCTGTACAATTATAGCTGCAATCTCAAGAGTGAAACTAGAACTTAATGATGTAACCCCTGTTATTATTGATATGTTTTTGGAGGGGGTCTGTTGGAATATACAAACTCATATTGAAGCTTTGGAGTTGAAGTCAAGGGAAGCTAAACAGAAAAGCAAATTACAGCTAAATTAAGTCTAAATGCAAATGTGATAAATCAGTTAAAGTGCCAAGTAATGGCATATGTATAGTCAAGTTAGTTAGCATACGTGTCTATAAATAGAAATGAAATAAATGTAATAATTCATTCATTTCGGTTAATGAGAAATTCACATTGAATTTGCTCTCAATTCTTCTTTTACATTTCAAGTTCTCTGTTCTTGATTCTTCAAGTTACAGAATTTTACATGATATCAGAGCCAGGTTATAGGACTATTCATCCGGGTTCCGCCCCGGGAACCCGGGTAAACACGGATCGGAACCTGGATTTCAAATTCTTGCTGGAATCCCAACCGGGTCAGACCCGGGCCGGAACTAGGAACCCGGATTTTTTTTTCTTCAGTTTGAATGTTTTGATGTTTTTTTTTATTAAATTATCATTTGAGGAGCTTATTTATGAGCCAAAGACAAGGAATGGCTTTTCTGATAAACCCGTTCTTCGCCTTTTAGTTGACAGTATTTTTGTCTGAGTGTGAAACTTCAAGCTTTCTTTGGTCTAAGTTATTCTCTGAAATGGAAGTTCTGAGAAAATAAGCTTTGCAAATTTTGTAATGCACAACTTAGAAAACATACTTTTTTGTGTTACTAATTTGCTCGAATTGATGTCGGTTTTGGAAGTTCAAAATCTTTATCCTAGATTTTATTATCTATTATTTACCTAACAAAATTAAGTATGGACTTCGATCTTTGAGTTATGAAGAAGCATTTGAGGCCCAGTAGGTAATTCGTAATTAGTGGATATCATTTAAAGGAAATTTAATATATATATATATATATATATATATCGGGGTTCCGGGTTTACAACCCAGTACCCGGGTTTTACAACCCAATCCAGACCGTAATTCGGAACCAGAATCTGGTTTCCCGAGTTTCGGACCGAGCTGGGAAACACTCCTAATTTGTTGTGAACTAGCACGTGTTTTTCGAGTTTTATAATTGGAAGAGTTTTGTTTGGGATGAAGGTAATTATTCAACTATGGCACTCACTCCTGAAATATAACTTTCATGATCAGGTGACCGAGTGAGATCAAGGCTAGGCAATCCGCACAAGATATTAGGCATCATCATGGGCGAGTCCTCTCCAAGCCTCACCCTCCAAGATGCCTCAAACGTTTAGCATCGCGAATAGCCCACCTTTTCCAGTCGTGATCTCGGAAGCTCCAAGATATATAACCACCCACTCGGGAATTGCAAGATTGGCCTAGTGTACATGATTGCCACTAGGAATGCGACGAGGTGATGGAAGCCTTACTCTCACTCAAGTATTTGTGGCTTGTTGGGTGATTGAATCTAAGGTTACCTCAAGGCAACACCAAGATCTGATTGGTATGGTGGTGAAAATTAAGACTAACTCGGGCTAGCACTCAATTCTCAAAAATTAGGGTGACAAAGCATAAGCTTCACTTTTATTGAAAATAACATAATGCCTCAATTACAATGCAAACCCTAAATAGTACTAGGGTTCGGCTAGCCTTCCCCTACTTACTCCCTCTAACAACTTTTTTTGAAATTTGAAATCATAATCTCAAAAAAGTCAAACTTCTAAAATTAAGGAAACAATCCTAACAACTCCAAAAATAAAGGAAACAAACTCAAACAAATTAACAAATAGATAATCTCCCTAATTTGAAGGAGATATTCGGCCAATCCTCTAACAACCGCCCAATCCCCCTAAAATCAAGGGGTTTACCTCCTCCCCTAAATTCAAGGAATTTGCCAAACAACCCCTAAAATCAAGGAATTGGCTAACAACTTGATCCTCATCTAGTTGACCTTGTCTTGGGCACCCAAGGACACATCACCCGAGCCATGCACGCACCCCAATGCCACCCTCCTAGCCTTGGCACGCCTAGCCCTCTTAGTGGCATTACGAATGACCCTTCTTGGATCTCCATCAATCCTCCCCCCTTCAAGACCGACTTTGTCCTCAAGGTCCAAATCTGAGAATTGATCCTTGAGAACCCGAACACTCTCCCATGTACCATCTTCGGTTAAGAGTCCCCTCCATTTGAACCAAGGCTTCGGTTGCCACTTGGCCACCCTTCCTCACATTCTCCCTCAAGTCATTAGGAACCTCGGCCCCTAACTCCCTCTCCATGCCCCTATCTTCCACTTCATGTCTCTCACTCAAGCCCTTCGGTTGGGAGGCCAATGTGATAGCAAACATTGCCCCCTTGTCTCAAAAGCTTCTCCATCTTATTAGGCCCCACGGCCTTACATCCCCCTCTTCCATTCATCCTGATGGTCACCCATTTGCCCCCCCATCATAAACTCCATAGTCATTTTTCTATAGTCCAAGACTATCTTCCCTAGCTTCTTTAGCCATTACACACCCAATACAACATCCAATCCCACAATAGGCAAAGAATATAAATCCACTACAATTTCAAGGCCTTGTGTTTTCAAACATACTTTTTTAAATACTTCTCTACACCTCATCTTCTCCCCGCTAGCTACCTTGACCTCAAATGGAGTGATAGAAGTCATAGGCAACCCTAAGCTCTCGACCACTTTAGAGTTGATGAAGTTTAGGGATGTGTCATTATCAACAAAAACCGTTACCTCTCTATCTTGTCAATATGAGCTTGTGTTCTCATCGTTCTAGGCTCCACAACACCCATCAATGCATGGATAGAAATTTGAGGATCTCCCCCCACGGCCTCATCTTGTTCTTGCTCTTCTCGCCCTTGCTCTTCCTCCCCTATGTCTTCCTCTTCCTCCGACTTATCTTTATGAGAAAAATTTGCTTGGCTTTGCATCTATGGCTCATTGTGAACCTCTCATTGCAAGTGAAACAAAGCCTCTTCTCTCTTCGTCGTTGCATCTCTTCCCAAGGTAGCCTCTTCACTCCTGCGGGTAATGGTTTGGTTCCACTTGATGCACCTCCACTAGGACCTCCCGGTGAGAAGTCCTTGCTAAAAGTTTGGTTTGCATCAAACTTGGAAACCATTGGGGGTGGTTTCCTCACCTCTAAGCGGCTATTCTTCCTCAAATCTTTGAGTTGATCTTCCTTAATCTGTGCAACCTCCAAGGCTTGCATCAAGGTCTTCAGCTTCTTAAGTTTTACCTCTACCACCAACTCACTTTTCAAGCCGCCCACAAAGGTCCCAATGAGGGCATTCTCCGACCACCCATGTGCTCTAGTGGACAAGTACTTGAACTCCTTTTGATAATCCCTTAAAGATCCGATTTGTTTGATCTTTGAGAGAGTCTCATGGTAGTCCATATACTCGATTGGCCCGAACCTCCTCAAAAGCTCTTTAACAAACTTTCTCCATTTCAACTCCCTCCTTTGAGCTCCATACGTCTTCCTCATCCATTGCCACCATTGGTTGGCCTCCCCTCAAGGAAGCAGGCGGCATAGGACACTTTTTCATGGCCCTCTATGTGGTTGTGTTCAAAGTATTGCTCGGCTCTACTAACCCTCGTGCTCGGGTCATCACCATTGAACTTTGGAAAGTCCATCTTTGGCTTGAGAACTTCCTCCCATGTGCTCCTCTCCTCTCATCACGATTCCCTCCTTCTCCTTCACTTTCCCCGATTGATTCCTCATGAGTGCTTGAGGAATCTTGAGAAGATGAATCCGGGTTTTCCACCCTATCCCGATTTTGGCTTCTTCTAGATCCAACGGAACCCTCCGGACTATGGGCTCTTTTCCTATGGCGCCTCCTCTCTCCATTCCTCCTTTGATCCACCAATTGGTGGAGCACCTCTTCTATCATTCCAAGCCATTCATTAGTGGTGGTGTGTTGTGCCTCCAAAGTGGCTTCAATGTTCTCAATTCAGTTCCTATGAGTTGGTTGTCGATCGGCCATGCCTTCCTTTCCTTGGGTTGGATGCTCTCAACGAAAACACCAATGATGGAAGCCTCACTCTCACTCAAGTGTTTGTGGCGTGTTAGGCGATTGAATCTAGGGTTACCTCAAGGCAACACCAATATACGATTGGTATGATGGTGAAAATTAAGACTAACTCGGGCTAACACTCAATTCTTGAAAATTAGGGTGACAAAGCATAAATTTCACTTTTATTGAAAATAGTATAATGCCTCAATTACAATGCAAATCTGAAATAAATAGTACTAGGGTTCAACTAGCCTTCCCCCACTTATTCCCTCTAACAACTTCTTTTGAAATTTGAAATCACAATCCCAAAACAAGTCAAACTTTTAAAATTAAGGAAACAATCCTAACAACTCATAAAATAAAGGAAACAAATTCAAACAAATTAACAAATAGATAATCTCCTTAATTTGAAGGAGATATTCAGTCAATCCTCTAACAACTGCCCAATCCCCCAAAATCAAGGCGTTTGTCTCCTCCCCTGCATTCAAGGGATTTGCCAACTCCTCCCTAAATGCAAGGAGTTGGCTAACAACTTGATCCTCCTCTAGTTAACCTTGTCTTGGGCACCCAAGGACCCTTCACCCGAGCCATGCACGCACCCCAATGCCACCCTCCTAGTCTTGGCACGCCTAGCCCTCCTAGTGACATTACGAATGACCATTCTTGAATCTCCATCACGAGGCCGTAGGTACCAAGAAATAGCAAAGAGAGAGAGAGAGAGAATGTGAGACGACAAGTGAGATCAAGTTTTGGATTATTGATGGCAAGACAAGTTAATCCTAAGAATCAGAGGTACTGTTAAGAGTAAAATGAATGCAAGAGTTAAGCCTACCAAAGAGCCTATGAAGATTGAAGGTCTAGTATGCAAAGGTATAAAAGAGAGAGAGGAAGACACCAACAAAGACATGATCCGACGTACAACAATGACGAGATGTAAAGCTGGAAGAGAATACATAAAGTAAGGGAGATGAGACATAAAACCGGAGGATGAGTCATAAAGCAAGAAGATAGACTCTAAAAGAGGACGAGGGCAAAAAGAGGGGTGACTTCTTCGAGAGAATGAAGACCAAAGAGCTGGAGGGAGAACTTGAAAAACTAGAAAGAACTCCATGAGAACACTTGTAAACAGCTTTTTGAGGATGGAAAGTTTATATAAACTCTCCTTATAGTAAATTTACACCCTAGGCCTGTGGACGTAGTCCAGTGTCGAACCACGTAAACACTTACCTCCTTTTTTTTTAGTTATTTATGATTAAATAAGCTATGAATGAGAGTTCTGAGCACATCACCACCGCGAAAAATAGCATGGGAGGAGAGGGTTATCCGACCATATTGTGGCATTCAACCATGGTCGAAAAATGCATCAACAATTACAAATAGTGCATTTTAGATAATTCACTCATGATTTTAGGGTTAAGTCATATTTTAGGAATTTGCATGCTGAAGAAAATTTCATAGGACTACCAAGTTTTTTTTTTATTGTGGTAATTTTGGGTATGGTTTAGAAAATGTATAATACTTTAGAGATACAAAATGAGACTTTGGATAAAAACCTTCAAGCTGAGCTTCATATTCTTTTGTTTTGTTTTTCTTCTCCACATTCCAGAAAGGCAGAAAGGCTCAAATAACTTATCAGAACAAAATGAGACATGTACATTATGATATATCAAAATAGATCAATTGAAAAGGGTAATGACTTTCTAGTTTGAAACTCCAATATAAAAGTATAACAAATAAGACAAAGGGAAAGTAGTTGATGGTTAACAATCCACTCATGAAGCAGGAAGATGAGCCAACCAAGGAAGAAGCTTTTCATGGACTAAGGCAGGCCTGTCATCGTGGGGACAATGCCCTACCCCTTCCAACACAAAGAGACTTACATTCGGAAGTTGAGATGGTAGCGAAGCGAAGTATTTACCAACAGGTCCGTCAAGAGGAGTAAATGGGTCTTCATCCCCCCATAATATTAGCACAGGTAGGGAGATTCTAGGCATCAACTGTATAGGGCTTGGCCCAGGTGGCCCTGTCACAATGGAAACAAAAGCATCTAGTGCACCGGCATCCTCAGTTGGTTCCATAATGATCTGCATTTTTTTTGGGTCAGAACATGTATACTTAGCATAGATATGTTCTAAGAAAATGTGGATGCACCAAGGAGATGATAGTATTACCTCTACTAGTTCTTCATCCACAGATTCCTTATTTGCATAAACAGACAATAAAATGTTCTTCAGGTTTTCTCTACATCAGGGACATAGCATTTTTTTAGATTCATTCCTCTTATATTTCCATTGTTATGCGTCTGGGAACAAATATGATACCTCTTTCTAACATTCTCGAAGATTGTTGAAGCAATTCCCCGTTGGCTCAGAAGAAAATCAAACAGCCAAAGCAAAGGTACTAATAGCTTGATTCTCCAATCATCTACAATTGCCTTATTGTTCATGCCACCAGCACAATTTAGCAGTACAAGCCCTAGAACTAGGCTTCTGCTAGATTCTAATCAGAGATGATAAAACAGAATGAGACAAACCACATATCATATCTAAGAGCCAACCAGGTTTAATGATTATCATTGCAGAATTGACAAGGATTCTTTCTTCACCCACAAAAGGGTAGAGCTTACCTGAGGCAGCAATTACGCAAGCAAGACTTCCAACAGAGTTGCCAACCAGTACAGTTGGCTTTTGAACAATTTCTTTCAGGAAGTCCAATATCAACTGTTTAAAGTTAGTTAAAGTTTTAGAGGCTAAACTCACAATGCTAAAGGGTTGACATACACACATACATACATACATATAGGCCCATAAAATTCAAGTTTAAGCTTCAAGATATAAGTAGACCTGAGCCCATGTTTCCATAGTATAGTTAAAGCCTGCTGGTTTATCAGAAGCACCAAAGCCAAGAAGGTCAATGGCATATACAGTGGAATTCTGAGCCAACGTCCCAATATTTCTGGAGGAACCTCAACCACAGGTTAGTGAAAAATATGAGATCCGGTACTTCAGAAATTTTATATTACATAACTTTTATATACACTAATGTAAATGCAAAAGACAATATTCTGCACTTTAAAAAACAAAAGATAATTTCATTTCTTCCCTTTTTGTGGATCCTTTCCACTATCATGATACAAGAAGCATTGCGGAATAAAATCTAAGGGTAGACATCCAAACACGGGGTTGGAAGCTGCCCATTGCACCACAGAGTGCACACATCGATTTTGAAATAGATGGATTTTGATAAAACCCCATCCTTGGTGATTTCATTTCTTCCCTTACTAGCACCTAATTTCATTTTTATTCTTTTATCTTTTTAACAAAAAAGATAACGCCCTCTTCCCCGTTGGATTCCCTAATCATCTCAAAGTTACATGGTGCTTGGGAACGTGATATACTCTAGGAAAAAAAAAAAAAAAAAGGAAAATTCGAACAGGGACTTTTATATTAATTGTAAATCACCAGCGTTCCAGAGACTCTCTATTCAAGTAATATTCTTCCGAAATTCGGATTCCAAGTAACTGCTGAGCTTCACGTTCACACAATTCTTCTGGTAACAGGAACAAAGAAACAAGACAACACTTGTTTGTGAGGTTTTTGAGAAGCGTTTATTTCTTGGGTCGACACTGTTTTTAAGAAGTGCACGCTGTTAATTGTGCAATTTGTGGGGCTCAAATGAATTGCAGGAAAATGATAAAGATAGGGATCATTGTGGATAAGTGTCAGAATAGTAAATAACAATTTCTATTGAACAGCAACTAGAAACAAATATGCTCCAAAATAACAAACATGCTAATGTGAATTTCCACTAACTCGGTGGATTTTAAAGGCTATAGCAACTACCTGCGCCAGTGTGGAATCGAAGCTCCAAAACCATGAACAAGAAGAAGAGGAGGGTTGGAATTCGAAGAAGAAGAAGAAGAAGAAGAGGATAAAGAATGAGAAACAAAGTAATTGATGGAATATTGGCCCTTCCATTGCCACTTACGGTAGCTCTCCTTTATCTCTGCCAACTCCAACAGATTGCTACCACCTTCAGAAGCGGTGGAAATTGCTGTGATGGGTGTAGCACTGCTAGTACTGCAATTGGTGATGCTGCTGCTAACATTTTTGCAGGAAATATCAGCATGCGGATATTGAGGAGGAGGGTACCTATCACCATGGAAGAGCTTTCTCAAACCTCTCGTTTCATGTGGTCTATATTGAAACTGAAAACGCACAAGCCCAATTGAGTGGAATTTATGGGAAGAAGCCGCTACTCCACCTCCCATTATCGGCATGTTGCTTTAGTTACCTACGCTCATACCAAGAAGATAAAGATTTGATACATATAGCACCGAATTTCCTTTTTTTTCTTTTTTTAAGTACTGCTCCACGCACCGATTAATACCATTGACAAAAGTTACTGAGTGTGAAATTTTTTTTTTTTTTAAATATTTTTTTAAACTCCTAAATATTCATTTTTTAAAAAAATCATAAATTAATTAAAAAACAGATTTTTAATTATTAAATAAAAAAATTACATAACCTATTATTTTTTTTATTAGATGTAAGACCCAGAACAAATAAATAAAACTAATAATAAAGGAAAAGAGTAATACAACATATAATTGTGGAATGCGTAAATGATGTGTAGTCGTTTTGAAAAAGAATAAGATCTATTATTAAAAAATTAATTTATTTTTATATAGGTCTTATGTTTATTTTATTTTTTAAAATAACTGTACGACGTTTGTACATTTACGATTGTAAGTATTATTTCTAAAAAGAAAATATATCTTTATTTTATAATATTATCGTGTGTCAATACTCACAAATGCGGAGATATTTTGGAGTAGGTCATTTGGTACAAATGAAGTGGTACAGTTGGTAATTATGTGCAGGATAGGATGTTGAAGAGATATTTTGGAACTCTGGAGGAAAAAAGACAGGAAGATGAAGGCTTTGGCACAACGGCGGTCCAACAAAGAGCCTCCCATCTAATCAAACACCATAAAGTCCGTGATCAGAGCCATGTCAGCACACCATCCAGAACAGGATACATTCGTAAGCAAACAGACACCCTCAACAAATCTTTTGGTTATATTTAGATGTTAAAGTAATTTCAGATTATTATTAAATAATAATAAAATAATCTCAAACAAAATCTAAAATATTCTCTCTCATAATTGCAGAAATGTCGGACCCTAAGCAATAAAAGATTTCCTAATTGCCAACCAACAAAAGCTTCAGAATCCAGAGGCGCCTCAGAACCAAAATCCCAATCCCCTACCGATCCAAATTACTACTTGCAATGTATCGTTAGGTGTTTTACTTTTATACATAAATATATATATATATATATATATATATATATATATATAATCATATTAATTCAATATTTATTACAAAAGGAATATGACTTTTTGCAGCGATGACTTTTTGCCGCAAAAGAATAAATTTTGCCGCAACAAATCTTGTGTCAAAAATTTCTAATCGCAGCCAAAAGATTTTGCGAAATATAGTCAAATGCTAGCTCAAGTGTATGTAGTCACTCCTAAAGAGGCAGATGTTGAAGCCCCAAGAACATATATAGCAAATGTCATTTCTAGTATTTTTCTAAGACTTATATATTGCCAAGTTTAGTTAAGGTTGATTGGATTGTACTTGATGGTATTATTGCATTATTATTATTTTGGAGTAATGTCAAGCCCTTAAGGTTTGTAGTAGGTATGCTGTTTGATTCAAGCAAGTTCCTATTTTTAATGATTGTGGTATTACACGAGAGTTTAGTTTGAAATCCGAATTGTTACCAGGTGGTAAAAGTAACAATTCTCATTAGGAGTATTACTGTTCATACCAGTGTAGATATAGAATACATTTTAGTAATATGAGGATGGATATAGTAGTCCGCGTGTTTTGATTCTGAGGATGCAATGAAATTTGTGTTCGGAAGAATAAAGTGATTGGGAGAAGCTTTATCCTTAGTAGGATTTACTTATGAGAGCAATTTTATCCAGTCGCCATTAAATGGTTTTTGGGGAAGCACTGTGTTTGTGGAAACATAGATCGCCCTTATATTGGAGACAATTATGTGGGAAGTAAAATCTTAGTCTTGAGGATTTACATGAATGGTAGGATCATATTCTTTTGATTAAAGTCAGTATAAGAAGAAGCTCATGAATGTTATAAGAGCTATGTCAATTATAAGAGAGAAAGTTTTGATATTAGATTAATACCTGAACGATTATTGAGGTACAGTAACGCGGCTACAGTAACGCTACAGTAACTTCTTGAAACCCTAATTTCTAAAAAAGTAACTTTCCAAATAAGCCATTGGCCAAAATATAAGGCCTTCCCAAAAATCCTAATTCATAAGAAATAAGACATATGTGGGTCAAGCATCCTCAAGCCCACTTATTCTAAACTAATAAAATAAATCATTTAACAATTTGAAAGCCTTCAATAACAATAGGCCTAAACAATAACTCTAAGTCATGTCTTCAACAACTTGTATCAAGTGGATCAAAACTGGTTCTCCTTCTTTCAAGTCCATTTTGAGTGTTATGCTCTTGCTAGCTTCATCCCAAGTGAATTGCACCAAGTCTTGCATTGCTTCCTTGATTTTCTTGGCTCTTGATCTTGTGATTGGCCCATCTAGAACTTGCAAATGATTTTTAAGACTAGACCCACTTTGATTCCCATCAGAGTCTATCATTGAGTTTTCGACCACTAAAATATCTCAACAAACTCTCGAGATGCCACTCTTTGGAAAAACACTTGGAGGAAGGGAGAGAGAAGTAGGCCTGCAACCTCAGGCATGTTTTCTTGTTTATAATGAAAGAAATCAGAGGAAATAATGAGAGAAAGAGCAAAACGTGACTGTAATTAAACTCTCTTCGGCTTCTGCAATGAAAAACTTGGTTATATTGATCGCACGGGCCTACTTAGGTAGTTATGGATCATCTACTCGACTGACCAAAGCTTGACAAATTGCTAAAATAAACTAACGAGAGGCTTGTAATTGGAGATTACTCAACTAAATATAAACGTCTTCTTGCTTTATGATATGATTGGCGGACCCACTTTATTTGTTAATGAGCCAAGAAAGAACTTCCTCAGTCAGATTTGCATTAGCATCATGTGGAGAAATATGCACGTACTTGCTTAGTATACTCCAATGGAAGAATTTCATAAAAATCAAAGGATAAATATGCTTGCTAGCTGCATTGTGACATCGTGTCTAGTAACAAGGGTTGCTGTTTGCTGCTTGTAGGTTTGTGCAAAAGATCGTTGCGGCCGGGAAGGTGTGAATTATGCAGCAGCAAGGCTTTAGTTCTTTCGGCTTGCTTCAAGCTCAGATTTGGTATCTCCGAAAATATCAAGGTGAATACAAAGTTATTTTAATAAGTTTGTACTTTTTTTTTTCCCCTTGAACTCAAGAGCATACTTTATATTTCAAATATAATGAGATTACATAAAAGCAATCATACAAACTGATGTGATTCATCAGATTATAAAATTATTTTTATTGTAAAATAGATATAACGAATCAAATGAATCTACGTCAGTTTGTGAGATTGATTTTATATAATTCATTTGTGAATAATATAGCAATAGTAAATTTTAATAGGTCGCGCTAGCTTTTGAGTCGAGCGAGGCTATTTCAAAAGAACCATGTCATTTTTTATATTAAAAATAAATTTTAATATTAAATTTCACACTCAAGTGCCTATTTACTCTTTGAGTAATGCTAGATACAGTCGTGGATTGTGCAAGTATCGTGCACTCCTTTAAAAAAAAAGTAGAATCTATTATTAAAAAATTAATTTTTTCATGTGAGTCCCATCTTTACTCACTTTTTTTAAAGGAGTGCACGGCGCTTGCGCATTCCATGACTGCAAATATCATTTCTCTTACTCTTTAACTTTTTTATCTTGTTGTAGGGGTGAGTGAGCAGCCCAGCCCACCAAATGAGGCTCCGACCAACTGAGCTTTTAGTACTTGTGTGGCCTAAAACGACACTTTTTTTAGTTTCTATTTGATTTGTTGTACAATTTAGACAATTTAATCTAATAAAATGAATTTAAAACAAAATATGTATCAAATACAAAAAGGAAAAAATTATATAAAAAAAGCACATCACATATTTAATTTCTTGTAATAAAGAAACCTGAATTAAGATAAAGAAAATATAAAAATATGAATAATTAAGTTAAATTAACAAACCAACTTCTATCAATGTGACTATGGCGAATTAGATAAAAAGCTGGAACTTGAATCATATAATAAATATTTCAATTAATTAAACAAAACGACATCGTCTCAATTAAATAATTTTAGTTTCTATTTTACATAGTTGGTAACTGCTATATTATTACCTCCTAGATGGAAAACCGACGTCGACCATGCTTGTCTGAACTTCCAGATTTTCAGGCTAGGCCGGATTTTATCCAGCTCACATGCACGCACAGTCTCAAGTACTTATACTGATGGCGTTATCTTTTCTTGGCGGGATTTTTGTTATTAAAATAATTAAGGAAATAAAAAAATATATATACAATTTTGGTAACCAATTGAAGCTATATTAATGCCTAATTATATTGTCAGATTTTCAATTTCTGTAAGAGGAATTTTTCTTATAAATATTTCCATGCTCGTGCCAATGGGCTTTCGACAGTCGATCTCCATTAATTTGTTCATTGAGATAGTAATGTTGTGCACCCGACTAGTGTATATATATGTACGTATGAATGGATGTGTATGCATACCTTGAAGAACTTACTTGCTAAGGAAAGCATGGCAAGGCTGTCATGGCTTCTTCATCTCTCCTTCTTTCTCATCCTTACCTTCGCCTTTGCCATTGAGGTTTTAGACGTGAGTCTCTCTCTCTCTCTCTCTAACATGCCTAATACACTCAATGAAACAAAGACAAAATGTTGGTTTGATTCTCATTGTGTAAATTTTTGTTATGGTAATGATCTTTTGCGGCAATCTTAAAATTGCTGGAAATGACCTATTTTCTTGTAGTGTGATTGATTCTATTTTCTCCCTTTCAGAATTTGGAATGCATTCTCCAAAATTGTATTATTGGGCCCTCGTTGGATAATATATATATATATATGAATCCATTGTCTTTTGAGTTTAATGTTTCACAACAATCCCATTATGATGTAGTGTTTTTAACACAAAATTTCTACTCATTATATATGAATAGGCTGGCGGGGAGGGATCAGTTCGTCAAGAAGGTCCAAAAGAAATTAATAAGTTTCCTTGACCTTTTAATATCTTTTAATCACCTCATTTCTCATATGAAGTTTCTTTAATGAGTAATGTTATATACAATTGTGAAGTACGCAAGTGTCGTGTAGTCACTTTGAAAAAGAGTGAGATTCATTATTAAAAAATTAATTTTTTTCATATGAATCTCGTATTTATTCACTATTTTTAAAGTGATTGCGTAACGCTTGCATACTCACAACTATCATTTCTCTTCTTTAATATACGGTATAGATAAAAACATCTATCCACCCACAAGCTTTTAATTTATTTTGGTTTTTTTTTTTTTTGCTTTCTTTATGTTTCCTTTTCAGCGTGTCCGAGGGCCTGCAACTACCGATGCTCAAAAACACATCACAGGAAGCCCTGTTTATTCTTCTGCAACAAATGTTGTCAGAAATGTCTCTGTGTTCCCTCGGGAACATATGGGAACAAGGAAGAATGTCCATGCTACAACAACTGGAAAACTAAGGAAGGTCGGCCCAAGTGCCCATGACATGAGTTTGCCAATCCATTAATAAATCGGATGCATTTAGTGTAAATCGTAGGATGTTTTAGTCATCTCACATTATGTTATTAACTGAAATGATCAAAATAGCTCATGTTTTATGCTAAATGGAAATTATCCATTTTATTTTCAAATGAAGTAAATCTTTATCTATGCTAGGAATTGGAGGATCTAATCATGTCACGCCTCGTACTTAGAGGGTTAGGGAGTGAGTTCTTGCCGCTTAAAATCAAATCCCAACAATACAAATATAGACTCCAAATTATACATGGAAAGTCTCTATAACATATAAAACTCATTTATTCAAAAATATACCTCCCTCCACAAAGACGTCAATCCCTCCACAAAGACGTCAATGAACTCCTCCAAAATATCTAATAAAAAACTCTAAAAAGTCTCATCAAAGGAAAATAAACTATTTCCCAAATAAGATCTTCTAATAGTCTGTTGTACCCTTTGGCACTTATTTTGGTCTGTTAATTAACTTGTGCCTCTTAGGCAATTATTCCACTACTCTCAACTAATCTCGCTCATGCTTCGTATTCTTGATTATCAACTGAAACATCAAAATCATCTAAAAAATAATAGAGATCATTGGGTGAATTATTAACAACTCAATTACCAGCGAGCCTATACTATCGTGTAAATATGAGCCAGTTACAGAATGCAAAACAAAACAAAATAACAACGCGGCATTTCAGAAACATTTATTTACAAAAATATGATATACAAAAGTCTTTTGGCATAAATATCACTGGACAACATCATAATAATTATAACATGTTTTACCCATGTGGTAGGTGTGGCCCCAGTTGCGGTTTGGCGAGGAACCACAGTGCCTAGGATGCATGCCAAACTGCTACATCCCTTATGCTGTGGGAATCTTGTGTGCTCATATACCAAGCACACATGTGTATCAAAGTTGCAGCAGAATAGTAAAAGATATTAGTCATAAACTAATATTAATAGTACGAGACAATTTGTACATTTCTCATCCATTAATAAAAATTTCCATAAGTCACTACCATCTCATACAAAATATAATTACAAATGATCATTTGTTATTCGCCCAACTCACAATAGAACAAACCATGACTATTCCAAATACATAAACGTTTTAAACTATTACAAAAGATTATTACTTAATGGGGATAGGTCCCCATGACTATTCCCCAAGCTGCACTAGTCCATATTCGTCGAGGTAACCCTCCAGAGCAACATTTGCCTCAAAATCTACGGTTCTGAGAAACACAACCATAGTAGGACCACGGCGAGATTTCAACGAAACATCAATAAGTTAAAAATTTATGACATCACTATCAATACAAGATAGTGACAATGAATATGAATGCACAATATTCATGTGTAAATAAAGGTTGAAATCACATACATTACAATTATAGCGAATAAAATAAGATAATCATGAATCATCATAGATATTATTGAGTACAGGGAACCATATATTCCACCCAATCATGTTACACTAACTTTTAAAATTAGGTTTAGATTCAATAAAACTATAATTATCTCATTTAAAATAATTTCACATACACTTTTAAAAATATTCAATAGTAATTAACCCTAAAATCTTCAAACATTTTATCCAAAACTTTACTGTGTTAGTGAGACCAACTAGCTTGAAAATACGTGCACTATCATCGAATTTACTGTAAAAACTCAATGATTAGTAGGCATGTGAGGTGAAAGGTATTAACAATATACTGTCTACGTACAGCTTATTCTTATTTGAGTTCTTCTACTGAGCAATTTTATACTACATATTTGTTAATGTAGATTTTTATTTTTTAT
Source organism: Juglans mandshurica (assembly GCA_022457165.1). Classification (NCBI taxonomy): domain Eukaryota; kingdom Viridiplantae; phylum Streptophyta; class Magnoliopsida; order Fagales; family Juglandaceae; genus Juglans; species Juglans mandshurica. Next base: position 14,796,489 of record CM039620.1, read on the forward strand.
TTTTTTATTTTTTTCTCTGAGTAGGTGTGTAGTGTATGATTGCTGAATAGAGTTTTTCTTTTTATTTATACAGAATCTTTTAGAGATTTTACCCAAAATATAAAATCTAAAGTAATAAAGGATGACCCATAAAATGAGTCATATACTATTTATAAAAATGTTTAATGCAATTAAAATGGTTCAGTTGAACTACTAAAAAAAATGGTTCAATTAAAGAATAATAATTATTGTAGTACTCTTATCTCACTCTTAGGTCTAATTAATGGTTTAAACAAAAACACGAAGAGATTCTAATGTGCAGAGCGATATTATTGATGGGAGTGACTAATTAGTCCACGTATAACAATAGAAAAATATTTTAACTATAGAGATATCACAAAAGTTTACAAATTAGTATGATGTAATGTAATATATTAGATTGTAAAATTACCTCTATTATAGAGTAGATCTAACGTATTATATTTAACTATGTAAAGTAAACTCTAGCAGAGCATGGGAAAGGGTGAAAATCCTAGCAGACCAAAGGTCAAGAGAGGAAAGAAACTTCTGGAGTTGAAGTGAAGGAAATAAAATATAAGTATTTACATCCGTGTACAGTAGTCCTAATTATAGAAATACATGAAGAAATAAAAATAACATGTGACTATCATGTGATACAAAAAGAATAAAGTGAATAAAAGAATACAACAAAGTGAATAAAAGAATACAACAATAAGAATATAAAAAATTAATAAGTCTAATTCCTGATACCCCCTTCAAGATGGAGTGTATATAGAATGAACTCCCATCTTGGAAACTAAATGATGAAATTGTTCAAAACCAAGAGGTTTAGTTAACACATCAGCAAGTTGATGACCGGAAGCTAGGTGAAAAGTCTTGACAATCCCAACTTGAATTTTTTCCTGAATGAAGTAACAATCCAGCTCAATGTGCTTTGTTCATTCATGGAAAACTGGATTGGCAGCAATGTGTAGAGCAGCCTGACTATCACAAAAAAGTTGAGTACTATGAGGATGTGAAATACCAAAATCAGACAAGAGAGTGAAAAACCAAATGATTTCACAAGTCATAGAAGCCATGGATACCCAGCCTCTACAGAAGACCTAGAAACAGTTGTCTGTTTCTTTGTCTTCCATGAAACCAAAGAATTCCCAAGAAAAACACTATAACCACTTGTAGATCTTCGACTGTCAGGACAAGAAGCCCAATCAGAATCAACAAAAACTTTGAGGGACAATGTATTTGCAGCAGGAAAAAAAAGACCATGGTCAGGAGTGCCTTTGATGTATTGTAAAATTATGTAGGCTGCTTGTAAATGAGGATGCCCAGGCTGAGTCATGTATTGACTAAGCCTATTGATAGAGTAACATAAGTTTGGACGAGTTAATGTGAGGTAAAGAAGTCGACTTACAAGTCTTCTGTAAACTGTACAGTCAGGCAGCAAGTCTCCCACATCCTTACTCAACTTAATATTTTGTTCCATGGGATAAGCAACTAGTTTAGAAGCAAGTAAACTAGCATCTTGAAAAATCTCCAAAGAATATTTTCTTTGATACAAAGAAATACTATCAGAAGACTGAGCCACTTCCAAACCAAGGAAATATTTGAGCTTACCCAAGTCCTTAAGCTTAAACTTCTCATCAAGCAAGGACTTTAAAAGCTCAACAAATTTCATATCATTACTAACAATGAGAATATCATCTACATAGACAAGAAGGGTAATGAAAGAGGAACCTTCAGTCTTAATAAAAAGGGAATAATCAGATTTGGATTGCTGAAAACCCATACTGAGTATAAAAGTTGAAAACTTGGAGAACCACTACCGTGAGGCTTGTTTTAAGCCATAGAGTGATTTATTCAATATACAAACTTGAGACCCCCCCCCCCCCTTTTTATGGAAACCAAGAGGTAAGACCATGTATTCTTTTTCAGATAAATTCCCATGCAGAAAAGTATTATTCACATCAAACTGTGTAAGATGCCAACCTTTCATAGCAGCAATTTTAGCAACAGGTGAAAAGGTTTTAGAATAATCCAACCCTTCAGTTTGAGTATAACCCTTGGCAGCCAACCTTGCCTTATATCTTTTAATTGAACCATCAGCACGATACTTGATCTTATACACCCATTTGCAATCAATAGGCTTCTTACCAGGAGGTAAAGAAGTAACAGTCAATGTATTATTAATTTTCAAAGCTGTAATCCCAGTTGACATGACATCTCTCCAATGAGAGTGCTTGACAGTTTGATGATAGAACTCAAGTTCAGTATCGTCAGAAATGGACATGACAAAGGATTTGTGTGAAGGAGAGAGATGAAGGTCAAAATGAAGGAGAACCTGATGAATCAGAGATTGTCGAAGGATCTGATGTAGAGTGTGTAGAAGAAGAATTGCAATGAAAATTCTACAAGTAACCAGGTACCTTTATGATTCTAGAAGATCTTCTAGGAAGATCAGAAGGTAATGGAACGGTGACAAAAGACAGTGGAGAAGAATTATCAATAGAAGGTGAAGAGTAATTGGAATGAGAAGTTGGAGAGCCAACAAATCGTGAAGAATCATTTGGGTGAGAAAGTGAAGAACTAAGAGATCAATCAACAGAGGATGTTGTTGGAGGTACAGATAAAGAATTTAAAGTTGAACATTCAACTGGTTTATGAAAGATAGCAGAAAAATCATTATTGTTTTGAGAAGTAAAAAGAAAAATATGTTCATGAAAAACAACATTTATTGAAATAAAAGATTGATTTGTTTTTAAATCAAAAAGTTTGTAACCTTTTATGCCAAAAGGATAACTAAGAAATATGCAAGTTCGAGCTCTAGGATCAAATTTGGTTTGAAATCTTTGTAGAGTTGAAGCAAAACAAAGATAACCAAAAGTTCTTGAATGGGTATAAGAAGGAGAAGATTTGAATAATAGTTCAAAAGGAGATTTATGATTTAAAGGAGTAGGAAGCCTATTAATGAGGTAAGTTGCTGTTAAAATAGCATCACCTCAAAAATTAATAGGCAAATGAGACTGAATCATCATTGTTCTAGCTACATTAAGAATGTGTTGATGCTTTATCTCTACAACAGAGTTTTGTTGAGGAGTCTCAATACAACTATGTTGATGTATGATGCCTTTAGAATGCAAAAAAGAAGCAAAGAAAAATTCAGTGCCATGATCAGTGCGAAGTGACTTTATTTTTAAATGAAATTGTGTCTTAACCATTTTATAAAAAACTCTAAAAGTATGTGAAACTTCAGATTTATGTTTAAGAAGATAAAACCATGTAGCATGAGTTGAATCATCAACAATAGTAAGAAAATATTTATAACCTTCAATAGTAGGTACAACATATGATCCCCAAACATCACAATGAACAAGATCAAAAGGGGCAGCAGACATATGAACATTATTAGGGAAAGACAACTTTCGTTGTTTAGCTAAAGGACAAATCATGCAAGGAGTGCAAGGAACAGTCAATTTAGGAGCAAAATTATTCACAAACAACATCTTAGAATTAGAAGGATGACCAAGTCTATTATACCAAAACTCATAATTAGAGTATTTGGAAGAAATTGAGCAAACATGTGAAGATATTGTTTTAGGTAAACAAGCATCATATGTACTAGAAAAAAGATTAGGTCTAGAAACAGAAAGGCCTGACTGTTGCAGTCTATGAAGGCCTCCTTGCAATCTTCCCACTCCAATCAGCCTCCAACGAATCAACTCCTGTATTAGACAAGTGTCAGAGGAAAACAAAAAGCAGCAAGGTAGAGATTGTGTTAACTTGCTAATGGATATTAATTTGAATTTAAAAGTTAGAACACATAGAACATCATGTAGAACAATATGTTCAGAAATAGACATAGAACCAATGTGTGTAACAGACACAAATTGGCCATTAGGAAGATTCACAAAAGCATTAACAGATCTGGTAATGGAAGTAAAACAATCAATAGAATGAATCATATGATCAGTGGCTCCAGTATCAAGAATCCAAGAATTGGAATTAAAAGGAACAAATTGAGCAACAGAAAAAATAGAATGAGTATTATGTGAGACAACTGCATGGACAACAGAAGGAACTTCATCATCAAATTTAGAAGGATGAAGCAAATTTAGAAGCTGTTGATACTGATCCTCAGTCAATGAAAAATGAGAAATAGCCGAGGAATTGCTATCACTGAGGATAACATTATTAGCCATAGATTGTTGCCTCTGTTTCGGTTTGTAACTTGGGGAAAGCCATGCAACTTGTAACACTTTTCAACCACATGACCAGTAATTCTACAATGCTTACAAACTGGTCTATCCTTCTTAGAAAAGGATTTAAAAGATCTGGTTGCATCATTTTGAGAAACAAAAACATGTGAGTCAACAGAGGAAAAAGAAATAGAAGATATTTCTCGTTGTTGTTCCTCTTGTAAAACAAGAGAAAAAACTTTATTAAGATGAGGCATGAACTCCATAAGTAGAATCTGTGCACGTGCAGGTGCAAAAGATTCATTCAATCCCATAAAAAATTGTAAAACACATTCCTGTTGAACATAATGGTTCAACGTTTGTATAGCTTCACAAGAACAAGCAGGAAAAGGCTTGTAATTAGTAAGTTCATCCCAAAGTCCTTTAAGATGAGTAAAATAGTTATTCATAGAAAGAGAACATGGAGAAAGAGAGGAAATCGATTTCTATAAATGAAAAATGCAATGTCCATTTGTTTGAGAAAATCGTTTCTTAAGATCCGACTAGATCTCACAAGCAGTTGTAATATACAAGATATTAGAAGAAATTTTAGGAGAAACAGAGTTTAAGATCCAATATATCACCATATTGTTACATCAAAACCATGGAGAGAATAGAGAATCTGTTGATTCCAATTTAGTAATAGATCCATCAACAAATCCAAGCTTGGTTTTTGCTGAGAGAGCCATAGTCATCGAGCGCGACCAGGCATGGTAGTTCTTATGAGAAGAGGTTGTGTAACCAAGGGAACACCAGAACTGTCGCTAGGATGAAGAAATAAAGGAGAAGTGGCATCCTCGGAAACGGATTTGTGAGACGGTGCCATAGAAGCAAGATAAAAGAACCTCTAATACCATGTAAAGTAAACCCTAGCAAAGCACGAGAAATGGTGAAAACCCTAGCAGACCAAAGGTCGAGAGAGAGGAAAGATACTTCTGGAATTGAAGTGAAGGAAATAAAATGTAAGTATTTACATCCGTGTACAATAGTCCTATTTATAGGAATACATGAAGAAATAAAAATAACATGTGACTATCATGTGATACAAAAAGAATAAAGTGAATAAAAAAAATACAACAATAAGAAGATAAAAAATTAATAAGTCTAATTCCTGATAAACTAAGGGCTCGTTTGGATTACGATATGAGATGAGTTAAGATGAGATGATTTTATATGAGTTCAATAAAATATTGTTAGAATATTAATTTTTAATATACTTATTGTTTTCAGATTTGAAAATTTTGAAAAATATATGGAAATTTAAGAAAGCTGTAATGATGAGATGATATGATATGTACTGAGAGTATTTCTATATCCAAACGGGACCTAAGTCAATTTATAAATTATTTTTATAAAATTTTTCTATAAATGTAACACTTCTCGTAACTATATAAACAGGTTTAGATATAGAAACAGATTAATTTCAACATTTTTATTATTATTTTATTATTTTCTAACAAGAAATTAAAAAATATTTATTACTATTTACTTATTAACGCTGATATTTTGTATTCACGAAAAGACGAAAGATCAAAAAGTGAATAGCGTTACTTTACTGCAGTTTGCGAGTCTCTTGTCAGTTCCCATATTGATATTCTAGACTTCTAATGAACGTTTGATAAATAAATCCAAAGTAGTAAACTATTAAGCCTCCCAAGCTTTACTTTCCCTCGTTTCAAATATTTCCAACTTCAGATTAACAAAAACAACATCGTCTATGAACAAAGAAATTGAGCACTGATACATGGCTGTATACAAACCTCAAGATGATTATGATTACCTGTTCAAGCTGGTTTTGATTGGTGATTCTGGAGTGGGTAAATCCAATTTGCTCTCGAGGTTTACCAGGAACGAGTTTAATCTTGAATCCAAGTCTACTATTGGAGTAGAATTTGCCACCAAGAGTTTGAATATTGATGGGAAGGTCGTCAAGGCTCAGATTTGGGATACTGCTGGCCAAGAAAGGTGTGGGTTACCTTTTTTTTCCCTCTCTGTATCAATATCTTGGATTTTTCCATGTGGGCTTTGAATAGGTTATCATGAAATTCATGGATTCATGATTCTTACTTGGAAGATTTTATACTTGTGCCTTGAGTTCTGATATCTATGTGTGAAACTTTATTGTACTAATGAGAGCAAGAAATTTGATAGTTTCTGGTACATACGTTGCGGTTTTTATTTGGGTTTTGAGGCCAAGAAGGCTAATTCTTTCCTCTCAGAATTTTCTGCTTATAATAACATAGATTTTCATTTTTATGTGCAATCCAAGAATAGGTTTTAGGCCAAGAAATTTCCTTCTTAGTATATATATTACCTTACTTAACCAACAAAAAAAGTATATATATTACCTTGATGTTTTTATTTTTTGGGAGGCTTGTAATGAAACATAATTCTGTTTCCCATGAACTAAAAATATATACAAAAAATAAAAAAATAAATAATAATAATCATATGAAGTAAATTATAATATTTTGTTTAATCATATGCGCTTGATCAATAAAATACCATGAGGCGCTTGTTCTTATGTTCGTTTGATATAATTAGTTTCTTCTGGAATTGTCGTGGGGAACTGTTTTTCCTCTTCGGACTGAACTATTGGCCTTTGAACTACTTGTATGCAGATGAGATAGCGCCTGAATTGTCTTTATCCCATCATTCTGTCCTCTAATTTCATTTCCCTTCAGCAAAATTAAGTTTTACTTTTGGTTCTTACAGAAAGAAAGATGAATTTGTTGGGATTTTTCTTTATAGATAGATAATTTAGAAGGTTGGGGTTTTCTAATGGATGGTTAGTGTATTTGCTTGTCTGTTGGCTTCACAAATTCATCATGAAAGGAAAAACAACCTGATTGCAACTTATATGAGCTGAATAAATGGTTGCTGAGAGACTGAAAAGACCCTAGTCAGGGTTATTCGTCAAATGGTCATGACTATTGCAAGTGAGTGGCTGGAATATCAGATACAAATGAAGCTATTTGATATTTTTATGATAAAATTTATCGGAAGATTAAATATTTACGTGTTGGAACTCATGTTTGAGCAACTGAGTTTAGTGATGCACTATGTCTACACTGCTTGTGTGGAACTTTTCCTAGAGTTTCAAACAATAAAGTTGCGTAATGTAATGAAAAATGAGAAGTGTAATGGTAAGTTTTATTATTAAATGACTATTATCTCTTTCTTAAACACCCTTCCATAATGGTTCATTGGTTCAAGTACTGTGCGTGTTGTTTGGCCTGTGACTTTTCTCTGGCATTTCCAAAATGGTTGCCCATGGCCTATAACTTTTGAGATTTGGAGGTCTGCCCTAGAATGTTACTTGTTTATTCGTGAGATTACACGTCTTAAACTTTAATGGCATGGACCTTCATGATTTCTTAGTTTCTAATGTGCCTACGTAGATAGGACATACTTACTTTGTAATTGGCAGTTGTTGCCCATTCTTGGATTAATAATACTTATTTTACTTATAATAATAAAAAAAAAGACTACACGTCTTAAAAAGCATATGGATCCATCCTATTGAGTTATTAAATTATATGGACTATTCACCATGGGGACTTTCTTATTGAGGTCACACATCATCAAAAAGTAGGGCTGCTAATAAATGTGTTTCTGTGAGCTTGTTTGCATGCTAGTCGCACTCATTTGATTAGCATAGAGATATAAATTACATATATATATATATATATATATATAAACACACTATTTGAGGAATCACCAATTACTCATCTATGCATTCCAGCTTTCTATCCTCTTTATGTGACCGAATCCCTGTATCACTTCCCTGTCTTTTAATAATATTTTCCTTTTTAGTTTTCAAGGATAGGAAATTGTATTTACTAGTCTGGGTTCGGTTAGTGCTGCCACAAGATATTCCCTCTTTGTTAGTAAATAACTGTCCATCAGAATTTTTAGGTGCTTGATAAGCTGTCCATCAGAATGTGTGAAATTGCCATGGTAGTTCAGTTCAAAGCCCATCAGAACTTTCAGGTACTGTAAAGGAGAATCTTCCGCCAGCACAAAATATTACGTGTGCTTTGAAGTAGCCTCCTGAGCATCCCATTAAAGCACTTCAAGATGAACTAGGTCAGAATCCAGCTCCATCTCATTTGGAGAGGGTGGGAGAGAGAGAGAGAGAGAGAGAGAGAGAGAGAGAGAGAGAGAGAGAGAGAGAGAGGCTGAGGTTGGGGGGTTTACTTTGAAGAAGATATGGAAAAACATAGCAGATTAAGGTTCGATTACTACTATCCCTAATCATCGAGACATCATTACATTTAAAGCAGCTCCCCCAATGACTAGGGTTGTGTAGAAGGAAGTACAAGACTCATCAGCACCCTGGTTTGGCAAATTGGTACTTTGAAGAAACTTTGTTCAAGTCAGAAAAATTACCTGTTAAATTGGGAGGGTTTTATGGAATAGGGGGAGCTTACTTGGGGTGTACACAGACTTCTAATTTTTCCCGGCTTAGCTATGTAAGAGCTATGGCTAAGCCAAGCTCAATCTGTTATTGGAGGAGTAGCGTTTTCTAATCTGTCTCTGATGATTCAGCACTCAGATGTTCTTTGTTTTGAATTCAAAATGGTTTGTTTAAGTGCAAACTTGATGTCAAGATAGAATTCTTTGTAGGAGTTGAATGAGTTAGCCGACAATTCTGTGCTATGGTAAGTTCAATGTGGGAAAAAGCATTTTTGGTTTACGTTACTGAGACCATGATGGGGATCTGGAAGAAAGGGTCAATGGACAAAATTTAGAGGATTTGAATCACGATCCTTAAAAACAGAATGTTTGCAGCTATTTGATATCCCCACAAATGTTGCTAGTATTGGTGCAATGATCACTACTATGTTTTTTTTTTGTTTGATAAGTTTAACAAATGATTGCAATTAGAGGGCATAAGAGGATGATATAAGTTTCTGATCCCATCAGCAGTGCCCCCCCCTGTGCCTATGCAGTTTCTGCTCATTTTTCCTTATTATCACGTAGCTGAGTTTGTTATATGACTATCTACATTTTTCAATTGAAGCCTTCCACAGATGAGTTTTTTTGTATTTAATCATAATTACTTGATGATTTTGTTGGTATTTCTTCTTTTCACGTAAGCAGTAGTTGACTTTATATGCACATAAGCTGCTACAATTGCAAATTAAATTTTTAAATTTGTCAGTAGTGTGAGATATCCTTAATCTTTAGCCATTTTGATGTCTAGCTACCTTTTTTCATCAGTGGTGTGTATATGTGTCAATTAGTGGGCTTACAAATAGATTTTCTTTTTTCAATTATCACGCTATTAGAATGTTGATATTTATTTTCCACCTTGATTGATTGCCCTCTTTCTATTTCTTAGGTACCGCGCCATTACTAGCGCTTACTACCGAGGAGCTGTAGGTGCTCTGCTAGTGTATGATGTCACTAGGCATACAACATTTGAGAATGTCGGAAGGTGGTTGAAGGAGTTGAGGGAGCACACAGACCCTAACCTTGTTGTCATGCTGATTGGCAACAAGTCAGATCTTCGACACCTTGTGGCTGTTCCAACAGACAATGGAAAGTCATTTGCAGAGAGAGAGTCCCTTTACTTTATGGAAACTTCAGCATTGGATGCTACCAATGTGGAAAATGCTTTTACCGAAATCCTCACCCAGATATACCGGATTGTGAGCAGGAGGGCGATTGAGGTGGGTGATAATGCAAGTGCTTCCACTCTACCATCCAGAGGACAAACAATAAATGTCAAAGAGGAATCGGTTCTAAAAAGAATCGGGTGCTGCTCAAACTAGGGGTTGGTAACTTGGTACTTTCTAGCGGTTTACGGCAATTTTCAATTGTTCGTAGATTGATTACACATATAGTTTCTTGTAGAATAAAAGCTACTATGTCTGATAAATTGTTTGGAAATTTGCCTAAAAGGCTTCACGCATGAAGGTTGTATATATATCCGTAAAGGATAGGTTAACTAAATATTATATGAACTGGATCTTTGTTTGCTGGAAGTTGATACCACTTGGCAGTTTTCTTTGCCTGTATCATTTGCATGTTAGATGACATCTGAAGTAAGCATTATATAAGGCGAGATTAGATATAACAACTATAAGACAATTTCTTGAACGAGATATATAAATTCTGTTCATCAGTCACTATTCATTCCAACACCTCACATCTATATTTTTTTCTTCTTCTTCTTCTCATTCGGTGTGGGGTAGTGAATAGTGGCTGATGAAAATATTTTTTCAAAAGAAAACTCTATATTTGGAGGTTTCTTTTGGTGCCAGATACGCACAGTAATAATATACAATTAGTCGTCTACCCGTTCATTGCTTGAGAATGGGAAGCTTTAGATACTACAGTCTACCCACTTTTATCCGCCTATAATGATGGTAGTATTGCACATAAACCTTTGAAGGCTTTTTTTTTTTTTTTTAAATCTTGATACAATAATACTAAAAAGGGTCACATTTTAACCAACGAGATAAAGTGGGAGGTGAACGCGGTATGTGGCAACACTAGTGAGAATAATTGAAGTACAATGGTTAAAAGGTGAGGAAATAAAAAAGGTAAACAACAATGTGCCAATAGCCACAATAAGATTAATACTAGACTTTAAAGAGCAGCAATCGAAAAATAGAAAGATTCTGTTAGTCAAGATCTTAGGGAGAAATCACACGGTTGAGGAAGTATCCTAGAATTAGAAATCGAAATACGGAAAAAGATGAAAATTTTGTATTTTGTTTGAAAGTTTAAAATATTATATTTTAATATTATTATTATTTTGGAATTTGAAAAAGTTGAATTGAGATTTGAAAAATTTAAATTGTTTATTATATTTTTTATAGAGTTTTGAAAAATGTGTAATAATGAGATGAGAATTTTGTGCTTTGTCTCACCCCCAAACCTGCCTTATTCAACAACCAGGCAACACCAATATTTTGCTATCCTCATTATTTTAAATTCTGAAGACGAAATTTTTATAAGAGTGGGAGAGCATACTCAGTACATTAATTACTAACTTAATAAATACAATTTATTAAAAAGAAATACTTTAGTCACAAACAGAACTTATAAAAATAAACTCACAAATTGACGTAGTTTGATGTGGTACTACTAAATAAGTGCCGATTGACTAAGGGAACATTTGGACACAGAGATGAGACACATAATTCTCAAAACTTCTCATAATTTCATTCTCAAATATCATTATAACACAAAACAATTTTTAATTTCAAATATTCAACTTTTTCATATAATTATTACTTAATTGTTATCTAAACGCAAAAACTAATAAAACTTTTATAAACTTAAAAAATATATATTAATAAATTTTATTCAAATAATTTGTTAACTTTATAATATTTTTATTTAACTTTTTCTCTCTAATTTTTCGAAACGCAATAAAATATCTTAAGAGAAAACCTACAAGAAATCATCCTTCAACACATGTTTAAACCTCAAATCTCGAAGCCAAGATTCTTTGGATCAATTGGTAATAATTTGGTTTCTCACTAAGATAACCAAGGATCGAATCCTCCCTCCCCATGTATAATAATAAAAAAAAACCCTCAAATCTCGAAATCGGGACTTGATTTAAGGTATCTTGCTTCCATTGTACTTATGACCCTTAGAATATATCAAAGTAGCTAACTTTCCGCATAGATCTGAACCAAACAAATTATTTACAAGCCTAATCTGAGTCCTTACACTTCATACATCATCCTTAACAATCCAACATCTAGGAGATCAACCTCAAATTAACAATATTTAATCACAAGATACTAACTGAGGCATGTGTTAACTCTAGATGGTATTATAAACCCTAATACCTTAAATCTCATGTAAGAACCTTTCATCGACATGACAAACTCCATTTCTAAGCTTATAAAAAATTTGAATACATCATTGAAGACATAAAAATTCAATTTTTATCAAGCTTAGACTCAAACTAACACACTCAACACATTGCTCCCAACCGAAACCTAGAGCTATCATAAACACCACAAATCAACTTCGTTCTTCCAAAAAATGCTTCCATTAGACCACTAACACAACCTCCTAATATCTATAAAGAAAATAAACAGAGAAGGATTACTCACATCTTGAAAACCTTGAAGAGGAGGCTCAGTTTGCACTGTTCTAACCAATAGCTCTTGGTTCTTACCATTTTTGTGTGATCTGCTCTTGATTTGAATGTGGTGCAGCTGAAGCTGTGTGTGTGTGCACGCATGAATATAGAGAAAAAGAAGAGAAAAGCAAGGAACTAAGTGATTTTCTTGTGCCCCCCTCAAAACAGAAGATAAGGAGGTGATTTTGTACTAAAATTTGCCCCAACTCTCTTTCTCCCTTGCTTCAGCATTATTGCCAAGTAGATGGCCTTAGATTTTGGCTATTGCATGTTAGACAAGAGGCGTATAGCAGAACTTTAATTGATGCATGTTGGACAAGTGGCGCATAGCTGAATTATAGCTAATGCATGCTGGACAAGTGGTGCCTAGTTGAACTTTAGTTGATGCATGTTGGACAAGTGGCGCCTTGTTATAGTTTCCCATGACTCCATTAATAGCTCCTTCATAAATGCAATGCAATTCCCCACAAACTCCATTAATTACTCTTCATAAATGCTATGCAATTTTCCACGAGCTCCATTAATGTCTCTTCATAAATGTTGTGCAATTTTTCACGAGTTCCATTAATGACTCTTCATAAATGCTATAAATTTCGAATGAGCTCCATTAATGACTCTTCATAAATGCTTTATCAACCACCACCAAGTTTTAAATGCTTGAGTGTTATTGGGTGGTGGTGGGCGGCAATAGATGGAACCCTAGAGAGTAGATTTTGGCCATATCCTTGACTTCCATTTCTCAAATCTTATCTAGCTTTCTTGTGAAAATAAGCGAGATCTGACCTTAATAATCATACTAACCAAAAGCCCATAATCTTATTGGTGGCATGGGCATCATGGTGTAGAAAATTAACGGGCAAGAGTGTGACTGCTAGCATGGCTTGGCATAGGCGTGTATAGCCTCATCTCCTTTGTTTGATTTCCAATCAATGCAACCAATAAATGAGGCTTCTTCCCATAAAGTTTGGCCATAAATGAATAAAAATCAGACAAAAAGAATCAATATGAGTGGTGAAAAGGGGCAACACACTAGACTAGGGTATGGGGAACCAAAATTTGAAAAGTGTTCTTGGAAGGAATCCTCTTGCCAAGTGGCACTAGCCGAAACCCCCTAATGCTTTCTTCATGATTATCCTTTTGGGAAACCTAAGAGTTTAACATGAATATGATGCCAAGTTGCATGCTCTGCCATTTCGAAACTTGTCTCTTACTCCCTCATCATTGCTTCCTTGAAAATGTAAGAAACATCCATACATGGGTGCCATGTGGCATGTGCCATTTGTATGTCTAAAAACTCCCATGATTGCATCGTCTAGAATGTTGAATGCCGCATGCATGCTTGCCAAGTGTGATGGCCGAATGTCTCTCCCTTTCTCTTCATTATTCCCTCTCTTGGAAACTTGAAAGACTTTGTTGCATGAAGGACATGTGGCACTCCCCATTAAGGCCGAAACCAAAAGCTTCATCATCACAAGATCCTTCTGGAAACCCTCTTGCATGCTCGCCTAGTGGTATGACCAAAACCCTAATCTTCCTTCATCCATTTTGTGGTCTAGATACACTTCCTTCATCCATTTTGTGGCCTAGATACAATGAACCTATAGAAAGTGACGTGCATAGTAGTGTGGGTGGCGTGTGCCCTAGCAAAATCTGAACTCCATCTCTTCTTCTTCCATCACTAGAAACTTCTTGAAAGCTCAAAAAGTCCCTTGCATGTGTGCCAAATAGCACCCTTTTCACTCTAGCCGAAAATGACTTCTTCCCTTCCTCATCGTGGCTTCGTTTTGAAGCTTTATTGCATGTTTGCTAAGTGGCAAACCCTTGATAAAACCAAAACTCACATTTCTTAGATGTCTCATGATTGTAGCTTTGGGAACTCAAAGGTCCCCTTCTTACTTGGCTCCAAGTGGCGCCTCCAACTTACACACAAAACCCTAATGGCTTTTCTCAAACCTAAACCCCTTTATGGTTGAAATTCACTAGACCTTGGGCCTTCTCTTGGGCTTGGGCGCCTATCCCACTAACAAAAGATAAGGTCCACCACACTCACATGGTTCTAGTCTTCATAATCTATTGGGCTTAAGTCCACTTAGGTCAAAATAGAAATTAAGTCTTAACCTCAAGAACCTAGCTTGGGCAGGGATGTTACATTCACAGAATTCTAAGATATTCTAAGTGTCCAAACGAGACCATATGATTGTAAAATGAGAAGTGTTACAAGAACAAAGATATTTCACAAAAGTAAAATAACAAACTAACATAGTTTAATGTGATACGTTAGATCTACTTTATAATAAAAATTTAATTTTACAATATGAAGAATCACATCAACCCACGTCAGTTTGTGAGTTTGCTTTTATAAAATCTCTTTGTGGCTAAAGCATTTCTCTTCTTAAATAGTTTAAAATTATGCTTTTGCGTTTAGCACTGATATTATTCTTTATACATAATATTTCACATATGTATTAGATAATTGAATCCATTTAATTTCTATAAATAATTACTAAATCTTCAGTAAACATATATACTTGCATTGACAACATAGACTAAAATATATACCATATAACCAAATATAAAATTTTACACGTACACATTATATAACATATTAGCTAACATTTAAAATGTGCATTGTACATGTTTATATAACAAATAACACAACATATAGATAAGTGTGACTAAAGCATTATCATTAATTCACATTAATGAGCTCGAGTCGAGTTGAATTTATTCGAGTTTATTTATAAACAAAATAAATTCAGGCCTACTTTATACCAATTTCATGCATTTAATATTTGAATAAAAATTAGTGTTCAGAAACAATTGGTTTATTAAATAACTTGAATGCGAGCCGAGCTTGTACAAGTGGCATGAACAACTTGGTTCATTTATAGACTTCATAGTCTTCATCTCCACCAAGGTGTTCAAATTATACTAATCGAGACATTCTTAATAGGCTGTTAGTGAGAATTGTTGAATGCATCCATTAGGTGTCAGGTCTAGTGATTTCCTTGGTTGAATTAAAGATCTCACCTGAATAACAAGCATTAGTGAAAAAGGGTTCTATATATAGTTGAATCATTAATTGTTAGCAAGAATATGAAAATTCCATTCTGGCCGTTTGGATTGAGAGATGAGATAAGATCAAGTTGAGATGGTTTGTAAATAGTAGTGAGGTGATTTGAGATGATCTCAACACACCTCTCAATCCAAACCGTCTCGAATATATGGCCATATTACAAATCATAAGCAACCATATATAATTTGTTTTCCATTTTTTTTCGTTTAGTCAATTTTGTATACCATTCCAAAATGAATATCTATTTTACATGATTACACGAGGAATGGGAGTTGTCATGGTCTTGACTATAAAGCCAATGGTAAATTAATTACATTCTGTAAATATATATGGGGTATGGTTAGAATTCAGTGGCTAATTTTCCTCATCGGAGATTGCCTCCGGGAGTTTAAAGGTGGGAGGTTTATCAACACCCCTCCTTGAGTACTCCCTCCATCTTCGAGCTGCTGCAGCGGCTCTTTTTGCTCTCTCTTTCACTTCATCCTCTGCAACAACCATTAGTCAGCATTGAGCAACACTTACGAGCAGAGATATACCCTCAAATAAATAGTAGATTTTACAAAACTAATGATATAGTTTACTTTGGTATGACTCAACTGTGATCAGTGACCTTAGCCCCTAATTCTCATTAGCCTCTATTTAGAATTTTATAACACAGTCCGACGAATTGCACGTTGCTGATCAGGACTGAATTATCATAATGCAGAATCTAAAATTTGAAGGTACCATAATTCAAGCAGTTCAAACTACAAGTGCAGAAAAACTATAAGAAAATCAAGCAACATGAAGGTACATATAAAATCTTGTGGAAATTTTCAGAGCTTAACAAAGGATGAATAGTTATGATGATCATGTAATAGTAGTGTATGTCATTTCCCTGCTTCATCGTTCAGTGCAGACCTTTCAATCATGACTGCCATAACTCTCCAATTAGTAATATCCAGAGACTGATTGGGCACTACTTTTGGCTCTGAAGAAGGGTTGGGGTATCTTTGAGATGTTACCAAAAGAAAATTAGTTTCGTTTCGCTCTTTTATTTCTCTCATGGATAATTGAACTTCTAAATCTTGTAAATTTCAGTTGGTGTTAGAAAGTATCATATTCAACATTTTGTTTTTTTCTGCATATTCTTGTCAGGTAGTAAATTGGCATCCAGCAAAAAATAAGGGGCAGCTAAATAGGTAAGGGCCTTGGTCTTAGTGGTATGCTCCCTCCAAATCTAAGGTTTGAATCCTCTTGGGTGCAAACAATTTCTAGAGGTCATAGGACTGGGGAAACTTTGTTCTCGGACACCCAGTGCCAAACAAAAAAACAAGAAGTTAAAACTTACTCTAAAGCCAAGGTAAGTATCAAGGAACCAGAATGATCACTAAAGAATGCAAACACTTCTCCCCTTTACTGATCAAGGAAAGAGGAGAAGTTGGAAGAACAAGGAGAAGAAAATATTAAAAATGAATATAACGATATATGATGATTTTTTAAATAACATGTATCCTGGAATATTCACTGATCAACAGGGGAAAAAGCTATAAGTTTCCTCAGAAAGATCAAATTTGGATTCATTGTACAAAAGAGAAATATTTTGTGCTCTATAGTCAGATTTTATCAATTATATATAACCTATTTACTCTCAGAAATTACTAGGAAGATGGCAATAAAAACTTAAATAAAAACAAATAAACTAATGAACATAAAAACAGAACTGCTATTAAATAACTAGCCGGAATGGTTTTTATATGTCAGTCAACAAATTAGAAATCTCCTTTCACAGAATCCATCATACCTGAATTTTTGTAGTCCCTGGGCTTGCCCCATACATTGTTCCAGAATTGTTCACCTTGTCCAGAATCTTTCTGGTTCATCATTCTCAATTTAGCTTGTTGCTGCAATAAATTCAGGATTATCATTGTTATGCCTATTAATCAAATAAAGAACTAATATGTGCACATTTATATACCGAAAAAAAAAAAAATTTGAAGAAAGCAAAAAAGAATGCATGTAGGCTTTTAGATGTATAAACCACCGGACTTTCAAAAGTTCTATTTCCTAGGAAAAGGAGAAGTGAAGAAGCTGGCAATCCAAACAGAGCATTTATAAGCTTTTCATTTTTATTATTTAGAAAGAGCTTCATGTATAACTTGGTGTGGTATAATTAAACTTTTCCATTCTTTTACCTAGAATGTAATGCAAGAATTCCCAAGGCCATACGAGTCATGTCTGCTAAAGTATGTGCTTCAAATATTTTTTCGGTGATTCAAACTTGGTACATTTGATTGGAAGTTTTCTGACTCAAAATCGCAAGGAAAAAACTGAAAAAATAAGACAACAATAATAATATAGTAAAAAATGGACAGGAAATTGTTTGGCTGATTCCAATCATTTGAACCAATCATCTCTCCTTATATTTGCTTTTCTGGTTATATGCAAAAAGCTTAATATGTTGAGTAGTGAATTTAATCAGTCAATCAAACATTCTAACAATCCCCTTCATGTGTAGAGTTAGAGTCTCCCTCAATGAATGGGGCTCCGCTCAATCCATCTTAACACATGGGATTGACATCATGTCAAATCACTAATTGTTCTAAATGTTTTAAGTTAATAGGAATGGGTTTAATCACCTAATCAATATTTGCAGACCTTGTGGAAGCTGAGTTTAAATATAACTACAATGCAATGATGCACAAACTGTAAATTTAACTTCTAGCAGGAAAACTCTAATGATTTAGCTGAACTTTGCTTCATGGCTGCCATATGAATCACAAATCGCTCGAACTGAGCTGGTCTCCATAAGTTGGTGTAAGGCAATCTATCCCATGTGGTTCAACAATACAAAATATAAATAGATGATTGATACATTGTATAAGAAAACCTCAACATATACAACACCCCACATACATATACAAAGAAGAACAATTAACAAAACCTCAGCTTCCAATAAGATGAAAATGAATATAAAACAGTACATAAGACCCCCTTCTTCGAAGAAAGAAAGAAGAGTAAAAGAAAGACAAAACATATCAGAATATAAGAGTTTTTACCAAAACTTTTGCTTGCCTCTTTTCCCACCGACTGCTTGCCTGCCACAAAGACAGTAACAAATACACTGAACATAGGCTGGAAGCTGATTCTACTTCAACTGAGATCTTTTAAGAAGATGAACACCAAAAGGAGAGTTAATGGGGAAAAGTACTAAATGTGAATTAACAACTAGTTCAAAGTTCACCATAGAATGACCTGGCAATAACAGATCTCGATCAAGATACCTTTCTCTTGCACAACTCTTCTATATTCCCCATTTGCTAAGTCTGCCCTTTCCTTCTATTTAATAAAAATTCCTTACAAAGGGAAAGAAAGAAAGGAAACTGTTTCAAGTTATACAACCAATTAGTTTCATGAATTCTGATGCTCGATCATCCTATTGTGGATAGCAAACCACTACAGCTTTTTTTCATTTTCCAAGCCATGTCGTGTTAGGATCCAGTTTACATTCTCTATCGTCTTGACCAGGTTATGTTAGTACTACAGTTATTTTGAGTTTGTAAGGGACCCTTCTGCTAAGGACTGCTTCGAGGCAGTCACCCTCCAGGAAGAGCAAGAACTAGAGAGAGAGAGAGAGATATAGAGAGAGAGAAGAAGAGAGGGAAATGGGTTGTATGAATTCCAGAGTTGGCCTCCTTCCCAGCTTGTATGTATTAAAATGACAACGTTTTGTATACAATTACAACAATTCAACACATCACACCAAAAATGACGTCACTTCCTAACTACAATTCTGTATTTATTTCTGGTCAAACGGCAACGTTCCGCTTATTACCTCTGACTTATATACAAAACGACACAAAATGACAACACTCTATTTAATGAAATGGCAACGTATCATTAAATCCCCAACTAACTAAACTGCCATCTTCCCCCTTTCATTCCTTCACATATCAGCTTCCACTCATCTGCCATTCACATCCACTCCAGCTCCCATCTCAGCCTGTAACATACCCCTCCCCATCAAAGCACCTTTCCCACAAGGTGAGGAAATTTATCACGAAGCTGCCAGTAGGATTCCTAAGTGGCATCATCCACTACAGCTCCCTTCCAATGCACTAAAACTTCCACAACAGCTCTATTGTGAACCTTCCTGCATCTATGCTGTAAAATACATTCAGGCTCTGGGATCAGCTCACCCTGAAGATCAACTGGTGGTAGTGTGGAGAGAGGTGAAACATGCTGCCCCACTTTCTTTTTTAAGCAAAAAACATAAAAAATACAGGATGAAGTGGAGCATGCTGAGAAAGATCAAGTCTATAAGCAAGCTGACCAATCCTATATGCAATCTGAAATGGTCCAAAGAACTTTGGAGAAAGCTTGAAATTATGCCTAGCAACCAATGAATGCTGTCTGTAAGGCGGAAGCCTAAGATACACACAATCTCCAACTGAAAATTTCCTTTATGTCCTCTTCTTATCAGATTGAAACTTCATTCTTTCCTGAGCTGCTGACAGATTATGTTTTAAGGTGGCCAAAATCTGATCCCTGGTCTTCAATAATTCCTCCACTGCCTAATTAGATGTCAGACCTAGTATATAATTCTGTAGCCTTGTAGGGGGTCTGCCATACACTGCCTCATAGGGTGTTAACTTGGTAGAACGACACAAAAAGACAAAACTCTATTTAATGAAAATGGCAACGTATCAAATCCCCAACTAACTAAACTGCCATCTTCCCCCCTTCATTCCTTCGCATATCAGCTTCCCACTCATCTGCCATTCACATCCACTCCAGCTCCTATCTCAGCCCGTAACATAGTAAGAGAATCCCTAAGGTAAGGTAAGAAGGACAGAGTTCTGGGTGTAATCAGGGTTAGTTTTTAAGTGTGAAAGGCTGTTCTTGTAACTTCTTACGTCTCTTGACGAAATTTAAGCGTTGTCTTACCCAATGGAGATAGACCTGTGGCTGTCACTCTGAAACCACATAAACCATCGGGCATTTCAAGTCTTATTCCGGATTTAGATAGTTTATCTCTTCCAATTAAGTCTAAATGAAGTGTTTTCAAACCAGAGGAATGAAGTAAATCGCATTTCTGTTAACAAAAGTCTTTGTGACATGTATGCCAATTTAACAAGAAGAACTTAGTAAACCTTTAGAAGAATGACTTATAAATAACTACAACCAACTCAATTAAGTCCTAAATCCAACTAAATTAGAAAAGAAGAAGAAAAAAAAATCTTAATGTAGAAACTGATAACATTGTCCCGATAATTTTTTGATCAGTAACATTGTCCCAAAAATAACATTCTCACCATTCTGAAAACATCCACAGAGGCTGATCCCATTCCTGAAAGCATCAATGCAACCTGATGATCAATTAGGAAACCCAACATTCTTCAATTACTCAAAAGACAAGTAAAAATGGTATAGCATTAATAACTTTTAAAGAACATTAATTACATTCCCATCATAAATAAATAGCAAACTTTTTCATTGACAAGTCCTTTGGTTCAGTATCCTGGTGAAGCTACCAAATTTAAATACATAGAATGTTTCCATAGAAGGGAAGAGTCCAAGAGAATTTCTTGTTGGCACAGCAAGTGACTGGAGAATTACTATGTACATAGAACATTTTAGCAAGCAAAATTTAGTTTAGGGGAATTCAATATTTGCCACTATAACCGTCAGCACAAAGCTCCTCCAGTGGCCAAGCCAAAATTTTGTCTATGGGTGCCAAACTTTTATATATTA
This sequence comes from Juglans mandshurica, assembly GCA_022457165.1. Taxonomy (NCBI): domain Eukaryota; kingdom Viridiplantae; phylum Streptophyta; class Magnoliopsida; order Fagales; family Juglandaceae; genus Juglans; species Juglans mandshurica. Next base: position 14,817,646 of record CM039620.1, read on the forward strand.
TGTAAAGAGCTATTCTATTCTCAAGCCGGTGTGTAGGGCACACCATTCACATCACTTAATTGGTAAGACTTGATTTGTAAGATTCAAATTTTAAAATTTCTCTTCCAAATCAAATTATGCCATCTTTACTAGGTATGTTATCCACACCAGCTTATAAATAGAATTTTTCTTATGTAAAACATGCTATTTATAGTGACCAAAAAATCGATATTATAAACACATTATACAAATGATTTTAACGAAAATTCATCAGCTAAGTGGATAACTAGTGCACGTTTACGATAGTGAATGATCATGAATTATTGATCATAGTTTTCCATCTTCAGCCAAAAAACTCAATATTTCCTAGGGGTGAGCACTAACTGAATCGGAGTCGGTATCCCCTAAATCTGACTTCGACTCCGAACTTTGACTCCAACTTCCATAGGTTCCAATCCGATTCCGACTCAAATTTATCAGAGCGGAGTCGGATTTACACATCGTAACTCGCTTTTGATGATGAAAAAAAAAAGATCATAGCTCCGACTTGTTGTACTCGGAGCGGAGTCGGATTCGGAGTCTCATTTTGAGATTTTTGCTCAGCACTAATATTTCCCTTCCGAGTTGTGTTGCAAAGGAGAGAAAACAAAGAAAATCAACTGAGTGATTACAGAAACTCAAGAGTGATGGAGAGAAATCATGCCTGACAGGTCATAGAAAAACATATATTTTTCCATTTGGAAAATCTCAAGGTCAAACTTATAAAAAATCAATTCAGAATTGGGGCTAAATGTCTAATTTTCGAGTAATTTTTCTTTTGTTAGATATTTTGGTGGGGATAAATGGGTTGATTTATTTTATTTTTTATTTTTGTGATGGGGGTGGGGGTGCAGTGGTGAGGGGAAACTTGATTAAAACCTTCTTAAGGGAGACCATGCATTCTCTCTGGGTCCTCCACTGAACTCCTATAACCTTCAATGGCATGAAAGATTACACGTAATGCCCAAAATCACAGCTCTTCATCACATTGCTAACTGGTATATTGAGTATTTTTTTTTTTTTTTGATAAGTAACTGGTATATTGAGTATTTATCAAAAAGTAACCAAAAAATTAGAAAAATGTGATATTTCGAAGTTTAAATTATTGATAGAAGAAGCTCAACAATTTCAAGGGAACCACATTCAAGATCATGGTTAACACAATTATTCAAACAAAACTAAGCATCAAGTAATTGCACCTCACAGTGATCAGCAATTATAAATCATTTTTTTATACGAAAGTTAAAATTCTAGTAATGAGGAAAAGAAGTATTGTCCAATTACACATGATGTGTACATGAGAAACACCAAATAAGTGAATCAAAAAACATGAAACTCCTTATTAAATTCAAAGATCAGTTACAATTAAATTAAAATAAAAGAGCTTATATCAAGTGAATCAATTCAACAGTCACAATAAAATATGAACATAGAGATATAGTTATATAAGCATGAAACAGAAAGCAGAGTGTTATTGCAGGCTTACATTTACTCTTTCTACCCTGCGCATTTCATCTTCTAGCAAGGATAGTTGTGCAGCAGAAGTCCAATGGATGCAATCAACTGGGCTGAAATACAGAAGATTTTTTTAATTGTTTGAACTCTTTCAACATAGCAATTTCCCAACATGAAACAAATACCATGATCATGATTAATTTCATAAATTCAAGATGTTAGATTGGAACTTTCTAGCAGCAGGATCAACAAGCGTGATAAATTGAACATTAGTGTGGCGATTTTTCCAAGTACTAATGTAACTTAACTCGTATGCTTGGTTCAACTGTGGTATATTGTCTAGTCACTTTCTAGTAAGCCTATATTTCTGAAGTACCTTTCAGCAAATTGCCAAAACGCATTGATCATGCTGATGGTTTCAAGGACACTGGTTTAGCATCACCAAAATCGCAAGCACCCTTTACATCTCTCCTAGCTTTTAATAGAAGCTCCGTACTTTCTTTTCTTTCAATCATAGCAACTGAATTCTTTTAATCACACGATTTAAAAGTCAATGAAATGCATCATTTATGGCTTCAACCTTCGCATATAATTAAAGGGAATTACCCACCACATTTCCAATAAAAATGAGAAGCTGGATACAGTGTAATGCATCTACAGCATAAAGTAGAAAATACTTTAGAGCCTTTAACTCTGGCTGTTAATGACGCTAGTTGATGATAAAAAGGATACATTTCAGTTTCACCTAGATAGACAACAGATGAGAAGAAAAAGAAAACTAATTGAGTTTACATCATCAATACGCTGATTACATTAACTAAATCACTGGAAAAGGGTATCAAAGTCATTTGGACAGAAATATCAATGAAACTCAAGACCTACCAACTATCAATGGCTTGTTGAACCAATTCAGGGTTTCCGCACTGACTGTAGGCTCTGGCTCTCCCAAAGTCTTCCTCAATTGCAAAGACATCTGGGGTCACATTGGCACAATTTTTGCACCCTGTAAGAAAAAGAGGTGGAGACTTTTAACGTTGACAATGGAAAAGGCAGTATATCCTCACCTCATATTTTTAGTTCTCCAGCAATACTGAAATTTAAATATTAATGGTCGTCTAATATAACTTTTTACTAAAGCAGAACTAACATTTTCATAGTATTTTTGCTAGGAAATTACAATTATATGTTACTTCTCCATGTAGAGCTAAAAAGCAGAATAACATTTTGCTGCAATTGAATTTAAACAGTACAATTAGAAATAACATTTTGGAATCTTACCATAAAGATGGACAGCAGAAACCTACAAAGGTTCCCATTTATGAAGCTTTGAATCCCCTATATCTATGAAGCATAGCCCTATTACTCCCCTCAGATGCCAGCATCAAAACCTACTTAAGTTTTTTCCACTTGTAGTCAATACAAAAACCATTCTTGGCGAGTAATAGAAATTCTTTACTTCTCAAATATCAAAAGGAATACAAAGAGATGATGCTGACATCAAAAAGAAGGGGAATTGTGGATACTCTGGAGACATGGGGATACTTGGCTATAAAATCTCAATTTAACTAGGCATTCCAGAGAACTTAAAAACTTTGTTGTTTTACAGCTAGAAGTCCATTGTCCTGACATACCTATACAGCTAAATTCATCAACAAATGCATGATCCTTTGGGCAGGAATCATCTAGGAAAGGGTTGATCGCAGTCAATGCATAGCCATGAATTTCGTCATAAACCATGCGCTGCACAGGATCACTAAGCACCTGCACTACAATAGTCCATTTATAGTAGAAGCACAACAATTGTTTTAACTCACATTCTCCTACAAGCTTAAAGCATTTCACATGAAATGAGAACCCACCGCATAGACCTCGTTTATGAACATGCAGAAATTTGTGGTCTCTGGATTGTTGCCACTCAAGTCTGGATGACAAGCTTTCATGCAATTGTAGTAAGCTTTCTTGATCTGGCCAGGTGTGGCATCTGGAAGCTAGTAAAATCACGCCAAACGGTTAGACACAACAAATGAAAGAAATGGATAGAACTGCAATATAATTATTACAGAAAAAAGTATACTCACAAACAAGCAAAGTTAACCTTAGGATTAACAAATTGATTTGCAATAAACATACACTCTTACAGAACAAAACCATAACTATTTCCATTAACTTATTTCCCATGCACAATCACTTCCCTCTGATTGAACAAGTTCAAATTCTTCTTTTTGTTTTATTTTATTTTATTTTTATTTTTATTTTTTGCTGCTTTATTATTGAATTTACATAATCTGACCCTCATGTGTGTTCAGTGATACAAAAAATATCCACATATGTCAGAATCCTAAAAAATAATTTCCAAATCATTTTCCAAGTTTTTTATATTATTTCGTGTCTAAAGTACCTAACGCTTCAAAAGTTCAGATTTTCCCCTCAAAAATACTTTCAAACTTATCTGAACTCTAACTGAGATTTACCTAGAGAGTAATGCTAGATACAGTCTTAGGATGTGCAAGTCCCACGTACTCCCTTTGAAAAAGGTGGGTTCCACCATTAAAAATATGATTTTTTCATGTGGATTCCAGATTTACCCACCTTTTTCAAAGGAAGTGCAAGGGGCTTTTTTTTTTTTTAAAAAAAAAAAAAGAGCGAAGGTCACATGTGTCCACGAGTGACCCCCTCCCGATTTTATTTAAAAACCTCACTTCTGGCGGAGGAATACCCTGAAAACCAACCAACACACCGGAGAAATTACAACTCAGATGCCAAAAAAAAAATTCCGTAACAGCCAAAAGCAATACATACAAGAAAAAAATTATAAACGTAAGTACGCGGGGCTTGCACACCTTAAGACTGCAAATATCATTTTTCTTACCTAGATGATGTCCCTACCATTAGTTTCTACGCATTTAAATTGCATAACACAAGCCTATCCGCTCAAGCCTATGCTCCATAGCACAAACCCCATTGAAAATCAAAATCCACTCAAAAGGCCATAACGAAACATTGTCGGGTCAAATCATCAAGTTGGGCCGCTACAACAATAAACCAAGCTCCACAAACCCAACAATAGCTAGGTGTCAATCAAGAAATGATATTTGCTCATAAATAACCTCGTTAAGATAAACATGCACATAAGGGTATCACTGGTATCCTTCAATTTTTCTGCTTTCCAGAAATTTCAAGAATAAGAAGCCGAACATTATCATTTTTGTTCAACACAAGTAAGAATATATTTATTCATTTAAGAATTGAAGACTTGCTCTCTAACTTAATTAATATCCCTTCAAATGGTACAATCACAAGCAATTAACCATTTGTTTGGACTGTTAAAACCGGAAAGTCCATATAACGGACACATACTGATTGAAGCCCACGTTCGGGATCCATAACATACGCACCTAGTAACTCCCATGTCCTAGTAATTGACACATTTTGATTTGCAAAAAAAAACTTACACATATTTTGGCTCAAAAACAATCAATACAAAACAAAGTATCAACAATAAACATTGTTTGGTTGCTGATAAAAGACAGGAAATTGAAACCAAACAGAACAAAATTGCGTAAACTACGTAGTCGTTGTTTTTGGTTCCAAATAAAAAGAAAATTGAAAGAGTAACAACCCAAAAATTTTTCTAATGCTGTTACTTAATTGGAGCATATTTTTTGACCGACGATGAAAATCTTAAATCATACAGTCTTGATTTACTTTTTCCTTACCACATTTTTTCACGAAACAAACAAAACCGAATTCAGAAATTAGAAGATTACCAGACCCAAAACCGCATAATAATCATCGGCGACGGCCTCGGTGGAAGCCGAGCCGTCAGTTGCAACCCTGAGTCTGCCAGTACCTCTTCTCTTGGCACCACGACCCACCACAGTCCAAGGAGTTCTGATCCTTTCTAACATGCGCCATGAACTTAATGAGCAAATATTCAACAATGGGTTTTGGAATTTCAGAGATTCTGTGCATACAGGAGAAAGCAGTTGAGCCATTATGAGCATGCGATTGAGTGAAACCGGGAAAGGTAGGAAGAGTGAGAAATTGATATGAACGATATTTTTTTTGTTTTTTGAAGTTACTTTTCGTGGGTGGTAGCTGAATATTTGAAATATTTGTCCAAAAAAATTAAGAGAAAAAATTTATGCGTGAGATGGTGTCAGTGCTGACATGGCAGTTTGAGAGCCAAAGGTAGTCCTTAAAATCTGGAGAAACCTAAGGTGAATCTTCTTCTGGCTAGCAATGTACGGTGGCCGAAGCAAGCTTTGCAGCTTAGTTGCACGTGTCACCTCGTGGATTATTGTTCCTTCACGCTCCAAGCAACTGCTTTTGTCTTTGCGTGACGAAAAAAACTACCAGCGCGGGAGAGATGCCTTTCGATAAATCTTTAGGAGTCCGAGTTGCTAAAAAACAAATTTTTAGGAGTTTTTGATTATTTTATATTTTATTTTCTAAGAAATATAAGTTGAGAAAGGCAGTGGCGGTTCTAAAGGTTGATTTACATCCTATGTATATTGTTAACGTCGTATTTCGCAAGTTTTTGAATTAGGTTCTGACAACTCAAGTCTTCAAAAACGAACTTATAAAAGATGGAGAGAAGTGTAACTTGGAGAGGGCGACCTTGAGATCAGGTAACATCTGATACCAAAGTTAGTAAATAATTTTAGAAGTTTGTAAATAAGTAATGTAGTTTAGAAATAAGAGAGATATCATCGTACCTAGGATCTGTTATTTATACTATAAGTCTGGGGGTAGATCGTGCTTGCCCCCATGAAGTCTGCGTCATTTGTACTGTTCTCTGTGTCAGAATCTTTAAATGTGGTATGACTTTGCGACGACATCATTAATGTGGCGTGTTGTCCTGGTAGTGGAGCCATTAATGTGGTGTGGTTTTCCAACCTCCTCTCAAATTGTCTTCTTGATGGTCCGTTGATATATTTTTTGTCAGTAGATCAAAGGCTCCCCACATATTACGCCCGCTATGCAGACGGGCACTTGAGGGCTAGACACTACTCGAAGGGCATTCAAATCGACGAGTCTCATCCCTTGTAACACCATCCCTCTTGCAGGTTGCGTCCAGATGACTTTTTCCGTGGACCGGATTGAAGACTATTTGCCCTGGGTTGGGCCTTTGGTCTTACTTCTCTTTCATCCACAGGCTTCCTAGGCTTAGTGGGGGAAAAATCCCCTTACATATAGTTTCTAGCAAATAAAAAAAAGAAGTGCTTCTAGGTAATGAAATCTTATCCCCCCCCCCCCCCCTCTCTCTCTCCCCCCCTCACTCAATTGAAGGTTTGATTCTCGCCCCCCAAGATTCTTACCAGCACAGTGGCCTTCCAAGCTAATTGCGACCTGGGAAGGAAGGAGATGCTCAATGCTTTCCCAGATCCAGTTGTTCCCGCACCGGTCGCTGCAGAGTCGGATAATCCTGCTCCTGCTACTATCGAGGTTGGTGTTCCCGGCGCTGAGACTTGAAGGCTTCATTGCTTTGTTCTTCCTTTTTCTTTTTCTTTTGGCTGTACACATGTACATGCAATTTGTCGCCCAACGACTTGTATATATTAATTAGTAAAAATATTTTGTTCTTTATGTCTTTTCTTTTTCGATTATTCTCCTTTCTTTTGTTTTGGTGACCGACTTGGGGGGATTTTGGCGTAGGATTCCATAGGGCTCCTACCCATCCTGCTAGCCGACCATTCTCTTGCTTGTGCTGCGCTTGTTTGTCTTTACTGGACAGTCATCCTTGGGACACGGCTCTTGAGTTTTATTGTCGATGCCTTTCCAGTTTAGATGTACCAGTTTGCTTTAGCCGCACCCAAAACTATTTTATTATTTTTTTTTAGTCGGCTACATTTTGTTGTTTTGATGACCATACTCGACCATGCCTTTTCCGCCATTTCCTTCTTTCTTCTCATGTGGCCGCAACCTGAGGCTGGGCTCGAGGACTTTGTGACTCAACCCTCTAGCACCCAACTTAAACCTGTCGACCTCGCTAGCCGTTGGCTTTCTTGTTCATGCCATTTTCGTTGGCCTTTGTTACATGGCCGATCTCTTGGGGTCCTAATGACTCTATCTTGTGAAGCCTAAGTTCTCTAGATTCTCTTTGCGCTAGTTTCCTCACTTCGTCTTTCAGTTGCGTTTTACCCCGCCTTGCTGTTTCATTCTTCCGCTTCATCCTTCCTTTATCGTATAATCTTCCGGTTGGGCTAGTCCCTTAACCTGACGTGGGGAGGCAAGACAACCTCAGGCTAGATCTGCCTCCTTCATCCGTATTGATGGGGAGTTGCCCGGTCAGTCTGGAGCCATATTTGCCCTTCTTTGTTTGGATTTTCTTATTTATCCTGCTCGTCAAATAGGGACTTATCATTACTCTTTTGAGGATAGTAGTTACTATTGCAAACCTGGGCTTTTTGGTCCGCATCACGTCATGCTCACTGCTCTTCCTGCTGTGTCGTTGTTGTCCCTATTGTTAATGCTTGTGCCTTTTGTTCCGGTATTCAGGAAGTTCACAAACTCGGCCTACTTTTGCTCGTTGACACTGTGCATCTTTCTCTGTGATGCCGTTTCCCTTCTGGAGATTCTTTTTACTTCGGGTAGCCTAAAGACTAAGCCTCCACTCCATTGGGGAGATGTTGGGATGCCTCAAGTCAGCCTGCCCCTTTTGATTCCCTAAGGAGGTAACTTCTTCGGACGGTCGCGGGGCCAGTCTGCTCTTTCGTTGTGATTGGAGTCGGGGTAAATATTTGGATCGCCGCAAGGGCTAAACCTGCTCTCCTTGAGGCCTACCTTTCCCCATAGTACCCTGTAGGGAGGTAAGTCATTCGGATAGTTTGTTACTAACCCATTCCTGCCTATTGACATTTACAAGGAAGGTATAGTTTCTGACTTTGGGTAGCTGAGGACTAACCCACACTCCATCGCAGGAGGGGCAAGGCAACCTTAGGTCCTACCTTTCCCTGTGGTATCCCGCGGAGAGGTAAATTCGGATAGCGATATAGCTGGCCGCTCTTGGCGCGATAGGAGTTGGGGTAAGCTGTTCGGGTCGCTAGGGAGGCATGACCCTCTCTCCATCGCGGGAGGGGTAGAACAACCTTCATCCTAGTTCTCCCCTTTGGCCCCGCGGGAGGTATGTTGTTCGGGCAGTTTGAGATTGGACCTACTCTCACTCGTTGATATCACAGGAAATGTAAGTGTTGGGTCAGACTAGTGTTGATCCCACTTTTCGTTGTGGCGGAGATGAGGTAATTTATTCGGGGAGCCGTGAGGCTGATCCCACGCTCCACTAAGGGAGGAATAAGGCAACCCTTAGGCCTACCTTTTCTCATGTTATCCCGCAGGGAGGTTTGTTATTCGGGTAGTTTGTGACTGGACCCACACCCGCCTGTTGACGTCAGCAAGGAAGGTAAGCCTGCATCTTTGGGCTCCCGAAGGCTGACCCGCTCTCAGCCGCGGGAGGGATAAGGCAACCTTTTTGCATGGTGCCCCACGGGGAGGTAATTATTAATTCATCGATGGCCTTGTCGTCATAGATTTTGTTAGTCACACATTGTCTTGTTGGTGCTTTGCTGGTAATATGAAAGTTTGAAGTAGACATTTTGCATTGTCCTGAAAAGTCACATTCTTATTAAATATAAAGAAATTACATGCTGGATAAAGAGATATTACAAGATCATGGGAAACAGAGTTTCCGGCCAAGGAGGCTGTCGTCCATTCTTCCTTCTAGGGTAGTGTACTGCCCCTTATTCCCTTTCAAGCCTAACAGGACGAGCCGTAGATGGAGGCCTACCATGGCTCCTTCGGTGGTGCCCGGCTTACTCTTTCCCGGTAGTGTCGTCCAAGGAGGGCCCACTATCCTTCTGCTTTAGCTCTTGGACGTAGCATTCTCTTGCTAAGACCTGTTCGCCTCAGACTTCCCCACTCCTTCGGGAGTTGGGAACTTCATTTTGAGGTAGTAGATCAATGTGACGGCCCGCAAGCTGTTGAGGGTGGGCCTCCCGATAATGACGTTGTATGACGATAGAGTCTTTACTACCAGGAAGTCGATCATGACAGGAGTAGTGCAGGTTGCTACCAACAAGGACGGGCAACGTGATTGTTTCCACATCTACTACACTTCCAGAGAAACCTTTCAAGGGCATGGGGGCCGGCCGCAGTGGAGCGGCCTCTATGCCCATTCTGGCGAAGGCTTTCTAGAACAAGATGTCCATGGAACTACCGTTATTGATGAGGATTCTGCGGGTGGTGAAGTACAAGCATAGTGACCACTAGCGCTCCATCGTGGGGGTACAGAACCCCCTCCTTTTGGCCTCCGTGAAAGAGATGGTAGGGGTAGGGTTACCCCTCCGAAGCTTGGCGGGATGATACTCAGTCGAGTACATCTCATGATATCGGGCCCGCCTGGCGTGTGCTTTCCTGCTTGAGGAGGTAACACCCTCGCCCGTGAATCCTCCTACTATGGTTCGAATTTTCCTGAGTAGAGGCTCCTGCCTTAGAGGAGAACGAGCACGATCTGGCTTCGGTTCCCATACCGGTGGTCGGCGCTGAGGACATCCGCCTGTGCCGGTTGCCTAGATCCCAGCTCCTTTCTCTCGACCTTCCATTTCTTTCTTGCTCTAGTCTCTGGGTTGGGGAGCGGCGTTGCCTCTCCTACTCTGCATACTCCCTCCTCCCTTGTTGGGAGAAGCAGTCCTTAGTATTGTGTGAGGTGGACTGATGATATTTGTAGTAGTGGCACGCTACTCCCCGGTTGTCTTCCCGTTGTGCGATGTGGGTGTCGACCTCGCGAATGATGAATGTGGGCTGGTCGTACCATGGTCCTGGTCCCCTTGCTGGGACTTCCTCCCGTCGCTTTTCTTGGGAGCTATTTTCCAATTTCTCGTGGGGCTTAGCCTTGATCACCTTCTTCCTCTTCTCCGCCTGCTCCACTTCCTTCCTTCGTGGCCCCGTCAATGCTCGAATTGTGTCTTTTGTGTTGATGAAGTTGTCGGCCTGGTCCATGAACTCTCGCAACGTCACGAGATTCCTTCTGGCCAGCTCGACCATAAACTGGGATCGTGGCTAAACTCTTCCCAGAAGCGCCGCCAAAGTTATCTTCTCATCTTGGTAATTGGTGGTCATGATCTCCTTGTTGAACCGATATAGGTAGGACTTCAGGCTTTCGTCCTCTGTTTGTTTAATGGTGAAGAGGTACAACTCCAGACGCTGTCTCCTTCTACTAGACATAAACTGGGCCAGGAACATTCTGCCCAGTTCACCAAAGTTGTCCACAGATCCAGGTGCCAGTGACCCGAACCATACACATGCCGGCCCCTTTAGGGTAAGTGGAAACGCTCTACATGCTATTTCCCCTGGGAAGCCATGCAGCATCATGTAGCCTTGAAAGTTTCCAGGTGCTCAAGAGGGTCCCTTCCTCCATCATATATCTCCATAGCAGGGAACCTAAACTTTGGTGGTAAAAGCACTGCCATCACCTCTTCTGTATAGGTTAGACCAGTGCTTGTGAGCAAATAGTCCACCGTTGACAATGTACCCACCTTCCTCACTATCTCCTCATATTTTCCTTTGAGATTGTGAGCTCATCCTGCCTGTTCTTCTGCTCCTATTCTTTATTCAGTCCAGCTAGCGTGTTCCGAGACCCCACATGGTCACTATCGCTGGATCTTGCTCCGTTGTCCTACTCCTACTGAGGTTTTCTAAGTTCCTTGTTTTCCTTGCAAAGTGTTTTCACTTTGCCAGTTAACTTTGTTACCCATTCCTCCATAGTTTTCAACCTTACTTCCATGGTGTCTTCCATGTTTCTCCTGAGTTGCTCGGAATGGGTTGTCGCAGGCATGAGAAAGACACGCAAGATCTATTATGATTCCACTGATGACGTCATTGTTAACGTCGTGTTTCGCATGCCTTTGGGCCAGACTCTGTTAACTCAAGTCTTCGAAAACGGGCTTGCAAAAGATGGAGAGAAGTGCAACTTGGAGAGGGTGGCCTTGGGGCCAGGTAACCTCCAATGTCAAAGTCAGTAAATATTCTTGGAAGTTTGTAAATAAGTAATGGAGTCTACAGATCAGAGAGATATCTCGTACATGTGATTTGTTATTTATACTATAAGTCCAGGGGGACAGATTGTGCCTGCCCCCAGGAAGCCTGCTCCTTCGTACTGTTCTCTGTGTCAGAATCTTTAAATGCGGTGTGGCCCTGCGACGGCGTCATTAATGTGGCGTGTTGCCCGGGTAGTAGAGCCATTAATGCGGCATGATTCTTCGACCTCCTTCTTTCAGATTGTCTTCTTAATGCTTCGTTGATATCTTTCCTGTTAATAGATCAAAGGCTCCCCACATATTATGCCTACTATGCGGGCGGACACTCGAGGGCTGGACACTACTCGATGAGCCTTTAGATCGACAAGTCTCATCCCTTATAGCACCATCCCTCTTGCAGGTTGCATCCAGAGGACTTTTCTCATAGGCCGGGTTGAGGACTATTTTCCCTAGGCTGGCCTTTGGGCTTACTTCTCTTTCATCCACAGGCTTCCATGGGGGGGGGGGGGGGGGGGGGAGGAAATCCCCTTACATATAGTTTCTAGCAAATAAAAATAGAAGTGCTTTTAGGTAATGAAATCTTATCCCCCGTCTCTCTCTCTCTCTCTCTCTCTCTCTCTCTCTCTCTCACTCATTTGAAGGTCTGATTCTCCCCCCTCTCTCTCCTTCTCAAGCCGAAACAATTTCTAGTTGTGGCACTCCGTACCTCGTGTAAAAGTTCAGGGAGTCAACACCCATTAGTAATATAGTAACTCCAAACTTCATCCAAAACATTTTCAACCAATATGAGTCATCCCTTCCAAATCTTTGCCTTTAGATGTTACACAATAAATAAGGTAAACACATCCCAAACCTATTGAAAAAGCTCATGTAACAGCCCGTTAGAAATTCATTGGTGGAATTTCTATAGGCTTTAGGAACCTCGTGGAAACACCGTAATTTTTCACGATTCGACCAATTGCGTAGGTTTTAGTTTGTCAGCATAACCAAAGTTATCACTCACTATGGTGCTAGAAGTGCGATTTTATTTATTTGATGTAGTTAGAAGTTTCAGACTGAGATATGGTCTACACCATTAGACTAGGTTGAATATTTAGGATTTTATGGCGCAATAATTCAACTTTCAGTTTTCGAACGAAACGCTTGCTCAAAAATACAATTTGCTTATTTCGAGGCACTTCGTGATTGAATTTCAATAAATAAATTGCATAGTTAGGTTTGTATAAATATTAAGGATTTTACAGTGCAAGATTTATGTTTCACTTTCCCGGAGTGAATAGTAACCTCTACAGTAGCCTCTGTCGCAATGTTTTCAAAATCACAGTGTGGAATGTCCAAATTAAGTTAGAGAAGTTTTATTTGGACACTTGGTGAATAGTATTGGACACTTGGTACAAAGAGGAACCATGAGTTGAATCATGAAGGAAACAAAGTGTGAGATCATGACACCAAAGCGAAACCCTATTATTTTTTCATCTAATCAACCAATTTGTGCTAGACCAAAGAGGGTTTCAACCCTAGTCAAACCCTAAATGGATGGACTCCAATTGAAATCCTAAAAGCTTGGTTAAAACTAAAACCCTAAACGGTTTCCTCAAACCCTAAAGTTGGCCTCCAAACCCTATTTGATCTAATATCAAACATTGTGTTTAATTACTTGATTAAATCACTTTCACATGCTATTAATTCCTTAAATTCATGTTATGACATAATTATCCAACCCTTTAAACCTTGGAATTTTGATTAGGTCAATAAAAAATGGTTTTAGGTTTGATAGCATCTCAAACCCTAACTAAACCCTCTCTAAACTCCAAATTGAAGCCCACTTAGTTGAGGCCCACCAAGGCCCACAAATTTGGCCACCTTGGCAAAACTTCTTGAAGAAGTTTCCTCCCCTACATGGCAGTCTATCCACTGCCCTTGGCTGCACCCAATAGTGCCTTGATGGGAGAGGGGAAATCCACCTCATCACCCTCCATACCTCATGGCAGCAACAGACAGTCCTTGCCCCTCTCTATTTTTCACTTTATATGACATATGCACCTTCAATCAAAGGTCATTCAAGCCCATACCTCCCCTCCAGAAGTCTAAAGTCGTGCAAGAGACACTTCACTTCATTTTATCACTTCTTCATTCCTTTGTTAGCGAGAAACCCAAAAGAGGTCACTTGGGCAGATTTCCGAGTCTTTTTGTGTGGCACTTTTCGACCCTTTGTAAGTATTTTCTTGCAATGCCTCTTTCATGAAAAGGTCATTCTGAGCGTTAAACTGGAGTGTGTGTTATATTTTGGAGCTTTTGACCAAGCTAATGGACATATCTTGATCTGAAAATTTTATGGAGTGTGTTTATGAATGTTCATTGAGAATTTGTTATATGAATAAAGCTTTTGATGAAAGATTTTCTTAGATATAGAAACTGGAAGTGGAAAAATAATTTATGTTTTGAGAAAATTTGAATATTTCGTGGTTTAATCTTACTCCAATGGCTTTGATATTTTTATTTGATGATCCTAACCTTCTTATATGCATGTTAGGATGTCGGTTATATTTAGTATTAGTTTCAAAGATATGATTTTTCTATGCAAGAGGATTTCGATTAGACCTAAGATTTGATGTTTTTGAGTTAGATCCATGTTTTATTAATTTTTAGCCATGTGATTATAAGTTTGATGGTTGGATCTTCTTTAGGACACATTTTCTAAACCATATGATATATTAGTTTGAAGATCTCATATTTTTAAGCCATGGAAAGAGATTGATTAAAGCTAGTTAAGGGAAAATTTCTGTTTTTGGACCAAGTGTAGAACTGAAAACTCCTAGTGTTATTTTGTGATTTTTGATTACTTTTGTTTGATGATTTAAAATATGGTTGATCTTAGAATGATGTTATGGATATGTTAGGAGTAATATTTGATTTGTTTTTGAATTTTTGGAGATGCTTTGAATAAGGTTTTAAAACTTGTGATTCAAGAGTTTATTTTTGGTTAAAAAGTTTGAATCTTTTTACTAAAACGTTTGGTGGTGGTGATTATTAGCATTTCTTTTAATGGATGTTTAAGTCTGTTTTTAAACTTAGGATAGGAAGATCTTTGTTGCAAAAAGTTGGTTTGATCATGAGTTTTGAAATTGGGAGAATTGCAACAAAAATCAAGGGAAAAAGCCTATGCATGTTTCGGCCCCTATAGAGTTTTCATGGTTATGTTTGGTTTTAAATTTTTCTGATATGATATTTGAGTTTAGGACAAAATTTACATAAGATATGTAAATTTTGGTGATTTTGGGAGTTAGGATACAAAATCCTTTAGTTAGAGATTAAATGGTCATTTTCCCACATGTAGAGGGTAAAATTGTAATTTTACTCTAAGTTAATATTTTTTCATATTTTTAATTGTTAGTGATCAAGTTCTAACTTTTAGAAATCATTACTTTCAGTTCCTTATGATTGCGCTTGAGTTTTTGCTTAAAAATGAGAACACCGAGGTAAGTTAGTTCTTAATTTACTATCAGTTTAATGTGTATAAGTGATAAGTAAATGAACTACATTGTATGTATGTTTGCTATCTTATGTGCCATGTCAAGTCATTACATATTCATTTATCACACAAAATTTTTTCTGTCATGAATTGTTCATCTGGTATGCAAGATATACTGTCGCGTTTTACTATACATTGCAAGTATGTCTTGTTAAGTATGCCATATGTTACATGTATGCCATGTCATGTAATATTTACTATTGCAAGCATATCACGTTAAGTATGTTTTTTGTTACAAGTTATGTCATGTTAAGTATGTTGTCTGTTACATGTTATGCCATGTTAAGTATATTGTCTGTTACATGTTATGCCATGTTACGAAATGCTTTTATCTCAAGTAAGTCATATCTTTTGAGTTACGTTCAAGTCATGTTATGTTACGTCAGAGCTTCTGCTTTTCGTATTCTAGTCACATTTCATCTCAAATACAATTTGTGTATTTTGAGAACAGTCATGTCAAGTTATTTATGTCAATCACGACTCTAAGTGCTAGGATGAGATAATATCCTAGTGAAACTCATTTATTCACACTGGAGTGTCTAAATAGGTATGATATTCCCTGAGTTGATGAAATACTGTCAACGGGTAGCGGGTGGGGCCTAACTAGCTGGTCACCGAAGTGTGCTAGGCACTAACGCCAATGGAGCCACATTTAAGTTCTTGTGGGGTCCACATTGAGTGTGGCACACGAGGTCTGGGGACGCCAGTGAGTGTGGCACATACGACGCACTCACAGTTGGTGCAGATACCTGTGTTGTGATACGGTAATCAGAAGGGAAACGTGGCTCTAGTGGACCCATGTAGCACCCAAGTAGTTGAGTTTAATCAGTTAAAGAACAAGATTCCAAGTTCATGTCAAGTCATGTCTCAGTTTAAGTCTAGTTTAGTTTAAGGAAGTCAAGTTTAGTTCACGCTTTAGTTTAAGTTATGTCAGTTATGTTATGTTGTATGTCAAGTAATGCTATGATTACTTATGACTTTGATTATGCATTCATGCTTTTACTGTCATGCATGCATCATTAACCTGTGTTGAGGTTTTTTGTTAACTTGTTGAGATTTGTAATCAAATCTCACTGTGGTAGTCAATATTAATATAGTAGTTAATTTAAATTACTACTTGTACTATGGAGTTGCAAATCTAGTACTCTTTTGATCATAGCCATTTTGGACTAGCGTTATGATCTCAGTTGTTTAGTATGTCCTTTTGTATGAAGTATGTTTTAAGTATTTGTGATATTTTCAGTTTGGTGCATAGTATTGCTAAAGAAAACAATTATCCGCTGCGAATATTGTATAATGTTAGATGCATGTTAGGAACATTGCATCTTTAATTGTCATGAACGGGGGCAGGTAACCTTGTGTTATATGTCCCGATGTTTCATGTGTCTGTCCAATCCCAAGTGAAATCTGGGGGCGTCATAGCTCACCAGGTCACCAAGCTATCTCAGAAGCATAGCCTACCATGGTACCTATAACAAAAGGCTACCAACCCTATCCACCCCCATTGGCAGCCACCACCACGCCCATGTTTTAAAGTTCAACTATGATGCTGCCATCTGAGATGAATTTGCCATTGTAGTTGGGGTGTGCAAAATAGCCATGGATACATTATTTAATTCTAAGCAAAGATTCATCCCACCACCACCCTTCCTATCTGTGTTGAAGTACAAGCAGGCTTCCTTGCTGTCAGGGGAAAAATGGGCAACACTGAGCAAGCTAAGGGCCCATGGGCCCAGTTGCAGGCTTCGGGCTGCCCAAACGAGGGAGGCCTAGCCAGCTACACTAAGGCGAACTCACAGGGTGTGGAAGAGGAGAGTTGAGCCTATAGGACGGCTCCTAATTTGATTGGCACAAGGCAAGTCAGAATTGTACACCCCTCCTTGGCATGGTGCAGGAGGGGTTACTGCATTAATTGTTGTAAAGCTCCTCCCTGGCATGGGGCCGGGAGAGTTACCAAATTAAATGTGGTGAAGTGCCCCCCTTAAGGGACATGACTCTACCAGACCTCGAACACTAGGAAGGCCAAAAGAGGCTGTCATAGTAAATGCAGTGATATCCCCGTTAGAGCATGGTTAGACGTCAGATCGCCTAGGGAGAGGAAAGGCATTTGCTTTGGGTAATATATTGCAAGTGGGAGGTAAACCAAAGAGTAGGATCATCCACCTAACTATCTCTTCTACCTTTTTCTCTATCCCCCATATCAGAGGAACAAAGGATATGACTTAAGCATTGGAGGCTCCCTCTTAAATAACTAGGGGTGTTGTAATATCCGAGTCTTACTACGTAGGTCCTTACGTCATTTTATTAATTCTTTAAGTTAAATATTTTGAGATAAAGATTTTTATTATTTTTAATTATTTTATTTTAAGATGAGTATGCTTTATTTTAAAATATGATTTATTAAAATAAATCAAGGGTAGGATTTTTAAGACTTTGAAATATTTTCCCTTAAGCCCTTTAATTTTATTCGTTTAAGAAATCATCCAATCATTCCCTACCATTGGATTGGTAGGTGAAAAGTAAACTTGAGGTGGATGGATCTCCACCATCCAAATTGTTTCCTTGTGTTGGAAGGAGGGAAAAGGGCGAAGGAGGGAACAATGACTAGAATGCCCTTTTCCCTCCTCCAAGCTTACGGTCAAAGCAACACAAAAGGTAAAAAGTTAAAATCAATTTAATTCCCTTAGTCCCCTTTAACCTATCGGCTACACTTAGGAAAAGAAAGAAAAAAGTTTTCATCTTCTTCTCCAAGCTGCCCAGTCGACACCAACACCTCTCTTCTTCTCCTCTCTTTTCATCTTCAAGAAAACATGCTCCTTTATCTCCCATTAAGCTTGTGACTCCATAGCAAGGGAAAAAGAAAAATATTTTCTTTCATCCTCTCCAAGCCATACGAGTATACTCCCTCCATACCCATTTTCGGTTTTGACTCAAAGTTTGGAACCAAAGCTTGATTTCATCTTCCAAATGGTGAAATCTTGAAGGTAATAGACTTTTGGTTTATTTCCTAGTAAGATTTTCACATGGGTTTCAATTTTCATCACTTACCTTACCTATGGTGTTTCGGTTTTTGGGGCTTAGCACAGTGCAATCATCCTTGCTCTTCATCTAGATGACTATACCACTAATTAGTCCTCCACTTCGTGTTCTGGAAGGGACTAAGAGTTTAAGGTAAAAACCCTAATTTGACTCATTTGATTTTAATGTGATTTTGGAAGCTCACTAAGTTGTTTTAGCTTATATTTTGGTGTTGTTAATTTACCATCATGTGAATAAACATGGGTGCTCTGTTTTAAGCCCAAACCAAATATGTTAAGGTAGTTTTCGCTATGTGTTTTCCTATATTTCAAAATTTTCTATGTTGTCATTTAACTTGGTTTAATCATAGGTGATGATTAGTGTGATTTTAACGTATATATGTCGGTACCATGTGTTTTTTGTTGAGATTTACTGGTGATATGTTTTTAGAATCCTGAGAGGTTTGGTTCGAGGTTTTGCTTGGTTCTATAATTTATATTTTTGCTTTTAAAAGGGTATTAAGTGGAAAAAGCATGAACTCGAGTGTTTAAAAGTTTAAAAGTTTTCTTATGAGTAACTTTGTTATACCTTTTGCTACTTTAATTTTAATGGGAAGTGTTATCTAAACTATTAAAATATTGCTTATATGAATAGGTTATAGCTAGTTAGTTTAGATATAAGAGATT
Organism: Juglans mandshurica; assembly: GCA_022457165.1. Classification (NCBI taxonomy): domain Eukaryota; kingdom Viridiplantae; phylum Streptophyta; class Magnoliopsida; order Fagales; family Juglandaceae; genus Juglans; species Juglans mandshurica. Next base: position 14,836,389 of record CM039620.1, read on the forward strand.
ATTTGGGCATGATGTATTATGATATGTAAAGCTGTCTAAGTATTCCTAAGTTCATGTCATGCCATATCTTGATGTAAAAATAGCCCAATTATGTTGTCCCTCATTTGGTTAAATTCTACCTAACTCAAGAGTCCAAAATATTGATAAGCTAACATTTTTATAATGAGGGACCACAAGTTGATTTAAAGGGCATGTTTCCTAAGCTTGTTTAACCTACTTGAGATGCCTAAATCTATTTTAAAGCCTATTGTTGAGAATTTTCAGATTTTATCTCCTAATGTCCACAACCCAAAGTGAGCTTGAAGCAAAGAGACATTGCTTGAAGCCTATGAATTCTTAACTACTTTTCATGTAAGCTTTTAAAATAGCATTTTCATAGACAACTAGTATGTCTTAATATTTAAGTTATTTATCTTGTAAGTTGAGGTGAGGAGTAGTCATTTGGGTTAATGCTAGGCATAGAATGGACGTTAGATTGTAGTATCATGGCTTTCTCAAGGGAGGGCTAAAGAATATTGTATGAGTATTAACACGCTTATGCTTTTTATTGAATAGGACCTATATTGATGTTGGGAGTATCGATGAGCATAGAGGTAAGTAGCTATGACCATGCTTCTTACACCAAGTTCTCTTTATGAAAGAATGTTTCTCTCTCTTATTGCAAATTTTCTTCTAAAGAAAAGAGTAAATGAATATAGTATGTACAAACCATTTCTTGATAACCCATGTTAAGCACCCTATCGATTATAATTGTGTGTATGTGTATAAGGTAATGCATGCACGTAGGTTCTAAATCATGAGATTTTCATACATGCTCTCTCAAGAAAATTATTGATTATTCCTATATGTAGTATAGCATGAAAATGTATCTTGTTCATAACAATGCATGTGCATCGGATTAAGAAAGAAGATGAAAATGCTTTGATTGCAAATGAAAGGAAAGGAACGTCTCATGCCTTATGCTTTAAGCGATGCTTTAAATGATGCGAAGAAAGTGTTTTAAAATGTTCCTATGAACTGATGCTTTAAATGATGCTAAGAAAGTGTTTTAAAATGTCCCTATGAACTCATGCTTTATGGATGCCATGAAGGATGATGTTTAAACTTATGCTTTTAAATGACATTTTTCCATGAATGAATTGTTAAATGAAAGGTACTGAAAAGAAAGGACTGAATGAATAAAAGAAAGGATTGAAAGGAAATGAACGTTTTAATGTATGAAAGTACATAACAATCATATGAATGAAAGGGTACCAAAGGAATGGGCAGATTGCAATGCCGGGTAAGTAGTATTGGTAGTACACCCAGTGCTGCCCCTTGACTGAAAGGAATTCCCAACCTATGGCCACGGGCAGAATCCAGGTCCAAAGGAAGACTGCTAACCTTAACACACAGGGCATAATAGTGTGTACCGACCAAAAGAAAGTGAAACATGAAAGCATGGTTATTTCTTAAAATGTTATACATGAAAGCATAGTTATTTCTTAAAATTTCTATGCATGAAAGTATGGCTTATTGCTTAAACTGTTTATGCATGAAAGTATTGTCACGATTAGTAAATGTTTATGTATCCATGTTTTCAAAAGAAAAGATTATGTGATTAATAAGTTAACAGCATGGTCTACTGCTTACTGAGTATTCAACTCATTTTTGTTTTAAATGTTTTAAACGTTCAGGTAATGATGAAAGGGCTGGGGAGCAAGGCATTACTGCAGAGAGAGAGGCAGACGCTTAGTGTCTTCCCTGTTTTTTCGACCTTGCATGGATGATGGGTTATGTTTATGGATATTTTATGTATGGTAGGGATGAAGTCCATTCCTAACTAGAATAGTTATGTTTTTATGAGCGTATGATGGACTCTGAGAGTCTCTTATGGATTAATGTTTGAGTAGAATGTCTATTAGTGTTCCCCTTTACTAGATTAGGAATTTAGAGTACACGTGTGTCATGTTCATGCAGATTGCATATAAAAAAAAAAGAAAAAAAGAAAGGAAAAGAAACGGACAGGTACCTACGTAGCGATCCCGCCCTTCCCGAGGCGGGGTTGTTACAGGTTAGCTTGTCCGTGTGTTTTTAGGTGGTGAGCAGGTTTGTGGGCATATCAGAATTGACATCAACACTTACTATCCAAGAATTCAATCTTCTCAAAGTTGATAGGATCATAATAGAAGGAAACTCCATACTTGTTGACATAGTCATTCCGCATCCAAATCACTCTACAACAGATATCTTTTTTGTTGCTTAGGCGTCTCGTGGAAAAGCGCCATTATTTTAGGAAAAAAGGTTATTTTCCACCAAAGCAGCTCGTGGGTAGATCATGGAAATAATTGGTGATAAAAAGTATTATTACCCACGACAACTACGGTTCATGGAAATTAATAACTTTTTATGACAAGTTTAGTCTTGTAAAAAACCATTTTGTCATGGGAAATATGATAGCATTTGGTTGTGAATCGTGATTCGTGGGAAAAAAAAAGTATTTCTCACAAAATGGTTTCGAAGGAATACTATTTCCGACAAACAATTTTGTCGCAAAAGATTTTAGAGAAAAATAAAATTGTAAAAGCAAGAAAAGGAGACTTAGACAAAAATATTCAAAAGAAATGCTCGAATATAAGGTAATATACACACACACACAAATCCGGAAGATCCAAATTCATACTCGTATAACCATTTCAAAACAAAGCATGTAAAATCGTGCTACCATGTTCACCAACTCAAACATCATCAAAATAACAACAATTAAGAAACCTAAATAATACAATAATTACATAAATTGAAGACCATGATAGGAAAATGATCTTCTAAAAAATCCAAAGCTGTCTGTGATCTTGTTGTATATATTCCCTCATCGATTGGTCGTGGTGACACCTAGCGATAGTGGCGGGACCTCAGAGGACGACGATGAGAACTATGAGAGACTGGGAATACAAAGCCCTAATTTGTAAGAGAGGACAAATTAGGAGATTATATTCCTTGATTGAGAGGATTTGCATGATCAGGGAACTTAAACAGGAGGCTGAGAAGCAGATGCTTGTGGTCAGGGTGGTTTTGGAGCTGCAATTGATCTATAAGCTGAGATGTTGCTAAAGCCATCATTTGTGTTTTGCCCTAAAAATCTTGTTTTGGGAGCTCAGAGTGTAAAAGGGAATTATAATTGGCCACGTGTGTTTTCTCCTTACAAAAAGACTTTTTACTCACTGTTTTTCACTTGTCGCAAGTGGTTTGGCTGCGAATGGGGTAATATTTTTTCAGGGAAGGCATTGTGTGGCATCAACTAAGTATTTCCCACTAGCGTGACTCTTAGAAAAAGAACTCGTGGCAAATTGGTATATTTGTTGTAGTGCATGATCAAGATAAGGAATGGCACTCCCAATCTCTCTTCCATTGATTTCAGAAAGAGAAAATCTTTAAATTTGTATCTGGTATAAAGTTGAGCTTTACACCACCCAATAGGAGGCTGACACTTTGGCCTCCTTTGGTGTTCCAACGTAAGAGAATTACATATGATTGTACCACTAATGTTAACGAAGATTTGTATAGTCTAGAATCAAAGTTTCATTGATGGTTTAACTTATTGAATAATATTTTGGGCAAAATGAGGAGGGAGATCACGTCCTCCTCCTCCTCTTGGGTGGCAACGACCACCCATTGTGAGTATTTTAATTTCATTTGTTGAAACGGGAGGTAATCCTCTCTCTCTCTATTGTTTCCCCACTAGGCTAGGATGTAAACTCCTCCTCCACGGGTGGACTCGCGAGAGAAGGGAAATTCTCCCTCCAAACTCTTATTTATTTTATTTTTTAATCTCAGTTGTTGAGTTTTTGCTTTATTTTCTTAAGTATTTTAATTTCATTGGTTTACTTTTCAAGTATGACATTTCTTTAATATTAATTGTTCTTTCAAAGTTTAGTTTGTTAAGTTTTTTTTTTTTAATTTTTAAGTTCATTTTCCTAATTGCAAGTCTTTCTCTAATTGATCCCATCATTTCAGAGGAGGAGAATGTCTTCCTTCTTCGTGCGCCTACAATAGAGGAATTTTTTATGCTTTTTCTTCCATACCGACTCATAGCACTTCAGGTCCTGATGGGTTCGATTCAGATTTTTATAAAAGGTGTTGGGAGGTGCTTAAAATTGATGTGTGGAATGCAGTCTTGGAATTCTTAACGTCCAAGCATCTTCCCAAGTTTTTTACAGCGTCATATTTGGTTTTAATACCAAAGGTGGATTCACCTACAACTTTTGATAAGTTCTACCCCATTAGCCTTTACTCTATTTTTTACAAAATTAGCTCCAAGATTATTGTGAATTGCTTAACAAGTCTCTTGCCTCACCTGATTTCTTTGGAGCAAGGAGTCTTTATTCCTGGAAGAAGTATCTTTGAGAACATTAGCCTTACCCAGGGAATGGTTCACTCTATTAGTAAAAAAAACTCATGGTGGAAATATTATGTTGAAGGTGGATATGGTGAAAGCATATGATTGCGTGGATTGGAATTATTTGAGAACGGTCTTGCGAAGGTTTGGCTTTTCTACTAAATTCTGTGATCTGGTTCATTTTTGTATTTCAAGCCCCTGGTATTTGGTTATGATGAACAGTATAGTCAAGGGATTCTTCCCGGGAGGCCGAGATCTTCATCAAGGTGATCCTCTGTCACCTTTTTTGTTTATCATTCAGATGATTCATTGTAGCATGGCAGAGAACAAATTTGGTCATTTTCATCAAGCCTGAGGTACGCCTATTTTTTCTCATTTGATGTATGCTGATGATGTAGTTATTTTTTCTAATGGAAGTCAGAGATTGGTTAAAGTACTTCAGCAAGTTCTGAGTCAATATGAATGGTGGTCAGGATAAACTATTAACAATCAGAAACCCGCTTTATACTGCTCAGACAAAATTCCTCTACTCGCAAGCAGAGTCTATTACGACGTACTGGTTTCATGGAGGGGACTTTCCCTGTTCAATATCTAGGGGTGCCTATAATTCTGGGGTGTCTTAAGTAGTCTCATCTTGAAGGCATGGTGAATAAAGTGAGGCAAAAAATCAGTGGTTGGAAGATGAGGCTTCTGTCTACCGGCGGAAAACTTGTTCTGTTAAGGCACGTTATATCCAGCATGGCCCTTCACCTTTTCGTTGTTTTACAGGTCCCTCAAGCTACTATCAACAAGATTCACAGGTTGATGAGTTCTTTCTTTTGGGGAGAATGCAATGGACGAGATAGAAATAAATGGGTGGCTTGGAGACATATTTGCAACCCGGTGGAAGAAGGGGGACTCGATTTCCGACATCTCCAGGACACTCAGAGAGCCTTACATATGCGGTTTGCTTGGAACTTTCTACAAGGTACTTCTCTATGGGCTAATGTTTTCAAAGCTAAATGTGTGGGATCAAAACCTTGGTTTCTAATAGATGCTTCTAAAGGGTCAAGATTTTGGAGAATGGTTGCTAATTGTGTTCCGTCGTTGTTGAATGATTCTAAATGGAAGATTAGAGAATGAGAGATTTTTTTCTAGTATGATAAATGGAGGGATAATGGTCCTCTAATTAATGAGATGCCATTAGTGGTTTCACCTATGCTGAAAGTTAAAGAGTGTAGGTTGTCGGATAGTTGGGATGTGGATCTTCTTGAGAACTTAATAGGTCAAGATCATGTCAACGATATTTTAGTCGCTTTATCTGGTCCTAATTCCGGAAAAGATGTACTAGTTTGGACTCGTATAGAGACAGGTATGTTTTCTACCAAATATGCATGGCATTGTATTCGTTTCAGAGGTTCCTCTCTTGATTGGCACACTTGGATTTGACATAAAAGTCTTCCGTTAAAAATGTCTATCCATTTTTGGAAGGCTTGGCATATGGCCTTGAGTGTGGACGATAGATTGCACCGTATTGGCATTCCCCTTGTTTCCAAATGTGATTGCCGTATTGTAGGTCATCATGAAGATATTAACCATGTTCTCTTTGAGGGTGAATTTCCTCAAAAAGTTTGGTCCTTTTTTGACAACCTTTTTGGTATTCCTCTTGGTAGGTCTTGGAAATTTAATTATGTGACTTGGTTCAAGCGTTCTAGCTCTTCCTCCCAGGTGGGTCTTATAATCGGTATCATGCCTATCATTGTTACTTGGCGTCTTTGGAGGAGAAGATGTCTTGCTCGAATGGAAGGTAATTTGGAAACTCATGAAGCTGTTGTTCATTCTATTTGTGTGTGGATAGGCTCCCTTTGTCATGCGGCTAAGAACCCCAATAGGTTGTCCTACTGGGATGGCATGATCCTGGAGGCCCTGCGGATTAACCCGGTTGCGCCAAAAGCTAACTGTTGCAAGGTGGTAAAGTGGCTTAAGCCGCTGCTGGGGTGGTGCAAGCTGAACATGGATGGTAGTAGTCTCAGTAACTGGGCTCTTGTGGCATTGGTGGTGTTATTCATAATGATTTAGGTTGGCTTGTCTAGGCCTTTGCCTATCCTATTGGTTTTGGGTCTAACAATAGAGTGGAACTCTTGGCGCTCCTTAAAGGTTTGAGGCTTTGCAAATCTTTAAATATTTCAGATGTCATAGTAGAGATTGACTAGATGGTGGTTATTTCTTGGTGGAATAGAGAGGGCGATGTGGTGTTTGGTACCTAGAGGATTTTTGGGAAGAGCTTGTTGGTTTGACTCGTACTCTCAATTGCTCTTTCCAACATGTGTTACGTGAAGGTAATAAGGTGGTGGATTGGTTTGCCAAGGAGGGTGCCTCAAGCGCAAAATTGGTTTACTCTAATAACTGTAACATGCCTCGGATTCTTAGAGGATTGCTCTGGTTGGACTTCTCCAGCCTTCCCTCTTTAAGGTGTTGGTAGCCTTTTTTTGTGGTTTTGGTTACCTTGTTTTGATTTATAGGCTTGTTTAGTTTGTTTTCTTGGTTGTGGTCTTGTTGGGTTTTTTCTCCCATGGGCCTTGATTGTTTCCACGGTATTCCTCCGCCATAAGTGAGGACTTTATGAATAAATTTGGGAGAGGGTCACTATTGGACATGTGACTTCCCGCTCTTCATTAAAAAAAAAAAGTCTTTCTCTAATTATAGTTTATTTCTTTTTAAATTTTTAGGTTATTAAGTTTTTGCTTTGATTTGATCATTTTTCAGTTAAGGTAGGTAGACAATCCTAGTTAGCAGCATCAACAACATTTGAGCCCTTCAGGTGGTTGATGAGATAATGATACGTATGTGTTGAGTGTGGCTTGATTCCTGTTGAAAACACCATTCCAGAGGCTTGGCTTGACTATGACTCGACCCTGGCTCAACTATGGCTCGAGAGAACTTTGGCTCGACACTTCGCTTGACATTCCGCTCGAGCTAACCCTAGGCAGATTGTTCACTCGACACTTGCTCGACAGTCAGCTTGAGTGAACTCCAGGCAGATTGTTCGCTCAACACGCCACTCAAGCGAATGTTCGTAATTAGAGTTTTCTACGTTGTGTAGTATAAATACATGTTATTTTTCATTGTATTGTGACTTTAAGTAGCTAGAATACAGAGAGAAAAATAGAGATCATTTTGTGAGATTTCATAGAGTTCAATAGGTGTATTGGGACTCTGGGATTGAAAATTTTGTGATTGATCTCTCTTATCATTAGCAACTTAATGGTATTAGAGGAACTAGTACCTTCCTCCTTATTTGTCAGTCTAGGACACTCATTTTTGTAATGACTGAATTTATGATAGTAATGACATTTAACATTTTTCTTATTAAACTTTGACTTTGAATTGCCACTGGATTTACCCTTACTCTTCTCTGAACCACTTTCACTGGATATACTTTTGCTAGAGGAACCCTTAACAAACAAACCATTGACTTGATTATCCGTGCCCTTCAAATTAAATTTAGTTCTCAATTCCTTAGAATTCAAAGCAAAATTCACATTTGACAAGGAAATAGTATCTCTACCTTTGTCAAAGCCATCCATCAAGATCTCGCACAAAGCCTGGCGCTCTGATACCAGTTTATTGGGATTAACTGGTTATCAACGGCTAAGTTAAAGTGAAAAAGCAGAAGAAAAATAAAAGAAAACAACAACAATCACACACAAAACACCAAGATTTAAGTGGTTTGGCTCAGTGTGAGCCTACGTCCATTGGCGGGGTCGGTCTTAATGAATTCACTATCAACAAAAATGGAGGTTTGGCCTGGTACTCTTGCAGATTATTCAAATTTGAAAATTTGTAGTTGTCCTAAATATTTTAATGTTAATTAACGAAGGAAAACTTGAGCCAAGGACAAAGGATGTATGCATGGATATGCAGTGGGGTGAAAGGACTCAAGTTGTGGTGTACTGATCATAAATCAATCAAGTTTGTAATTAGCAGGAATATTGTATTTAATGAGCAATCCATGCTTAATTTGAGAAATGAGTTTACTTTGTCTACAAGTGTAACACCCTGGTACCCAATAAAGTCAATTTTAAAATTCTCGAGAAATCGGTGTGCTACCAAACTTTGACTTAAAAAAAACTTTTCTTCTAACAAAGGGCGTGATACGAAATATTTAATAATAAATAAGTCAATCTTTATTAAATACTTAAAATCCAAAAGAAAATCTGAGGAAGCAGTTATCTAAATTCAATAAAGTTTCAAGTGCTTATCAAAATAACTTATTCAACTTAAATCATAAAACTAAGCATGACATAAACTATCTAGGCCTCTACCTCGCCTCCCTGGGCCAAATCCTATCATGCAGTCTCATCCTTATAAATGTCATCACCTAGGTGGTTTAAAAACATAAATACATACAAAAATGGGTCGAATACTCAATAAGCAACACATCGTAAAGTAAACATAATAAACATACGGTTTCTTGAAAAACATGCATACTCATAAATACATATGTAAATAATATGAACATGAACTTATCTTTCACTTTTGGTTCCTAGAGAGTCTGTGTGTGACGATTTGGTTCGGCAACCCTAGGTTCATGGGCAAGATAACGACATGTGCATGGGGTTATGTGGATATATATAGAAGGAAATTACGTTTGAAAATTTAATGCGAAGTGCTTTGGAATTGTAATCCCGATTGAGAGGGAACTCTATTACAATGTGAATCCTAGGGCAAGGTGGACATGTGCATGACTTAGAGTTAGAGTTTTGTCTAGAAGAAAAGAATATCAAAGAGTGCGTAATAGCTCACTGATCAAGCGTGACTACAATCTAGGCCGAATGGCTTGGCTCCATTGTAGACTGTAATTGTTAACTTAACTTTAACTTAATTATTGAGTCCAATATTTATAATCTATCAGAATAAAGTTTGGGCATATGAGCCTAATTAAAGTTCCTAGAGAACAACGTAATTTTAATAACTCGTGGCTTATTGAGTATGGCCCATTAACTATAATTTAGGTAAAAAACAATTATCGATATTCCGACCTTAGAATTATTGGGCCGGATCGTTACAAACTCCCCTTCTTATAAAAATTTCGTCCTCGGAATTTACTAAACATCAAATAACTTACATACGCATCCGCCACATACTTTCCATGTCTCTTTGCTCCTCAATCATTTAGTGGAACCTAATATTCAAAATTCCGATTGTCTCATTTTTTTTCTTTGGTCCAATACCTCACTAATCCTTTAGGTGTACACATTAGCACACTACGTGTCAGTCATCATACACTCCAAATTCATTTCAAGCCTAAACAACTATCAATCCTTTAGCCGTACACGTTAGAATGCTACATGTTAACCATCATACACTCCAAATTCAATTCAAGCCTAAACAAGTATCAACCTTAACAATGGGATTGATTTAAAAGCGTAATAGTAATTTCACCGAATAATCATCTTAACTCCATATACAATAGTAACTAACAAACCCCATAGAAATACAACTCTCCACATGAAATAATAATAATAAAATTCTCAACCTAAAATGATAACCTCACTAAATCGTAACCTAAGATTGTCCAAAGTTTGGGTCCTAAATCTTACAACACATACTTGGTGATAGAATCGCGATACCTATAGAATATAAGAATACCACTAATCATTCCATATATAAATCTATGTCATAACTTCCAAACCCATTGAATTCATCTTTGAATTCTTCAAATGAAACTCTACAAAATATAAGACTATTTCCTCGTAAACAAGATGCATCATCAATCTTAAAACCAAAGATTCCTAATCTCATATTTAGAAACTTCCTTACCTTATGCGCTAAATCCTTTCACGTAGTAGGTGCATTTAGACATGCATGTATCTAAAACAAATTTCATTCATAATTTTTCATTAAATAATAAAATAGTAACAGTTAAAAATACTTACCGCAGAGAAGGACATGCCTTGAGAAGACCTTGGCCTAGGTTTTTTTCCCAAAAATTTTTCTTCACTTTTATTTTGAAAGTCTATAGAATCTTTCAACCTGGACTTTGATACCAACTGTAACACCCTACTCCCCAATAAAGTCATTTTTTAAATTTTCGGGAAATCGGTGTGCTACCAAATTTTGACTTTAAAAAAAAATTCTTCTAATGAAGTGATATGAAAGATTACATAATAAATAAATTACTTGGTGATAGAATCGCGATACCTATAGAATATAAGAATACCACTAATCATCCCATATATAAATCTATGTCATAACTTCCAAACCCATTGAATTCATCTTTGAATTCTTCAAATAAAACTCTACAAAATATAAGACTATTTCCTCGTAAACAAGATGCATCATCAATCTTAAAACCAAAGATTCCTAACCTTATATTTAGAAACTTCCTTACCTTATGCGCTAAATCCTTTCACGTAGTAGGTGAATTTAGACATGCATGTATCTAAAAAAAAATTCATTCATAATTTTTCATTAAAACAATAAAATAGTAACAGTTAAAAATACTTACCGCAAAGAAGGACATGCCTTGAGGAGACCTTGGCCTAGGTTTTTTTTCCCAAAAATTTTTCTTCACTTTTATTTTGAAAGTCTATAGAATCTTTCAACCTGGACTTTGATACCAACTGTAACACCCTACTCCCCAATAAAGTCATTTTTTAAATTTTTGGAGAATCGGTGTGCTACCAAATTTTGACTTAAAAAAAAAAAAAATTCTTCCAATGAAGTGATATGAAAGATTTCATAATAAATAAATTAATCTTTATTAAATACTTAAAATAAAGAATTCAATCTTACCTACATGTAAAAGTATGATCATGCTACTTACGTCGTAGCGTTAATCCACTATTTTCGGGGCGCCGCTAATTACCTATAAACATGCCATGAATTTTCGTAAATTCCTAATTAATCATGTGCTTCATCATTAGAACTTAGAACTCTTGGGATCCTAAAATTTTGTCACTCCTAAAATACTTTAATTTTTACCAAATTCCTCCAAGTAATCTTTCACGATTAAATACTAAAATCTCATTATTCCATATATTGATCTTATAATTCTATCTATGCAAGCAGGTGTTGACCCCCAAAATATACACACATTAAATCCGTAATATTGATGTTAAACCATATTATGGTATTCCTCTATCCGTTGATTAATCTACAAATATTCAAACGTTTCATGGGTCTAAGTGCTCGCAAATTCATATTGCATCTTGTATTCAGTCTCGTGAAGCCCTCTATATCTGTTCAACCTAACATATACTAACTGGCTTGTGTGAGAAGGAGAGAATAATGTGAGAGGAAGAGAGATATTTCTGAGAGAATGAAGAGGGAAAAGAGAGGGGAAGAGGACGTGCGGCGTGGCTTTCAGCCTGGCCATGAGGGTTGTCTGTGGCTTATGGTAGGCTCGAGCAAAACTGGGTGATTCGTCGGTGGCTCAAGACTAGAGAGCTTGGCGAGTGTAGTCTTGACATGGTGGTGGAGCTTCCGTAGTTGGGAGCATAGGTGCGGTGGTTGGTTTAGATGCTCTTTTTGTGGGGCTAAAAAGAGAGGATGCTCGGGCTTCTTGTGTATCGCTAGTTTTCGTTTGGTGTTGTTTGAAATGGAGGAGGGTGGCAGCAGCTTTGTTGCTTGGTGGTTCTCGGTGTAACTTCATGGCAGGGGTGCAGTGTCTCAAATTTGGCCGTGGGCTGTGAGGGAGGAAGGGTGGTGGTTGGTGTCGTGGTTTACGGGGTTGGGTGGTTCCGTCGTTGTTGGCTTGCAACGGTCTTACGGCAGAGTGGCTCTCGGCATGGCACTACTATGCAGTGGGTGACATGAAGGGCTGGACGTGAGAGAGTTTGGGTTATGGATAGTTGCAGCTGTAGTTGAGGAAGGAGGCAGTCCGCTGTTGGGGCTAGTGCTCTCTGTGTGTAATTTGGTTTGGCAACCCTAGGTTCATGGGGAAGATAACAACATGTGCATGGGGTTATGTGGGTATATATAGAAGGAAATAACGTTTGAAAATTTTAGTGCGAAGGGCTCTAGAATTGTAATCCCGATTGAGAGGGAACTCTATTACGATGTGAGTCCTAGGGGAAGGTGGAGACATGCATGACTTAGAGTTAGAGTTTTGTATAGAAGAAAAGAATATCAAAGAGTGCGTAATAGCTCACTGATCAGAATAAACTTTGGCATATGAGCCTAATTAAAGTTCCTAGAGAATAACATAATTTTAATAATTCGTGGGCTTATCAAATATGGCCCATAAAAGTTATCAATATTTTGACCTTAGAATTATTGGGTCGGGTCGTTACAACAAGTGAAGAGCATGGTAATGATAAGAAGGTAGAGTTGCAGGTTGAAACTTCACAAGGGATGCCGAGTAGCACTTAAGATCTTGCTACAACTGATGAGCCTGATTCCGATTCTGATAGTGGTGCACAAGGTGAACAAGACTACAATATAGCTACTAGTAGACATGGGGTAGATCAGGCTACCTCAGAGATATACTCATGTAGACATGGTGATGTATGCATTTAATACAACAGAGGACATTGATGGTTAGGAGCCTTCCAGTTATTCAAAAACTGTTAAGAGTAAGGAATCTGCATAGTGGTGTCCAGCGATGACTGAAGAGATTAAGTCTCTTCACAAGAACAAAACCTAGGATTTGGTTAAGTTGCCTAAGAAGACGATGACTATTGGTTGCGAATGGGTCTTCAAGAGAAAAGAATGAATCCAGGGTGTTGCAAATGCAAGGTACAAGGCACGCTTAGTTGCAAAGGGTTACACTTAGAGAGGTGTGGACTTCAATGAAGTTTTATCTCCAGTTGTGAAACATAATTCAATCTGAGTGTTGCTTGCCATGGTGCCGTTGTATGATCTAAAGCAACAATAACTAGATGTTAAAACAACGTTCCTGCATAGTGCGCTTAAGGAGACCATTTATATGCATCAGCCATAGGGTTCTTCATTGTTGAAGGTGAAGAAGATCATGTGTACAAATTGAAGAAATTATTTTATGGTTTGAAACAGTCTCTGAGGCAATTAAAGAAGATCATGTGTACAAATTGAAGAAATTATTTTATGGTTTGAAGCAGTCTCTGAGGCAATTGCATAGGTGTTTTGATTCTTTTATGATTAATCATGGTTATTTGAGAAGTAACTATGATAGTTGTGTTTATCACAGGTAGTTGTGTGATAGGTCTTTCATTTTTTTTTTGCTACTTTATGTTGATGATATGCTGCCAAAAGCTTCTTTGATGTTAGCTTGTTGGAAACTCAACTCAATAAGGAGTTTGAAATTAAAGATTTAGGTGCTGCAAAGAAGATTTTGGTAATTAAGATCCACAAAGATAGGAAAGCTAGAAAGTTGTACTTGTCCTAGGGAAAGTACATTGAGAAAGTTCTTGAGAGATTTGGAATGTCTAATTCCAATTGAGTAAGTACACCAGGCTGTGTTTTGTGATAGCTAGAGTGAAATACATTTGACCAGAAATCAAATGTATCATGAGATAACGAAGTACATTGATGTCAGGTATCATTTTCTTCGAGAGGTTGTTACAAAGGGTGTGATAGCAATCTAGAATATTGCTACCACTGAGAATCCAGCAGATATGATGATGAAACCAATTCCAGTATACATGTTCAACTATAGGTGTGCATTTTTCCCGGTCTAGTCCATCCGGGTGGATAAGATGAAATTGGATCTGGTATGGACCCGGTTACGGATTCGGTTATGTAACCAGTTATCTGTAATCGGATCTTATTTTAAAAAAATACAATTTTTTTTTAGTTTTTTCAAATTTCAAAATAAAAATTATATACAAAAATTATATTCTAATGAGATTATTTTGGTTTGTATGGAGCACATAAGGATCGATCGAACTTAAGCTTTGATACATCATTCCATAATTATATTATTCTAATTACAAAACTATGAGTTATTTTAAGATGTTTTCTTCTCTTTTGGATTCAAAAGCAAAAAAGAAAAAGAAATGTATTTTTTCATTGTGCATGGAATGCAAGGGACAAGATCAACATTTATATAAAAATCATGCATGCATGGTACATACGTACTACAATACTATTAACGGATGGACAAGAACAACATTAGTAACATCTTGATATTGTCGTGATGTATTATTATTTATTTTGTTTTTTGTAAATTGATGTTTTGCATTGTGATGTAAACAACAATATAATATGTACTATGAATGTATTGTGTGTGTTGGTGTATTGTTATTTATTTTGTATAAAAAAATAAAAAATAAAAAACATAAAGGCCTATAAAAAAAAGCCTTTTGAATTGTTAAAAAGATTTTTAAAAAATATTTTAAAAACTATTTAAAATCTTGTTTTAAGAAAATCTGGGTATTAAACATGATATCCTAATTTTAAAAAAAAAGTGCCATAAAAACATTTTTAAAAGTTTTGGAAAGCCTTTTTTTATTTAAAAAAAAAAGTAAAAAAAATGTAATAAACCCGGATATATCACTTGGATTTTTTTTGGGCTTATCCGGGCAGATAACCACCCAATTTTTAAAACCCGGATCCAGATCCGGTTCTATACCCCTAGGTTCAACATTTGTTTGGACTTGATTGGTGTTCAGGGTCTGTGATTCCCTTAGGGGATTTGGTGGAGGGGGTTGACTCTGGGTTTAATAAATTTTGTTTTAGGCTTGATGGAATTCAAGCCAAGGTGGAGATTTGTTGAGTGTGGCTTGATTCCTATTGAAAACGCCATTCCAAAAGCTTGGCTTGACCCTGGCATGACTATAGCTCAACCTTGGCTCGAGCGAACTTTGGCTCGACACTTCGCTTGACAGTCCGCTCAAGCGAACCCCGGACAGTTGTTCGCTCGACATCCATTTGACAGTCCACTTGAGCGAACCTCAGGCAGATTGTTCGCTCGACATCTGCTTGACAGTCAGCTCGAGGGAAAGCCAGACAGATTGTTTGCTCATCACACCGCTCGAGTGAATGTTCTTAATTAGGATTTTCCACACCGTATAATATAAATACATGTTATTTTTCATTGTATTATGACTTTAAGCAACCAGAATACAAAGAGAGAAAGAGAGATCATTTTGTGAGATTCCTGAGAGTTTAGGATGTATTGGGTCTCTGGGATTGAGGATTTTGTGATTGATATCTTGTACTCCACCTTTCTTGATAGTGAATTCATTGAGACTAACCCCGTCAGTAGACATAGGCTCACACTGAGTCGAATCACTTAAATCTTGGTGTTCTATGTGTGATTGTCGTTATTTCACTTTAACTTAGCCGCTGATAACCAGTTAATCCCAACAATATGGAGTTATTTTCAATAACATGGTAACTAGTGTTCAAGTCCCTCACACATGCATATTACTTGGTTGATATTCCCCCGAGTGCACACGACTTGTTTATGTATTAATTATGCAGGTCAGGTTTATAGAACTAGAGTTGGAGCACACATAACATGACTCCACTCTCCCATTTATTTATATTTAACTAGTTAACCATGCATGCACGTGCAAGACACGTGCTTGATTTTTCGTTATCGTACAGATTAATAATTTCAAATGAAAAAAAAATAAACCAAACCTACAAATTAAGAATATTAAATTGAAAAAGGAAGAGTCTAATCTAAAAATTTTAAATCCACAAGCAATAATGTTAAGCAAAATATATTGAAGTCCAATCCCTTGGTGCTCACCCCTCCCTACCTGAGGGGCAATCACTTTTGCTCTCATGGTGGAGAGCACTTCCACTTTTGTGGTGCCTGCACAAGTCAAGTAATTTTTCTCTAACTTATACTCACTCGCCTAGGGGTGAGCACTTTTGCTCTCCCTGGTGCTTACTTTGCTTTCTCTAGCTCTCGTTTGGGAGCGAGTACTTTTTCTCTCCCTAGTGCTCTCATGGTTGATGAATACTTTATTTTTCTGGTGCTCGGCGGGGGGGTGAGCTTTGTGGTGCTCCATGTTGTTTGCCCACTTTAACCCTCCCTAGTGTCCAGAGGTGAGAACTTTACTTTTCCACACTGCTTGTTGAGGTGGTGAGCTTCCTGCTCCATAACAGCAAGAGCTTTAGGCAAGTAACATGGGGAGCAAAAGAACTCAAGATCACGTCTAGCATCGTGGAAAGGAAAGTGCTCGTCTCCCAGGCAAGCAAAAGTGTTTATGGATGGAAAGGAAAGTGTTCACCCACCTCTCTACAATGGGTTTATAGGACAAAAATAGCTCATAGCACGAGAAAACACAATAAGGGCTTAATCCTGGGTAAGGCTGAATTTCCTTCTGAAGAAAGTATGCTTTTACTCGAAATCAATGAGCAAGGCCGTCTTCACAAAGACTCTCGCGGTCACTAAGTAGAAGAAAGTATGCGCTTGGTTAGGATTACCAAGCAAGGCCGTCTTCACATGACCCAGCTTGGGAACACTGAATACGGTGAAAGTATACCCTTGCTCAAGATAAATAGTGCCAATGTGTAACTCATGAATAGCGAGTAGGAAAAATGAAGCCCTTGCTCGAAATCACCGAGCAAGGCTGTAACACCCCGCTCCTTCCTTCTTACGTATGCTCCTTCTTTCTGACGTAAGCAAATTCCGAGGATGGAAATTATGTAACAGTCTGCCCTTCTCTCTAACGACTATGAGCCGGTCATGCATGTTGAACCTCGATGGCGTGTTTCAAAAAATATTATGTGATTTTTAAAGTACGCCCAGTATTTTAAATGCACTGAAAATATTTATATGAGGTATTTCCAGTGTTATTAAGCTAAGCTGGATTTTAAATAAGACAATTATAATATTTTTGAAGAGCTCCAAAAATATTATAATTGTCGAAAATCATTTTAATATTATTTATTAAAATGATTTAAGCTTTTTAAAATATTATGAGATTTAAATTATGTTGAAATCTTTAATTAATTAAATAGTTTATTCTTTTAAAGATATTAAATAAGATTTCATTATTTTATTAACGATGAAGGAATATTATTTTATAAACTAAAGTTTAGTCTAAATAATATTCTATCTTAATTCCTCTTAGTGCTTTTAATTAAGTTAATGTTTACGTATTTTTAAATCAATGTTTTAATCCTCCACCGTTTGCTCATTTTGTAGATCCCCAAGATGAAGGGCCTGGATTAAATATCCAAGCCCCTCTTTTTCTTCCTCACTTTTTCCTTCCCTCTCCCTTACGTCGCACGCTGCACGCCCCCTCTCCCTTAGCCAATTCTTCCTCTGCCTAGCACGGTGCCGCCATGCGCCGCCCGGTCTAACCTCCACCACCAATGGCCTCCTCTCACACCGGCTAGCCCCCACCACCAAACCCAGCCTCCACCTCGCAGCCACTTTCCTCATCGCATGCACGCAGCAACCCACGCACGGTTTCATCGTGCGCAGCCCCTTCCACCGCCGTACGCGGCCACCAAGCACCACCACAAGCCCCTGAGCCTTCTCCCTTCCTCCTCCCCTTGGCCCGAAGCCCATAGTAGCCCTTCCTCAACCACACGAAACTCCTCCCTCACGCACGGGTTCCTCCCTTTCCACCACCGTGCGTCGCCACCCACGGCAGCCAGCCACTGTCTCGAGCTTCCTCTGGCCACCATTGGCCTACCCTAACCACCCATAGCCCTGATCTACCCCTCACGCATGCCCACACTCTCTCTCTTACAGGCTCTCCCTCACGCGTGGCTTAGATCTACCGCCGTAGAGCCACCCTGACACCACAATCACCTCGCCGAGGTCCTTCCAAGCCCCTCCATGCTCAGCCCCTTCTAGATCTGCACCTCTAGTCACCTCTAGTGGCCAAAACAGCCACTAAATATGGCTAACCGCCACTGTACACGGCTAGATATGTCATGTTCCGCCCCTCACCACCACCACGAGGCCACCATGAGCCATTCCAAGACCAAACTTCGCTATCCAAACGCCCAAATAGCCACTGTATGTGGGTTAGTCGCCACGTACGACTCTTCCGACGTCATCGACCGTGACGGTCAGCGAACAACGCACGGGTTAACCCCGACGATGGTATGATGGTATAACCCTCTATTCCTCGTTATTTATATTATATGTTGGTTGGTTGGTTAGGTTGTGGACTGTGCTGTTAGTATTGTGGAGTTCGTTGTGTAGTATGGAGATGTGATGTGCTGTGTAGTGAAGTGTTGGGCGTAGTTGGGAAGTGTGCTGTGAAGTGTGGTTGTGGAATATGTGTTGTAATGGTGACGTGGCGTTGTGTGGATTGAGAAGAGAGTACACGTAAAGTGTACTGTTGTGGCATAGTGTGAGATAAGGAGAGTATATGTAAAATATACCCTCCTGGTGTAATTTGGAATGAGAAGAGTGCACGTGGACTGTACTCTGTGTGGCATAGCATGAGTAAAGGGGAGTACAAGTGGAGTGTACTCCATGTGGTGGAGTGATGCACCATATGGCGTGTATGCCATAGTGATGATGTGTCGTAATGTGTGTGGAGGGAGTACACGTGGAGTGTAGTCCATGAGGCGCAGCGAAACATGGTGTGGCGTGTTCCAAAGATAAGGATGGTTGTGTGGTTGATGGGCGTAGAGCGTGGTGAGTAGTGTCGAGAACTGTGGAACAGTGTCCCGAAGTAGCTGTGATCTGGCCTGTAGTCTGAGGTGACAAGTGTCAACGTGATTGACTTATGGCTGGGAGTATGTGTGAAGTGGCGGAACGAGTGTAAGTGTGCGCAACGGAAGCATGATTGGGGAATGTCACGAAGTGACATGGTTACTGGCAGTCGTGCTTGTGATGGGTGAGGAGTTAGTATAGGAATGGCGTAGTAGGAACTGACGAGATTTCACTGTGTGACAGGAGTACGTGAGGGACCGTACTCGTGATGAGTTAGGAGTTGGTGTAGAAATGACGTAACGGGATGTCAGGTGACGTGACACGATCACGGTATAGCTTGGGAGTAGTCTCGAGCTATATGACATGACGTAAGACGTAGTTGTGAATGGAGTCTTGTCGTGTTAAGTGTTGGGATGAACTATCAAAAGGGACAGGTAGCATGAAGAATCATGCTAGCTGGGTTAAAAGAAGGTTGGTATCGGAGTATGGCACTTTCCCTATGAGCATGTGATCAACGTATTATATGTTGGTCTTAGGTTATGAAAGGGAAAGGTACATGTGTAATCTGGTGAGACACATGTGCTGGACGGATTCACCATATGTAATGGGTAATCTGTCATAAGCATGGTTACACAGTGCTTAAGCCATGGAGTTGGCTTAGAGCCATATGGCGTGTATGGATGAGAATGAGGATTTAGTGTGAGCTAAGGTGCATGGAGGTAGTGACGGGTGTATTGTCTAGAATTGGGATGCGTGACTCTGTTGGTAGGAATCATGCGTCGAAATGTTGTCAATAGGAAGAGTAAGATGAAGGTCTTAGTGTCTTAACCCTAAAGTGAATCATGGGTTCACCATAGTGGATGGACACTTGAGGTAAGACCTTGAGTTTGGAAGATGTAGTGACCGTAAGTGGATCCTGAAGGTTTTAACATAGTAAAGGGACACGTAAGAGCACGGGATAAAAGAAGAGTGTTTCAAATGAAGTGTAGTTCTATTCTAAGTTTAGTTGCTCATGCATTAGATAAAGAATGACGTCAAGGTTACGTGTATGCATGTAGGTTGCCGTTTGACACGCACATGAACGGACTGCATGATATGAGTATAGCATGGAGTCCAGGTAAGTATTATGTTCATACTCTTCTAGAGTTTTCTAAAATATCCAAAAATGAAAACGAAACGTTTTTCCTTTACGATGCTTTACGAAACGATGTTTTTCCTAAAACATGTTAAGTGTTCAAAGGTATAAGTATGTAAAGACCCCTCATTGGCAGCCCCTTTTTATGCAACCAAAAGTATTAATTGTATGCATATGAATGGATGACTATACACTATATCTATTGTATGTATTTTCTAAGAAAAGAAATGTTGAGGCTTTTATGTATGTTTTTTTAAAATGTCTCTATGAACTGATGCTTTTATAGATGCCATGAATTGATGCTTATGGATGCCATGAAAGACGATGTTTAAGCCCATGCTTTTAAATGATGTTTTCCCATGAAAGAACTGCTAAATGAAAAGGACTAAATTGAAAAGAAATGACTGAATGAAATGAATGTCTACTGTATGAAAATACGTAACGGCCGCATGAATGAATGGAAAGGGTACCAATGAATGGGCAGATTACAATGTCGGGTAAGTAGTACTGGTAGTGCACCCAGTGCTGCCCCCTGACTGAAAAGGGTTCCCAACCTGTGGCCACGGGCAGAGTCCGGGTCTAAAGGAAGACCGCTAACCCTAACACACGGGACGTAACAGTGTGTACTGGCCAATGAAAGTGATAAGAATGAATGTATGAATGCATCGCACTCTTGAAAAAGTGAAGGCATTGACGGGAGATACGTTTTATGAAAAGAAAGCCATTCTTAAATAAAAACCCCTTCCAGTGATATTTTCAAATGAATGCATGTATGCATGTACGTATAATATGTATGGAATGTTGAATGCATGATTGAAAACCTATGTTATTATATTTTTACTGTATGAAGTAATGCTTACGAGTCATCGACTCATTTTAGTTTTTATGCATGCCCCTCCCCCACAGGAATTAAGTGAGAAGCATGCGTCAGGACGGACACGGCCCATGGGGATGAGCACAAAAGTCTAGGCATGAGTGTTTAAATGTATGAGATGCCTTTTTATTATTTAAATTGATGTTTTCCGTTGTAAACCTCTTTTATTCTGAAAATACATTTTATTTTATAACGTAGAGTCTTGCAACCTGGGTATGGAAGCAAAAAGTTTTAAATCGAATGGTAATTCCCGTCATCTTTTCTAAAATCATTTTATAAAAAATCTCACCACAAGGATGGGCGTTACAAAGGCCAATCTCTAGAATACCCTACTTGAGATTATCGAGCAAAGGTCTATCTCCACAAGACTCTGCTTTGGGATCACTGAGTAAGGCCAATGTGTAGCTTGTGATTACTGGGCAGGAAAGAAACTAACATGTTGTTTGGGATTATCCCAAGGTTGTCCTCACAAGCTCCTGCTCGGGATAACTGTGACGCCCTTAAATCTTGCTTGGGATTTAATAGAAATCTGAAGCGTCGAAATATTGCAACACAAGGTTATATATCTCTGTTCATGACAGTTAATAATGCAACACACCTAGCATGTATATAACATTATGCAATAAATGCGACAGATATATTTTTTTTCTAAGCAATACACAATGTACAATAACACTATACCCAAAACATAATCATAATTTCATCATATTCACATAAACCAATAATCACACAATTTTTTCAAAAGACAAAGTTAGAACATTCATAAACAAAGACAGGGGTCCTTAAAATGTAGGCCCACTTAAACCTCAAAAGACAAATCCTTGGTATAGGTTATGTGATCCTAATCCTTATCTTGTACTTTCCAAAGTTTCCACAATCTGATCCAACAGCGTTGAATTTGCTTCCATGAAATGAAGGGCTAAAACGAAACGATTCTTAAATGTGAGAAACTCTTTACAAAAAGGTTCCCATAGGGGCTCAGGATTTACCTCCAAAATTCCCTTGATACCTCTCACTTGCAGTATAATAATATCTATGTAGCAGTCTATCAGTCAAAAATGATCATCTATAGTAAACTCGGTGCTAGTCAATTCTGGTCATGCCAGCCTTAGCCTAGTCTGGTTTGGTTCCATAAATCCTTGTCACAACTTCTACCATTCCAGGGGGATGGTAGTTGGGACTACCAAGTGAGATTTATAAAATCTTAGCAAGTAAAACACCTAAGCTACTAACAGTATGAATAGGCATGCATGACAGTAAATGACATTGATGCTTCATGATATGGACTTGAATATGCATGTCATGACTTGAAAATACATGGCATGAACTCGACTTGAAAAATAACATGACTTGAGATGAATGTGACATGGCTTGAAATGAACATGAGACCTTGTTAACATATACGTGCTTGATTAAAAGTGAACTGTAGATGCTCCTCGATTCCCCTAGGGACATGTACTCCTACTAGTACCGCATCACATCATAAGCATATGTGCCAGTTCTGAGTACGTCATGATAACTGAAATGATTAAAGTGTAATTTTGGAATCGTCGGCATTGGGTGTCTAACTTTGCTCCAAAAACCAATTACTTAGGTCTCATTCGAAGCCTTTTAACTTTTCTTTGTCAACAAGGGGATTCTACTCCATTTTAAACACTCCAGAGTGGAAAGAAGAGTTGTGATACCCCTTTCTGATAAGTGATAAGGGTAGGTGGTGTATGTGATCTCACATTGCTTGGAAATGAGACATTCTTGCTATTTATAACGTTCCAATGGGGCTCCAATTGTATCATTAACTAATCTTTTTAGAGTATAGCCTATGTGGCTTGGGCCTTCCATTGGGGCATTACAAATGGTATCAGAGCCAATCCCAACCATAAATGTGAGACTTGAGGCTTGCCGCCTACGAAGAACTGGCTTGACAAGGACGTCAGAAATATAAAGGTGGGAGATTGTGATACCACATTCTAATAAGTGATAAGGGTAGGTGTTTATGGGATCTCACATTACTTGGGAATGAGAAGTTCTTGCTCTTTGTAATATTCCAACGGGACTTCAATTGTGTCATTGACTAGTTCTTTTGAAGTATAGGTCAACCTTCCATTGGGGCGTTAGAGGAGTTCCACTAGGATAACTCCCCATGCTAGCATTTGGATTCAAGATAAAAATAAAAGATTCCAAATGACTTGAAAATATTTCATGGTCATACTCAATGGATATGACATGGCATTCATCGCATGTAACAAATAAACCTGTAACAGATGACATGACATTTCATGGCATGTAACAAATAAATATATACAGTAATAAGTGATATGGGAAGACATATTATAACAATTTATAACAAGAATAATAAACGTGAAAATGTATTCTTACCACCACACATACTTAAATACGTTGAGAGTAACTTAAAAGCCAACTTACTGTGATTAGCATTACGAAAAGCGAGCGTAAAGTAAGTGAACTGAAATGAGATATTTTCTAAGGTTAGAATATCTCAATAAAACCTTAATAACATAAAACTTACTAACTTATGGTTAAATTTGCAAAGTCACCCCTATAATTGTGGGAAATTACGAATTTGCTCTTAAAATAAGGATTTTGCATACTAACTCCAAATATTACTAAAATTTACATTCTTAATGTAAATTTTGTCCTAAATCTAAATATCAAATCAGAAAAATTTAAAACAATCCACAACTATGAAAGCTACTCTTTGGCCGACTCATGTTTTAGGCAAAAACAAGATTTTGTTGCCACTTGACCTCCTAACACACTCACTATATCAACAAAAATGCCAAAACACCAAGTTTAGGTCAACTAGAGCCAACCCTTAATATTCTTGGTCTAATACTTTCAAATTAACTCCAAGGACTCCAAAAGTCCATTAAAAACTCTCCTGACATGTTCATCATTCAAAACTAAGTGATAGAATACTTGATTAAACTACCAAAAGTCACAAAATACCACTTAACACAATTGGTTTGCACAAACACCATGAAATCGAGAATAGCATGTTTTGGACTTGAAACAAAACCACTAGATCCTTGATTTTCATGCAACAAATTTTCAAAAAATACAACCATATACTTCACATTCAGATCCTAACTTGATCTTAGCATTAAATATAGTATGACATGGCAAAAGTTTCATCCAAACAAAGCATCAAACCCGAGAGCCTCTAGATTGAGTTTTAAACAAACTTTGGCATGTATAACATCCTTCCAACAAAGATCAAAACCATAAATATTTAAAAAATAAAATCTTAGCACATCTATAAAAGCCTAAAAAATAACATACATGAAGATCAAAACCATTAGATCAAGTTTCTATAACAAAAAAGCACAACTTCACCAAAACAGAAATTGTTTTGAGTCATCTAGTTTCTATCACATTGAGAACATGAAAGACTCTTTTATAAGAATACTAACCTGGTTTGAATCAGATCTAACTTGCATATAAATATGTTATCACTTCACCATAGCAATATCTATCCTTTATTTCACCCATAACTTGACAAAAAATCCAAAGTTTCACGCAAACATCAAAACTGTCAACACTTAGACTTTTGCATTATCACACTAAACTTTCACCAATCAAAACTCTATGAAAGTTTTTCCAACATATACCATGTAAACCAGAATCAAAATAGGACAAATTAAAAGAAGATTGAGTCATAAAAGTTGAATTAAAAAGGGCTGGAAAGCTAGAGCAAAAAGGGCGAAAAAACTGCTTCTCCACTCTCTCTCGGTATCTCTCTAGAAAAAGGAAGCAATGTGCTTAAATGTGGAGGAAAAAATCAAGGGCTTGAGACTAAATGAGAGGGGCTGACATGGGGGTGGCTGAGTGACAAGTGATGGGAGGTTGGTAGCCAAAAAGAGGGTGAAACTGGATTTTCTGCCACAAACTAGGCCGAATGGATGGCTAGTGGTTTGTGGCCTTTTTTATTTCCATCAAGTCACGATTTTAGGATATCAAGTAAACCATATGGTGGACTTGGGTGGAGTAAGAAACTTGATCAAGAAGCTTGGGCTTTGTGTTGGTTTTGGTTTTAGTTTTGGTGGGCCAAAGATGGGCCAAACCAAGTGAGCTCAATTTGGAGTTTCATTTAGGGTTTCAGCTATGGTTGAGTCCAAATCAAAATTTTCTTGTCAAATATAATTATCAAGATGTTGGAGAGTGGATGAGGATTTAATAGAGTGTACTTGAGTGGTTAATATCATCTGGAAGTTATTTAATCAAGTGATTAATTAAACACTTAATCAAAACCGGGTGGTTTAGGATTTGGAAACCAAGTTTAGGATTTCGGCTATCACATAGGGTTTAGTGTTTTGGTTGGATTTCATTAATATTGAAACGCAATTTTGATTGAGCAAATAGTATTTTTTTCGATGGAATAGTGTTTGGCATAGGCGGACCACATGCTTGATTTACCCTTCATTTGATCACACTTCAAATTCCATGTGACAAGTATCCTAACACTATTCATATGAGTGGCTAGGATTGTGCCATGTATGCAATCAAAAAGTAATCCCAGTGTTTCTAAGTGGAATTGGATATTCTACATGGCGATTCGACAAGTGTTTGAACTGGTTGCCACGTGGCTCTCTCCTAGGTGTCACTATTCACCTGAAAAATTGTAAAATTTTTTATTACACCATAAAATGCTAAATATTTCTACGAGTCTAATGGTGCAAATCATTTCGTGAATTTCTACTCCTAAGTGTCTTAATTAAATAAAAAGACAACTTCATTACCATAGTGTATCGAGATCCGACTATGCTGACAAACTAGAACCTAGTCAGTCTCTAAACTCATGGAATCTTTTCAAAATTTTACTACATTTTCTAAGGTCTAAAGAAATTCATTTATCAAATTTCTTTCTAGTCGTTACAAATAACCGAGCATAGGAAGAGGGGTAAGCGAGATATGCTGGCGTGCATGCTTTTACGAGAGCCACGTGGGGGGCAAAGCACTTCTACTCTCCAGACGCTCAGCTAGAGCAAGCACTTTGCTCTTCCAAGATGCGAGCTTCATGCTTCCTTTATGTTGCTAGCATAGGGGTGAGCACTTTCACTTTTGTTGTGCCCACCTATATAGGCAAGCAATTTTGCTCTAATTGATGCTCGCCCTGGTGCTTGCCCCAGGGAGAGAAAACACTACTCGGGAAAACCAAGCTACTCTCTCTTGGGTTGATGATAGGTCCCAAACACAGATAATACAAAGGCTAAGATAAATTGTTTCTCTTTGGGTGAGAAAGTACCACCAGTTTGGATAATAAGCTTTTTCGATGCCTTTATTGATAACTCCTGGCTGCTTTAAATAAGCAAGGCCATGTACAAACCGAAATAGGAAAGCAACGGAATACAAATCACGTAAAATAGAAAGCAACACACGTAAAACAGAAAGTATAATTAATGGAAATAAACATGCAACTGAGTAGCTAGTAACCGAAACACATGACATGCTCGTAACAACATGAAAACAGAGCACACAAAAGAAACATGCGAAAAACAGAGTACAAGACTAACGAAATAAATATGCCGAAAACAACTAACTGCTAATGACCCAGTCTTCACGCTGCACCACGTTGCCTGCATGCAGTATGCAATGTCTTCCAAGTACAACCTCATCCCATTAAGTGGCCTAACCTCATGCACCCCCATCACTCTTCTGCGATGCTCGCCTTAGGGCAAGCATTATTACTATTTAATGTGCTCGCTCTCAATTGCAAACGCTCTTTGCTTTTTCCAATACAAGATGTTGTTACTCACCCAGTGTAAGTATTATTTACACAATAATTCATAAAAATATTTTTATTTTCTTTTAGATTTAAAAATATTATTATTTTTCATATATATCATCATATTATTTTCTATAATAACTCATAAAAATAAATAATATTCATGGGACTAATATTGTTATCATTTTACAAAATGCAATTCTTATTTTTAGGTTTCAATGTATGCATTAATTCATAAATGCTCTTTAAGTTATCATATCCGCCATTTTATTTTAGTAACGTATTTCAACCGGGCATATGTGCCTTGCATGTAGAATCATTGCTAGTATTTATATATAGATATAAGATAAAAACGTTTGAATTAATAGCATATAGCTTTCAATAAAATTGAAAAAAAAAAAGATATCATTCCCATGGAACGTTGCCACGCGCGCGTAAGTTAACATATATGCCAACTTTGAGTCAATTATGGTGATATGGATTTCATTCCAAGTCACAAATAGCATAGCTAGTAATTAATAATGATTTTTGTTTTTGAGAAATATGTTCCGACATTTTTTAGCTCTTTAAAAACTCCCGAGCCTGAGCTCCGAAGTGACAACAATCATTCCAGATGCACACTTAGTTCCGCTACTCATAATCCGAGCACTTTATGCCAATCATCTCATTCCAAGTTCGTTCATCACTAAATTACCTCGGCTTGGTGAAAGATCTCTCGATTAGATCCCTTGGTTTTGAACCATGCCATAAAGTTATAGTTTGTTTCATAGCAAAACCTATAGCTTTTTGCAAGACATTTGATAAAGTGTCAAAAACTGCATGATTAAGCTGCTAAAGTGAATGAATTGTTTAACCAAAAAATGAATTAAGCACTTAATTATGTAGTAGTTTTTAGTACTTGACTCAATCTTAAATTCTGGTATTTTGCACTTGAAAAGAGTTGTAATGCAGCTGGTCCACACCAAAAATTAATATCCAAAAATTTTACTCTCATCTCTTACTTATGTTGCAGGGCATTATGGGAAAGGATGTTAGAACACATGGTTATTCTTGGAAATACTCAACCGGCACGGCAACACCCAAAAGAAGGCACTACAACAAACTCACGCACACTAAGGCTAGGGATCTGAAACACAAAAAGAAAAAGCAAAAAGAAAGGAATAGAGAGAAGGATGGACAACTATGGCACGATCGATCGTGGACTCACAAGCAGCTTGCCTCAAGATTGGGAGGGGACTCACGCGAGACAGCAGCAGCTCACATGGGCAGACCCACTCACGCGAGACAGCAGGGGCTGGATCGAGCAGCTCAAAGCGCGCACTACAGAGCAACTCAAGACGCGCACTGCAGAGGAAAAGAAAGGGGAACCGCAAACTGCAGGGACCTGGAGACGTGCAACGTAGGGGCTGAGACGAGGTCACGCACAGTATAATAAGAAGGCATTTTTTTCATGCGGATTCTCTTCTTTTTTTTTCGGCAGTCTTAGTTTTATTTTTTGGGGTTTTTAGTTGGCTTTTTCTTTTAGGGGTTTTTCGGTTTCAGGCCTTTGTTTTTTAGGGGAATTTATTTTCTCAATTGTGGAGACTCTCAACTTTTTCAGTAGTTTTGTTATGCACAGAACAGTTTACTTGTTTTAATTTCTATTTTCTTGAGAGAATGATGTTACGCTAAGTTTACAGCTTAAGCTACAAGATATGGATTCTCTTGCACTAAACTACTGATTAGAGTGATTCTGATATGATAAAACTCCATTTTATAGTTTTGCAAGTTGATTTTGTTGAGATAAGTCAAAACCAGAAACTCTTGTTCTTGTTCTACTGTTGACGTAAGGCACAGCAGAAACTTGGTAATATTTTCAAGGTTTTTCATGGTTAGTATTCATAGTAGACTTATTTGCACTCTATAGATACTTTAGACTGGAAATCTGGTTTTAAATCTTCATTTTCCAATTACTAATGTTTAGACTAGATTGATAATTGAGTTATAGAGCTAGACCTCTTAATCAGAGTTTGGAAAAGGAGGAAACATTCTTGTAGCCCAAGTGTTTGACATATTGTCACTTGTTTTGACATTACTGCAATCTCTACATTTCCTGCACTCATTTCTTTAGCATTAAATTTCTTTTCTCATTTCTTTCTATTTCCATTCCTTTTAAGTCTACAAGCATTCAGAAAATTATTCAAAAAAAAAATAGAGAAAAGATCCAAACCACTTTTCATTAATACACTTCAAGTCAGTACATAAATATACTTTTCTTGTTTCTTTTCTTGGTTGCATAAATAGCCCTTTCACAAATAAGCTCATCACACAAAATACACTTTATTATATGTTTTCTCAGCATCAATACTATTGTCCCTGTGGAAATGACCATGAAACTCATCCATGTACTATTTTTATAGCTTCTGTACTTGGAAGGCAGATTTAGAAAGCCATCAAGTTTTTGGCGTCGTTGCCAGGGACAACTAGTGTTTATCAAAGCATTCTCATATTGTTGAGAAGATGTTTGTAGTGTTGTGAACCTCTTCACAGCTTGGGTGAAATTTTTCTTTGTTTTATTTTACTTTATTATTATTTTTTCTTTCTTCTTGTTTGTCTTACATATTTTTTATTTTCTGTTCTTGTTTGTATGACTAGTTGGACTAGGGACTATACTTCTCGGTTGGTTAGGACAGAATCACAAGCATCTTTTACCTCAGCATCACTTTCTCTTGTGTCATCTTCTGACACTAATAGCACCATGGCTGAAAATGAGAATCATGATAGGGAAGTAGTAAATCAGAACATGACACTTAGAGATTATTTACAACCTGTCAGAACTAGCACACCCTCATGCATAATCCAACCTTTGAATGCAAATGCCTTTAATTTCAAACTTAGAATGATTCCATTAATTCCACATTTTCATGGCATGGAATCCGAGAACCCTTACCTTCATATCAAAGAGTTTGAAGAGGTTTGTTCTAAATTCATGGACCGAACATGCACTGAGGAGGTTATTAGACTAAAGTTGTTTCCATTTTCCTTGAAAGATAAGGCTAAAACGTGGCTAAATTCATTGAGACCTAGAACCATAGGCACATGGCAGGAAATGCAAATTGAGTTTTTGAATAAATTCTTTCCAATACATAGGACAAATGCACTTAAAAGACAAATCATGAACTTTACCCAAAAAGATTCTGAAACTTTTTATCAAAGTTGGGAAAGGTTCAAGGATCTTTTAAATGCTTGTCCTCATCATGGTTATGAAAATTGGAGTGTGATAAGTTTTTTTATGAAAGTTTGACACCTAAAATGCGCCAATTTGTACAAACCATGTGTAATGGAGAATTTTTCGACAAAGAGCCTGAGGAAGCATTTGAATATTTTGATTACCTTGAATGCTCAATCTTGGGACACAACTGATGTGCATGATAGGTCTAGGCAAGTTGAGTCTGGTCATGGAAAATATACTTTAAAGGAAGACGATGATTTGCATGCTAAATTAACCTTGTTGTCCAGAAAAATGGAAGCCATAGAATTGAAAAAAGTAAATGAAGTGCATGTTGTCCATAAAAATTCTGAGAAGTGTGGCATATGTGAGGATCATGAGCATTCAACTAATGAGTGTCCCACGATCCCCGCATTCAAAGAGGTATTGTTGGACCAATCTAATGCTGTAAATGTGATACATAAACCATATTCTGGTCCTTACTCTAATTCTTACAATCCAGGATGGAGAAACCACCCAAATTTTGGGTAGAGGAGTGACCAGCAAGTAGCTCCAGCAGTCTTGGCTCCGGGACCCTCTCAACTCACAATTCAAACACCTCCAATACAAAATAAAGGACTTGAGGAGACGGTACAGCAATTGTCAAACACCTTGCAGCAGTTTATGCAAGGTCAAGCAACAATCAAAACTCTGAAGTGATAAATGACATTCGGATTACACTTACAAAGATGACTACGGCATGGAGCTCTCAAGAAAAAGGAAAATTTCCTGCACAACCTCAACCCAATCCACAAAGTCAGCCACTTCAAGGAGCGGTTGAGAGTTCAAATGTAAGGCAAGTGAAAGTAGTCACTACTTTGAGAAATGGTAGGGTGGTGAACATTCCAGCTCAAGGTTCAGACAAGGCTGGTAAGGTCTCTAAACTTGTACAAAATGAGGCTGAAAAAGGTGAGGTTGAACAAAGTGAAACTGAAAATGAAACTGAAAAGATTTCATGTCCTGTACCTGCTCATTTTCCTTAAAGATTGGCTCCTCTGCACAAAGACAAACACCAATCTGAAATTTTAGAAATATTCAAGCAAGTTAGGATTAACATCCCTTTGTTGGATGCTATTCAACAAATTTCTACATATGCTAAGTTTCTAAAAGATTTGTGTACTGATGAAAGGAAATTAAATGTGCAAAAGAAAGCTTTTCTTGAGCAAGTCAGTGCCATAATTCAGAGCAATACCCCAACAAAATATAAAGACCCCAGTTCACCAACAATTGCTTATGTTATATGAAGTTCAAAAATTGGTCAAGCATTGTTAGATCTAGGTTCAAGTGTGAATTTACTGCCTTATAATGTTTATGAGCTGCTTGGTTTGGAGGAATTAAAACCAACTCCTATCATTTTACAACTAGCGGACAGGTCTATTAAAATGCCAAGAGGGGTTGTTGAGGATGTCTTAGTTCAAGTGGATAAATTTTTTTACCCTGTAGATTTTGTTGTGTTGGATGTTCACTTGACACCAAAATCTTCTTTTCAAGCACCTGTGATTCTTGGGAGACCTTTTCTTGTTACTTCAATTGCATTAATAAATTGTAGGAGTTGTGTTTTAAAGTTGAGTTTTGGGAACATGACCCTTGAACTAAACATTTGTAATATTTGTAGGCAACTTCAAGACTTGGAAGATGTACAAGAAGTAAATTTGCTGGAAAGCATCCTTGAGGAAGAGGCTTATTTAGCATACCAACCCACTGACTTACTGTTTGAGTTAGAAAATATTTGTGATCTAATCACTTATGACACCCTCATTGATGTTTCTCCTGTTTTTAATGCAGAAAATAAATTTGAGACTAAATGGATGCCAAAAATTGAGCAGCTCCCACCATTGACAACAAGTTTGAACCCTTCAGCAAATGAAATCCCAACACTAGAGCTGAAGCCATTGCCAAATGACCTGAAATATGCATTTCTGGGTCCGGACAGCACCTTCCCAGTGGTGATTTCAGCCCAACTCACTCATGACCAAGAAGGGAGACTAATGGAAGTCTTAAGGTAGCATAAGGTACTATTGGGTGGACAATCACGGATATAAAAGGTATAAATCCTTTTGTGTGCACTCATAGGATTTATTTAGAAGAAAATGCTAAAATCTCTAAGGAGATGCAAAAGAGACTAAATCTTGCCATGAAAAAGGTAGTAAAAACAGAGGTTTTGAAACTACTTGACGTGGGAATTATCTACCCTATTGCGGACAGCAAGTGGGTAAGTCTCATTCATGTAATTCCAAAAAAATATGGGCTTACTATTGTGAAAAATGAGAAAAATGAACTGATTCCTACTAGGATTTCTACTGGTTGGCAAATGTGCATAGATTATAGGAGGTTGAATGCCGCCACTAGGAAAAATCATTTCCCTTTGCCATTTCTTGATCAAGTGTTAGAAAAAGTTACTGGCCATGATTTCTATTGTTTTCTTGATGGATTTTCTGGTTTTTACCAAATAGAAATAGCACCTAAAGATCAAGAGAAAACAACTTTTACTTACCCGTTCGGCACTTTTGCATTTAGAAGAATGCTTTTTGGACTATGTAATGCACCAACTACTTTCCAAAGATGTATGCTTAGTATTTTCAGCGACATGATTGAAAATTGTTTAGAAGTATTCATGGATGATTTTTCAGTATTTGGTAGTTCTTTTGATGCATGTTTGACCAACTTACAAGCTGTTTTAGCCAGGTTTGAAGAGAAGCATTTGCTTCTCAATTGGGAAAAGTGTCATTTCATGGTTCAACAAGACATAGTTCTTGGTCACATAGTCTCATCATGAGGTATTGAGGTTGATAAAGCTAAGATCTAGCTTATCTCCAAGCTTCCTATACCCCAATACAGTAAAAGAAATCAGATCATTTATTGGGCATGCTGGGTTTTATAGGAGACTTGTTCAAAATTTTAGTTCTATCTCTAAACCCTTGTGTGAGTTACTTATGCCTGATGTTGCTTTTGAATGGACCTCCTCTTGTCAAAATGCTTTTAATAAGTTGAAAATTCTGCTCACTACAGCCCCTATCTAGCGATGTAGCCACAGGAGCTGTTCTTGGACAGCATAGAAATAAGTTTCACATGTCATTTCTTATGCGAGTAGAACTCTAAATAGAGCCCAAAGAAATTATTCTACCACAGAAAATGAATTGCTTGCTGTAGTTTTTGCATTAGACAAGTTTCGAACTTATATTATTGGTTCTCATGTTGTTTTCACTGACCATGCAACGTTAAAGTACTTATTATCGAAGAAGGATGCTAAACCATGTTTAATCCAATGGATTCTTCTTCTCC
This sequence comes from Juglans mandshurica, assembly GCA_022457165.1. Lineage (NCBI taxonomy): Eukaryota > Viridiplantae > Streptophyta > Magnoliopsida > Fagales > Juglandaceae > Juglans > Juglans mandshurica. The sequence goes on from CM039620.1 coordinate 14,869,587, forward strand.
AAGAATTCGACCTTATCATCAAACAAAAGAAGGGTGCTAAAAACGTAGTCGCCGACCACTTGTCTCGCCTTACATTTGCTGAAAATGAGCACACTGTCCCTATCCTTGACTCTTTTCCTGATGAACAATTGATGTCAGTTGAAAATTTGCCTTGGTTTGCTGACATAGTTAATATTTTGGTGACAGGACAAACTCCACCCCATTAGAGTGCTCAAGACATACGAAAATTTAAACATGAGGTAAAGTCATTCTTCTATGATGATCCTTACTTGTTTAAATATTGTCCTGACCAAATAATAAGGAAATGTGTACCTGATCATGAAATACAAGTTGTTCTTTCTTTTTGTCATAATGAGGCTTGTGGGAGACATTTTTCTGCACATAAAACCGTTGCAAAAATTTTACAAAGTTGGTTTTATTGGCCGCATATGTTTAAGGATGCGTATAATTTTTGTAAAACTTGTGAACCATGTCAAAAATTAGGCACAATTACTAAGAGAAACATGATGCCTTTACAACCCATTTTGGTCATTGAGATTTTTTTATTGTTAGGGGATTGATTTTATGGGGCCATTTCCATCTTCTTTTGGTTATTTGTATATCCTCGTGGCTGTTGATTATGTTTCTAAGTGGGTTGAAGCCATCCCATGTAAAACAAATGACCATAAGGTAGTGCTCAAGTTCTTGAAAGAAAACATTTTTGCTAGATTTGGCATGCCTAGAGCTATCATTAGTGATAATGGAACCCATTTTTGCAACAAACCATTTGCTGCCCTCATGAAAGAATATGGTATACACCATAAGGTTTACACTCCATATCACCTTCAAACGAATGGGTAAGCTGAATTAGCTAATAGGGAACTTAAGCACATCTTAGAAAAAACAATCAACCCCAACAAAAAAGATTGGTTTTTAAGGCTGACTGATGCACTTTGGGCTTATAGGACAGCCTTTAAAACCTCTCGTAACATGTCCCCTTATCGCTTGGTATATGGAAAAGCATGTCATCTTCCCGTTGAGCTTGAACATAAAGCATATTAGGCTGTTAAACAATTTAATTTTTCCATTGACCATGCTGGTTCTGTGAGGAAATTTCAGATTTCAGAATTGGATGAGTTTAGGCAAGATGCATATGACAATTCTAAATTGTCAAAGGAGCGCATGAAGGTGTTACATGACAAGCACATCCAGAGAAAGAATTTTGAACCCAATGAACAAGTCTTACTTTACAATTCTCGCCTCCATCTATTTCCAGGCAAATTAAGATCGAGGTGGAGTGGTCCTTATGTAGTTAAGGCTGTGTTTCCATATGGAACTATTGAGATTACTAATCCTCAAAATGGAAATACTTTCAAAGTCAATGGCCAACGACTTAAACATTTTTTGGCAAAACTTTCACGTGAGGATACTTCCATTCCTTTGGAAGATCCCACTTATTCTCATGATCATTAGCTCATTTTTGTTTTGCTTTAATTTTTTCTTTTCTTTTCTTTTTCTGCTTTTATTTGTTTCACTTCTATGTTTTGTTCTTTCCTTTTTTCTTTTTCTTCAAGATATCTTTTCAGGTTCAGCACTGTTTATTTTTTTTCTGGTTTTATTTTTACGTTCATGATCCTTTCAGCCATCTCAGGTATTTTCCTTCGGCCCTATTTTCTTTCATGCCTTGTTTTATTCATGATTTGCAGTGAGGACACTACCCATTTTTAGTTGGGGGGTAAGGAGAGTCTTCTACCATTAGTCTCTCATGATTTATAATTGTGGGGTTTGAATTTTTTGTTGCGGCCAAGTTACTATTTTCACACTTCTCTACTTAAGATCAGATAGTTGTAGTCTTGGGCTACACTAATTCCCATTAGTTTAGGTTTAAGTTTGACACTAGACCTTATGATAAGTCTTGGCAACTCAAACTTGGGAAATTTATTCAAAGATATTGATTGATGACCTTAATTGACACAAGCAGATACTTTTTGTTGTTTGTTTGATGACAACCAGTGGTTTCTTCTAAGCAACTAGCAAGAACTTCAATGAGCCATATCTTAATGGCCTAGGAAAATTGTGATTAAAAAAAAATAGGTCTTTCAAAGTGTGATAGCTTGAAAGCCACCAATGTAATGGTTTTAAATTGGAGTAAAGACCTTTTGGTTTTTCTTGAAAAAGTTGCTAGGCTGAAACTATTGTGAGAAATCTTGAAACTAACAAATGGCAATATGTTCACACACTTGATGCACTCAAAGATCTTCAGCTTAAGTACATTTCCCTTGTTTGAGCTCTTGAGAATTTTATAAGCTTTTGTGTTGAGCTATAACCTGACCTATCTACATTCTAATGCCCAGGATTTCAATAAGATAGATCTTTTGTAGAGATTTTTGAGTTTAATGGCTCACTCTTGGATCCTTCAATATTTTTATCGCATTATTTGCTAGAGACTAGCAAAAAGCTAGTTGGGGGTGTGATAAAGTGTCAAAAACTACATGATTAAGCTGCTTAAGTGAATGAATTGTTTAACCAAAAAATGAATTAAGCACTTAATTATATAGTAGTTTTTAGTACTTGACTCAATGTTAAATTCTGGTATTTTGTACTTGAAAAGAGTTGTAATGCAGATGGTCCACACCAAAAATTAATATCCCAAAATTTTATTCTCATCTCTTACTTATGTTGCAGGGCATTATGGGAAAGGATGTTAGAACACATGGGTATTCTTGGAAATACTCAACTGGCACGGTAACACCTAAAAGAAGGCACTACAACAAACTCACGCACACTAAGAGGCTAGGGATTTGAAACACAAAAAGAAAAAGCAAAAAGAAAGGAATAGAGAGAAGGATGGATAGCTATGGCATGATCGATCGTGGACTCACAAGCAGTTTGCCTCAAGATTGGGAGTGGACTCACGTGAGACAGCAGCAGCTCACACGAGCAGACCCACTCACGCGAGACAGCATGGGCTGGATTGAGCAGCTCAAAGCGCGCACTGCAGAGCAGCTCAAGACGCGCACTGCAAAGGAAAAGAAAGGGGAAGTGCAAACTACAGGGACCTGGAGACGTGTAACACAGGGGCAGAGACGAGGTCACGCACAGTATAAAAAGAAGGCATTTTTTCCGTGCGGGTTCTCTTCTTTTTTTTTCGGCAGTCTTAGTTTTATTTTCTGGGGTTTCTTAGTTGGCTTTTTCTTTTAGGGGATTTTCGGTTTCAAACCTTTGTTTTTTAGGGGAATTTATTTTCTCAGTTGTGGAGATTCTCGATTTTTTCAACAGTTTTTGTTATGCACAGAACAATTTACTTGTTTTAATTTCTATTTTCTTGAGAGAATGATGTTAGGCTAAGTTTACAACTTGAGCTACAAGATATGGATTCTCTTGTACTAAACTACTGATTAGAGTGATTCTAATATGATAAAAATCCATTTTATAGTTTTGCAAGTTGATTTTGTTGAGATAAGTCAAAACCAGAAACTCTTGTTCTTGTTCTACTGTTGACGTAAGGCACAACAGAAACTTGATAATATTTTCAAGGTTTTTCATGGTTAGTATTCATAGTAGACTTATTTGCACTCTATAGATACTTTAGACTGGAAATCTAGTTTTAAATCTTCATTTTCCGATTGTTAATGCTTAGACTAGATTGACAATTGAGTTATAGAGCTAGACCTCTTAATCAGAATTTGGAAAAGGAGAAAACATTCTTGTAGCCCAAGTGTTTGACATATTGTGTCACTTGTTTTGACATTATTGCAATCTCTACATTTCCTGCACTCATTTCTCTAGCATTAAATTTCTTTTCTCATTTCTTTCTATTTCCATTCCTTTTAAGTCTACAAGCATTCAGAAAATTATTAAAAAGAAAAATTAAAGAAAAGATCCAAACCACTTTTCATTAATACACTTCAAGTCAGTACATAAATATATTTTTCTTGTTTCTTTTCTTGGTTGCATAAATAGCCCTTTCACAAATAAGCTCCTCACACAAAATACACTTCATTATATATTTGCTCAGCATGAATACTATTGTCCCTGTGGAAATGACCATGGAACTCATCCATGTACTACTTTGATAGCTTCTGCACTTGGAACTCATCCATGTACTACTTTAATAGCTTCTGCCCTCGATCTGACAGTCGGAACGAAAACAAAAATAAAAGAACAAAGGTCACCCTCGAGATAACAACGGGCAGCTTACTCGAGTCTGCAAACAGTCCCAATCCGAGCACCTTATATCGATCATCTTATTCCGAGCACGTTCATCACCGAATTATCCCGCCCTAGTAAAAGATCTCCCTATCAAATCCCCTGGTTGCTAGCCAAATTATTCTGAACATCTTCAAACTCTTCTTGCTAAGTAATCATGAGCTAGAAACTCACTCTAATCTTTATTTCGAGCATGGACTTTTTTTCTAGCTTAGTAATTAGGACTCATATTTCTGTCCAACTGTTTGAAGAGAGTAATAACTGAAACAAAGAGATCTTATAGACTGTGCCAACTATTGAAGTAGATGTTTGCATGGTCGGACCAATAAAGAAATCCTCTTGCAAAATAGGAAAATCGTCACCACTCTTTACCAAGTCCCGAAGTGTAGAGAAGAACACGTGGAAGAAGTGATGAGGAATGTAAAATATACCATGCTGGTTTTTTGATTTTCTTCAAGGATTTGCCAATCTCCTTCATGAATTTGGAGCAAATTGTTGGCATTCAAGGAAAATGAAGAGAAAAAGAGAGAGATTGCCATAACTAAGCTTCGAGAATGGTGGAAATGGCGATGCTTGAATTGGGATTCCAACGCAACGGCATGATGATAGTTGGGAAAGAGAAAGAAGAAAAGACGATTAATTTATACAATTAATTTATTTCATTTTCTTGTTCACACTTTAGCGGATTAAATTTATATTTCTATTACTAGAAGTATAACCAATTCGGTTTGGTTATTTTGAATAAATTTTAGAACCAAACTGGTATATACTGATTTTAAAAATTTAAAAATCGATATGAACCGATTCATCACCAAAACCAGAACTTTGTTTTTTTTCAATTTCGATCTAATTTACCGTTTACACGTATGACACGATATAAGTTTAATATTATAATTTTTTTTAATACTAAATTTAATTGTTAGAATTTAATATTTATTATTAACAATTACTAATTTATTAATGTTCAATTATACTAGTATACTATAAGTAGTGTCTAACTTATTTAATAAACTTGAATAATAAGACTAAAATAGTATAATTAATATCTAATTATGCTAGTATAAATAGTATCTAAGTAGTATCTAACTTACATAAGATATTATATTAATTTTACGTTATAAGATTAGTCCGCTTAAATGATAAAAAATTCTAATATAATATACAGTTAAATATATATTAATTAACAATTGAACATATAATATATATAATATAATATGATATAAGAAATTAGATATAATATAAAAAATTATAAATATACATCCGTTTAAATTGATTTTTTTAAAATATAAAACCGGTGCCACACCAATTTCAATTTAGAATTGATCTCAATCCCTAAAAACCGGTACCACACGGACCAATTACACTCGGACCAAACACACCAGTCCAATTCAACCGATTTTCTAATTTTTTTAATTTTTTTTTTTTTTACATCCCTATCTATTAGACCCTTTTTGAAAGAAGCTTCAACACTTTATTTAATACAATATGCATCCTATTATTATATTAAAAATTCAAAAATAAATAAAATTTCACATTAAGCCGCAATATTCAGACGCCCCTGATTTTGGAGCCACCCAGAATGGCGTATTTACTATTCTCCAAGGCTCAGCAATTACAAAGCGTTAAGTACTACGGGCTCGGTGAAATCAGTCATCAAATAGCACAGGAATTTATACCGAAACGAACTTGATACAAGAGTTAAGCTGATGCACGTGCTTAATGCATAAAATCCCAAATCCAAACCATTCATTATCAATTATCTAAAACTATCACAATAGTGGATAGTGCCGCTGAATATATGGAACAAATAAACTAACAGATTCTGGTCCACAAAACACATCCCATGCTCTTCTCAAAACTTTGAAAACGAAAGATAATAGTAAAGGACGACACTGGTCTTAAATAACATCAACCTAACTCAAAACTTGGGTCATCTTCCCAAGAATCTCCCAGCTTATCCTGTGATATTCTGAGACTTGTTAAGAATCACACCTTCATATTTGACCTGGAACCATTTCATGGCATCCTCTTTTGTGACCCTGTGCTGGATCCCAACACGAGATTTGCATCGGCGACGACGGCCAACACGGTAACCAGGGCGCTCCAGAACAACAAAGAAGTCCATACCGTAGATTCCAGTTGAAGGATCATACCTGAGACACAGGGATAATGATGATAATAAACAATAAAAAAAAATGGAATTATTAATAACCACAAAGGGCGTAACCTAAGGACACAAAGTATTCAATAGAAACACCTACCAGATGTAGAAAAAGAAAGAAAGAAGCCATGAATCTCAGCCGATTAGATGTGATGATCATTAAAAATTAACCTTCTTAACAACAAATGAGATATAACTATGTGGAGGGCAATAACATCCCATACACTATACCAGTATAGGGTGGTTATTTAGCCATCCCATCCCATCCCATCCCATTCCATACACATCATCCCATTTGAAACAATACACATCCTTAAAGGGTCAAAGATGATGTTGTGATGCCATATTCTCCCAAGGAAAAAAATGAACCAGGCCATCTCGTATCTTTGCCATGTCACCTTCGCTATTTTACAACCCTCCAACCACCACAACACCTTACTCATCACAGACAGTAAAAGAATAGTGGGCGACAGAATCAAATTGGTCAATTTTATTCTGCAACTAACTCATGCTATTAGTATTGGATAACCCAAACAGATAATTCAACCACATGATAAACATGATCAAATATAGCTAGACACCAACTTTGGCACCATCAATTAAATTAAGATGATGCTGGAGCACAATGATGCATCATAAACACTGAAGGAATTAGAAAATACATGCTTGAGCTTCTCTAATGGCTTGTTTGGATACTTGGGGCATGTTTAGAAAGAAAGATGAGATGAGAATTCTGTGAATAGTAGTGAAATTGTTTGGATTAAAATGTTTTATTGGGTTTTGGGAAGGAAGAGAGAAAAAGTTGAATAAAAACATTATAAAATTAAAAAATTGTTTGATTTTAATTTTTTAATATTACTTTTGTTTTGAAATTTGAAAAAATAGTATTATCTTTTGTGCTTTGTTTGGAAGTTTGGAAAAGTCGTAATGATTATGTAATGATTAGATGAAAAAATAGAAGATTTGAAATTGAAAAATGCTTGTCTTTGAATGATATTTGGAAAGGAAATATATGAGAATGACTGAATGCTTGGTTACCCAAACTAGCCCGAAAAGGGTTCCTTATAGACTTCTCCAAGATCACAGCCTCAAAAGGAAAAGAGCACGCACTATGTTAAATAAATTTTTCTACATAGTTTTGTCAATCATGCATTGGAGTTGTTCTTGTATATGTTCCCGTGTACTTGGGCTAGCCAATTTCTCATCACAAAGTTCCTGTTTACTGAAAAAAATAAATTCTATATAGTTTTGTTTCTTTGATGGACAGATGCTTTATTTCTTTTAGTTTTTTATAAATATATAGTTATATATATATATATATATAGAGAGAGAGAGAGAGAGAGAGAGAGATTGTGCTGTGCAACTGCAAATTCAAGTTTGGCAATTTCCAAATTACACAAATTTACCACAGGGTATTCCCCAACAAACAAATGAAAGCCCAACCTATTAAAGTAAGAGGCATACAACTCATGTTTCAGGACATATAAACTTACTTGATTCCCAGGTCAATGTGCTCCTGAATACCAAAGCCAAAACACCCAGTATCACTGAAGTTTCTCCTCAGCAGCTCATATTCCTTCACCTTCAAACCACTCTCCAAAAGCTGCATCGCCTTGTCACCCCTAACAGTGACATAGCATGCAATCTTTTCATTACGTCTGATACCGAAGGACCGCACAGTGTACCTTGCTGTCAATTTGGGGCAGAGAATAAAATAAACCTCAGTACAGAATTAATCAAAGATACCAAATACATAAGCACATTGGATGAGTCTAGTAAAGAAGAAAAAACATAAGCCATCACTTCATGAGCCTTCTTCCACTTGTAACATTTTTAAGATTTGTAATTTCTCCTGTTTCAAAAATGAAAAGTTCTTTAATGACAAGGAACTTCACCAAGGCATGAACCTACGAACAGCTCAACTTTGTATGCCCAAAGCAAATATGTTCAAATTTAAACCAAAAAGGCATAGACACACTAGTTGAATCAATATCTAATATTTGAAATCTGGAATTGCGCTAGCCGCAAGAAAACAAGCCTAGAATGCACCGTGTTGTCAGATTGTTTGTTCACGTACTTGATGTTGAAAATGTCAAACAGTAGATATTCTTTTCATACATTTTTCGACAGAGCCTTACCAAAATTGGCAAAATATCAAACAATAGCTATTGAGAAAAGAAAACTCAAAAATCAGAACTTCGTCATTTACTTTTTAGATCTTCAAAAATCAGAAAACCAAATAAACTAGCCCAACGTTAGTTTCATTAGGCTCCATTAAAAAGTCTAATAAAAAGGTGCAAACCTTTTTTTCCTTTTGCAGCCTTCTCTCAGCGGCTACACAAATCACAACCGCCGTTGATTTCAAAGGAAACCATAAGAACAAGAATATTGACCTTAACAAGTTAAAGAAGCCCAACACAAGTAACGATACCCGAACATAAATTTTATCCAACTCCGAACACCTACTCCAGAGAACCTCATGCTACTCTTAAATAACCAAAGATCTAATATTTCCCATCAAACAAGCAACAATGAAAATGTCCAAAAACCTTACCCTTGGAGAACACTGGATTTTGACCGCTGAGCTGCTCCAACACCTGCATATGAAACAAGCATGAGATCCTAAACAAAAACAGCGAATAATTAAATTTTCGTTTGAGAAAAAGGTGGGTATCAAGGGACTTTCATGAACCGCTGGTAAGGACAGAAACGAATGTCTGCAGGGAAAAATGAATGAAAGAATACCTTCGCGGCCCTGGTGAGACGATCACCGCTCTCACCGACGGAGATGTTGAGGACGAGCTTCTGGACCTTGATCTCCCTCATGGGATTACTCAGTTTCCTCTCGGAAGCCTGCTTTTCGTTAACAAAAACACAAACAGAATTAGAAAAGAGTTCAAAATTGGCGGAGAGATACAGTGGAAATAAGTGAGATAAGGCGAGAGGGACACCATTAGAGTAGTTAGGGATAGAGAGTCTGCAGCAGCCGAAATTGAGAGAGAGGAGGGAAGCTTGATACGTATGGCTAGGGTTTTTGCCTGAGCATTTTATATACAGGTTTCATTGACGACAATGCCCTCAGTACTGAAATTTCTCATGTGCATATGTGCCTGTCGAATTGTCGATTATAGATACAGTTATCGGTAGATTTATAAAAATAAATTTATATATATTATATATTAGATTTATTTTATAATAAAAATAATTTATAATTTAAAATTATAATAATATTAAAGTATAGACAAGTGATATATAATCGTTTTGAAAAAAAATAAAATTTATTGTTAAAATTTAATTTTTTCAGGTGAATTATGTATTTATTTATTTTTTTAAAATAATTACATGATGTTTGTATATTTTCGACTGTAATTATCATTTATTTTAAAATTAATATTAATTTATAAATTTATTTTTATTATATATAATGCATTTCTCATTAAAAATTAAGAAAAAAATTGAGATGAAAGAGAGAGCCACTGGACTGGGATGAGCTGGGCCGTATCCGATTGAATTGGGCTGCTTTTCATAGCGGATCCAAACATGAAATAGATACAAACATGTTCAATGTAGTATTTATATAAGAAAAATGAAATAGAATTGCAATCGTGTTGAATTGTAATCAAAGTGGGGAAGGAAGAACTCACCGGCAACTTGAGGAAGGTTAGGTGGTGGCTTACTCCTGGCTTGGAATATTCTCACGAAGGAGAAGCAGGTATATATAGTGTTGGTTTAAAAAGTTTTAACATGAAGTGGGCTCATGTAGAATTGTAATCTTAGTGAACTTTGATGATGAAGATGTGCATGACTTGGAGTTCATAGACAAATCGGGACTTGGTTCTCATGGATTTAGGTTGATTTCTTCTATAAAATATTAAATCTTCTATAAAATATTAAATAGGTTTAAATCTAATTGAGCTCAATAAATTTTTATAATCGGCCATAATAATATATGGGTCCGTAACCAATTCAAAATAATCTCAATTGGACTTCTAAAATGCCGACCCATTAATATCATCCGCTAAATTTTAACTGGCCTCAAAATAAATTCTTGGGTCTATGAGCCTAATTATAGGAATCCTAGATAAGCTCAATAAATTAATAACTTATGAGCTTATATAATATGACCCATTAAACTTAATTTAGGCTCAATAAAATTATCTACAAATTGTTGTTAGAAATATTAAATTGGCCGTTACAAGTTTTGTAGATAGGTATGATAATGCACTTAAAGGCAAGATTGAGAACAAGAGTGCAACTAATTTTAGTTTCTTCTGCACACAAATTTCAAGTTATCAGGGAAGACGTTAGGCAATATGGCTGATACAATCAAAGTTATGGATGGATTTTTCAAAAGTGCAAACTCTATTTTCCACTTTAATGATGAAAAGTGTGAAGCAAGCTACACATATCGGTTGTTTGATTTTAAGGGCATGATGTGTAAGCATGCCATCCGTGTGTTGACATTCCATAACAAGGATGAGTTACCTTTAAAATACACCTTTGATAGGTAGATGACGGACTTGAAACGAGATTGCACTCTTGTTCGAAGTAGCCACGATGATCTTAGTTGTAGTCTAAATGCACACCAAATGAATAAATTGAAAAATATTTTTTATGAGATTTCTTCAATTGCAGCAAATAGTGATGAGGGTTGGGCGAAATTAACGACTCAATTTGGTAATCTGAAATTGAAATGGGTTAAGGTGCTGCCAATGTGTGATAATCATTCTATTGAGTCGTTAGGGGTGACAAAACACCTAATTGTGGGTGTCTTCCCTTGTTAGGTACAGCCGTATTACCAACTTCTTGACGAGGATAACTCTTGCTATACTCCTACAGATCAAGATGTAGACGTTGATATCCGTACGTATAGTAAATTAACACTTATGCTTCACTTTAACTTTTCTCAAAATAGTAAACTCAATAGTATAACAATATAATGCGATTTTGGGGTTGTAGACCCATTCTTTCGCCACATTTTGTAAGGAGCAGTTATTTTTGAATAAGATATTTGAAAGAAGCTATTATTTTGCTAGTGGGAAGTCTATTTTGTAAGATACAAGGTATATTAAAGTTTACTAACTCATCCTGTTTGGATTCAAAGATAAGTTGAGATGGTTTTGATTAGTTGAATAAAATATTGTTAGAATATTATTTTTTAATATTATTATTATTTTGAAATTTGAAAAAGTTGAATTTGTTTATTATATTTTGTGTAGGAATTTGAAAAAATTGTAATGATGAAATGAGATGAGTTTCCAATCCAAACCAAGGCTAATTGATGTAACAATCCACTTAAGGACAACTTAGGATTTGACAATAGTAACCCGTGACCTTAGTCAAGTGGAAGTTATGATCCTTAAAGGAATATAGCTTTTGGATCATGACTTGGCAAAATAACTTCCACAATTTGTTTAGTTAGTATTTTTTTAGGATTCTAGAGTAATGTAGACTTTTGAGAAAATAAGTGTCAAGAGACCAATAGTAAGATTATAAGTAACATGAAAGAAAATTGCTACCTTAATGGGCTTGGAAATTGGTCCATAGGAAGACAAGGGAATTAAATGGATTTGAAGAAGGCCTAATGGCTGGTTATAATAAGTGTATGAGCTTAATAAGATGAGAGCTAAGGATAGGCTCAAAACTATAGGCCAACTTAGTAAGCCCCAAGACTAAAGAAAACTTAGTGAGTTACTGAGGCCAAGGAAATGCTCAATAAGACCTGAATATGAGGCCCAAGGAAAGGCCCATTTCAAGGTCCACATAAAAGTTTAAATCCTTAAAGATAGGTGGCCCAATAAGATTTCAACACTTGGAGATAAAGATTAGAGTTCTCATTTCACTTTTGCAAATAGGGCAAACTATCATTAAGCCATTGGTTTTCTCTCTCTTGAAACCCTCTCACACGCCTTAGGGCTTGTTTTCCAACCATAGTCTGTAAGCCTCAATGGAAGGTCTAAATCACATGGCTTATATTCCAAAAACACTAGTCAATGATACAATTTTTATATATGTAATTTAAAAATATTCAATCATGTCTCATACTAATTGTCTCTATTTTAGATTGATTTAAATTAATAATCATATGTATATTACATTTTCAATATTGTAAATTCATCATGAAATATTTATTGTTAAATTGGACTCTTTTTTATATGCATGCATCATTTTATATATATCTAACATACATTTTTTATCCATTTTTAATGTATTTATATATTGACCAATTATTATTATTTCTTAATTTTGAATGATTGTGGTAGTGATTATGTATAGTGTATATTTAAATGACTAGATACATATCTATAAAATCCAGTGTAAATAAGGGTTCATGCATTGTGTGAGTTATAGACTCTTAAATATAATGAATGGGGTATGTTATACATAAATCTTTATAAATAATACAACTCTATGTATCACTGGACGCGATGCTTTATTTTATTTTTTCTACTGACTAAGGAGTGGCCCTAAGGCTATCAAACTGGGGCTTGTACATAGATGGGACTCGATATTTATTTAAAGAGAAATGCTAGCATGCCACTTCAATATGCCCGTTGCAGATGACCACTTGATGTGGAGGCTGACGTAGCGACTCCATGTGGCATGGTCAAGATAAAAAATAAAAATAAAATAAAAATAAAAAGAAAGAAAGAAAGAAGAAGAAGAAGAAAGAAAAAGAGGGTCCTTCAGTCACGTGACCCGATTGTTGTCCGTTTGTGTGAAGTGAAGACTAAAGACCCTCCCTCACGGTGCCGACCCTAGACAGAACTACAGCACTTACCGGCGATTTTAGTAGCAACACTTACCTCACCTCACCAAAATCCACCAACGGAACTACACCTCACCAAAAGAAAGAACTACACCTCACCGACATAGTTGGTTTGTTTACCTTAGCTTGGAACTACACTTCCTAGAAACTAAGAAAATTGAATAATTTCATGCCATTCTACAGAGAATTTGTCTGCATAAGTTTATCATCAATGAGTATTAATTTTTTTTTTTTGAAATGGCAGCCCTGATATCCTCCATTTACGATATCAGTGCACAAAGAGTACAAAGGTTTGCCCTCTAAAGATAAAAACAGGCTAGCCATGCTCAACAGGATAGCCGTTGAATCTTTTTTTTCTTTTTTTTTGAAATGGCAACCCTGATATACTTGAAGAGAAGTGTTAAGTTTATCCTCCATTTGCTAGAATATTTTTTGTGCGAATTGTTGTTGAGCTTACCTTGTGTGTGAATTGGTTTTGTGCAAATTGGTTGAGCTTATCCATTTGCTATTACTAACTTGACGTGTATTGGGTGGATAATGGTATGTTTTTCTGGGGATTTTGGATGGATAGTGCTCTATGTTTTTGCTTGAATTTGGGGCTTAGTTCCAGTTTGTAATTAATTGAAAAGATAAATTCCACCACAACAGTATCTTTGAAAATGATATGTTAATTCAATTATTGGATTCATTTTGTAGGTTTTCCAAGGCTAAGTCGATATGGCTTCCGACATCGAGTTATAGGATAATGAGAATGATGAATTAGCGGTTGATGATAGTGTCGAAGAACCTAAGGTTGATGATGGTGTCAAAGACCCCAAGGTTGGAATGACATTTTCTAGTGAGAAACAAGTTCGGTCTTACTATATGAAGTATGCTAAGCATAAGGGGTTTGAGGTAAGTAGAAGGAATTCTAGACAAAATGACAATGGGAGGATTAGATGGTTTACATTGGTATGTGTGTGGTAAGGCACAACAAAGAGTCAGACTTCCAATGTCCTTAAGCCAAGACAAACAAATAGGGTAGGGTGTAAAACAAGACTTAATGCAGTTTTAAATGAGGGTGGCGGATACACCTTATTTAGTTAATTTTGGATCACACACATGTATGTAGTATGGAGAAAGCAAAACACTTTAGATGTTTTAACAAGGTAGATGCTTGTGTGGTAATAGGCTTAAAATAAATGATGAGGCAGGAATACGTACATAAAAAAATGTTAAGAGTGTAGTTGTTAAAGCAGGGGGTATGAGAATGTGCCATTTGGGAAAAAGGAGTGTCGAAACTATATTGACAAAGCACGACAACTTCGCACTGGAGTTGGAGGCGTTAAAGCTCTAATGAACTACTTCCAGGATATGCAAAAATAAAAATTCAGACTTTTACTATGCGATCGATGTGGGCCCTGACATGAGGTTAAAGAATGTATTTTGGGCAAACGCCTGAAGTAGAGCTACGTATCAATCATTTGGAGGTGTGATCACATTTGACAAAACATACCTTACCAATGCTTATAAAATGCTTCTTGCGCCGTTTGTGGGTGGAAACCATCATGGTCAGTCAATCCTATTCGGGTGTGGATTGATATCCAATGAAGACGCACATACTTTTGAGTGGTTGTTTGACTCATGGTTGAAGTGTATGAATGACCAACCATCAAATGCAATCACTACAGACCAAGATAAGGCAATGCAACTTGCAATTGCGAGGGTGTTTCCATCGTCTAAGCATTGCTTTTGTTTGTGTCATATCATGAAAAAGCTTCCTGAGAAGTTTGAGTCACATTCTCGATATGACAAGATCAAGAGTACTCTACACAAATGTGTGTATGACTCGTTAAGTGAGAAGGAGTTTGAAGAACAATGGTGTGAATTGCTTGACACCTATGATCTTCTCGATAATGCTTGGTTAGGATCTCTATATGTTGATAGGCTGTTTTGGGTGGCGTACGTTAAAAACCCATTTTGGGTTGGAATGTGAACTACACAATGTAGTGAAAGCATGAATGATTTTTTTTAAAGACTACATTCACTCTAGGACCACATTGAAACAATTTGTTGATTAATACGATTTAGCTCTTCGAAGGAAGGTGGAGAATGAAGCAATTGCTGACTTCAATTCATTTAGTACTGAGATTTCTTGTATCCCCCGCTATCCTATTGATAAGCAATTTAAAAAAAAGCATACACAATTGCCAAGTTTAAGGAAGTCCAAGATGAATTTCGAGGGTTTTTATATTTGACTACCTCGTATTTATGAGGCGATGGTGCAAAATATACATACGTAGTTCTGGATGAGATTGAAGTGAGTGGATTCATTAAACGTGCAAACTACATTGTGAGCGTCTATGAAGAAGATCCCTTAGATATTACATGCAATTGCAAGTTGTTTGAGTTTAGGAGAATATTATGCAGACATGCTTTTGATATTCTAGCACAATTGGGCAAGAGTGAAGTGCCACCAAAATATATTTTGGATCGGTGGAGGAAGGATATAAAGAGAAAATATACTTATGTAAAAAGAAGTTATGAGGTGATGAGCAACCCCGAGGGTCAAAGGTATGATCGGGTCCAAAATTGCTTCTGTCAACTATGCTAAAATGCCGCAAAGATCGAGAGAAACTGTGTGAAATTGATCGGTCAACTAGAACAGTTGAAGCTAGAGTACTCGGAAGACGATTCAAGAGAAGGTACTTCCACAATTGGTCCAGCTACTCCAATGGATGGCATGATAGGCAAAGTTCTTAGTCCATTGATAGTTCAGACTCTCGGGGTAAAGGTAGACCACCAACTGAGAGAATAACGCATCCTGTTGAGAAAGCTCTCAAGAAACCGAGAGCGAGAAGGAGATTGCCCACAACTGAGGTAAAATATTGCACCCCTTGTGTTGAGTTTAAAAATCATTTCCTTTGACAAGCTCTAATAATTTAACATATTAACCTCGATATTTGTTGATGATATGCATAGCGGAGTACTCACTTATCAAGAAAAGATAGACCAAATTACAATGTGAGCGGCACACAACATGAGGCTCTACAAACCCAGGTACACTTAAAAAGTCAATTGTTCCATTGTTTATTCCTATTCTTTTCATTTTTTTATCTATTAAACCCAAAAAATGTCATTTGATCATTGTCCTAGGTATCCTGGCTACATGATCAAGAAAGCTAAGTTTGGACACATGCGCCGAATTATTTTTCTACTCCCTCGACTGCTCCTCCACCTCCATTACAAGTGCAACCGGATTATGATCTATACCAGCCTAGATAGTGGCAGCCATGATGGTATTGTATTTATGATGAACAACACAAGCCTTATAATGAAGTGTTTTGAAAGTGTTGTACAACATAGGTGCTTTTTGTAATGAAAGTGTTTTAAACACCTGTTGTGCGTTTGTACAGCAATGATGCTTTTTGTAATGAAAGTGTTGGGCTTTTGTAACAATGCTCCTATCTTTGATGAAAGTATTTTGAATCCTTTGTTGTAAAGGGGTTTTTGTAATGAATGTTCTTTGACTCATTTAATTAGGTAATATCTGTTGTTGTTACACATTTTCAGGATATTGAACTCCATCCATCATTGATAGAAAAAACAAGCACAAGACTTCCCGGATATTCAAGTCCATCCATTTTGGAAATTTATAAATGGGAATATTCAAGTTTACAAAGAGCTTCCACCATATAGACCTTTTAAGTCTCAACAAATACAAAAAGCTTCCACAAACATGAGAATATTCAAGTCTCAACAAATACAAAGATCTTCCACATACATATAGACTTACCAAGTTTACTATTTCTATTACAACATCGATATGACTAACATTTTCCTTTGAACAGAGCCCAATTGGATATAAGTAACCCCCCCCCCCCCCAAAAAAAAAAGACCCCGACAATGAAATTATTATAACATAGGTAGACTTCTGTAGTTGCCTCTTACGCCTCTCGACCTATTTCTAGTCGATAATTCAAGGTTTAGATATCCATTGTTGCTTGGATCTTTTCAACTTTAGCTTTTAACCTCTCAATTGAGTGCAGTAATTGTTTGATAGTCTTTTGGCAATATGATAGTATTTTAGGGTCAAACCAGCAGAAGTATCCATAAGACTTCCCAACTTGCAAATATTAATTCTCACTTAAACTTTGGCAAACAAAACTATCAATGAGATATGGGGGCAAGAAGAGAAAATTTCACCATATAGTTTTGGCATCCAAAAACCGCCGCCCCTCATTTTCTTCCATATGCACAGCTCTTTGACAAGTTTTAATTCCACAATAACAAATTGGATACTCAACTATTGACTTTTTTGACTTGAGCTGCTACCACTACGCGACTTAGACATTGCTATTCATATACAAAGAGAACAATAATTGTAAGGTTTTGAAGACAACGTTTTTCCATCATTATTTCAGATAATATAGAGATGCCAGATGCAAAGGTAACAATATTTGAATTCGCTCTTACTTTTGGGAGAGCGGATTGGACTATGGCTGACATAGTTCAAAAATAAATTGAATGAAAAAAGTAATATAAACAAAAAGCTTAATTGATTGACTTTATCCACATTATATTTCATCGTACATGTTTTCTATACCAACCATGCATGTAGATTTTCTAATTATATTCAAATCATTATTTTAAAGGGAAATAGTTGGAGATTTTCTAATGATATTCAAATCTAATGATATGCAGATTTTCTAATGATGTTCAAAATCATTTTCTACACCAATCGACCATCATACATATTTTCTACACCAACCAAATCCTCTAATATTCCTGACGGTTTGATTAAAAACAGATGAAAAATCCATTATTACTATAAGGAACTGAGGATTGGAGGAAGGAGGACCTCGAATACTACCAGCGTGATAACACAAACTGGCCTTGACATTTTCTCAAACACCTTATATGCCTTTATATTCTTTTTCTATTTACAATTCTCGCTAGCCAAATTATAACCCAAGCAGATTGTGACCATACAAGGAAGGAATTTAACAAAGTGTGAGTGCAGTAATTACTTGGTTCATTCTAGTGTATTCAAGCAAGCAAGAGATGCCCCACACACACAAAATTAGTAGCAGAACAAACAAAACACCAAGTACATATGAATAATAAACAAACAATGAAGAAATTATTGTCACCGTATGGGCAGATCTGCCATCGCGAGAATAAACTCACTTGTTCAAAGTGCTACCAGATCCGGAGGAGGGAGCCGATAGTTCGGCGATGGAAGGCACTCATGAGGTGTGATGGTGTTTAACGACTGGACAATGATGGGCTGGCGACGGGACGACTAGGGGGGGCGATGCACCCACGAGGGATTCTATCTCTCTCACTCGTCTTCTCTGCCCGATTTGATAACATTCAGCCACTTTTTTTTTTGTAATTTAATATCATGTGAAGTAGCAAGCCAAGTCAGACGGTCATCTGTAGCGGTACTGTGCAAGCGGCACAGTAACACCGCTCCCCTTGTGATATTCGGCGTCAAAGAAAAAGAAAGTAAAAAAGAAGAGAAAAAGACCTCTGATAGCCTCTCCCTCTCCCTCTCTTCGAGATCTAGTGGATAGGCACTAGAACGGAGAAGTGAACGTATTCACCAGGTAAATATTCATTGCAATTGTCTTTCCTTTTTTGCAAGCTTTTTATTTAAAAATATTGTTTGCAATTTGTTTTCGGATTTTACTTGTGGGGCAATGTTAGGATGATTTATTGTGGCTTTCAGTTATTTATCCAACTATTTGTAATTCCACATATATATGTAATCCTAGTTATGTCGAGAAGTTTACGCCACTAACAGTGTTAATGCGATGGGATTTTGTGAATTCATGGGGAGGGGTGGTGTCTATGTAAGTAACCAAATACCAAAGATTTCTTTTGGGAGTAACTAAAAACCGAGGATTTCTTTTGGGAGCGGTAACACCCCTTCCTGTAGGTCAAGAATATTACGTACATTCGTAACATAATGTTCGGTAAAGAGATTTGATCTCATAAAAATACACCAAGTCTTTGAAAATTTATTCTACTCCTGGCACTCTTGCTCTGTATCCATAAAATTTTCATCTGGGACATTAAAACATAAAACGGAGACAAAAAAATGAGTCGAATCAAACATTAGGCTATACAAATAACATATAGTGTGATGCTCCCAAATTCTGCTTGGGATTCCGCTTGGGATCGGACAAACATTTGAAGCGTCGAGACATGCAACACAAGGTTATTTGCCCCCGTTCATGACATATAAGATGCAATGTTCCTAATTATGCAATATTCGCAGCAGATAATTTTTTTTTCTTTAGCAATACTATGCACCAAACTGAAATATCTCAAATACTTAAAACATACTTCATACTTAACGACATACTAAACAACTAAGATCACAACAATAGTCCATATGGTTGTGATCAAAATAGTGCTGGAGATTGGACTCCACAAATACAAGTAGTAATCTGAGGTAACTACTGTACTACCATCTACGTCGCACCGTCGCTTAGTCGACCGTTTCCAGTTGGTCGATTCCCGGTTCTCCTTCAGATCCTGTAACAAAATCTACCATTCGTGGGGAATGGTAGTTGGGACTACCATAGTGAGATTTGATTACAAATCTCAGCAGGTTAATAGGAAACTTCCACACAGGTTAATGATGTATGCATGGCAGTAAAAGAATGAATGCATAATCAAATCATAAGTAATCATAGCATAACTTGACATACAACATAACATAACTGACATAACTTAAACTGAAACTGAAGCTTAGCATGGACTTGACTTAAAACATAACATGGACTTGAAATATAGCATGAACGTGAACTTGAAACATAACATGAACTTGAAACATAGTATGAACATGAACTTGGAACAAAATGTGAACGTGAACATAACATAACATGAACTTGAAACATATTCTTGTCTCATGGGATCACCATGATTGACATGAACGTAAACTTGAACATAACATAACGCGAAACATGACTTAAACGTGAAATACATAAACTTGGAATCTTATTCAATAGACTCAATTAATAAAGTGACCATATGGGTGCTACACAGGTCCCCTTGAGCCGTGTGTCCCTGCCGATTACCGCATCACATCACATGTATCTATACCAGCTATGAGTGCATTAATATGTACTCCACAATTGATGTGGCCCCACGTATTCTACGTGTCACAGTTGTTGTGGCCCCATACTTCATGCTCCACAGTTGTTGTGGCCCCATGACTTATTTGTTTGTGCCACACTTGTTGTGGACACACGTAACATAAAGTGTGGCTCCATCGGCGTTAGTGTCTGGCGCGCTCCGGTGACCAGCTAATTAGGCCCCATTCGCAACCTGTTGACTGTACTTCGTTAATCCAAAGAATTTCACACCTATTTTGACACTCCAGCGTGAACAAAGGAGTTCCACTAGGATATTACCCTATCATAGCGCTTAGGGTTGTGATCGACATGAATAACTTAACTGGCATACATGACATTTCGTAACGTGACGTAACATAAACATGACATAAAAGATAGAAGTCCTGACGTAGCGTAATGTGACATGAACGTAAGACGACAGACATGACATACTTTGAGACATAAATGTAACAGAAAATATTTCATAACATGGCATACATGTAACAGGCAACATTTCGTAACATAGCATACCATGTAACAGACAATATTTCTTAACATGGTGTAACATGTGACAGTGAATATTACGTGACATGAAATACACGTAACATATGGCATACTTAACATGACATACTTGCAATGTATAGCAATACGTGACAGAACATCTTGTGTAACAGATGAATAATTCATGATAGAATAAATTCTGTGTAACAGATAAATATGTAATGACTTGGCATGGTACATAAGATAACATGCTTACATAGACTTTAGTTCCCTTACTAATCACTCATACACATTAAACATATAGTAATTTAAAAGTTAACTTACCTCGGTCATCTCGCTTCTAGACAAAACTCAAGTGCAATCACGAGAAACTGAAAGTAATGATTTCTAAAAATTAGAATTTAATCACTAACAATAAGGAATATGAAAAAATATTAACTTAGAGTAAAATTATCATTTTACCCTCTACATGTGGGAAAATGACCATTTTACCCCTAACTTAAGGATTTTGCATCCTAACTCCAAAAATCACCAAAATTTATATAAGGTATGTAAATTTTGTCCTAAACTCAAATATCAATTCAGAAAAGTTTAAAACTAAACACAACTATTAAAATTCTATAGGGCCGAAACTTACAAAGGCTATTTCCTTTGATTTTTGTTATAATTCCTTCAAATTTCAAAACTCATGATTAAGCCAAAATGTTTTCTTCTACTATACTCATAACATATTCCTAAGAATAATCATGTTTTGAATCATGAACAAAAGTCATCAAAATCACTAAAACCATACTTGAACTTTTTGGTTTCTCTTCTAAGTTCAAAACAGATTTTTGTTTCTAACTTGTTTTGATCAATCTCTTGATCTATGACTTATAAAGATGTGATCTTCAAACCAAAACATCACATCGTTTACAAAGATTTTCTAAAACAGATCCAAGCATCAAACTCAAGATCACATGGTTAAACATCAATCAAAACATAAATTTAGCCAAGAACATCATCACTTTGGCCTAACCGAATATCTCCTTACATAAAATTTCATATCTTCGAAACTAATATCAAATATCTTCAAACTAACATTCTAACATGTATATAAGAGGCTTAGGATCTTCCAATAAAAATATCAAAGCCATTGGAATAAGATTAAACCAAAAAAGATTTAAACTTTGTTAAAACAAAAACTGTTTTTCCTCTTCCAGTTTCTAAGTTTCTAGATCTAAAAAACTATTTCACCAAAACTTTTAATCATGCAACAAATTCTCAACCAATAATCATATACACGTGTTAACAGTACTCCATAAACATTTCGGACCGAGATCTAATCATTAGCTAAAACTCCAAAAAAGAACACACTCTCCAGTTTATCGCCCAGAATGACCTTTCTGGGTTATAAACAACTTGTTACCAATCAAATGATCTCCAAATGGAACCAATAAGATATCCACGTAAACTAAACTCCAAAAGAAACAACTTTTATGAAGGAAACTTGGTGAGAAAACACTTACAAAAGTTTCGAAACAGGCGTTCAAAAGAGGTAAGAAAATTTGCCCGAGAGTGTCTTTTGTGTTCTATGAAGGAAAAGTGTAATGGAGAGTTACTTTTCATGGGAAGTGGACTAGAGAGCCTCTTACACAAGTTATAGAAACTGATAGGACTGAAGGAAAGGTTGAGTGTTAGCCTTTTCTTCTCATAAAAATCAGTCCAAGATCGTTTCTCAAGGTGGAGTGTAAGAGTGAAAGAGTGAGGTGACCCTTTAGCTTTATATTTCAAGAACCTTCTAGGCCTTTCTTTGTAAAGATCAGGCCCGCCAAGTGGGGGTACAAAACTTAGTCATGAAGCAATGCTAATGGTGACCAATTTCGTGGGCCTTAATGGACCTAAACCAAATGGGCCTAAATTTTGGGGTTTAAAGAGGATTTGAGTTGCTATCAAGCCCAAATCCAATATCACTTAGCCCAATCAATTTTTCAAGATTAACAAGGTTGGATAATGATATTCTAACACAAATTTGAAGGATTAATAGCATGTGGAAGTGATTTAATTAAGTGATTAAACACAATACTAGAAATCGGATTAGAAAAGGTTTAGAGGCCAACTTTAGGGTTTTGGGGAAACCGTTTAGGGTTCCAATTTCAACCAAGCTTTTGGGCTTTCAATTGAATTCCCACCATTTAGGGTTTCACTAGGATTGAGACCCTCTTTGGTCTGGCACAATTTGGTTGAGCAGATGAAACAAAGTTTTGTTTAAGTGGCATGATTTCACACCTTGATTCCTTCAAATCCATCAAACGCTCCTCATGGTGTCAAATGTCTAATATTATTCACTAAGTGTGGTTAAGATCTTGCCAAGTGTCCAAATAAAACTTCTCTAAACTAATTTGGACATTCCACACTGTGATTTTGAAATACTACAATTGGTGCGCTTATCGAGGTTACTATTCACTCCAAAAAAGTGAATCATAAACTTAGCACTAAAAATTCCTAAATATTCATATTAACCTACAGTGAAAATTGTTTACCAAAATTCAACCTCGAAGTGCCCCTAAAAATAATTTCATAATTTCAAACAGGCGTTTCGTCCGAAAATATGAAAATAAACTTATTGTGCTATAAAATCTTAAATAATCAACTGAGTCTAATTGCGTAGACCATAACACATTCTGACACTTCTAACTATCTCAAATAAAACTCATATTTCTAGCACCATAGTGAATGATAACACTAACTATGTTGACAGACTAAAACCTATGCGATTGGTCGATTCATAAAAACTTATGGGGTTTTCATGAGATTCCTAAGGTCAATAGAAATTCCACCAATGAATTTCTAGATGGCTGTTACATATAGATCATTCATCAATAACATAAGCAGAATCAAACATAATTATGACAATATATCTAACATGGATGCATGAATGACTGACTTCATGCATTTTCTATCATTCGTACATAACTTATTCATCTTATATTTCACTTATTTAGTGGTCATCATAACATATGTGCATCGGTCCAGTTGTAGTTGACTGCATAAATCATGTGGTGAACCATACTTGGGTTTGTGGCTTTGTATAACATATCATAACATGTAGTGAAATACGCTTGGGTCCGTGCTATCACATTACATATAGTGAACCGTGCTTGAGTTCGTAGTACCGCACAACGTATCACATAACCTGGGGTGAAACACGCTTGGGTCCATGTCACCTCAAAACATAATAGCTTGTATGTGGTGGACCACATTTAAGCCCGTAGCTTGCACATCCACTCATAACATCAGGCCAATCTTAAAGCTTGTTTGTCATTCATGTGTTTTCTTATTAACTTTAATAATGCATGTGAACGTGTTGACTTCATGAATTTACATGGCATGACATACTTGTGCATATCATAACATTAAACATGGCATATTAACATGAGGCTTACGCAACATAGCATAGTATAGACAAAGCATAACATGATCTGAACATTACATGGCATACATGTGATTTTCATAACATATCATCCATTTTAATAACAATCCATATCAGCATAGCATATATAGTCTCATTCACAAGCATATCATCGTAATTTATTGAGGTTCATGAAAATGGGCTAATCTAAAATTGGCTCGTAGCGTAGCATAGGTAAATAAGACTGTTCTTTCGGGCTGGGTTTTTTCTCGGCCCGGTCCGGAACCTGGGTTGCAAAACCCGGACCTACCCGGTTCGGGTACAAGTTTGAAACCCAGGTACCAAGTTTAGGTACCCGGGTCTTTTCTAAAAAATTACTCAACATTAAAACGATGCCATTTTAGTAACTGAAAACAATGTCGTTTTTTCGTTTAAGGGTTAAAAACTTCCCCATAGTCTCTCTCTCTCTTATTACGCAGCAGAAACCCTAGCCTCCATCATCGTGACCTCATGACCCCATTGTGGCCGAATCGTTGTCATCTCTATCATCCTCAGAAACACTATACCTTTGCCTTTAGGGCATTGTTCGGGTACTCTCTCTCTCTCTCTCTCTCTCTCTCTCTCTCTCTCTCTCTCTCCCTCTCCCTGTAACTATATTTTTGTGCGTGAGGAATGGATGGGGTAATCAACTGGTTGATAATAGTTTGGGTTGTTTATGGATTCTGTATTGGGTATCAACTTGTTTATGGATTCGTTGATTATCTATTTTGCCTTTTTTAATGAACCTGTTTGGCTGTTGAGAAAATGTTGGAAGGAAAAAAGCCCAAGTTGATTGTAGGGTTCTCTTCAACAGATCTAGGTTGGGTAGGTTTTAATCTGTTATCTGACGATGGTATTAGAAACCATAGATTTGCATACAATCTTTTGCTTTAGATGGTTACATATTGAACCTTTCGATCTGAAGTTTGAATACCTATGAAAACGATATTAAAGAAAGAGATAAAGACTTGATTCCACGATCTCTACAAAATAGAAAACATCTTTTAAAAGCAAAGAAAACAAAAGGAATTATGTGAGACAAAAGTATCTTATTTGAGTTTTAATTAACCCAAATATATTTTTTCTCTTTCTTTTTTTCAAATATTTTTACAGAAAGTTTAGCATCTCTTAACCTTCCCTGTTACGTGGAAATTGATCAGGCTTTAACTTTGAAAATGATGAAAATAAGGAAATATAGCAGGTTTTGAAAAGAAAGAAAGAATTGCTCGTTTGTAGTTTGTCATTCTACAAAACAAAAAACTGGTTTTGAAAAAATCATCATTGTAATTAAACTCAATCCATCTGAATAAAAGTAGATATGGGCATTGCTTCCTTAATTTCAAAAATACTTTTAACCACAAAAAAATTTCATCAATTTGATATGATAAAAGTAGATATAAAGTCCGCTATGTACCATATCATGCAGTAAATTTACTTTGAAATCTCTTGAGGTAGCATTTCTCTATTTTTAAGTGGGCATCATAAGCTAGCTTGCCAATGATAGTCAGGAATTTCATTACTCCCTGGTTTGCTTTCAAGACTAAAATCTAAAATTTTGAAAACCTCTTATCTCATCATTACAATTTTTCCAAATTCTCACTCAAAATAAAATAAACAATTCAACTTTTTCAAATCCCAAAATAAAAATAATATTAAAAAGTATATTCTAACAATATTTTATTTAACTTTTTAACTTTAATTTTAACTCATCTTTGAAAACAAACGAGTCACTTCGCAAGTGCCCTTCCAAGCATAGGATCAGAATTGGGGCTTTCATATCTAACTTATGAATCCTCTAAATATTTCTTACCAATGAAACATTCACATAGGTTAAGAGTATTTGTTTGATGTGTTTGATTTTTTATTCTACTATGTTTCATTACTCAATGATAGATGGAAGAAGATTCTGTAAGTTGTAATGTCAGTACAACCCAGGGGTTGGTGGTGACTTCTCTTCTATTCAAGTGGATATGGAGCATCATGGGAGTCTTCCAACACCTTCATCCACATATACACAACACTCTATCCATTCCATTCCACATTTACCCAAGAAATCCAAAAAAATACCTAGTAATCAATCGGTGGTTTGTGAATACTTTACTAAAGTGCAATCTATTGATCACGATAACCCAAAAGTTCAGTGCAACTATTGCGCTAAGTTATACAGTTGACACTACAAGAATAACACTTCATCTATGATATACCGCCTCCAGCATGCATGTGAGACTTCCCCTCTTCGAGTTAAAGGAGTTGAAAAAAGTTAATTCTCTAGTGTTAAGAGGGATACGGAGGGAAGAGTGTGTAGCCCACAAGGTCTAGTGAAATATGATGCCGAAAAATTTAGGGTGTCAACTGCTAAGTTTTTTATTAGGTGTGGATTGTCTTTTAGGCTAGTGGAGCATGAAGGGTTTGTTAAGTTCGTGAAGTTTTTTTGTCTTATGATTGCTCTACATCTATTGTTATGGTGTTTATGTTAGCTGGGTTCTCCCATCTCTTACCACATATAGTAGTAATTCTTGCAGTCTTCAATCTAAATTCAATGCAATCTTTGATTTAACAGGACTTTTCTTCTTACATTTTTTAACAAAAAATCCATTAATCATTAGATAATTTACCATTTTATGTGTTTAAGGGAATTAATCAGTTACATGCAGCATACTTTATAGTTGCTTAGTCACGTTTCTGATTATTCTAATTAATTAATAAGTTCATATTAATACTTTATAGTTAATATTTGCTTTCTTATGTTACATGATTTGTAGCAGCTAGGGGTGTCAATAGGTCTAATTCGGTCCAGGGGGTGATGAGCTGAGATTTTCGGTCCATCAATTTCCCCAGACCGGATTAGACTAAACATCCCTAGGGAGCGAATCGAACCGGTAGCTATCGGTCTATTCCGGTCCGTTTGGTTCGTTCGATCCAACCCAATTATTTTTTTTCTTCTTTTTTTTAGATAAATTAATAAGAAATTTATTTAAAATACTAAATAAAAATTAAGTGAATTATTAATGTGGATTATGCAACCAACTCAATAAAAAATTATTTTATATGGTTAATGATAATAAATTAGATGAAAGTTACATTCCTAACTTATATAATTACTATATAATTAATTATTTGATATTATAAATTAGTTATGTAATACCCCATTCTCATAGGTTAGGAGTGTCACGTGTTTTTTATAAAATAAACCCGACAAGTGATCTTATATTTAATAAATGAACTTAGGATTTATTTTAAAGAAAAAAAATGTCTTCCAAAAATATTAAATGAATAAACTGAATAAAATTTATGTCATAAAAGCAATTTTATTCTAGAAGGTCTGAAACTAAATCAACTGATCCTTCTAATTCTGGCCTACCTGCTCGTGTTCATCATCCTCACCTGGGTGGTTAAAAACATGAAAATAAACTAAAATGAGTTGAAGACTCAGGAATAAATCCATCAAAACATAAACATAATAAACATAAGGTTTTCATAAAAGTTTTCATGCTGAGAGTTTAAAATTCATGACTGTTCATACTGATATTTATGCTATCCATGTATGATTTATCTGAATTAACTGACTAATCTGACTTAATTGACTGATCTGACTGGCCAACACACTTAACCTTGTATGCGAGGTTGTGCACCAGCCCCACGGCTTGAGGCCGCGAGGGGAGCCGCTGATAATATTCTGGCATACTATGGTGGAATACGCTTGAGTCAGTGGCTTGCACATCCACCCTGAAACTGAACTGCATTGGTACCATGCATCTAAATGACCATCTGATCAACTAATCTAATCTTATTTTGCACTTGAACTTAAGATAGCTTACGTGTCTTATACATATGAGATGCATGACATAATATATACATAATTATAATTTCTGAATTTGAACATGATGCGGAATGACATGATCGTATGCTATGCTGGATGACATGTTTGCATGAGTGGTGCATAAATAATGTATGTCAATGAACTGGCTTGAATAATACATATATATAAGCTGAATTGTGATGATCCTAATTTGTGATCAAATTGCTTACCTTGCTATGCTTCCTCTTGAATCTCACTTCGTAGCTCGTCACCTATACGCAATATTAACTATCACTAAATCTATCTAGGAACAACATATACTAATATCCTACTTAATTAAATTTATAATCTAGAAGATAGTCAAATAAATATTTTGTTTAACACCATAATCAATAAATCCTGATATTTTAAATTACTTAAATACTAATAACATATTATAATTTAGTTGAATACTCGGGATATTTTAAATAAGTCCCTCAATTCTTAAAATAGGTTTCATTTCTTAACATAATTATTCAAAACTCATAATATATTCCTTAATTTTTCTATTTAAAGTATAATATAATAATTTTATTAAAATCCTACTAAACAGACAAGGGAAATATTAAATAAAATATTAAGCTCAATAGTATACTTTAAAATATATTTCAAATTCTTTAAGCATTTTCTTATAAAAATAAGCATATGACTAATATATTTATTTAATAAAAATAAACTCAACTTGAAATATTAAGCCCAACTCAACTTTAAATAAAATGATGTAATAATATTCATAATTAACATATACTTAAATTTAAGGTTATAAATGTAATTATACTTAAAACAATCCTTCAAGATACTAGATTAAAAAGGGCATATTTGTAATTTTAATCAATTAACACCTACTGAAAACCTAAAACACAACATATATCATATGAAGATAAACAGAGGCTCGGGAGAGAGGCATGCGACAGAACCGAAACTCACCGAAGGGAGGAGCTGCATGGCATTGTGGCTCAGGCGACTAAGAGTCAAGGCGACGCGACTAGGTTCCTCTGGGCAAGGTAGTGAGACGCCGAGAGAGGGAGCGAGAGTTAGAGAGGGAGAGTTTTGTCAAGCCGAAAACAACCGAGAGAGAGAGAGAGAGGAGGCTGGCGGCGGTCGTGGGCTTATCGGGAAGATGTGGGTTCGAGGGGAAATAATCGGCCAGCAGTTTCTGTGATGCCTAAGCTATCCCCAGACCTCAGTGAATGGGTGGTGGTGGAATAACCTGGACTAGCAGCGTCAAGGTGCTCACCTATGGGTGCAAGAAGTCGCAGCGTGGTGTACGTGTGTGTCATAACCCCTAGGAAAGTGGCCCCGGGCCATGCCTCGACATTGCCCCTGACATGCAAGGACAACCCCATGACCAGCCTCATGCATGCCTTGGCCTGTGCCTTGACACACATGGGGCGCCCAGCACGCAGGACAGCATGCGCACGACCATGCGCATGCCTGGCCACAGGCCCAGCGAGGCTAGTGGTCGTGCGCAGCCCAGTGCATAGCTTGGCATGCACACGCCCATGCGCATGCCCCTACGCATTCCCCTGCGCATGCCCATGCGCATGCCTCTGCTCCACACAGCACTCAGCCGCACGCCCATACGCATGTTGTTGCACCACGCAACCATGCGCCGCACACCCCAACACCCATGTCGCACCCCCATCATGCTAGCGAGGTTAGTGGCATGCCTTAGTAGGCATGCCATCCAGCGCACGGCTCCAGCTCGTGCCATGCAGGCAAGGCCAGTGGCATGCTTACCAAGCATGCCATCCAGCACATGGTTCCAACCCATGCCTTGCAGCACCAACGCCCAGGCCACCAGCCTGGGCCATGTCGAGCTAACGCCTAGGCCACCTGCCTGGGCTATGCAACATGTACGCATGGCTCACTGCCAAGACTATCAGCAGGCCTTGCACGACACCATGCCATGCCCACCAGCAGGCCCTTGCATGGTACCATGCCAGGCCCATCAGCAAGCCATGTTGTGCCCACTAGCCATGGACCAGACTAGCCCAACTGAGGGCCATGAACCATCTTAGCCCATCCATGGGCCAATGCAAGCCACGGGCCACCTTGGCCCTTACAACCTATGTTATTTGCTTTTCTTTTATTTTTATTTAATTATTTTTTAAGGGACCTTTTGGGTGTTTCCACTTTGTAACCTTTATAAATAGGACCCTTAGTCATTTCATTTAGATCTTTTGACAATTTCCTTTGTGGACAGCTTATTGTTTTTGAGATCATTTTAGGTGCTTAGCACTTGGGCTCTTTGGGATGCAATTCATAAATCCCTAAGGAGAGAATCACATTTTACAATTCGTGAATAAGTGTGATTCAAGTTATCAATCTTACGAGTATTATTCAGTTCATCTCTTGTCTTCCATTTTCTTTACATTGATCTTATTATTTTATGTGCATTCTTCTTGTGAGTTTTTAGTGTTATTCGACCAACAACACTATCCATCCACCCATTTGATCTTTCCACATACACCATTCGGCCAACTCTTGTGTTTGCCCTACTTTCCATAATTGATCCCTTCCATAATTACCCTTCATCCATCCCTTTTAGCCCTAGCCGAAATACTCCACTTACCATATTCGGCTACACCACAATTCTTTTCTTCTTCCAACTTTCACCAACCCTAGCCGCACCCCTTAGTCCATATAAGGTAACTTTTACCTTGTTGGCAACCTTGACTTCTTTCAAATCCAATCTCTTGATTTAAGGAATTGCCATTCATCATTAATTCCTTAAATCTCTCTCTTCCTAAAATATCTCAAGTCAATCCTTGACTTACCAAACTAGCCTAACTCGAATCCCTATTCCTTTCTAAAAAGATTCCTACTACTTAGGAATATTTCCCAAAACATCTCCCAACCTCCATTTAGGCAACCCTAGTTGCCTTGCACCCAAAACCCTAGCCAACCATCTCAAACTCGGCAACCCTAGTTGCCTCCTACCCGAAACCCTAACCTCACTTCACTCCATCACCCTAGCCTCCATCAACTCGGCACCACACTCAAGAACAAGCCATAGTCGACCCACATTGTGTTGCATTCACCTAACACTTAGAACACCCCCATTCCATCATCATCATCATCATCATTCTATCGCTCAAACACTAAACCTTCATCAACCTAGGAACCCTCCTTTGCCACGGAAGTTGAAGGCCAAGCAAGTTGGCAAAGTCACTTGGTCATCATCATCACCAAGCGAGCTCATGGTCCTTAGTGTTTAGGGACAAGACTGGGGTCTCTAACAGTGTGACAATGCTTGGAGGTCTTCATGGTCATGCATGGTTTGGGCAGTGGAGTTGCCGCGGTGGTTCTGTCATATAGTCGCGACCCCTTTTTGATTGCTGCTGGTGGTGCTTTGTTCGATGGGTGCAAAGTAGGGCTACGTTCGTGCATGTT
Source organism: Juglans mandshurica (assembly GCA_022457165.1). Taxonomy (NCBI): domain Eukaryota; kingdom Viridiplantae; phylum Streptophyta; class Magnoliopsida; order Fagales; family Juglandaceae; genus Juglans; species Juglans mandshurica. Next base: position 14,900,976 of record CM039620.1, read on the forward strand.
TTAGGCTCACGGTGGTCGACTTTCGGAGCCGCTAGCGGCGTAGGTTTACATGCATGGCGGGGTGTTAGAGTTCTTCGGCTACAGTTCAGATCACGGGTGGCTCACTGGGGTGGTGGTTGGCTTTTTCCATGGCATGGGTGTGCTCTGTGTTTTGCTTGTTCCATGCGACAGAGGTTTGTTGTGAAGCAAGGCTGAGATGTGCCTGGGGAAGGTCTATTGTTTTGTGTTGTATTTAATACAGAGACTTCATGAGATTTTATAGAGGGAGAATGGAGGATTGATGATAGGATTTTCTGAGTTTGTTTTCCATTAGAATGATCACTTAGGAGATATGATCAATTAGGAGATAAGGATGAGGGGTGGAGATAGGAAGAAACAAGGCTTAAAGAAACAGAAGAACTCTAGTGGCTATTGAAAAATCTGAAGGGTCATATATATAAAATACCAATAACAAGATGATAATAACCCTATTAAAATTAACGAATGTAAAATCTGTTAAAATAATAATAATAAAATATTTATAGTTACATAAAACTTATCTTATAGCCTAATTTTAGGATCAGGTTGTTACAAGTTAATTGATAGAATATTAATTTGTTAATAACATATTTAAAATTTTATATTTTTAATGGAGATAGGTTAGATGAAAATTACATAATTAATTATACAATTATTATATAATATATATATTTTAAATTTGGTTGGTTCGGTCCGGGGTGGGAAACCCCTGGACTAGGACTGAACCGAAAAATCTCGTTCCTCTATTTCCGAGACTGAGATCGACCGGTTTTGGTCTCAAGTCGGTCTAGTCTGGACCGAACCAACCAGTCTGGTCAGTTTCTCTGTTTGTAACGACCAACTTTTACCCCTAGCAGCAGCTTAGGAAAAAAGCTTTGAAACACGCTAAGTTAACATAAGACCAAGTTTTGGAAAAAATGGAACGGACGGCATCAAGATGGAACAAGGAGTATGAAAAAACAAAAGATGAAGAAGCTTTTTAGTTTATTGTTGTGTATTAGAGTTTGATTAAATAAATGTATATGTTTTGTAATTTCTTAGCAAATTAATTCAAACAATGTAATATGTAGTACATTGCATTGTGTATTGTCACATGCATTTTGATTTTATTTTATTTTATAAAATCATTCTAATGCTACATCAACATCATATAAACAATGTAGGCTTTTATGTAAAAGAAAAAAAGAAAAAAAAAAGAGAAAGAAACGGGTTCAACCCGGAACCTAGAATGCAGATTTTAAAAAATCCAGATTCATCCAGGTTCTGGCCCGAGTTTGAAACCCGGGTTCCAATCCGGGTATACACGGATTCCCAAGCCGGAACTCGGATGAACATAGCCCTATAGGTAAACATTACATTTTTCATGCAAAAACAAAATATTTACAGCACACATAAAGTTATGATCATGCTACTTACCCCTTAGTGTTGCTTCTTGGATCCTACTTCATAACTCGTTTCCTATACTAGGTACTAGACATTACTAAATTTCTAAAAGAATGTGTCGTAGTATTCTACTCAATTAAATACATATCACGAACTTTAATATAACAAAATATTCAGCTATATTCTGAATTCAATAAATACAAATATCATATAATTATTTAAATGGCAATACCATATTTAATCTTTCAAATATACTTAGTATCGTATATTAGGCTTTATACAGATCTATTAGACAAACTGTGAAAATCTCAATTTATAACATAGTTTTAATCATGTTCAAAATGCTTAAGAAAATAAAATCTGAACCCTTATAAAATACTGCTGTAAACTGATTTGTAAAAATATTAATACTTAATAACATAATTTAAATCCTAAGCATTTTTTGAAAAATAAGATTTTTGAGCTAATATTTGTCCAAGTAAAATTAAGCTCATATAAAACAATATTAAAGGGCTTTTCTGTAAAAACAACCAGCCCAATTTAAACATAAGCCCACGTGAAGTCAGGCCACATAAAATATTACAATAATTTCTGAAATACAATAAAACCAATAAGGCAATAAGAGATTAAACCCAACATGAGAATTACATCAGCCAAAGCCCAATATATATACATCCTCCTATGACTTGCAAATGAGGACCGAAGTGTAAATTAGGCTTACAAGTGTCCAAGGCTTTGAAAGGCCATGGAAGGGTGTTTTCGTAATAACAAAAAACAAGTTGTACTTTTTGGGAAAGCTCAAAACAAAACAATAAAACAAAGCACAGGGGCTTACGAGAGGAGCATCGTGCGACAGGGAAGGATTACACTCACCGAGAGAGATCGGTAGCGTCCCGACGTTCCCTGTGGTCGACGGTGGGCTAAGCTAAACACACGGGGGCTGTTTGGTTACTGACAGTGGAGAGAGAGCAACGGAGAGAGGTTTAGGGGGTCGACGCACGTCGTGGAGGAAGGAGGGATCACCGTCGGCGTGCTCTGTGGTGGTTTCCGGCGAGGTAGGTGCTTGGTTGCTGTGTAGCTCTGGTTTAAGATGTAGGAGAAAATTTGATTTCCCGTGGGGAGGTTCTTGGAGGGACTGTTGTGGGGAAAAGAGGATTTTTTGCTTGTGTGAATTGATTACCAATTAGGAAGGTTTTCAACTAGGAAATTAACACTGAGAGGTATACGGGTTTGAAGAGGGCGGAAGAATGTCACTAAAATAAAATCACTATCTCAAAACAGATCTTTTAAAAAAATTACTAAAAATACTAATAATAATAATAATAATAATAATAATGAGTTTCAGATTGTCTACTAGGTTGTTGGATATATGTATTGCTTGATTTTGTAAAACTAAGCAACTGGAAAGAGCTAAGGTGGTTATAATTGCTGGTATAAGATTAGGACTACTTCCGGATGTGGTATCTTACAATACACTGATTAATGCATATTGTAGAATTTTCAGCATTAATGCAGCTTATTCAATTCTTCATAGAATGAAAGAACCTGGGATAAGTCCAGATGCTATTACATTCAATTGTTTGCTAGTTGATTTATTCGTTATCAATTATATAATATTTAATTAATGGAATATATCTTACACATGGTATTTGTGATTGCAGGTCTCGTTGCTAGTTACTTGGGGGGGTGAAGCAAATAATGAGTTTCAGATTGTCTACTAGGTTGTTGAATATATGCGTAGCTTCATTTTGTAAAACTAAGCAACTGGAAAGAGCTGAGGTGGTTATAATTGATGGTATAAGATTAGGGGTACTTCCGGATGTGGTAACTTACAATACACTGATTGATGCATATTGTAGAATTATCAGCATTGATGCAGCTTATTCAATTCTTCATAGAATGAGAGAAGCTGGGATAAGTCCAGATGTTATTACATACAATTGTTTGCTAGCTGGTGCTTCCAGGAAGTGCTTGTTACCACGATCCTTGGATCTATTTGAAGAAATGCTTCAAGTGGGTATACCTCCTGATGTATGGAGTTACAACACTTTGATGCATTGCTTCTTTAAATCAGGAAAACCGGATGAAGCTTATAGGGTTTTCCGAGATATTATACTTAGCAATCGTTCTCCCTGTCCTGCTACATTTAATATTATGATCAACGGTCTTTGTAAAAATGGTTACACAGATAATGCCCTTGGATTATTTAGGAATTTACAGCGTCATAAGTTTGTTCCCCATTTAGTGACTTATAATATTCTAATTGATGGGCTTTGCAAGGCAGGCAGATTAGGGGCAGCAAGGAGGATCCTCAAGGAGCTGGGGGACTCAGGTCATCAACCAAATGCCATAACCTACACTACAGTTATGAAATGCTGCTTTAAATCTAGGCAGTTTGAACAAGGGCTTGAGATCTTATCAGAGATGAAGAATAAAGGCTACACATTTGATGGCTTTGCATACTGCACTGTCATCAGTGCTTTAGTTAAGAATGGTAAGATAAAAGAGGCAAATGATTACATGGAGCAAATGGTCAAAAAAGGCATTGAGCTTGATTTAGTGTCTTATAACACCCTAATTAATCTGTATTGTAAAGGAGGTAAGTTGGAAGAAGCCTTTAAGTTGGTAGATGAGATAGAGAAAGGAGGTTTGGATTGTGACAAGTACACCCACACAATTATAATTGATGGATTGTGCAAGGCTGGCAATATTGAAGGGGCTCAACGACATTTGAGTTATATCAATACTTTGGGCTATGATTCAAACTTGGTTGCTTGTAATTGTATGATTGATGGGTTGTGTAAAGCTGGTCTTGTTGATGGTGCGATGAAAATGTTTGAATCTATGGAGATTAGGGATTCTTTTACGTACACCTCGGTGGTGCACAATCTTTGTAAGGCAGGGAGGTTCCGTTGTGCGTCCAAGCTTTTGCTGACTTGCATAAAAGGGGGCATGAAAATTCTCAAGTCTACCCAACATGCTGTCCTTGATGGTCTTTGTTATTCAGGGTTTACAAGTGAAGCCAGGAAGCTTCGCTCAAAAATTCGATTGGCTCGTCTATTTCATTAATGTTTTTTTTTTTTCCAAAAAATTCAGCTTGGTGACTACATCAATCATTTGATTTTGAAAATTCAATTGGCTTGTCTGTTACATTAATGATTTGCATTTGGCTTTTCAAGTGCTATCCTATTTGGATCAAGATCTTAGCAAGCACATTCGGTGCCATTGTGATAACTATCAGGTGTTCTGGAGTAATAGGGCTTTTAACCAGAAACGGATTAGTATGCTGAATCGTGAAGCAAGTGGGAGGAAGATTCTGCTAGAAAGACTTTTGGGATATCCAAGTAATACTGGGCAGGGGGCACATCTGGGATGATTATTATAAGGGCAACTGTTGGTCATTGCTGTTGCTTAGAGTTGATGGACTCTCAGGTGGGTCTATTTTGTTTTTCATCGATGGCTGGTAGACTTAACATAAAATTGTGAATCCATTGAGATCTTCCTTGATGGAACAGCTGTATTACTCTTTTTTTTTTTCTTTTCTGTGAAACAACCTCTGTTTTATTCTTAATAATGCAGAGAATTTACTTGTAAACTTTGGGTTATATCTGACAGGAAGATTGTTGGCGTCGTTTGTGGTCAGTCTGGATGAACCTTAGGTTCTCCATGTTCTCCACTCTAATGCCTTCATTGAGAAACGTTTGACAGAGGAAAATTTTCCTTGAAGTAAATTACTAGACAATTTTTCCAATTCGCTTAGCACATAAGTATAATGTCTGATTAATCGGGATTTGAACACTTGGGGTGATTTCTGTGTTTATATTCTTGGAGTTGGCATGTGCTCTATAAAAATTTCTGCAATAAAATATTGTATTCTACTGTTGTCTTAGCTTTTCTCCCCCCAAGAGATGGAAAAGCAATCCAGTTGTTAGTCTTTCTCGTGGGTTCTCTATAAATGAACGCTGATCAATACATTTGATAGGCTAATGCAAATTGTTCTTTACAAGTTGAATGACCCACCAGTTGTCAGTTCAATTACTGTTTTCTATTAATTCAGGCAGCTCTCACATTTTCCTTCATATATGGTGTTTTAAGGATTCTCATGTCAAGAAAATTGTACTGAGAGCCTTATTTATCATATATGTTTGTAATTTCGAGCCTTTTACTTGTTTCTCTTTTTTAACTGTGAAGAAACTTCTCTGCTAGTTGGAAACTATAGCATACTACATATAATCTACAGTTCATCCTGGCTGCTTCTCTTACCTTTGTCAGTGAAGGAAGGAAACTTGATTTTTCCTCCCCCAACTATAACAGGATTCTTAATTTTAATTTCTTCCTACTCTGATCTACAGAATCCTTTGGGTGATAAGTTGTTGGCCACCCCGTATACTTACAATCCCATTTGACTTGATCAAATGCTTCTGCAAGAACCAGAGCAAAAAGAACTTCTAACTTGCATTGGGATTGATGATCTGTTCTCAGGTAGGTAAGAACTTGGCTTTTACGGTCTACTGGTTAAGTTTAAAGGTCCATTATGTGATTGTGCAAGGACTTGAGAAACATAATTCTTTACATAAACCTTGTTCATTTCTGTGAGATTTGTCCCTTGATCAGAGCTATGCAAATCCACTATGAACTGAAGCTCTTGAGCAAGCTTGTTTTGATGCCAGATTACTTTGTTTTTATGCTCAAATTCCCCTGATCATAGCTTTGTTACTTTGTTTCTCAGACTGCTGTAAGGCGGCCAACAGACGGCATCAGCAGGCAAATTGACCAAGGACTCGATGGTTATCTGTGGGCAAAATATTCTATGATAAAACCAAGATTCGAATTGCTTTGATTTAGGGTTGATGAAGTTCAAAAGGCGTTGAGTTGGGAATACAGACATGATGAAGTTCATAGAATGGAGAATAACTCGGGGTTGACATCGATTTTAGATTTGGTTCTGATGTAACTTGCTTCAAGCCATTTCATGGAAGGCCAGGAAAAGAAAAAGATTTCAGTATTATTTAAAATTTTGTTGACTTAAGGTTGAAAATAATTTTAGTGAGCAGGCCAATTTCCTATGTTAACACTCCAGTGGAACCATTTTCCGAATTCTTTATGATGAAATGCATCACAATTGTATTTAATAATTCTGTTCGTTAATGAAACGAATTTTTGTTTTTGTAACCTGATTAACTCGTTTGGAACTGACGGGAACTTAAGTTTAATTCATCCACAGTCTGATTGATGTGTGAATGAAATAGGATATTTTTTAGAGAAAATATATTTGCAATCGTGAATTGTGTAATTGTCGCGTAATCGCTTTGAAAAAAGTGAATAAAATATGAGATTCACATAAAAAAAAATTAATTTTTTAATAGTGGACTATATTATTTTTCAAAGCGATTACGCGACGATTGCACACTTCACGGTTGTATGTAGAATTCAAATCATCAAGACTATTATCAATAGATATTCCTTAAAGAAATCTGTAATAAATAAAAGAAATAGCCCTTTGGCCAAGAGGCTATCCTTGAGCAGTGGCTGGAACGTGGTCTCTGGTGGAAGACCAGATAGCTTTTGAGAGAAAGCAAATGCTGTAAAAATTTCTAGCTTCTTCGTCTCATTCTCCTTAAAAAGCTCTAAGGACTGCTGGAATCTTCGCATGAAATTTTCAAAGTTTTTTTTATGAGAAATGGCCTCTGCCTTAAAATTTTTTGTATGTAAATTATACAAGGTAAATAGTTTTATGTTTAGCATCACAGTTTATTTTAAGAAGATTTTTTCTTTTAGTTTTTTACTCTTTTTATTTGTCCAATGAAAATAAATCTAGACCGAGAAACTAGAAGCTCGTTCCAAGTTGTTGCCGCTCAGCTCAGCACGTTCCCCTTTCCCTCTCTCTCCCCCTCTGTGTTTTTCAATTTTGGAAATGTGAGATTCAAAATTGGAATCGAAGGCGTTCTTGCAGGTTCTTCATAACTGCTTTCTTTTCGGATTCTGAGATATTTCTCGATTCGATTATTTGAAATTTGTATTTTTTTTGGAGCTTTGGAAGGTAGATTTATTACGGTGCTTGGGGAAGATGAAGAAACTTTTGTGCTTGGGGAAGATGAAGAAACTCTTGTGCTTGGGGAGCATTTTCGTTTGAAAGTTAGAAATGAGAAGAATGAAAACGCTGAGAAGAAGATGAAGGAACGTTGTGAAATCTCGAAAGACTTTCACTAATCTAGCAATCAATTAGGTTTTAGTCTATTGGCGTAAGCGGATCCCAATCCACTATGGAGACGAAATTTCCTTTTTATTTAATTGAAACACTCAGGAGCATAATTTTAAACAATTAATATCATCATTAGACTTGTATGAATATTTAAGATTTTATAGTGCAATAAAAAGTTTTGACTTTTTTGGGTGAATAGTAACCCTTCGAGAGAGCGCCATGTGGCATCCAGTTCAAACAACTGTCAAATTGCTATGTAGGATGTTCAAATCCACTTAGGATCACGAGAAAACCTTTTTAGACACGTGACAAAATCTCAGCCATCTACTTAGAAATCCTATGGATACTTGTTAAGAGCAGTACCAGTGTGCATGTGATGGAGTGTAAATCAAGCCTTGTTATCATGCTCTCTTACACCATTCACTATTCCATCCACTCAAATACTATGTAACGACCCCGACCAATATTTCTATGGTTGGAATATAGATAATCTTATTGAGTCTAAATTAGGAATGAGCCATTGTTATCGGATGTTGATGGGCTATTATTTATTTAGATTTGTGTCATGTTGAGCCTAAATTAGATAATATATTATTTATTTCTTTAAATTTTAAAGTATTATAAAAAATATTTTATCTTTAACATATATTACTATTATGATTTTTTTTTATCCAATTCTATTAGTAACATTTGTAATTTTAATTGAGGTTATTATTATTATTATTATTATTTTATTATCCATTAATAGAATGAACGTAGTGGAATAAATCCGCCTCATGTTTCTCCTCTTCATGAATTATGGATATGCATGTTGTGAGTTGATATGCACGTTTATCAGTTTGTAACCGACCGCATTGAATGCGTTGAAGCTCTCCTTATATTTCTTTGCAACAAACCACCTCCTTTGGAAGCAAAACCAACCCCCACGTTAAAGTCATCTACATCGCACCCACCAGTAGTGCCGTTAACCTCATTAGGCCAAGATGAAAGCCACTGTCGCATGGAATAGAGCACCATCAGCAGCAACTGGAAAGGACCGTGACTCGAAGATGGAAGCACCGTGCAACTCCACTGCCCAGACCATGCATGACCTTGAAGACCACCAAGGCATGCCGCCAGCCACCACAGAAGACATCGGAGCACTATCCCAGCTGCCTAGAAAATGCCGACCAGCCCAACCCCATCGTTTTCTCTCTCCCTCTTCATCGACAGTGGCTCTTTGGCCGCGTACTTGTGCTGCTGTCGCCATCCACCGCAAGGGACATCGAACCACCTCTCCGACGACATAGAAATTGCCGGTTGTCCTTGTTCCGTCACACCCACTCCCTCAGGTAAGCTGCTGCCGTCACCATCCTCTCTCTCTCTCTCTCTCTCTCCCTCGGCTACTTTTCGGCTTGGCAGAACCCTCTCTCCCCCTCTCTCGGCATCGCACCACCTTGACCAGAGGAACCCAGTCGTGTCGCCGGCAGTCCCAGCCACCCAGAGCCGCCGTCGCACTCAGCCCTCTCTTGGTAAGCTTTGCTGCAAGCCTCTCTCCCACTCTCCTGAGCCCTTTGTTCTCAACAGAATATATTAGTTGCTTTAGGTTTTAGTTTGCTAAGTGCAGTTGTTGATGAGATTACAAATATGCCCTTTTTAATCTAGTATCTTGAAGGATTGTTTTAAGAATAATTACATTTATAAGCTTACACTTAAATATATGTTAATTATGGAGACTATTATGTCATTTTATTTGGGCTTAATATTTAAAGGTGAGTTTTTACTTAAATAACTATATTAGACAAAGGCTCATTTTTATAAGAAAATGTTTAAAGAATTTGAAATGTATTTTAAAGTATATTATTGAGCCTATTATTTTAGTTAATATTCCCCTTTGTCTATTTAGTCGGATAATATTATTATGTATTAATCTAAGTGTAATTAAATACGATTTTAGTCAAGTGGAATATTAGGACATGTTTTCCTAGACAGATTTAGTGACGTTTAATACTTCATATAGGTGACGAGCTAAGAAGTGAGATTCAGAAAGTAGCGCTGCGAGGTAAGTAATTTGATCACAAATTATGATCATTACAATTAAGCTTATATAGATTATGATTAGCGTCAATTCTTTGAGAACTATTTTTTATGTACCACTCATGTCATATGCAAACATGTCATCCAACATAGTATACAATTATGTCATTCTGCATCATGTTCAAATTCAGAAATTATAATTATGTATATATTATGTCATGCATCTCATGTGCATAAGATACGTAAGCTAATTTAAGTTCAAATGCAAGATAAGATCATATCACTTAATCAGATGGTCATTTAGATGTTTGGTACCAGTGCAGTTCAGAACAGGGTGGATGTGCAAGCCACAGACTCAAACGTAGTCCACCATAGTATGCCAGAATACTATCAGTGGCTCCCCTTCTGGCCGTAGGACGTGGGGTCGGTGCACAATCTCGCACACAAGGTTAAGTGTGTTGGCTAGTCAGATCAGTCAATTAAGTTAGATCAGTCAGTTAATTCAGATAAATTAGTCATGCATAGCATAAACATCAGTATGAACAATTATGAATTTAAGCTCTTAGCATGAAAACTTTTATGAAAACCTTATGTTTATTATGTTTACGTTGTGATGGATTTCTTGTTGAGTCTTCGACTCATTTTAGTTTATTTCACATTTTTAACCACCCAGATGAAGATGATGAACACGAGCAGGCAGACTAGGATTAGAAGCAGTTGATTTAGTTTCAAACTTATAGAATAAAATTGCTTTAATGACATAAATTTTATTTACTTTATTCATTTAATATTTTTGGAAGACATTTTATTAGACATTTTTTATACAAAATAAATTCTAATTTCATTTATTAAATATGAGATATCTTACTGGGTTTATTTTATGAAAAACACGTGACACTCCTAACTTACAGAAGGGGGGTGTTACATACCATTTGGCTGACCAATAGAGGGTTTCAAATCTAATGAAACCCCAAACCTAGGGATGCAAACCGAAACCCCAAATGGGTAGGGTAACCAAAATCCTAAATCTTCCAAACACTAAATCATGCACTCGGTTTTGACCATGTGAGTCCCTCTTGGTTTAAGCCACTTTCACAAGCAACCAACCACTCAAGTACACATTCTTACACCCTTATTCACTCTCTTTCACCTTGGCACTTGCATTGACCAAGAAAGTTTGGATTTGGATATGGATTAAACCCTAACCGAAACCCTCTTTAAACCCCAAATGGAGTGCCATTCGCTTACACCCCCTTTAGTCCCACCGAAACCCCTTGTTACCCCAAGCTTCTTCCACAAGCTTCCCTCCACTTGCAAGGCCATAGTGTGACTAACTTCCCACCTCATACTTAACCCCAAATAGTGCCACTTTCGAAGGTCAAACAAGCAACCTTTCCCTCCTCAAACAAGCTTCCCTCCACTTGCAAGGCCATAGTGTGACTAACATCAAGCCCTCACTTCCATTAGGTTTCACAAGTTAACCATCACTTTTTGTGTGATACTTCAACAATCAAGTCAGCCCCTATACACTCCCCATGCCACCCCCACATTTCCTCCCACACTATGCATTTTTTTTCCTTTCCTTCCAACAACAAAACCATGAGAGTCCTTGGAGATTAAAAACTTGGTGCTTTGCTTCTTGATTTTCCAGTCTTTGTATGTTATTTTCATTAGCTTAAATCTCTTCTATTTTGCTAAGTATCGAGTCTTGTTTACTTGGGAAAGATTGGTTAATTTCTCTTGGAGGTTAGATGGATGAAAGTTGGTGTTGACGATGGAAAGGTTCGGTTTGGGTGTTTGTTGATGAACCTTGGAAGTTTTGATGAAAATTTTGTAGATTTTTGTTCTGTTAAGTGTTTACATGATTTTTGTGTAAGTTGTGGTTTGATTTATCACATGTTATGATTTTATAAAATGGTTTTGCATGATCTATTAAGTGATAGAAACCAATTGATCAAAATGAGTTTGTATTTGGTTTAGTTTGTCACTTTAGCCATAGGATCTTGACTGTATGGTTACAACTTTTTTAAATCTTGTTCCTAAAGCTTTGATCTATGGGTTAAGTTGGATTCTTGAAGATTTATGACTTAGTTCTTTGTTGGGTTGTTAAACATGCAAGAGTATGTTTTTAAGCATGATTTAGAGGCTCTCAGGTTTGATGTTTGTTTTGATGGATTATATGTTATGGTATGTTAGATTTGATGCTTAGATCATGTTAGAATTTGAATGTGAGGTATATGTTTGTATTATGTCGAGATTTATTGCATGTAAATCAAGGATTTAGTCACTATGAATCAAGTCAAAAGCATGCATGTTTTTGTTTTTGCTAGGTTCTTGAGGTTAAGGGGATGCTTGGGGAATGAGATGAGATGATAATTTTATAAATAGTAGTAAGATAGTTTGTGAATAGTAGTGAGATATTTTGAGTTGGAGTTTTGGAAAATGATAGAGAAAAAGTTGAATAAAATATTATTAGAATATAATTTTTTAATATTATTTTTGTGCTGGGATTTGAAAAGTTGAATTGTTTTTTCTTTGGAAAAATTGTGATGATTAGTTTGAGAGTGATGTGATAATATGAAAACTACTTCCAAACATCCCCTAAGACTTGGTTTCACTAGGGCCTAAGTAAGTGATGCCCAAGGAGCCATAGAACTAGAATTTGGTAAGGTAGAGCTAAATGTTTTTCTTTTGACCTTGTTACTTAGTGGAATAGGTGCCCAAGCCCAAGGGAAGGTCCTAGGGCCACATATGTTCGGCCACTTAAAGATGAGGGTTCGAGAAAAGCCCATTAGGGTTTTGGGAATAAGAAGAAGGCGCCACTTGGAGCTTAGTAAGAAGGTAAATCCTAGAGTTTCTTAAACAATCACGAGGCACCTAAGAAATGGGAGTTTTAGTTTTTGCCAATGGGCTTACCACTTGGCAAGCATGCAATGAACAACCAAGCTTATGGAAGAAGTGATAAGAAGGAAGAGGAAAAGCTTTAGGGTTCGGTTTACTAGGGTGCATAACAACCCTATGGAAGCCAACTTCCATGTTGCCACTTGTCATACATGCATAAGGTTCATGGGATTTCTAGAAGAATCTAATGAGAAGAAAATGAGATGGAGTTTGGCTTTCGCTAGGGCACACGCCACCCACAATGCCACTTGGCAGTCATGCATTTCAACCATGTAGGTTCATTGCATCTAGACCAAAAATGGATGGAGGGAAGCTTGGGACTTTCGCCACCTAAAGGGAAGCACCACCTGTCCTTCATGTAGATGAGTCCCTTAAGTTTCGAAGAAAAATAATGATGAGAGGGAAAAGGAAGAGGCTTTTGGCTAGGGCATGAAGAAGAGAGAATTAGAGGGGTTTTGACACATGGCGTCCATGGTCTGAGTGACCTTTAGAATTTATAGAAGAGCAATGATGAGGGAAAGTGAAGAGACACACGCCACATGGCTTCCGTCCAAACACTCTTTCATGCAAGCATAGAAGGAAGATTCAAGAATACTTTTTGGAAAGATTTGCATGGTAAGAGCCTTCAAGACATAACCTCATTCTCTTCTTTGACACACACGTACATGCAAAGGGGGTTTGTTGGAGATCATGGAAATAATATTGATGAGTTCGGCCATGAAGGGGTGAACCGTACTCAAAATCGAGATTTGAGTAACATTTACCCTTAGTCCTTGATGGGTAGATAGTAAGAAGGAATCCTTTAAATACTTAAGAAAGTGTTCAACCACCACTACGGTTTATACTTACCCGCCATTGAGGAAGCACAATCTTGAGTAATATGTGCTTTTTGGCCACTAGGGCTTGATTGGAATAAGATCACACTTGTTGTGATGCTCCCAAACCTCTGCTTGGGATGGAACATAGACTTTGAGTGTCGGGACATGCAACACAAGATTACATACCCCTGTTCATGATAGTTAATATGCAATGTATCGTAGAATGCAGCTAGCAGTATGCAATAATCGTAGCAGAATAAAGGTGACTAAACATAACTCATCCCAGAATGAACTAAAACATCCTAATAACATTAATAACCATCATATGTTCAAAACTTAAAGGCAACATATACTCAATACAGAATTCTTAAAGCCAAGTCTCAACAATTAAATCAACTCTCATACGCTCTATCGTATGCAGAGTTAGTGATATGAAGATCAGAATTAGATCTAATCTCCTCTCCAGGTCCAATCGTATCCATTGGTCTACCTTGGTCGGTCTCCTTCAGTCCTTATACAACTTCTACAATTCCGAAGAGAATGGTAATGGGACTACCACAGTGAGATTTCTTGAAATCTCAGTAAGTTAACAACCAACGTACACAAAAATAAATTATGCATGATAAATGATAAATATGAAATGCATGCTATGCAAAAAATTAGTATTTATCTCCCATCCAGATTCTTCGACATTTTCAGAAAAGCTTTGATGTATTTTTTCTTATAGAGAACATTTTTCAATTCAACTTTCAAAAACATTACACTTCATCATCATTAAGCTATCACTAACATTGACATCATAACGTATGGTATCATCACAGTTCCTTATATGCACTATGAGTACTTGTTGGTGACCGTAGTACAACTCATGTTGAAACTACGTTGTCTATAGACTCGTTCTTAATACATGGGTAACATAACATCATTATCATCATAACATCATAACATCATGCACCTACCAGCCTTAAGTGCTATAAAATTTGACTTCACTCCGGTATTCTTTAAAAAGAATCATTCGAAGGCTGTTGACTGTTCTTCGTCAATCCATAGGTTATCACTCAATTTTTACTCACTCCAGAGTGGATATAGGAGTTTCACTAGGATAATTCCCCATCCTAGCATTTGGGGTTGTGACAAAAATTAAGTCTTCATGCTATGCTTGAAAATACTTTTCATGACATGCGTTTATAAGTATGCTTAATGTGAAAATGGAAATTTTGTATAACGTGCTCAAATGATGAAAATTTCACATGTCATGTAAGCAAGTAGTCATGTACTCAATGTATTATATAACATGATGCTTGATGCTCAAATGACATTTATATTATGTGAAATTGTGAAATCCCTAGCCCTCACTTGGGATTGGATGGTGACTTAAGCGTTGAGACATGTAACTCAAGGCTACATACCCCCATACATGATAGTTAAGATGCAATGCACTTATTGTAATTCTAGTAGTATGCAATAAATCACATTGGAAATTCATGTAAATCTAAGTAAGATTTAGAGCAATTTTGTAAAATATCATGGTACCATAAAACTAAATATCCCAAAAAGATTTCATTGTTTGAACATCCCAAAATACAAGAGGGCCAAAGGATAACAACTAAAACCATTCCCTCTTTTAACTACAAATTTAAGGATCCATCTTAAAATCATACAAGGTCTTCTCTACTTTGCTTTGTCCATGTTGATTATCTTCCTCAACTCAAAGAGCTGTAACACTTCAGTTATGAATTGATCAGTGGCTTCTAGCCTTTCTACTAAGGATGGCTCCAACGAGCGTGCGGGGCTCTTCGTGGCCTCCTTAACTATCTGGGGTGCTAGCCTCTTGCGTTTCTGTGACATCCCGAACTTTGCCAAGTCTCCATTCATATTTTTATTTTGGATACTATTTTAGTTATTGGATAAGTGCTAGGTGTTAGAGGAATGCCTTGAGGGATGTTCTATTTTGTTTGGACTTTGGAGTTCAAAGCTTGAAGAGCCCACAAGAGAAAATAAAGGTGAAGGCCAATAAAGGATTTGACCACCTAGAGAAATTACGGTTTTTGGAAAGCCCAAGATTACTTTCTAGGAAGAAGGAGGTGCCACATGGCAAGAGGAGCCCTTTTGTTCTAAAAACTCATCATTTGGAACATTGGAAAGAAGGAAGTGTGACACATGTCCATCATGCAAAAGGATTCTAGAAGAATGAGTGGAAGAATCAAGGAAAGAGGTAGAGAGTTTCGGCCAAGGGCTTACACGCCCACTTGCATGGCCCATTCCCCTAAAAGTGACACTTGTCAAGCTTGAAAAGGGACTTTTGGAGTTCCAAGGAATATCTTGCTTGGGAAGAGAGAAATGCATGTTCTAGAAGAAGCTTTTTGGAGGAGCAAGAGAGAGAGGGGGGCAACGACAACTACATGGGGAGACTCAAGGGACACCTTGGGTAGACAAAAGTAACTTGAAGAGACCTAGGATTTTTGGCAAGCCACATATACACACACACCCTTTTTGCCACATGACAACCATGCACAAGAGTAGAATTTCAAGAAAGATCATTTTAGTGTTTTTGCTTTTGAGCCACCAAGTGCATTGTATCTAGACAAGTGAAGAAGAGCAAAATTGGAAGGTGACGCAAGAGAGGGTTTCGGTTTTTGAGAGCCACACGCCACCCCACACAAGACAACTTTTAGGCTTCCATGCAATCCTATCATGAGGGAATGGGAAGAGTCTTTTTGCCAAGTGTCAAGCATGCAATGGCTCTTGCAGTTTTCAAGAAGGAGGGAAAGCTCTATATATGAGCATAGTCAAAAGTCATGGAGGCCATTTTGCTCAAGTTCACAACTTTCCTTCTAAGGATTTTGGCCACCATTACTTTTCTCTCTAGTTCTCAAACTTTCTCGCATTTTCTCACCAACCAAACACCACCATTCTGTTCACTATTTTGAAAATCACCAAGATTTCTCCTTCAACTTTTCAACTAGAGGAAGTGCACATGAAGGTAAGGATTATTTCACTTGTCTTGCTACCCCATACGGCCAAAGAGAGTGAACACACACAATGTTTCGGTTTAAGGTTTCTTTCACATGAACACACTTTCACTTTAGAAACTAGGGTTTTTCTTCAAGGAAAGAAGGAACCCAAAATGTTCTTCTTGTTTTAAGCACATGAACATGATGTCTAGGGTAAATGAAGGCCACAACCACCACTTGAAAGAAAGGCTAGGGTTTTATCCTTTGAGGGTTTCGGATTCTAAGGTTTTTCCATGAGAAAGCATTTTCGAAAAACTTTAGACACTCACACTCACCCTTATTTTGAGATTAGGGTTTCTCTAGTCATCTTCTAATATGCCTTAATATGTTTTTCAGATTTTGTTATTTTATACGTTGAATTTTTGTAAGTAAACTTCCAACTTACTCTTGATAACACTTGTATATATTTCGTGAACTCTTGTTTGTTTATCATTGCTTGAATATTATATATATGCTCAGTTTTGATAAAAGGATGAGATGCCATGTTTTCATGATGGTTTGTTGAAGTATATTTCGAATATACCATGTTGAGGTTTCGATTTTGACATGTATATGTGCTATGCATGCTTGTTTTGATATATGAATGCGTAGAAGTACGAGTACATGTGTTGTGATGATAAAAATCAATGTTTGGAGGACTTGTGTGAATCCACCAAGGCTATATTATGGGTATAGAAATCTGTTTTATGTTTTGGCAAGTATGATTCGACTCTACTTACGTGTAATCGTCATATGATTGCATGTTCTAATATTTTCAAGCCATATCGTGAGATGCATGTTGCTGATTGGGCTATATGTTTCATTTTTTAGATGTTGCATGAGTATGATAAAGTGTAGAATCATGTGTCCAAGTCTCATGCATTTGAGTTTATGTTTTCAAAAAGAAAGGTCAAAGTATGTTTTATCATGACCCCAAATACTAGGACAAGAAAATGCCCTAGTGGAATTCCCTGTCCACTATGGAGTGTTTAAAGTCGAGTGGAGACCCCTGGGTCTACAAGTATAGTTGACGGGCCTCGAATGATTCCTTATGGAATGGATTTCAGATTGAGGTTACACCTAAAGCTAGTGGGTGTCATATGATGAATGCAAAATAAGCGAACTGCCATAAAAGAATATGTTTATGTTATGATGTAGTCACCTCGATCAAGTGGATCGTTGGTTGGTGCGGTAATTTACGGGGAACACATGGTGCTTAGGAGAGCCGTGAGGTATCCAACCATGTGAATTATGAAATGAATAAGGCATTTGAGTTCCATGTCATAGATACGATATGATATGCCATGATATGTTATGATATGATAAGAAATGACACAAAAGAATGTGATATGATTACAATATGATATGTTATGAAATGATAAGAAATGGCATGATATGTTATGACAAGAACAAGAACCCGAGCTCAAATGATATGAACATGTGTTAGGAGTTTAAAAGATGAAAATATATTTTATGAAAAAGTCTATGTTGCATATGTCAAAGTTTTACGTCAAAGTACATGTGCATTCATTCGTGGTTTACTTTTATATGCTTGTGATATCTGCTGTGTGCATTCATTTGTGGTTTACTTTTATATGCTTGTGATATCTGTTGTATGTTGACTTTTTACTTCCTGAGATTTCTTGAAATCTCACTGTGGTAGTTTCCACTACCATTCCCCATCCAGAATGGTAGAAGTTGTTACAGGTTTAGACAACCATGACGAAATGCAAGAGGATGGTACCCTCGACCATCGAGGAGGTACCCAAGAACAATGAGAGCTCGACGGAGCCCTCTTTGTTGGATAGGGTAGAGAACACTGACCGGCTCATTACCGAGGCATTGCAGCTCATTAACGAGATGAAGAGGTTAACGAATTGGGACAAGGACCCATTTTTGGAGAAAAGAAAGAAGCCAGACTAAAGTTGTATTTTTGGAAAAAGGGATCATGGAAATAGTAGTAGAAAAAGAAATGACTGAAGGGTTTTTTGTGAAATCAATTTTTGGATGGTCCCGTGTTTTGGGAAAATTTTGAAAACAATTATCTATTTTGGGAGTACTTTATTGAAATTTAAACTTTTGGAATGCTTACACTTCGATATCATGATTATTACATTACCATTGGCACTATGTATTTAAAATAATTTTTTCGCTGCAAATTACTGCATACTACTAGATTTATAACTGCATTCCATCTTATTTGTTATGTACAAGGGGTATGTAGCCTTGAGTTACATGTCCCGACACTTCAATCATCGTCCAATCCCAATCGGAGATTGGGGGCGTCACAGTTTCTCCATATTCGGTCTCTTGATCTGTAACAACTTCTACCATTTTGTGTTGGGAATTGTAGTGGAAACTACCACGGTGAGATTTGAAAAAAATCTTAGTAAGTAAACATACAACATAGAATAGATAACATAAGAATATAAAGGCAAACCATGAATTGAATGCATGAACATGTACTTGACACAAAACTTAGTTCATGCAATTTGACTTTTTTCGAAGACATGTAATAGAGATCTTTTGACTTTTCAATAAAACATCTTTTTCCATTTGCAAATTTCTCCTTACAAATAACACATCTTTAACTCATTGCCTTGTACACTTCTTGTAACATGTAATTTGGATATCTCACGGCTTCTTTATGCATCGTTAGTTCCCCGCTCTTTACTACATCACCCAACGACCCACTTGACCGCTGTGATTATGTCACAGTCCTTACTATATGATAGTTTGCCATTTCGCCTTCACCGTATATAACACATGTGGCACCCACTAGTTTTAGATGCTTCCCTGGTCTGGTATCCTTCCCACAAGGATCCATTCAAGGCCCGTTGACACTACTTCATCGACCTAGGGCTACCACTCCAATTTAAGCACTCTAGAGTGGATAGAGGGGTTCCACTAGGACATTCTACCCTCCTAGCATTTGGAGTCATGATAAAACATGTACAAACTCTTTCTTTGAAAATAGTAAACAACCGAAATGCATGTGACATGAAGCTTGTGACACTTTTCTTTTAATGCATCATGTGAACATGTAAATGCCAAGAATCATGTAACCATGTGATACAACATTGAACACCTCATGTTACGACCTGAAAATATTAGAATATTCAAATACTCAGTTCACAAACATAGGAAATAACATTCATGAGATGCCAAAGTAGAAGAGCAATATCTTAAACCAAAATACATATGCATGGCTGAATCATTTGAGACTTACACAAACATGTTATAACAAGCAACTCGAGCTAATATTTCTAAGCATACTTGTGACGCCCCCAATCCCCGCTTGGGATGGAACAGAGACTTAGAGCGTCGGGACATGCAACACAAGGTTACATACTCTCGTTCATGACAGTTAATATGCAATGCATCCTAGTATGCAACTAGCAGTATGCAATAATTGCAGCGGAAATAAAATGTTAAGGTGAAAAATATGCCAGAATAACTAAAACATCATAACTTCATTAGATAATCATCATGTTCAAATACTAAAGTAGCATAGACTTATATATAAAGTCATATCATTCTCTTCATTAGATCTAAAGCATAAAGGACTTGGGCTATGAACATCAAAATGAAGTCCAGCTTCCTCTCCAGATCCGACTCCTCCTCAATCACTCGAATCCAGTGCTCCATCAATCTCATCCTAGTCGATCCCTGACACAACTTCTATCATTCTGAGTGGAATGATAGTGGTCCAATCAAAGGGTGAGATTTTCTCGAAATCTCAGTAAGTTAAACAACTAACTAATACAAAGATAAATCACTCATAAAAAATGATAAATATGCAATGCATGAGATGCAAAAAATCAGTATGCATGTCTCTCATCCGAATTCCTCAACATCTTTTAAAAATATGGAGACACGAATTTTTACTCAATAAGTAATTTCGTCATCATTTTTTAAAAGACATAAAAATTTCATCATAGACTTATATCATTATTTTAATGAGTAATGCACCACGCTCTCATCCTATTTTGATCATACTAAGTAGTATGTGGTACATTCATCACCATTAGATGATAAAGAAGCATATAATAAATGACCATTTAATGGTGATAAATGTGTCACATCATACTTAGTGGGATGAAAGTGAGATGGTAGTATGATGTATAGAATTTTCCTATCTTAATTAATAACATAACGTGTGGTAATGTCACAGTTCCCCATATGCATTGTGAGTACCTGCCGGTGACCGTAGTATAACTTACGTTGAAACTACATTGTCTATAGACTCGTTCTCAATGCCTTGGTAAATAACATAACATCATAAAAATTATAACGTGTACACCCACCAGCGTTAGGTGTCATAACATGTTGACTACGCTCCTGCGTTCTTTAAAAAGAACCCATTCGAAGCCTGTTGACTGTTCTTCATCAACCCGGGGGTTGCCACTCCATTATTAAACACTCCAGAGTGGACAGAGGAATTCCATTAGGATAATTCCCCATCCTAGTCTTTGGGGTCGTGATAAAATGATTTTCATGCAATATTTTGAAAAATAATTTTTATGACATGTGCATATGTTGCAAGTTTCATGAAAAATGACATTTATATGCAATATACTAAAAATGGTGAAAATATCACATGTCCTGTAAGTATGCACTCAATGTATCATATAACATGATATATATGAATGAACATTTATAAATAATTCATAATTAATTTATCAAGGTGTAAGTTAGAGACTAACTTACAAACTTCTGGAAAAATTTGAAATTAGCGTCGTAGTTGCGTAAATCATGTGTTAGGGTTAACACTCTTATGGGTAGGTTCAAAATTAAAGGCTTCAAAGATTGGGTATTTACAAAAATACCCTTAGACCATTTTGGCCCTAAATTTTCACTAATTGCAAAAGAACTCCAAATTTAACCAAATTTCATGGACTTCATATTTTTGGCATTATAAAACCATCTATGCCCTTGGATTTTCAAAATTAAAAGTAGAATTTGTTCAATTAGTCCCAACCCGTGGCATGCATCCTAGTTGATGCCTATGTGTATTTTCAACTATTAATCCCTATGAATGCATGCATAAGAGATTTTCTTCAATCATTAATGATCACTAACATCTTTGGGGACATTATGAAGTCTAATACTTGAGTAATAAAATTCATCCCAACACTTAATCAAAGCTAATAAATCCTTAATCACCAATATGCTTAAAACCGATTCGTGCTTAATAATCAAAACAAGATAGATTTAAAACCTATCATGGCATGTTTCTAATCACAAATTTAACATTCCATAATCATGTTAGGACAATTTTAGATCATATAAAATCATGATTAGGACATGCCATAGCTAAATTTCCAATTAAAAATATTCAATCATTCAAACCTTCTTTTAATAGACCCGGTTTTGCATTAAGTATCATAGCCTTCTCAAAACTCAACCAAATTTCGTACCAACACTTGGAAAAAAAGCTTGACATGCTAGGTAATATCAAAATTAAGAAAACTTATAAAATTTCATGGTCTTCCAAGCTCTCTAGACTGCCTTCCACAAGAACGCTCAAGAACTCACCAAAACTCACTCGGTTTGCACTCTTTTGATCTCTAAGAGGGGGGAAATGCTCTCAAGGCTCAAGAGGATGCTTGGAGCTGTGGTGTGGGTGAAATGAGAAGGGGAGAGAAGTATTTATAGGTGGCCAAGGAGTGAGGGACGTTGGCTTGGGTGCTTGGGTGATGTGGGAGGTGCTCAAATCTGGAAAATTTCCATATTTGCTTGCATGAGCTTAGGTCACTTGTGCATAATGAAATAGTGCCCTAAACCATCATCATTTCCTTTCCATAGTAGCTGCAAGGGTCCTGTAGATGACTCTAGGTCGTGGGGCATCATTTGGGTGGTAGAAGATCCCTCAAACCACCCTTGAAAATAGGTGGATGGTGGTGGTTTTGTGGTGGCAGAAAATCAGTTCGGTTTTGGATTTTTTGGGCAGCCAAAATGAGTAAAAATACTTCATAATGGCATGAAACTTCTTGGTTATTGGGTGGAGAAGAAGGTGGCGTGGTGTGGTAGTGCAAACCATGGCAGGAGGCTGGTTCAAATTCAATCCAAATGGTTCCTACACAAACTAGACCAAGGTTCACCAGGTTTGGTTCTTTGAGTTGGTTGATGCAATCAATTTTGTCCAAGGCTCAAAATAAGTTTGAGAGGGTCTCATGAGGTGTTTAAGAACCATATTACTCTTGACAAAAAAAAAAAAAAATGTTGGGCCCAAGGGCAAAACAGTCCAAGCAATACAAAGGGCAATGCACAAAACCGATTGAAGCATGGTTTGGGCTTGTTATGTATTTTTCTTAATGACATGTGGGATGGTTTAGCTAGGGTATTAACATGGTCTAATAATCGTTTATGGGAGTATTAAGTCTAGAAAATTTGAATTAAAAAGTTTAAGAAAAGATTAAGCATGATTAAGCTTCAAAGCATGGCTTAAAGTGCACTAACCTCAAGTATGATGGTTAATGACCTTAGCCAATTTTCAAAACTTAATTTGGGTACTTTGAGTGTGATTTGGGCTTAAGGAAACCAATGGTATGGTGTATTGGGCCATTTTTTTTTTGAATGGTAAAATGAGTCCAAACATGGCTTTGGGCCATAGGGGCTTGAAAAGAGCCAGGGGTCCAGTCTACACAAAAGACCTTATACCTTCCTATACTTAGGCCAAAACTAGCCTTGATTTCGTAAGGGCTTGGTTCAAGGTTTTCTTGGGCTAGGCCCATGAATGCACTTGGGTCCTAAAAAGTCTCAGCAAAATTATTAATGGGCTTGCCTCTCTAATCCTTAGCTCATTAACACTAAGTACCAACATTAATGCTAATCCCACTATCAACATTAATGAAAGTGATTAATCTATAATTAAAAACTTAATCTAGAGTACTTAAGGGTTAATCAAGGGTTAATTACGCAGGGTGTTACAATACTCAAAACATCATGAACAAGTAAACATAACAAGAACATCATGCAAATCCGATTAGAAGGCATTGCATAGCAAGAGATTATAATCAATGAACTAGTTCACATGATAGCACATAAGAATGCAAAGTTCACACGATGTATTCAAATATTATCCAAAGATGGTTGAGAGTCCACTTATAAAAATCCAAAGCAGTGAAATGTGATCAAGCAAGCTGTAAACGTGTTTGTTAAAAATATTAGAAACAAGAAGACGTAATCTAAATCCAACGTGGGTGGTCATGCTAGGGCTTTTTTTTTTTTTTCATGGTGACACTCCAAGCATTCAAACTAGAGGTCCTTGGTTAAGGGTGGTTGTGTTTTTCCTCTTGACCTCGGCAAGGTCTTAGGCTTGTGTATGAGGGCATGGTGAGGTGCGTGTTGTGCAAGGTGGCTGAGATTCTTGATAAATGAGGTGGGAATCTATTCTCCTAGTTTTGGCTTCCCCTCTTGGGAAAACCCTAGTTTTTCCTCAAGAAATGCTCCCAAAGAAAGGTTGAATACTTGGGCATGATGGTGGTGGTGTTCCTTGGATCCGAAACCCTAGTGACCCCATCACCCTTTTGTGTGTGTGACTTGTGAGTTGTGAGGGCTAGAATGGTACTGTGCGACATGTTCTTTGAGAACGTCGTTTCACCTTGTTCCTTGCTTGTGACTAAGAAAAGAGAGTGAGGAATGGTGTTTGTTTGGAGGGAAAATAGAGAGAAAGTGGATTTGGGCATGTGGGAGAACAAAAATGCAAAGCATGAACTAAAATCGCATCCAAAAAGCCTTTTAATTGTCGACCCTTACCCTTTTATATGCCACTTCAGTTTCCTCTCACACTTCACCTTGGAAATGTATGAAATTCATGCATGGGCGCCATGTGGCAGATCCCTCATCATTTGGCTGAATCTCCCTCTTCATCTTCCCATATCTCTGTTTTTCTTGGGAACTCAAAGGTTTCTTGACAAGTGGCGTGTTGAGCTCTAAAAGCTGAAACTCTAATGCCTTTTTGAGTCCCTCCTCTATGTCCAGGTTCAATGAACCTTTAAGGCTTAAGGGTATTTTCACTAAACCCTAATCATCCTTGGGACAGTGGGCGAGTGCAAGCTTACCACTTGGCAATGCTGTGTGTGTGCTGTTGCCACCTCTTTTTCTGTACAAAGATCTTTCATCTTCCCTAGGCGCCCTTTCCTTTACCCCATGTGCCTTCTTGAAACCCTAATTAGTGATAAGTGGTGTGAGAGGGTGAGTGAGTGCAGTGGCTGAGATTCCTAGGGACTAGGGTTTGCATTATCCTAGGTCTTTGATAAGTGTGATTTTTATGTAATTTTTATTACTCTTTTATTTATGAAAAGTGTCATTTTTCCTTCAATACTATTAATCTTATTTTATTTCTATATATTTTTCTTTATTTTCTTGGATTTGAAGGAATGAGAAGATTTAGAGCGAAAGGAGGGCATTTTGGTACAAAAGAAGAGACTGAGGATCCAGACCGACAAGAGGTCCTTGGTTAAGGGTGGTTGTGTTTTTCCTATTGACCTCAGCAAGGTCTTAGGCTTGTGTATGAGGGCATGGTGAGGTGCGTGTTGTGCAAGGTGGCTGAGATTCCTGAGAAACGAGGTGGGAATCTATTCTCCTAGTTTTGGCTTCCCCTCTTGGGAAAACCCTAGTTTTTCCTCAAGAAATTCTCCCAAAGAAAGGTTGAATACTTGGGCGTGATGGTGGTGGTGTTCCTTGGATCCGAAACCCTAGTGACCCCATCACCCTTTTGTGTGTGTGACTTGTGAGTTGTGAGGAATAGAGTGGTACTGTGTGACATGTTCTTTAAGAACGTCGTTTCACC
Organism: Juglans mandshurica; assembly: GCA_022457165.1. Taxonomy (NCBI): domain Eukaryota; kingdom Viridiplantae; phylum Streptophyta; class Magnoliopsida; order Fagales; family Juglandaceae; genus Juglans; species Juglans mandshurica. The sequence continues at coordinate 14,926,104 of CM039620.1, forward strand.
TTGTTCCTTGCTTGTGACTAAGAAGAGATAGTGAGGAATGGTGTTTGTTTGGAGAGAAAATAGAGAGAAAGTGGATTTGGGCATGTGGGAGAACAAAAATGCAAAGCATGAACTAAAATGGCATCCAAAAAGCCTTTTAACCGTCGACCCTTACCCTTTTTATATGCCCCTTCTGTTTCCTCTCACACTTCAACTTGGAAATGTATGAAATTCATGCATGGGCGCCATGTGGCAGATCCCTCATCATTTGGCCGAATCTCCCTCTTCATCTTCCCATATCTCTGTTTTTCTTGGGAACTCAAAGGTTTCTTGACAAGTGGCGTGCTGAGCTCCAAAAGCTGAAACTCTAATGCCTTTTTGAGTCCCTCCTCTATGTCTAGGTTCAATGAACCTTTAAGGCTTAAGGGTATTTTCACTAAACCCTAATCATCCTTGGGACAGTGGGTGAGTGCAAGCTTACCACTTGGCAATGCTGTGTGTGTGCTGTTGCCACCTATTTTTCTGTACAAAGATCTTTCATCTTCCCTACGCGCCCTTTCCTTTACCCCATGTGCCTTCTTGAAACCCTAATGAGTGATAAGTGGCATGAGAGGGTGAGTGAGTGCAGTGGCCGAGATTCCTAGGGACTAGGGTTTGCATCATCCTAGGTCTCTGATAAGTGTGATTTTTATGTAATTTTTATTACTCTTTTATTTATGAAAAGTGCCATTTTTCCTTCAATACTATTAATTTTATTTTATTTCTATATATTTTTCTTTATTTTCTTGGATTTGAAGGAATAAGAAGATTTAGTGCGAAAGGAGGGCATTTTGGTACAAAAGAAGAGACTGAGGATCCAGACCGACAAGAGGCGACAAGATCTGAAGAGAGCCGAAGAGATTCAAGCGAGGAGACCCAATGGCGACCAAAATTGGCGACAAGAGTTAGGTGACAAGAGAGATGTTTTACCTCGTGGGTGAGAAGACTTGGCGACAAGGCTCTGGGAGGTTAAATTGGGCGACTAGTCTAAACGACCAACTTAAAAGACCAACCTAAACAATATCATGGGCAATAACTAGTAAAGGCGAACAACTTTATTGCTCGGTAAGTTGGCGAGAGAGTTCTATCATCCCGGTCGGGAGTCTTTCCCCTCGGTAGGCGATGAGACCAGTTATATTCAGCGCACACGGCATCTACCTTGTAGGACCCTTCCAAGTTCCGCAATCAATCTACTGACAATCAAATCCTCCCAAATTCCGTAAATCAAGCTGCTTATTACTAAATCTTCAATTTTAGATAATTCCGTTATTCTTGGGATAACTTCTTTTATGTTAACTTTTATATTTAGAAACTATTTTCTATATTTTTAGGCTAGATTGTAGCCGCATTTATCTTATTTTTGGATTTAAATTTTGACATCAATTAACTCCGTCTTGTGGGATGAATAGAAGAGGAGGAGAGTCTGTGTTTTAGATTTCAATTGTTCAAAGTTTATTATTTAAGTTTCTTTCAAGGAGACAGATCTGGGGGAGCAGAGGCCAGAGTTGCATGCTTCATCAACCAACTCTAATGAAGAACACTAGTTTTATTATTTTTCTTTTCAATTTCATTATGAACTAATTCTATTTTCTGGAGTTTTGATGTAATCTAGCATTGAACACAATTTATATTCCAAGTTCTTTTATTTTCAATATTTCCATGATTGAGTGTTTATTCCTTGTTCTTAATGCTTGCAATTTTCTAGCTAGTTATTGTTCGATCTATTGAATTGCAATGAGACCGAGAGGTGATTTGTGATTAAAGCTCTAGGATTAAGCACCAGTAGTTGAGCAAAAGTAGAGATACTTGACCGCGATTAGTGTGATTTTCAAGAAAAATCCAAAAAACTTAATGAGTCTCCAATTAGTTACATTCACATGGAGATATGGAGTTATTAGTTAGAGATATTTTTGGTATTGTTCAAGAAATAATATTGAATAATTAAGAGATTTTTATCATCAACTTGGGATAATTGGAATTTTATAACAAGGAAGAATAAATTGTATGGGATTTGCTAGGTAAAGTCAAATGCTCTAGATCTATTCTTATTATTTTTGAAATCTTAATTTTAATGCTATTGTCTTCAGTTTAATTAAGATAATCCATTCTTCAAATTTTGGTTTTCCAAATAGTAATTAATATAGTCAATTTCAATACTCAATAGCATAATTATTCCCTGTGAGTTCGATATCCATTTTCTTTCAAACACTTTAGTACTTGTTATGATTCTGTGCACTTGCAGATATTTTTACCACAACAAGATTTTGGCGCCGTTGTTGGGGATAGTTATTTGTTATTGATATTGATACTAGTTAGGTTTTTACTATTTTGGATTTTATTTTATTGGTTTAAATTAGATCTCAATTTGATTTTTTGTTTTTAGTAATTAAAAGTGCATGCCCCGATCTAAATCATTAGAGCATACCATTTTCGATCCTGAGATTGAAAGAACTTTACGTCGGATTAATAAAGAGAAAAAGAAAGAGGTCGCCGTATCTAAATTTAATATGGCCGACCAGGAGCACAAGACGTTAAGAGACTATGCTATGCCCTCTGTCAATGGGACCAACATCTAATATAAGGCGGCCAGCTATAAAAGCCAATAACTTCGAGGTGAAGCCGGCCAACATTCAAATGATTTAACAAACCGTCCAGTTTGGGGGGCTGTCACAAGAGGATCCTAATGTCTGTATTGTAACTTTTCTAGAAATTTGTGATACTTTTAAACACAATAGAGTGATAAATGATGCGATTCAATTGATACTTTTTCCTTTCTCACTTAGGGAAAAAGCAAAAACTTTGTTGAATTCTTTGCCACCTGGCATCATCACCACCTGAGAGGAGTTGGCACAAAAATGCTTAGCAAAATATTTCCCTTCGGCCAAGACAGCGAAGTTAAGGAATGATATCACTACCTTCACCCAATTTGAGGGTGAATCATTATATGAGGCATGTGAGAGATATAAGGATTTATAGCGCAAGTGTCCACATCACGACCTCCCAGCCTGGCTTCAAGTATAGACATTTAACAATGGTTTGGGACCCACAAATCGATATATGGTTGATGTAGCTGCATGATGAACATTAATGAGTAAGACCCATGAAGTCGCATATGAACTTTTGGAAGAATTGACATCTAACAACTATCAATGGTCTTCGGAGAGAGCAGTGCCAAGAAAGACGATTGGAGTTTTTGAACTTGATTATGTTACCACATTGGCAGCGCAGATGGCAAATCTACTACAACAACTAAGTAAGATGAACGTTAATGCTATTCAAACTAATGTTATTTGGGATCATTGCACAGGAAGTCATGCAAGTGTAGATTGCTAAGTGGGGAATCCTTTTGCCCAATCGAGATATGAACAAGCCTATTATGTGTCCAATTTCGAATGTCAAAACAATCCTTATTCAAACATGTTCAATCCCAGATGGAGAAATCACCCTAACTTTTCATGGAGCAATAATTAAGGGCCGGTTAGACCACCTCAACAGTTTCCACAGCAAGAGAAGAAACTGACAATTGAGGATATGTTTATGCAGTACATGCAAAAGACTGATATGGTGATCCAAAATAACTCAAGTTCAATCCGTAATCTTGAGGCACAAATCGGTCAGCTCTCAAACATGCTTATCGAGAGGACAGCTGGGACTTTACCGAGCAACACTGTGACCAATCTGAAAGAACATGTCAAAGCCATAACATTGAGAAATGGGCGGGCATATGACCAGTTGCAAACAATAAATACCGAGCAAGATGTAAAAGTTGCCAAAAACATGGAGTTCGAGATGAAAGAACTTGAATCCGAGGTGAAAGAAGCAGAATGAGATGTGATCGACCAGCAAGTTGAGAAGACTAAAGAGAATAAAGGGGTTGCAAAACCCAAGAAATCCAGGGAGTTTATTTCTAAAACTTATTCTCCTTCAATTTATGATCCACCAATTTTTTTTCCTCAAAGATTAAGAAAAATAAGATTGATAATCAATTATCTAAAATTTTGAATATATTTAAGCAACTGCATATTAATATTCCTCTCATTGAAGCTTTAGAGAAAATCCCTAAATATGCAAAATATTTGAAGGATATATTATCAAACAAGCGGAAGTTGAAGGAGCATGAGACTGTAACGTTGACCGAGGATAGTAATGCAATTTTACAAAAGAAGTTGCCGCCTAAGTTTAAAGATATGGGGAGTTTCACGATCCCTTGCACTATAGGAAATTCATATTTTGATAAAGTTTTATGTGACTTAGGGGCAAGTATTAATCTAATACCTTTCTCTGTTTTTAGGAAACTAGGTCTTGGAGAAGCAAAGCCGACCACTATCTCTCCGTAGTTGGAGGACAGATCTATTAAATATCCTAGAGGACTCATTGAGGATGTACTGGTGAAAGTTGATAAGTTCATCTTCCCGGGCGACTTCATTGTACTTGATATGGAGGAGGACGAGGAGACCCCTTTGATACTGGCCGACCTTTCTTTGCAATGGGGTGAGCCTTAATTGATGTCCAGCAAGGGAAACTCATTTTGAGGCTCAGCGAGGAGCAAGTCATTTTTGACGTATTTAAATCTATGGAATTCCCTTCTGAGGTACATTCTTGTTTTCAAATAAGCGACAAAGACATGCTCATGGCTAACGAGACTTATGGAGCTGAATTTCCAAAGTTACCACTTGAGGTATGTCTTACTCACTCTACATCCATTGAATCCGAGGATGAAGAGGTTAGGGAGTGTGAGAAATATTTGGAAGCTACACGATCCCTTTCTCTTTCAATAAAACTAAAAGTGGAAGAGCTAAACTCATCTTGGCCGACATCTCCAAGTAAGGAACCACCCAAACTTGAACTCAAACCGTTTCCATCAAATTTAAGGTACGTTTTCTTAGGCCATGACTCTATTTTTCCAGTTATTATTAACAGTTTCTTGAGTGATGTAGAGGAAGAGAAGTTGCTGAGAGTCTTGAGGGAACACAAGATGGCCTTGGGTTGGACCATCTCAGACATCAAAGGAATTAGTCCTTCAATTTGCATGCACAAGATTTTAATGGAGGATAATTTTAAACCGATAGTCCAACACTAGAGGAGATTGAGTCCATTGATGCAAGAAGTGGTGCATAAAGAGGTATTGAAGCTTTTAGATGCCGGGATCATTTATCCAATCTCAGATAGTGCATGGGTAAGTCTAGTGTAAATCATCCCAAAGAAAGGAGGGATAACCGTGATAAAAAATGACAACAATGAACTCATACCAACGAGAACGGTCATGAGATGATGAGTATGCATAGACTATCGAAGATTGAATGGTGCAACTTGGAAAGACATTTTTCCCTACCTTTTATTGATCAAATGCTAGAAAGACTTGCTGGCCATGCTTACTATTATTTTTTAGATGGATATTTCGGTTACAATCAAATAGTCATTGCACCCAAGGATCAAGAGAAGACCACTTTTACCTATCCTTATGGCACTTTTGCATATAGGCGCATGCTTTTTGGTCTTTGCAATGTGCCAGCCACTTTTTAAATATGTATGATGTCCATCTTCTCAGACATGGTGGAAATTTTTTTAGAAGTTTTCATGGATAATTTCTCAGTTTTTTGTCACTCTTTTGATAATTGTTTATCTAATTTATCTTTGGTTTTGCAGAGATGCAAGGAGACAAATCTTGCTTTAAATTTGGAAAAATGCCACTTCATGGTCGAGGAGGGAATAGTGCTCTACCATTGCATTTCCTTCAAGAGAATTGAGGTCGACCGAGCAAAGATAGAAGTTATTGTCAAACTCCCACCACTGACCAATGTGAAGGGCATGAGAAGTTTCTTGGGTCACGTTGGGTTCTCAATGAGTTTTCCCAAATTACTAAACCTCTTTGCAATCTGTTGATTAAAGATACTCGGTTTGAGTTTTCTGATGAATGCTTGCATGCTTTCAAAACATTGAAAAAGAAATTAATTTCGGCCCCCTATCATTGTATCATCGGATTGGAGTTTACCTTTTGAATTAATGTGTGACGCTAGCGATTATGCTATAAGGGCTATTTTGGGGCCAAGAAAAGATAAAAATTTCATGTTATTTATTATGCAAGTTGGACCTTAACAGAAGCTCAACTTAATTATACTACTACTGAAAGAGAATTGTTAGCAGTTGTGTTTGCCTTTGAAAAATTTCGTTCTTATTTGAGAGGTCCAAAGCTGGTCGTCTACATAGATCACTCAGCTCTTAAATACTTGTTGTCGAAGAGGATGCCAAACTAAGACTGTTAAAATGGATTTTGCTATTACAAGAGTTTGATTTGAAAATAAAAGATAAGAAAGGTACCGAAAATGTAGTGGCCGACCACTTATCTCGTCTTGATCTTAAAGAGGCGGATGGCGATGAGAAATTTCCAATTAATGAAACCTTCCCGGACGAGCAATTAATGGCTATACAAATCGTTCCATGGTTTGTCGACGTGGTAAATTATTTGGTGTCCAGAATTCTACCTGCCAAGATGACATATCAACAAAAGAAGAAGTTCTTCTCCGACTTGAAATATTATTTTTGGGAGGAACCTTTTCTATACAGATACTGTGCGGACCAGATAATCAGGAGATGTGTGCCCGAGGAGGAGATGTAGAGCATACTTAGACATTGCCACTCATTGGAAGTGGGCGGCCACTTTGGTGGAGCAAAAACAGTAGCGAAAGTTTTACAATGTGGCTTTTATTGGCCAACTATTTTTAAAGACTCTTTTAATTATGTTAATTTATGTGATCATTGTCAAAGGGTTCGCAAAATTTCTAGGAAATATGAGATGCCTTTAAACAATATTTTGGTGATTGAATTATTTGATGTTTGGGGTATAGATTTCATGGGTCCTTTTCCATCCTTATATTCTAATAAATTTATTTCGGTAGCTATAAATTATGTCTCTAAATGGGTGGAAGCAGTTGCCTTGCCAACCAATGATGCGAGGGTTGTAGTGAATTTCTTGCAGAAGAACATCTTCTCCCAATTCGGCACTCCGAGGGTCATAATCAATGATGGCAGCAAGCATTTTTGCAATCGCCAATTTGAAGCGCTACTGACTAAGTATGAAGTTATCCATCACGTGGCGACACCATACCATCCTCAAATGAGCGGCCAGGTCGAGGTGTCTAATCGGGAGTTGAAGCGCATACTGGAGAAGACAATGAGTGTCTCTCAGACAGAATGAGCGTGAAGGTTAGATGACATGCTATGGGCTTATCGGACATCATTCAAAACACTGATCGGGATGTCGCCTTCTACCCATGGAAAGCCTGCCATCTACCCATGGAGCTAGAAAACATAGCCTATTGGGCGACGAGAACACTAAACTTTGATTTACAAGTGACTAGCGATAATGGAATACTGCAGATCAACGAGATGGATGAGTTCCACAACGATGCTTATGAGAATGCTCGGATTTACAAAGATAAAACTAAAAGATGGCACAATAAGCATATTCTGAGAAGGGAACTCGAAGTTAGGCTGAAAGTTCTATTATTTAAGTCAAGACTTCGACTCTTCCCAAGAAAGCTGCCCTCTCGGTGGTCGGGACCGTTTGTGGTGACCCGTGTCTTTCCTATGGGGCGGTTGAAATCCATCATGAGACAAAAGGCACATTTAAAGTAAATGGGCATAGATTAAAACCCTATGTGGATGGAGAGTTTAACTTGAAAAAGTGTTCTATCGATCTCGCCAATAATAAATGATGAGAGGACAATGTCTAGTTATAGACTTTAAATAAAACCCTTTTGGGAGGCAACCCAAGTTTTTATTTTATTTGATTTCTTTTGCTTAATATTATTCCTTTGCTTTTATCTTGTTGGAATGAAGAGGCAAGGAGATCTCAAAGGAGTACACGGCTGCACCTTAAAGGAAAATATTCAATTGGCAGAACTTGACAAAATCAGGGGAGCATCTCTTACATTCTCTCATTCTTTACTTTAGTTTTTCCTCATTTTTTCCATTGAGGACAATGTGACATTTAAGTTTGGGGGAAAAGATATTATTTTATAATAATAATAATAATAATAATAATAATAACAATAATAATTATAATGATGAATAAAAAGCCTATGATAAGAATATGATTGAAATTGATTATAATTTTTAGAAAAAATTCTCATTGCTTAATTCTACTTTTTAATTCTTTACTTTATCTTACTTAATTTGATATTTTCTATGTTCAATGAATGCTTCTTATGATCATTAATCGTTTTGCATACCTAGAGAAATTGTATGTGAATTTCGAGAATTTTTATAGTCTCAACTTACTCTAGAACTTATTTGACTACACTCGAGGCGAAATCCTAGAAAGAATATTACTGGAGAAATGATTAAGATATTTTTTGGACCAATTGAGCCTTTCAAGCTTACCTGTTTATTATCGTTATCCCTAGCCACCCTTTTGAGCTTTATTGAATTATATTTTGGCCTTATATTTTTCTTTCTTGTAAACCTTATATTCCCTACCCTATTTGAGCTTAAATGTTGATTTCCTTACCTTTCAAGAGAACTAAGTTGACACAAAGTCACAGACTCACAAGAGCATGAAAGGCAAGAGAGGTAGAAGGTCTACAAGTAAAGTTAATTATAGCCATATTATCAAAATCATAAGTTTGTGAGTGTGAAAAGTCAACTCGTCTACTGTGTGGCCAATAAGAATAGGCCGACGAGAGTCATCCACAAAGGCATTCTTAAAGGTAAGGAATACTTCCATGAAAAAAGAAAAGAAAAGAAAGGGTCCAACTGCCGAATAGAGGGGTAAAGAGAGAGATACTTGAAAGAACAATAAAGAGAGGTATGTTGAGGGATTTACAATGATTGAGAAGAGATGTTAGAAGTGAGAATGCTCTATTTGTCTGTTGGTCTTCAAACTTAAGTTTTCTTGCTTTGTTTGAACCCTACCTTTTCTTTTTAGCCCTTACCCTAGCCTTACATTACAAGCTTAATAAAGACCTATTTATCCCTGGTGATAGTTTCTGTTCTACATTAGTGGAGAGTGATTTGAAAAGCAAGCCTATGGAGTTGATGAAGTGAGAATGATGGGTATGCATGAATGTGGGGATGGATAATGAGGTGGAATTGAGTTTTGAATTAACTTTTGGACTTGATTGATCTTGAAGGATTCCTTTAAATTATAGATTTTAGACAATTTTTGAGGTAATTAATTTTATGAATCAAACCAATGCTTGTTTTGGTTGTCTTTCTTTTCTTCTTTGCTTGAGGGCGAGCAAAGCTTAAGTTTGGGAGTATTTGATAAGTGTGATTTTATGTGAATTCTATTACTCTTTTATTTATGAAAAGTGTCATTTTTCCTTCAATACTATTGATTTTATTTTATTTCTATATAGTTTTCTTTATTTTCTTGGATTTGAAGAAATGAGATGATTTAGTGCAAAATGAGGGCATTTCGGTACAAAAGAAGAGACTATGGATCCAGACTGACGAGAGGCGATGAGATCTGAAGAGAGCCGAGAGGAATCAGGCGAGAAGACCCAATGGCGACCAGAATTGGCTACAAGACTTAGGCAATAAGCGATATATTTTACCTTCTGGGTGCGAAGACTTGGCGACAAGGCTCCGAGCGATTATATTGGGCAACTAGTCTAAACGACCAACTTAAAAGACCAACCTAAATGACATCGTGGGCAACAACTAGTAAAGGCGAGCAACTTTTCCGCTCGGTAAGTTGGCGAGAGGGTTCTATCATCTCGATAGGCAAGGAGACCAGTTATATTCAGTGCACACGGCATCTATCCGGTGGGACCCTTCCAAGTTCCACAATCAATCTGCTGACCACCAAATCCTCCCGAACTCCGTAAATCAAGCCGCTTATTACTGAATCTTCAATTTTAGATAATTCCGTTAATTTTGGGATAATTTCTTTTATGTTAATTTTTATCTTTAGAAACTATTTTCTAGATCTTTAGGCTAGATTGTAGCCGCATTTATCTTTTTTCCGAATTTGGATTTTGACATCTATTTAATCTCGTCTTATAGGAAGAATAGAAGAGGATGAGAGTTTGAGTTTTAGATTTCAATAGTTCAGAATTTATTATTTAAGTTTCTTTCAAGGAGGCAGATCTGGGTGAGTAGAGGCGAGAGACTCATGCTTCATCAACTGACTCCAAAGAAGAACACTAGTTTTACTGTTTTTCCTTTCAATTTCATTATGAACTAATTCTATTTTCTAGAGATTTGATGTAGTCTAGCATTGAACACACAATTTCTATTCAAAATTATTTCATTTTCAATATTTCTATGATTGAGTGTTTATTCCTTGTTTTTAATGCTTGTAATTTTCTAGCTAATTATTGTTCAACCTATTGAATTGCAATGAGACCGAGAGCTGATTTGTGATTAAAGCTTTGGATTATGCACCATTAGTTGAGCGAAAGTAGAGATACTTTACCATGATTAGTGTGATTTTCAAGAAAGATCCAAAGAACTTAATGAGTCTCCAATTAGTTAAATTCACATAGAGATAATGAGTTGTTAGTTAGAGATATTTTTTATATTGTTTGAGAAAAAATATTGAATAGTTATGTTATTTTTATCATCAATTTGAGATAATTGGAATTCTATAACAAAGAAGAATAAATTGTATGGGATTTGTAAGGTGAAATCAAACGCTCTAGATCTATTCTTATTATTTTTAAAATCTTAATTTTAATGCTATTGTCTTCAGTTTAATTTAGATAATCCATTCTTTAAATTTCGGTTTTTTTTCAAATAGTAATTAATCTAGTCAATTTCAATACTCAATAACATAATTATTCCCTATGGGTTTGATATTCATTTTCTTTAGAACAATTTACTACTTGTTACGATTCTGTGCACTCGCAGATATTTTTAGCACAACAGTGCCCCTTCCCATTCCAATCATCGCATCCTTTAGAAAAGAACCCCATCCAATGCATGCGTGACACTTGGTGAAAAGTGGGTTGGTCTCTCTTAGATAGGCGTGAACCCCCTTTTGGCTGAAATCCTAAGGCTTCTTGGAGACATGTGCTTAAGTCTCTTGAGATACCCTATGCACCACTTCCCTATGCATTCATCTAGGGACTCTCATAGTCTTGACAAGTGGCAAAAAATGTGGGTTATTGTTGAGTGGGTGCATTGGCCGAAAGTCTAGGGAGATGGATCTTATCTTTCCTTAGGCATCTCATGATTTCTTCCTTCTAGAACACTTCGTCATGGTAGGCGTGCTAGGCTTTTTGGTTACCGAAACCCTAAAGTCTCTCACCCTTATTTTCCTTAATCAAGTCTAGGTTCATTGTGCCTTATGTGTGACATGTGACCAAACCTTTGGTGTGTTGGGCGTGTGCCACTTGTTCCCCAAGGGTTTTAGGCTTAAACACAACAAGGCTGGCCAAAATCCAAAGGCCTACTGGGCATTTCTTGTGAGCTTAGATTCTCAATGCAACAAGACAAATAAATAATTAACTGGAGCCCAAGGTTTCTAAGTGCTCTATACCGCTTGCTTGATCCAAAATTAAATATAAAATGGTGAGTTAGTGACACAAAAGACAGGCGAGAACTTGGCTAAGTTCGGGTTGTCACATATCATGAATGTGACATTTATTAATAAATCATAAATAACATATCAAACTGTAATTTAGAGGCCAACTTACAAACTTTCCTAATGTTTAGAGAATCGATGCCGCTATAATCAAAGTTATTCTAAGTTAGGATTTTTGAACCTCAAAAGAAGATGCTCATAATCAAAGGGTTTTAAAATTCAGTATTTACAACACTGCCCCTATACTTAGCAAAATCTCCACTAATGCTCTAAATTTTCACTATTTTCATATGGGCTCCAAAACTCACCAAATTTCACAAATATCATATTTCCTATGTTATAAAATCATCTATGACCTTATAATTACAAGATTTAAAGCACAACTATGTCAAACTTACCCAACTCGTGACATGCATCCATTTAAGGCCTATGTGTGATTTCAGTTTAAAAACCTCTATGGATGCATATGTGTTTCAAATTTCCTCAAATGCAACCTTGAATATATCCTTAGGGACAATTTAAAATCTTAGGTTTAAGTCCTATAAGTTCATCCCAACACTTAAGCATGGATTAAGGCCAAATTACCACTAAAGCGTCAATTAAGCATATGCATGATGTTTCTATCTTTTCTTTACCAAATAAATATTTAGAACCTAATTAAATCATGCATTTTTATTATTATCCCAATCAAAAGGCTTTTCTAATTTCTCATTATTCAAGCCTAAGCAAATTAATCAAAACTTCTAGAATTAAACTTAAACTAAGTAAAACTGAATTTTTACAACCTCAAAATTCAACCCTTCAAAGATTAAACCTCAAAATTAAACCTTCAAAATTTTTTGCAAGACATTAGTGAATCATATAAACTCATATCAAGACATCCCATGACTAAAAATTCAACCCAAAGCAATTTATTTCATTAAACCACCAAATCTGACCTGGTTTGATATTAGCATGCTAAACCTTGATTAAACTCAATCCAAATCTCATTCTCATGCTGTAGTTTGAAACCTAATATGTCATTCTACAACTTAAAAAAAGATAGATAAGAACACTTGCAAAATCGTGGCCCTTTGAGCTCCCAAACACACTCACTTCAAGAACACTCTCACAACTAACTTGGTTTCACTCTTTTACACACTAAGATGAGCAAAGCCCTTCAACAACTCACGATAAGGCTTGGAGGAGTGGTGTGGGAAATGAGGAGGTGAGGGAGGTATTTATAGGCTTCAAGGAGGGTGGGGGACGTTGGCTTTAGATGAAGAAGTGGGAGGTGGGGTGTGGTGATGCAAGTTTCAGCTTGTGTCATCACTTGTGCAAGTGAATAATCTTCAAACTCTCATCATTTCTACATTTTCAAGTGCCTTCTTGTGTTATGTGGGTGTAGGTGCTGCCGTGGTGCAGAAATAAAAACAAAAATGCAAAGGATTGCATGGTGAGGTCATGCAATAATGTCGTTGGGTAGGGGACTTCAAACTACCTAGCTTTCATCACTTGTTTGTCTCATCTCCTTGGGTTTGTTTTGTAGGTATAATGTCTACATTTTTATGGCTTTTCAGGTAAAGGAAGGATATTGTAATGCCCCGCTCCTTCCTCTTACGTACACTTCTTTATTTCTTACGTACGTTCCTTCTTTCTGACGTAAGCAAATTCCAAGGGCAGAAATTATGTGATTGTCTGCCCCTTCTATCTAGCAACTGCGAGCCTCATCATGCGTGCCGAACCCCAATGGCGTGTTTTCAAAGATATTATGTGACTTCTAAGGCACGCCCAGTGTTTTAAATGTGTTGGAAATATTTATAAAAAGTATTTCCAGTGTTATTGAACTAAGCTTGATTTTAATAAGACAATTATAATATTTTTGAAGAGCTCCAAAAATATTATAATTTTCAAAAATCATTTTAATATCATTATTAAAATGATTTCAACTATTTAATATATTATAAGATTTAAATTATGTTGAAAGCTTTAATTAATTAAATGGTTTTATTCTTGTAAATATATTAAATAAGACTTCATCATTTATTAATGATGAATGAATATTATTTTATAAACTAAAGTTTAGTTAAATAATATTCTGTATTTATTCCTCTCAATGCTTTTAATTAAGTTAATGTTTATGTATTTTCAAATTAATGTTTTAATCCCCCATCCTTAGATCGTTTTGAAGATCCCAAGATGAAGGGATCAAGATTAAAACATAGACCCCTCTTCCTTCTCCCTCAATTTTCCCTCCCTCCCCCCAGCGTACGTCGCACGCCACTCTCTCCCTAGCCTATTCTTCCCTTGCAAAGCCCGGCGCCACCGTGCGCCGCCCAGTCTCACCTCCACCATCGGCAACTTCCCCTCATGCCAACGACCTCCCATCGTCGAAGCCAGCCTCCACCGCATGGCCACTCTCCCCCACACACGCATGCAACCTCTCACGCACGGTTTCACCGTGCGCAACCCCTTTCCACTGCTGTACATGGCCACCCACGCCACCAACGACCTCCCCTCTCACCTGTGAACCCCTCCCATGGAACCCAAGCCACGACAACCTTCCTCTCCCCTTTTGTCGCATGGTGAAACCAAACAGCCTTCCACAATTCGCACGGCTTCAAGGCCACCGACAGCCTTAGCGCCGCCGTGCACCGATTTTAGCTCCACCAAACACCTCCTCTGGCCACCATGGCTCCTCCCCGAGCTCCTCCAAGCCAGCCAAGCCCTCCACCTCTCTCTCTCCCATGGCTCCGCTCCACCTCATGGCTGAGATCCGCCATCGTAGAGCCACCGTGGCGCCACCTCGATGCCACCACGAGCTCCACCAGCAACCCCTTAGCTCCTCCATAGCCAGCCATGACCAGTCAAGCCTTCCCCTTCCTTTTCCATGCCTTGAGACCCAATTAGCTCCTCCACGAGCCATCGTGTCTTCGACATGTGCCACCTTGGCACCATCACGAGACAACCACTCCAGGATCATGACTCGACCCTCCTATGCCTAGGCCCGCACCTCTAGCTATCTCCAATGGCCAAGGCAGCCACTGTACGTGGCTAGACGCCACTGTACACGGCTAGATATGCCGTGTTATGCCCCTCACCGCCATCACGAGCCCTTCCAAGACCACACCTAGCTATCCAAATGCCTAAACAGCCACCGTACGTGGGTTAGCCGCCACGTACGACCCTTCCGGCATCATCTACCGTGATGGTCAGACGGGTTAGCCCGTCGATGGTATAATCCTCTATCCCTCATTATTTATGTTAGATATTGATTAATTGATTAGGTTGTGGACTGTGCTGTTAGTGTTGGTAGAGTTCACTGTGTAGTATGGAGATGTGTTGTGCTGTGTATGTGAAGTGTTGGGCGTATCTGTGTAGTGTGCTGTGAAGTGTTGTGGACTGTGCTGTGAAGTGTTGTGGACTGTGCTGTGTAGTGTGGTTATGAAGTATGTGCTGTAGTGGTGACGTGGCATGTCGAATGGGAAGAGTACACGCTGAGTGTACTCTGTGTGGCGTAGCATGTGTGGAGGGAGTACACGTGGAGTGTACTCCATATGGTAGAGTGATGCACCATATGGCGGATATGCCATAATGGTGATGTGGCATGGTGTGTATGAGGGGAGTACACGCGGAGTGTACTCCATGTGGTGGAGTGATGCACTATATGGCGGGTATGGCATAGTGATGATGTGACGCAGCGTGTGAGAAGGGCATATATGTGGAGTGTACTCCATGAGGTGCAGTGATACACCGTGTGGCGTGTCGCAGAGATAAGGATGGTTGAGTGGTTGATGGGCGTAGGGTGTGGTGAGTAGTGTCGGGAACTGTGGAACAATGTCCCGAAGTAGTTATGATGTAGCCAGTAGTCTGAGGTGATGGGTGTCACAGTGAAGTTGACTCATGGTTGGGAGTACGGGTGAAGTAGCAGAACAAGTGTAAGAGTGCGCAGCAGAAGCATGACTAGGGAATGTCACGAAGTGACATGACTATTGACAGTCGTGCTTGTGATGGGTGAGGAGTTAGTGTAGAATGGCGTAACAAGGATGTGGCGAGATGTGACAGGAGTACGTGGGGGACTGTACTCGTGATGGGTTAGGAGTTGGCGTAGAAATGACGTAATGGGATGTCAGGTGACATGACACGGTCACGGTGTAGCTTGGGAGTAGCCTCGAGCTATATGACGTGACATAAGATGTAGTTGTGAATGGAATTCTGTCATGCTACGTGTTGGGATGAACTGTCAAAAGGGATGGGTAGCATGAAGAGTCATGCTAGCTGGGTTAAGAGAAGGTTGGTATTGGAGTATGGTGCTTATTTATACAAGCAGGTGATCAACGTGTTATATATTGATCTTAAGTGATAATGGGTAAGGTACATGTGTAATCTAGTGAGACACATGTGCCAGACGGATTCACCGTATATAATGGGCAATCTGTCTTGAGTTTCATGACATGGTGCTTAAGCCCATGAGTGGCTTAGAGCCGTGTGATGTATATGGATGGTCGTGAGGATTAAAGTGAGATAAGATACATGAAGGTGATGACAAGTGTACTGTCTAAGGATGGGATGAGTGACTTAGTCAGTTTGAGTCATGTGTCGGAACTTGGTTAATGAGAAGAATGAGATAGAGGTCTTAGTGTCTTAATCCTAAGGGGAATCATGGGTTCACTTTAGTGGATGGGCACTCAAGGCAAGTCCTTGAGTTGGAAAATGTGGTGACCGTAAGTAAACCCCGAAGGTCTTACCATAATAAAGGACACGTAAGAGCACGGGATAAAAGGAGAGTGTTCCAAGTTAAGTGTAGCTCTATTTATAGTTTAAGTTACTTATGCATTAGATAGAGAATGACATTAAGGTTATGTGTATGCATGTAGGTTGCCATCTGACACGCACGTGAATGGATTGCATGATATGAAAGTAGCATGGAGTCCAGGTAAGTGTTACGTTCATACTCTTATAGAGTTTTGTAAAATATACGAAAATGAAAATGAAAGCTTTTCCTTTACGATACTTTACGAAACGACACGAAAGATGTTTTACGAAAGCATGCTAAGTGTTCAAAGGTATACATTTGTACGACCCTCCTTGGCAGCCACTTTTTACGCAACCAAAGTATTAATTGTACACATATGAATGGATGACTATACGCAGTATCTATTGTATGTATTTTCCAAGAAAAGAAAAGAAACGTTGAGGCCTGTGCCTCGAGCTTTAAACTGATGCTTTGACCAACGCGAAGAAAGTGTTTTAAAATGGTCCCTATGAACTGACATTAAAACGTCCCTATGAACTGATGCTTTATGGATGCCATGAACCGATTCTTATGGATGCCATGAAAGATGATGTTTAAACTTATGCTTTTAAAAGATTTTCCATGAACGAACTGATTAAATGAAAAGGACTGAACTGAAAGGACTAAACTGAATGAAAGGATTGAAATGAAATGAATGTTTAATGTATGAAAATACGTAATGGCCACATGAATGAATGAAAAGGGTACCAATGAATGGGCAGATTGCAATGCCGGGAAAGTAGTACTGGTAGTGCACCCAGTGCTGCCCCCTGACTGAAAAGGGATTCTCAACACGTGGCCACGGGCGGAGTCCGGGTCCAAAGGAAGACCGCTAACCCCAACACACGGGGCGTACCAGTGTCTACCGGCCAATGAAAGTGATAAGAAAGAATGTATGAATGCATGAATTCATGAATGCATGAATTCTTGAAGAAATGAAGGCATTGACGAGAGAAACGATTTACGAAAAAGAAAGTCCATTTTAAAAGCAAAACCTCGTCTAGTGACATTTTCAAATGAACGCATGTATGCATGTATGTATAGTATGTATGAATGATGAGTGCATGAATGAAAACCTATGTTGTTATATTTTAACTGTATGAAGTAATGCTTACGAGTCATCGACTCTTTTTAGTTTTTATGTATGCCCCTCCCCCTACAGGAACTGAATGAAGTACGGGTCAGGACGGACACGGCCCAAGCGGAAGAGCACGGAAGTCTAGGCATGAGTGTTTAAATGTATGAGAGACATTTTTATTGTTAAAATTGATGTTTTCCACTGTAGACCTCTTTTATTCTCAAAGCGCTTTTATTTTATAATGTAGAGTCTTGAACCCTGGGTATGGAAGTAAAAAGTTTCAAATCAGATGATAATTCCCGTCGTCCTTTCTAAAAAACTTTTATAAAAAGTCCCACCACAAGGGTGGGCGTTACAAGATACTTGATTGGCTGCCAAGTGATCAAGTGTGTGCAGCTCAAGGAAGGGGATGATATGGAGTAGTTGCCGAGTGAGTCTATGTGCCATTGCCAATCAGTTTTGGCAATTTTTTTGGGGGAAAACCTTGGAAAAAAAAATCCCATGATCACTTGAGGGACTTCTTAGGGATTGAAGGGAAGGGATGGTGGTGTGTGAAGTGGTTCAATGAAGAGTAAAAAAATCCAAGAGCACTCCAAGGTCCCCTGTTTGGTCTCAACTAAGTTCCCTAAGGAGATGGTTAGGTTTTTGGCTTGGTTTCTTGGAGCCATTTCATCCATTGCTAAAATTGAACCATAAGGAACGAGAGTGTTAATAGTGAAATTTCCCTTAAGAAAATAGTGGAGAAGGCGTGGGTTAGGGGCTGATTTGGTACAATGCACATGAAGGTGCACCTTGGTGCCGATTGGTGGTGATTTGGTCATTAAACTCAAGTTTCAACATTTAAATTAGCCTAAGAACAATGCAAATCAACAATAAAAACCAAAAATTTCAGATTATAAATGTGAAATAAAATTAAGAAAAATTAAGCTAAAAACATGGTTTATAGGTTACTAATCATTTGTGAGATGATTAGTACTTCTTAACTCAAGTTAGAAGCTTAACCATAGTTAGGTGGGAACCCTAGGGGTGTGCGTCACATCTTGGGCTTGAGGGAAACTAATGGTATGGTGTAAGTGGGCTTCAATTAGAAGGAGAAAATGAATGAAAAGGCTTGTTGGGCCTTGTGGGTTGGGCTTGTAGGGCCATTTGTGAAAGTCTCTTGGATGTGGGCTTGGGTGTGGGTTGTTGAATGGGACTTATGTCGAGATTTGAGGGTTTATCTAAGGCCTCAATGCCTACCAAGTTTGAGTCCAAATAACTTGTCTTTCTAAGGTTGGGCCAAAGGCCTTCACTCTCACCAAGTCAGGCCTAAAGGTTTTGAGCTTACTACACATTGGGCTTAATTTCTAAGGCCTAAAACTTTATAAATATAAAATGGATCTAGTCTTATGGCACCTATTCTTGGCCCATCACATCCTTAGTGATTGTGGGCCCTTAATTAAACACTCTTGGGCTTACTCCAAAATCCATCCATACTTGGCCTTTTTTGCTTAGCCCACTAATAATGCCAAGTGCCATTCCACTATTAGCTTCTTGGTAGTAAATCCTAAAATAAAATACTAGACTCTTCCAATAATTCTAGCTAAACCCAAAGTGTGATTCTTAAGCTAAAAACATTTTAATCTCTAAAATTTCCCAAAATGACAATCTTACCCTAACTAGGATTAAGGGAGCTAAAGTTAAGTCTTAACGACTTTTTAAGTGGGGTGTTACACTTGTTATTACACTTACACACTTATTCGACCCTAAGGTTCTCATAGCATGCGTATACATGTTTATGAAAATCACAAGAGAAGGTTCATGACCATTGGAATAATAGTTACAATGATTAGGGTTAGGAAGCAGAAACCCTAGTACACGACACACATGTTTTGTTTTTGTGTTTGCTTTCTAAAGTCTAATAGTTACAATATACACTTTTAGCCCGCTTGATCATTGGAATAATAATTTTTGGAGCTTTGTAAGTTAGCCTCTAACTTGCTGTTGGATAATATAATTATGTTTTTTTTTTTTTTTTTTGTAAATTCTGCATTTGGTTACTTGTTTTAGTTAATGAAATACTATTTTTGTTACATGCCATGATCGGTTTATATCTTGTATGTTCATATGATACTTCTGGGAATTTTTGGTTGAAATGACATGTTTGGAGCTTTGAAAAAGATACATATGCCATATTGAAGTCTTGATGAGTTATGTTCATGTTATACATCTGAATGTTCTAATTATTTCAAGCCGTTCACGTGATGCATTCCTTACATGTTGAGTACAAGTACATGTCACATGTTTTCGGGATGTGCATTGAAAGAAAAATATTTTTGTCATGACCCCAAATGCTAGGACGGGGGAATATCTTAGTGGAGCCCCTTTGTCCACTCTAGATTGCCTGAATAAGAGTGGTAACCCCTGGGTTGACGAAGTACAGTGAACTTCGAATTGGTTATTTTTAAAGTATTTTGGAGCAAAGTACCCGTTCTTAACGCTATTGGGTGCAACACATTGAAAATAAGGTGAAGGCGAATTGTGAACTGCCATATCATATTGTAAATGTGGTGAAGGTAAATTGCGAATTTCCACATCATATTGAATTAAACGTACTCACATCCAATTAAAGGGCCAAGAATATGATGAGGTAACTAGCAGGGAGCTCATAAAACCATACCAATCAGCACCCATGTGTACTTTTGTGTGCAATGGACTAATGTGCCCTTAGCACAAATATTTTTATACCATTTTTATCAAGGACATTTCTATCATTGGCCCCTCAATTTATTCATGAAATTTCCTACCAAGCTTTATTTTAAAAAACCCTAGCTAACATCCCAAATTTTGTCCAATGCGAAAATGCCCTTGAATTTTCGGCAACCACCCATGAAAATTCTCCATTTATTTGATCACCACTTCACCACCCAATCCCCACCGTCTTCCACCTAAAGTGGATACTCAAGTATGCCTTAAACTAGCCACAAATGCCAAGAGGATAGTCCAAATGAATAAGATAAAAACAAGTTTTGCCTTGTGAATTACCCCATACCCGGTGGCATCATTAACCCTTACACATTGCATTAATTGCACTACCCTTTCACCACTACCACACGACAAAGCCCCTTTCTCCATAGCCACTTCAGCCTACTCTAAGATGCAATGATCACCAAGTTTGCCAACCACCCAAGGAGGAACTAGGCTAGGTGGCATCATCACCACCGCCCAAACCCCCCAAACCCCTTGGAGCCTATATAAACTCCACTCACCCCCACTTCTTCCTCACTTCACTTCCTCAAACTCCCTTGAGTATTCTTGAGAGTTCTCATCCTCTAGTTCTTTGAAGTTCTTAAGTTGTGAGCTTTGAGTGGGAAGCTTCAAAAGCTACATAATCTTTGTAAGTTTGCTCTCTAGATCTTAGTTTATATGTTAAGTTGTGTTTTTGAGTGTTAGCATTAATTATAGGTGATTATAGCATGAGATACCATGTTTAGTTAGAAGCCAAAATATTGGTGGATAGGTTTATTGTTTAAATTATTTTGTTGAAAATATTAGTTATGGCATGCCTTGATAATTCATGATATGATTCGAGTGTGTTTTAGAATAATTTTTGAAGGTTTAGTTTGAGGTTAGGAACATGCCATAATAGGTTTTAATCTTTATCTTGTGTTTATCATCAAAGCATGTATGACTTGACTTTTAATCATGCTTCATTTGAAGAAATTGACTTATTTTACTTAGGCTTGAAATATGAGCATTTAGAAAACCTTCTGATTGAGATGAGAAGAATGCCTGATTTAATTCTAGCATGTCATTGATAGAAAGGTCATATCATGCATCACTTGAGGTTTAGTTAGAATTAAAGGATTTTATTAGGCATGATTAAGTGTTGGGATAAACTTGCTCAAAGTTAAGCTTTTATTACGTCATTGAGGATTTATAGTGATCATCTTTTTGGAGGAATTTGTCATGCATGCATTCATGAGGCTTAATAGTCAAAATTTTATATAGGCATCAACTAGATAGCATGGCACGAATTGAGAATGAAAAGGCTAAGATCACTTTGATTTTTTTGAAGGCATAGACGGTCTTAGAATGTGCAAGATATCATGACTATGAATTTTGGTTAAGATTGGAGAGCATTTGCATTAGTAGCAATATTTGGAAGTTTAGGGGTATTTTTGTAATTTCCCTATATCTAGAAAATTTTATTTTTCCTTAAGCTAGTATAGATTCTAACTTAGTACAATTTTTATCACAGCCAATATCTCACTTCCAACTTCAACAGTCTATAAGTTGGTCTCTAACTTACACTTTGATGGTTATTTATGATTTATTGATAAATGCCGCATTCATTTTCTAACTGTCATTTTGAACATGAAATGTCATATCTTATGTTCCGTATTTTTCATTTTGCATACAACTATCATTTTTGGAATGTGCCACATACATGCATATCATGAAAATCATTTTTTAAAAGTATTGCAGGAAAAATTATTTTATCACGACCTCAAAGACTAAGATGGGGAAGTATCCTGGTGGAACCTCTGGGTTAACGAAAAACAATCAACAAGTTTTGAATGAGTTCTTTTTAAAGAATGCAAGAGCAAAGTGATATGTTACAACACCTAATACTGGTGGGTGTACATTTATGATTTTTACGATGTTATGTTATGTGACGCCCCCAGATTCCATTTGGGATCGGACAGACATCTGAAGCGTCGAGACATACAACACAAGGTTACCTACCCCATTTATATATATAAGATGCAATGTTCCTAACATGCATCTATCAATATGCAATATTTGCAGTAGATAACTTTTTTTTCTTGAGCAATACTATGCACTAAACTGATATATCCCAAATAGTTAAAGCACAATCCATGCCTACTTAACAAAATAAACATCCACGATTACAGTACGGGTCTCAGAAGACTGTAATCTCAACACATGGGAGATCGGGCTCCATGTTTACATTACCAAAATACAATATTGAGGCAGTTCGTCAACTCACGTAACTCGACTAACGAGACCAAAATACTGTCCAAAAACTGAACAATGGAAGCTGTAAGATTAGCGTCGGTTCTGCGGCGTCTAGTCAACCTCCTCCACTCTGCCAGTGTCTGCTCCCTGCTCTGATCCTGACACATCACCTACCATTCCCCTCGAATGGTAGTTGGGACTACCACGGTAAGATTTGATTACAAATCTCAGTAAGTTAAACAGGAAACTTCCTTATAGGTTAATGATGCATGCATGCAGTAAAAGTATGAATGCATAATCAAAGTCAATAATAAGCATAACATAACTTGACATAACATGGCATGAAATAATAAGCATAACATGACTTGACATAACATAGCATGAGCTGCCATAACTTGAATTGAAACTAAACCTTAGCTTGATGTGACATGAATTTGAAACATAACCTGGACGTGAACTTAAAGCTTGACATGAATGTAAACTTGAACATAACATAACAGAAGACATGACTTGAATGTGAAATACATAAACTTGGAATCTTGTTCAATAGACTTCATTAATAAAGTGACCATATGGGTGCTACGCTGGTTCTTTTGAGCTATGTGTCCCTGCCGATTACGGCATCACAACACAGGTATCTACACCAGCTGTGAGTGCGTTAATTCGTACTCCACAATTATTGTGGCTCCATATATTCTATGTGTCACAATTGTTGTGTCTCACACAGTGTATGCTCCACAGTTGTTGTGGTCCCATGAATTATTTGTGCCACAATTGATGTGGACGCAAGTAAAACAAAATATGGCTCCATCAGTATTAGGGCCTAGCGCGCTACAATAACCAGCTAGTTAAGCCTCATTCGCAACCTGTTGACTGTATTTTGTCAACCTAGTTAATTTCATACCTATTTAGACACTCTAGCGTGAACAAATGAGTTACACTAGGATATTACCCCATCTTAGGGTTTAGAGTCATGATTGACATGAATAATTTGACATGACTATTCTCGAATATATAAACTGTACCCGAGATGAAACATGACATTAATACGAAAGGACAAAAGTCCTGATGTAGTGTAACATGACATGAAAGTAAGATGATAGACATGACGTACTTGACAAAAAATATTTTGTAGCATGACATAACATGTAACATACAATATTTCGTAACATGGCATAACATGTAACAGACAATATTTTGTAATATGGCGTAACATATAACAGACAATATTTCATAACATGGCATAACGTGTAACAGTGAATACTACGTGATGAGACATACATGTAACAGATGACATACGTGACATGACATACTTGCAACAGATAGGAATGCATGAAAAAATATATTGTGTAATAGATAAATATTTCATGACAGTATACATCATGTGTAATAGATGAACATGTTATGACGTAGCATGTCATGACATATATGATAGCATACGAACATTACTGTATTTTCCTTATCCATCACACATACACAGTAAACTAATAGTAAGTTAAGAGCTAACTTACCTCAGTTGTCAAGTTTTACGAGAATAACGCGCGAAACACGAGCAACTATAAGAGGATATTCTAAAAGTTAAAAATTTAATCACTAACAATTAGAAATGTAAACAAGAGATAACTTCGAGTAAAATTACCATTTTACCCTCTACATGTGAAAAAATGACCATTTTACCCATAACTTGTGGATTTAGCATCCCAACTTCAAAAATCACCAAAATGTAAATTTTATCATAAACTCAAATATCAACTTAGAAAAATTTAAAACAAAACACAACTATGGAAAAATCACTATGCCCGAAACATCCATAGGTCATTTCTCTTAATTTTTTGTTGCAATTTCTTCCAACTTCAAAACTCATGATTAAAACAAAATTTTTGCAACAAAGATCTTCCTATCCTAAGTTTAAAAACATACTTAAATATCTATTGAAAAGAAATGCTAATTATAACCACCAAAATTTTTAGTAAAAGGATCCAAACTTTTAAACTAAAAAGAAACCCTTGAAACATAAGTTTTAACCTTATTCAAAACATCTCCAAGAATTCAAAAAAAATCAAATCTTACATCCAACATATTCATAACATCATCCTAAGAGCAACCGTGCTTTAAATCATCAAACAAAAGTCACCAAAAATCACAAAAAAACACTTGGAGTTTTCAATTCTACACTTAGTCCAAAAACAGAAACTTTTCCTTAACTAGTTTTGATCAATCTCTTGATCCATGTCTTAAAAATTTAAGATCTTCAAACTAAAACACCACATGGTTTAAAAATGTGTCCTAAAGAATATCGAATCATCAAACTTAAAATCACATGGCTAAAAATCAATAAAACGTGGATCTAACCCAAACATCAATTCTTAGGTCTAACCAAAATCCTCTTAAATAGAAAAATCATATCTTTGAAACTAATACTAAAATATTCAAACCAACATCCTAACATGCATCTAGGAGTCTTAGACTCATCAAATAAAAATATCAAAGCCATTGTAGTAAGATTAAACCATGAAGTATTCAAACTTTCTCAAACAGAAGCTATTTTTTCACTTCCAGTTTCTAAGTTTCTATATCTAAGAAACTCTTTCATCAAAAACTTTAGTCATGCAACAAATCCTAAATGAAAATTCATAAACACATGTTAAAAACACTCCATAAGATTTTTGGACCAAGATATGTCCATTAGCTTGGTAAAACACTCCAAAATATAACACACTCTCTAGTTTAATGCCTAGAATGACCTTTCCATGGTTGAAATAACTTTTGGTAGACCAAATTACCACGAAATGAAACAAATAAGATATCCACAAAAACTAAACTCAAAGACTAATAACTTTCATGAGCGAGTAATTACAAGAAAATACTTACAAAGGGTTGACAAGTTCAACACCAAATGACTCAGAAAACTGTACGAGAGAGCTCTTTTGGGTTTCTCTCTAAGAACGGGATGAAGAAGTGATGAAATGGAGTGAAGTGTGTCTTGTATGACTTTAAACTTCTGGAGAGGGGAGGTATGGGCTTGAATAACCTTTGATTGGAGGTGCCTACGTCACATAAAGTGAAACATAGTGAGAGGCAAGGACTGCTTGCTGCTGCAATGTGGTATGGAGGGTGATGGGGTGGTTTTCCCCTCTCACATCAAGGCATTATTGGGTGCAGCCAATGGCATTGGATAGCCTACCATGTGGGGGAGGAAAATTCTTCAAGAAGTTTTGCCAAAGTGGCCAAATTGGTGGGCCTTGGTGGGTCTCAACCAAGTGGGCTTCAATTTGGGGTTTGGAGAGGGTTTGGGATGCTATCAAGGCCAAAATCAATTTTTCTTGACCCAATCCAAATTCCAAGGTTTAAAGGGTTTGATAATGATGTCATAACATGAATTTGAGGAATTAATAGTATGTGTATGTGATTTAATCAAGTGATTAAACACAATGCTAGAAATTTGATTAAATAGGGTTTGGTGGCCAACTTTAGGATTTGGGGAAACCGTTTAGGGTTTTAGTTTTCAATTACACTTTTGGGGTTTCAAATGGATTCCAACCATTTAGGATTTCACTAGGGTTTAAACCCTCATTGGTTCTGCACAATAATGTTGATCAGATGAAAAATAAGATTTTGCTTAGGTGGCATGATCTCACACCTTAATTCCTTCACAATTCATCTCATTGTTCCTCTTTGTGCGAAGTGTCCAATACTATTCACCAAGTATGGCTAAGATCCTGCCAAGTGTCCAAATAAAACTTCTCTAACCTAATTTGGACATTCTACATTGTGATTTTGAAAACATTGCGCCAAATACTAGAGGTTACTATTCACTCCAGGAAAGTGAAACATAAACTTTACACTGAAAAATCCTTAATATTCATACAAACCTAACTGTTAAATTCATTCATTGAAATTCAATCCCAAAGTGCCTCAAAATAAGCAAAACACATTTTCTAACAAACGTTTCGTTCGAAAACTAAAAATGAGATTATTGCATCATAAAATCCTAAATAATCAACTGAGTCTAATGGCATAGAACATAACTCAATTTGACACTTCTAACTACATCAAATAAATAAAATTGCACTTCTGGTACCATAGTGAGTGATAACTCTGGCTATGCTAACAGACTAAAACTTACGTGATTGAGCAAATCATGAAAACTTACGGTATTTTCACGAGGTTCCTAAAGTCTATAGAAATTCCACCATTGAATTTCTAGTGGGTTGTTATGTTATGTTACCAATGCATTGAGAACGAGTTTGTAGACAACGTAGTTCCAACGTGAATTGTATTGCGGTCACTGACAGGTACTCAGTGCATATGGGAACTGTGATGATACCATATATTAAGTTAATTCTATAATTTTATGTGATTCATGATGGAAGACTAAGTTTTCAAGATGGAAGTGAAATTATGTCTCTGTAAGAAAATTTACATCAAAAATCTATTTTCTTGAGAAATCTGAAAGGGAGACAAATACAGTTTTTCTGCATTGCATGTTTGTCATTCTTCATACATAGTCTATCTTTGTGCACATTGGTTGTCTAACTTACTGAATTCAAGTAAATCTCACTTTGTAGATCCACTATCATTTCATTCGAAATGATAGATGTTGTAGATGTAGATGGACCCAATGAACTAATGGATCATGGATTGAGGAGGAACCAAACGTTGATAGGAGATTTGATCTTATTTTGATATTTCTAGGCTTGACTCTTAGTGCCATAGAGATCATGAAGCAGCTTGTTTAGATTTTTTTTGGAAACTTGGTATTTTGTATTAAGATTAAGCTACCTGATGATTTGAACATATGGTTTAATCAATATTATTAGAATGATTTTAGTTATTCTGGAATAAGTTTATTTTGACCCTTACTTTCTGATGTGATTATTGCATACTGCTAGTTGTATTTCTAGGATGCATTGCATATAAACTGTCATGTACGGGGGTATGTAACCTTGTGTTGCATGACCCAACACTCTAAGTCTCCATTACATCCCAATCGGAGATTGGGGGTGTCACAATAGTCTTGAATCTTACTAAGTTAGGCTCAATTGCCTTATGCTTACTAAGTTGGGCCTAAGGCTTTCATTCTTACTAAGTTAGGCGTAATGACTTTATGTCCTTTACATTAGGCCTAGTTTCTAATGTCTACCAAGAAAGGTTTAAAACTTTTTATCTCCCAAGTTGGACCTAAGGCTTTTTAACATCTTATCCTCAACCCATCACATTCTTAGTGTCTTAGGGCCCTAAAGTCTTACGTCCATCAAGTAGGGCCTAAAGTATTATGTCCATCAAGTAGGGCCTAAACTCTTATTGCCTCTCCTAAGCCTTTATACCCCAAAAACTTAGGCTCTTAGTAAACCACTCTACGGGCTTCTCTAAATTTATTCGACATTTAACCCAATTGCTTAGCCCATCAAGATGCCATGTGTCATGCTTCCATTGGCCTCTTGGCATTTATCCTCAAAATTAATAAATCACTAAACATTCTTCAAGATAATATTACTAAACCAATTAAACTCCAAAAAAATTCATGTTTTTCAAAATCAGTAATGCACTAAAATCTTCTAATAATTCTACTAAATCCAAAGTATACAACCCTTTTGCCAACTCGAGCATCCAAAATTTCTCTTATTCTCAAATAGCCCAACTCCTAATTAACTAGGATTAAGGCTACTAAGGTCAAGGCCTAAGGGGCCAATGGAAAAAACCCTTTGAAAAATTGTGGAAGAGGCTTGGGTTTGGGGCTGGTTTGATGAAGTGTTGTATGGTGATGCACCAAGGGTGTTGATTGGTGGTTTTGTTGGCATTGACATGCCTTTGGTTCATAAGAAATGGGTTGGCTTCATCCTATCCTTCAAGAGTTGTCTAGGAGTGATGCAAGACAAGTGCATAAGACAAAAATTTCAGATTTGATGTTATGAAGAAAATGGTTCCAAGAAAATTATGAAAAATCATGATGTTTGAGTTACTATTCATGGGTGAGATGAATAGTGATCATAACTCAAGTTAATAACTTAACCAATGTTGAATGGGTAACCCTAGGGGCGTGTGGTTGAGTTGTGGAAGAAGGAAAACCAATGATATCATGTATGTGAGTCCCATTTGGATGAATGAAATGAAAAACAAGGTTTGGGCTTCATGGGTTCGGCCTAAATGGGCCAACCATTTATTCCTCTATGTGTGGGCTTGGAAGTGAACCTCTTTATGGGCCGCATATCCAGATTTATTGGGCCTTTCCTTGGCCTCAATAGTCCACTAAGTTGGGTCCCATCTTTGGGTCTTTCCTCAATTGGGCCAATAGCTTTAAACCTTACTAAGTTGGGCCTAATAACCTTACACTTACTAGGTTGGGCCTAATATCTTGGGTATAACAAGTCAGACCCATAGCCATGAGTCCATCACGTGAGGCCTAAAGTCTTATGTCGTCCAAGTTGGGTCTAAGGCCTTAGTGTCTTTTGTTTTTATTAAGTACAAGCTTTACATAAAACAATAATCAACCCTTTTACGTTTCTACTCTTTTTCTCTCTACGGAATAGGGTTTTCTCGCAAGGTTCTTGGCCTTCACGTGAGGCAGCATGGCAGCCATAGATGGTGGCTACCTTCCCTCAACCCATACCTGAGATGATGCTTGTGCCCAGACCTCCGAAGATGGTGGAAGGAGAGGTTTATTTTCAGTTTACAAAAGAGGAGATTGCACGTTCAGCGGAGCCGTTATGCTATTCTGGCGTGCTGAAATTTCTGAAGCAACGCCCTTCGTTGGGGACTTACGGCCACGCCAATAGTATCTTCAATGAGGAGACCTCGCAACGTCTTTGTACTCATGACCAATGAAGCTGACTTTGCCAAGGCATTGTCACAGGAGGTCTTTGAAATTAATGGGATCTTTTATTGTGCATTTAGATGGTCACCAAATTTTAATGAGGATGCAGAGCCTTCAATGGTTCCGGTATGGGTTTTGTTGCCGGGTCTCCCCCCAAACTTTTATCAAGAAGCTTTCTTGAATATTCTTATGGCACCTATTGGGATGTTTATTCATTGTGACAATCTGACTCGTTGCGCTACGAGAACGGATGGAGCAAGATTATGTGTGGAAGTTGATGCTGCAAAACCCCCTTGACTCATTTTTGGATTGGGGCGTCAGGATTGCCCTCGAGTCGAAAGCAAGAGATCATTTATGAAACGCTCCCTGCATATTGTTCTTCTTGTAACAGGCAGGGTCATAACTCGTAGACGTGTAAACCTGGACAAGCTGGAAACAATGGGAAACATCGAGTTGGTAGGAAAGGCCACTTGGAGACAAAGAAACTGGTTGAAGATCAGGGGATAGAGCCGAGTGTTTCTGATGTTGAAATTCCCCCTTCGGTTATTGTGGAAAATATTGTTGTTGTGGAAAACACGGTGAGGATAGGAATGGAAACAGAGGATGCAGGGGAAGAGGTGATGATTGAATTAATTCCTCCTTCGGCAGATCCTATGGTGCAGGTGGTATCCGAGAAGGTAGATCATGTGGTGCAGTTGGTAGATGAGAAGGAAGACTTAATTCCTCCAATGTCAAATCATGTGGTGCAGTTGATGCCATCTATTGATACAGAGGCTGAAAATGAGTTGGTGTTAAATGTTGATGACCCAGTCTATGCTAGGAATGATACGGGTTTGTGTCGAGTGGAGTGTTCTATGGATAATCATCAGAATATGCTTGAGGCCCTGAGTGCGGATGTGAATGATCTGATTGCCGTGCAGAATCAGCCAGTGGTGGAAGAGGATTCTGATGAGGAAGTTGATGAAGAGATTCTTATGGAGGAAAATATTTTTTCGGAATTGGAACCAGAACACCAGCCAAAGGTTTTTTCACAGGATAAAGAATATCTTACCGAGTCCGAGGTGAATGAAGGTAAAAAGAGGTATAAGAAAAATATGTTTATTAAAATGCGAAGTTCTTCTCGGGTTCTTGCCCGAAACTCTAATTATGCTTAATGATTGATTCCATCTTGGTATGGAATATTAGAGGGGTTGGGTGTGATACCCTGCTCCTTCCTTCTTACGTATGCTTCTTCTTTCTGACGTATGTTTCGTCTTTATGACGTAAGCAAATCTCGAGGGCAAAGATTTTGTGATCATCTGCCCTTCTCACTAGCGACTGCGAGCCATGTTATGCATGCCGAACCATGATGGTGTGTTTCGAAAGATATCGTGTGACTTCTAGGGCATGCCTAGTGTTTTAAATATACTGAAAATATTTATAGAGTATTTCCAGTGTTGTTGAACTAAGTTTGATTTTAAATACGACAATTATAATATTCTTGAAGAGCTCCAAAAATATTATAATTGCCAGAAATCATTTTAATATCATTATTAAAATGATTTCAACTATTTAAGATATTATGGGATTTAAATTATGTTGAAAGCTTTTATTAATTAAATAGTTTTATTCTCTTTAATACGTTAAGTGAGACTTCATCATTTTATTAATGATGAAGAATATTATTTTATAAACTAAAGTTAGTTTAAAATAATATTCTACCTTAATTCTTCTAAGCGTTTTTAATTAAGTTAATGTTTTACACATTTACAAATCAGTATTTGAGATCCACCGTTAGATCGTTACGTGGATCCCCAGATGAAGGGACTGGGTTAAATACCCAGACCTCTCTTTCTTCCTCACTTTTCCCTCAGCTCTCTCTCTCTCTCCTCCTTCTCCCCAGCGTACGCAGTACGCGGCTTCCCCTCGCCCGAACGGTTCCATAGCTCAGCCCAGTGCCGCCAAGCATCACCAGCCCTCACCGCCGGCACTACCAACTCCACCTCATGCCAGCGAGCCTCCCTAGCCCAGCCCCTCTCTCTCACGCTCTCCCTTTCTCCCTGCTGGAAGTGCAAAGCTCGAATGGGCTTGGTGCATTTAGCGCCGCCCTCCGGCGCCACCACTCCCACGGCAGCTTCCTCTACCACCGGCCACCACTCCCCAGCGAACTCAACTCCTCCAATGCAGCCACCTTCCCCGTAGCATGCAAGAGGAGACCCACGCACGGCTTCACAGTGCGCAGCCTCTAGCACCGCCGTGCGCGGCACCCAAGACCACCAAGCGACGCCATAGACCTCCTCTCCCCTTCCCCTTCCTCCTCCACGTGACCCGAGGCCCATAGCCTCCCTCCACCTCATGACTTCTTCCTCCTCTCATGCACAACTTTTACACCTTCCACCGCCGTGCACCACCACCCATGACAGATGACCACCACCTCCAGCCGCCTTAGGCCACCACCGAGCTATCCCAACCGCCCATAGCTCCGATCTACCACCCATGCATGCACACTCTCTCTCACTCTCCCACGGCTTCTTCTCCAACGTGCGGCCACATTCGCCACCGTAAGCCAACGTGGCGCCACACCAGTGCCACCAGGAGCTCCACCAGCAACCCCTAGGTCCAAACCACCACTTTGAGTGGTGGGTAGTCACTACACGTGATGGACAACCACAGCGCGTGGCTGACCGCCACTGTACACGACTAGATCCGCCGTGTTACGCTCCTTGCCACCATCACAAGGCCACCACGAGCCCTTCCAAGACCACACCTAGCTATCCAAACGCCTAAACAGTTAACGTACGTGTATTAGCCGCCACGTATGATACTTCCGACATCATCGACTGTGACGATCAACGAGCAACGCACGGGTTATCCCGTCAATGGTATAACCCTCTATCCCTCGTTATTTATGTTAGATATTGATTAGTTGACTAGATTGTGGACTGTGCTGTTGGTATTTGTGGAGTTGTGGTATTGTGATGTGGTGTTGTGTGATGAAGTGTTGGGGCATTCTGTGTAGTGAAGTGTTGGGCATATATGTGTTGGGTGGAGATGTGTTGTGCCGTGTAGTGTACTGTGAAGTGTTGGGCGTAATTGGGAAGTGTGCTATGAAGTGTTGTAGACTGTGCCGTTTAGTTTGGTTGTGGAGTATGTGTTGTATTGGTGATGTGGCAAATGGAATGGGAATAGTACACGCTGGGTGTACTTGGTGTGTGGCGTAATGTGAGACAATGAGTGTATATGTAAAATATACCCTCCTGGCATAGTGTGGAATGGGAAGAGTACACACTGAGTGTACTCTGTGTGGGGGTATGGTATGTGAAGGGACTACATGTGGAATGTACTCTTTATGACGGGGTTATGCACCATGTGGCGGATACGCCACAATGGTGATCTGCCGTATGGTATATGAAGGGAGTATACGTGGAATGTACTCCATGTGGCAGAATGATGCACCATATGGCGTGTATGCCATAATGGTGATGTGGCGTGATGTGTATGAAGGGAGTACATGTCGAATGTACTCCGTATGGTGGATTGATGGACCATATGGCTGTATGCCATAATGGTGATGTGTCGTAACGTGTATGAAGGGAGTACACGAGAAGTGTACTCCATGTAGTGGAACAATGCACCATGTGGCGGATATGCCATAATGGTGATGTGACGTGATGTGTATGAAGGGAGTACATGTACTCCGTTTGGCGGATTGATGTACCATATAGTTGTATGCCATAATGGTGATGTGGTGTATGTGGAATGAGACGAGTAGACGATAAGTATACTCTGTGTGGTGAAGTGATGTAATATATGGCGGGTACGCCATAGTGATGATGTGGTGCAGCATGTGAGAAGAGAGTACGCATGGGATGTACTCCATGAGGTGCAGCGATATGCTGTGTGGCGTGTTGCAGTGATAATGATGGTTGTGTGATTTATGGGCGTGGAATGTGATGAGTAGAGTCGAGAACTGTGGAACAGTGTCCCAGAGTAATTAAAGTGAAGCCTGTAGTCTAAGGTGACAAGTGTCACCGTGTTGGACTTACATCTAGGAATAAGGATGAAGTTGCGGAATAAGTGTAAGAGTACGTAGCGGAAGCATGACTGGGCAACGTCACCTAGTGACGTGGTTACTGACAGTCGTGCTTGCCATGTGGTGAAGCGATAGGGTATGAATGGCGTAATGGGAATGTGACGAAATGTCATGATGTGACGGGAGTACGTGAGGAATCGTACTCATGATGAGTTAGGAATTTATGTACCAGAATGTTGGATAACGCGACAAGGTCATGGCGTAGCTTGGGAATAGTCTCGAGTTATATGAAGTGACATGAGACGTAGTTATGAATGGAGTCTTGTCGTGTTAAGTGTTGGGATGAACTATCAAAGGGACGGCTAGCATGAGGAGTCATGCTAGCCTAGTTAAGAGAAGGTTGGAATCGGAGTATGGCCCTTGTCTCTCCAAGCTGGTGATCAACGTGTTATATATGTTGATCTTAGGTGATAAAGGGGTGAGGTACATGTGTAACATGGTGAGACACATGTGTCGGACGGATTCACCATATGTAATGGGTAATCTGTCATTAGTACAGTTACATGGTGCTTAAGCCTCAGAGTTGGCTTAGAGCCGTGTGGCTTGTATGGATGGGAATGAGGATTAGTATGGGCTAAGGTGCATGAAGATAGTGACGGATGTATTGTCTAGGATTGGGATGTGTGACTTAGTCGGTCTGAGTCATGCATCGAGATGAGTTCAATAAGAAGAGTAAGACGAATGTCTTAGTGTCTTAATCCTAAGGTGAATCATGGGTTCACTTTAGTGGATGAGCACTCGAGGCAAGACTTTGAGTTGGAAGATGTGGTGACCATAAGTGGTCCCCGAAGGGTTTAACATAGTAAACGGCACGTAAGTGTACGGGATAGAAGGAGAGTGTTCTAAGTAATATGTAGCTCTACTTCTAGCTTAAGTTGTTTATGCATTAGATAGAAAATGACGCTAAGGTATGTGTATGCATGTAGGTTGCCATCTGACAAGCACATGAATGGACTGCATAACATGCAAATAGCATGGAGTTCAGGTAAGTGTTACGTTCATACTCTTCTAGATTTTTCCATGATACAAGAAACGCTTTTCCTTTAAGATGCTTACGAAAAGAAACGAAAGACTCTTTAAGGAAGAAAATGCTAAGTGTTCAAAGGTATAAGTATGTACGGCCCCTCCTTGGCAGCCCCTTTTTACGCAACCAAAGTATTAATTGTACGCATGTGAATGGATGACTATACGCTATATCTATTGTATGTATTTTCTAAGAAAATCGATAAACTGATGAAAATGCATGAAAGGCATGAAAGGCATGACAACGAATGCTTTTATGGATCCTACGAACCGATGCTTTCATGTGCGCCACAAGGTGATGCTTGTGGATGCCATGATTGACGACGTTCAAGGTGACGCTTATGGATGCCATGAAAGCTGACGTTTAAGCCCATGTATGTTCTTAAATGAAGTTTTCCAGGAACGAACTGTTAAAGAAAGGATATGATTGAAATGAACTGAAAAAGGAAAAAATGATTTTCGGGCTTACGCCCCGAGCGATGTTTTTCCATGAAAAGAAATGTTTTCTCATGAAAGGACTGTTAAAGGAAAGAATGAACTGAATGAAAGCTCCAGCTCTTTCGAGCTGACATGAACGAACGAATGAAAAGCAAAGAAAGACATGAAAGCATGAAATGTATGAAGATACGTAACGGGCACATGAATGAATGAAAATGGTACCAATGAATGGGCAGATTGCAATGCCGGGTAAGTAGTACTGGAAGTGCACCCAGTGCTACCCCATATGAAAGGGATTCCCAACCTGTGGCCACGGGCAGAGTCCGGGTCCAAAGGAAGACCACTAACCCCAACACACGGGGCGTAACAGTGTGTACTGGCCTATGAAAGTGATAAGAATGAATGGATGTATGCATGCATGTACGAACGCACGAATGCACGAACCTTTAAGAAATGAAGGCACTGACGGGGGACACGTTTTAAAGAAAGGAAGGCCTTTTTAAAGGAAAAACCCCGTCCAATGAAGTTTTCAAAAGAACGCACATATGCACATAAGCATGCATGAACTCTTGAAGAAACGAAGGCACTGATGGGAGAAACGTTTTACGAAAATGATGCCCATGTTTAAAAGAGAAAAATCCCGTCCAGTGACGTTTTCAAATGAACGCACATATGACACGTATGCATGCACGTAATAGTATGTATGAATGATGAATGCATGAATGAAAACCTATATTATTATATTTTAACTGTATGAAGTAATGCTTACGAGTTTTCGACTCATTTTAGTTTTTATGCATGTCCCTCCCCCTCACAGGAACTGCATGATCAGGACAGACACGACCCATGGGGAAGAGCACAGAAGTCTAGGCACGAATTTTAAATGTACGAGAGGCCTTTTTATTTCAAGATTTATGTTTTCCGCTGTAAACCTCTTTTATTGTCAAAGCATATTTTAATTTATAAACGTGGAGTCTTGCACCCTAGGTATGCAAGTGAAAAGTTTTAAATCGGACGGTAATTCCTGTCGTCCTTTCTAAAAATATTTTATAAAAAGTCCCACCATAAGGACGAGCGTTACATTGGGACCTCTAGAGGTAGATTAAAGTTGTTGGTGAGAAGATTGAAACCGAAAGTTGTTGCTCTATTAGAACCATTTCAGAATCTAGAAGGTGCTTGTAAATTGGCAAGATGTCTAAATTTTGATAATTTTATTTCAAATGAGGTGGAAGGGGGAAAAATCTGGATTTTCTGGAGTAGTAATTATAAGGTGAAGGTTGTCAGGTAGGGAATGCAATTTATTTCAATTATTGTAGGCGATGGTGCAGAGAAGTTCTTGTTGTCTGTGATTTATGCCAAATGTTCTTGGGCGGAAAGGCGATACCTATAGGATGATCTTAGCATTAATAATTTGGATTTCGAACCTTGTGTATTTGTGGTAGATTTTAATATTATCCGGAATGATTCAGAAAGGAGAAGAGGTAGACCTCGGCCTAATGTCGCTATGGATGATTTTAATGATTGGATTCATCAAGGGGGTCTTATACGAGAGGGAGTCGATTCACTTGGTGTAATGGGCACTCGAGGTTGGCTCGCTCATGGTCACGTCTTGACCGCACTCTAACGGATAGTTCTTTCATTAATTTGTTTCATAATGCTATTTGTTCTTATTTGTCGCAATCCACTTCAGATCATGCCCCCATGTTCATTGAACTCAAAAAAGATCCTTTCTCTTATGGGCTGGCTCCGTTTCGTTTCCAACAAATGTGGGTGGATCATCTTGGTTTCCTGGATTGTATTTGGTCTGCTTGGAATGTAAGGGTGGAAGGTTCTTTGTTACAAATTTTAAGTAGGAAATTAAAACAAACAAAGGTGATGCTTCGGGAATGGAACAAAATGGTATTTGGCTGCACTTTGAGTCATATTGATGTCCTTGAAAAACAGGTTGAGGTGATTTAACAACAACTTGAAACGAATTGGGAGGTTAATTTGGAGAGAGATCTACATGAGGCAGTCTCGGCTCTAGCTGGTTGGAGGTGTCGGGAAGAGATGAGATTGGCACATATGGCTAAGTTGAAATGGAAGGTGGAGGGCGATCATAATTCGAAGTATTTTCATGCTTGTCTTGCAAACAAGAGAAGGAAAAGTGTGCTGGAAATGAGATCGAATGGGGTGGTTCATGAGAGTCCGAAAAGCATACACCAAGGGGCAGTGTAATGTTTTCAAAATTCACTTCATGGGGATCCACCTGTAGATTAACCGAGTCTGGAAGGGCTTATTGATCCGGTCATACTAGAGGAGGAAAATGCCACCCTACTTCTCCCGCCTACACTAGAGGAAGTTTTTGAGGCCTTGTCATCCATTCCGAATCACAATACTCCGAGTCCTGATGGTTTTGGCTCGGGTTTTTCTAAAAGTAGTTGGGAGGTGCTTAAAGTTTATGTGTGGATGGCAGTATTGGAATTCTTTACGATTAAGCAACTTCCTAAATTTTTTACTGCCTCATACTTGGTTCTTATACCAAAGATGGTGTTGCCCACAGGTTTTGATAAGTACTGTCCTATTAGTCTTTGTTCTATGTTTTATAAAATTTGCTCCAAGATTATTGTCTCTAGATTAACAGGTTTATTGCCTCGCCTGATTTCTTTGGAGCAAGGAGCCTTTATTCCTGGAAGGAGTATTTTTCAGAACATTAGTCTCACACAGGAATTGGTGCATTGTATTAATAAAAAGATCCACAGGGGTAATATTATGTAGAAAGTGTATATGACAAAAGCTTATGATCGGGTGGACTGGGGGTTTTTGATTGCGGTCCTACGAAGGTTTGGTTTTTCCTCTCAATTTTGTGATTTGATTTATTCATGTATTTCTAGCCCTTGGTATTCTATCATGATGAATGGTACTATTAAGGGTTTCTTTCAGGGCAGTCCAGGTCTTCATCAAGGTGATCCTCTGTCTCCTTATTTGTTTATCATTCAACAAGAGGTCCTATCCCGATTGATTCATAGGAGTGTGTGAGAGAGTCAGTTTGGCCTTTTCTCTCAAGCCAGAGGTATGCCTATTGTCTCTCATTTGATGTCATGATTTTTTCTAATGGAAGTCAGAGGTCGGTGTGGGTTCTGCATCAAATTCTGAGCCAATATGAGAGGTGGTCGGGGCAAACTATCAATGTTTAGAAATTTGCTTTATATTGTTCAGATGCAGTTCCTAATAGGTGCAAGCAGCGGCTTTTACGTTAGACTGACTTTGTGGAGGGGAATTGCCCTTTCAAATATCTAGGTGTGCCAATAAGTCGGGGCAGATTGATACAAGCTCATTTAGATGACATGGTGAATAAAGTGAGGCAAAAGATCAGTGGCTAGAAGATGAGGCTACTCTCTACGGGAGGAATACTTGTTCTTTTGAGGCATGTTATATCCAGCATGACTATTCACCTATTTGTTGTTTTACAGGTCCCTCAAGTTACTATTTTCAAGATTCAGAGATTGATGAGCTCATTTTTTTGGGAAGAAGCCGATGGGCGTGATAAAAAGAAATGGGTGGCGTGGAATCATATTTGTAATCCTGTGGAAGAAGGGGAGCTTGGTGTACGAAGTCTTCAAGATACTCAGAAAGCCTTACATATGTGCTTTGCTTGGAAGCTTATTCAAGGTAATTCTTTATGGGCCAATTTCTTCAAAGCAAAATATGTTGGTTCGAAGCCGTGGTCTCTCATTGATACTAATAAAGGATCTAGATTCTGGAGAATGGTTGCTAATTGTATTCCGGTGTTGTTACATAATTCCAAGTGGAAGCTTAGAGAGGGAGAGATTTTTTTCTTGTATGATAAATGAAGAGAGAGTGGCCCCCTGATTAATGATATGCCTTTAGTGGCTTCACCCCTTTTGAAAATTAAAGATTGTAGGTTGTCGGATAGTTGGGATGTGGAGTTCTTGGAGAATTTAGTAGGGCAGGATAAGGTGGATGAGATTGTAACAGCTTTGTCGGGGCCGAATTATGGGAAGGATATTCTAATTTGGACTCCTACGGATACATGTATGTTCTCTACAAAATCTGAATGAAATTGTATTCGTAATAGAGGTACTCCTATGGATTGGCATGCATGGATGATAGATTGCGTCGTATTGGTATTCCTCTTGTTTCCAAATGTGATTGTTGCAATAATGGTTATATTGAAGACATTAACCACATGCTTTTTAAGGGTGAATTTTCACAAAGAGTTTGGGTCCTTTTTTGGCAATCTTTTTGGTATCCCTCTTGGTAGATCTTGGAAACAGAATGCTGGGACTTGGTTTAGATGTGCTAAATCTTCTTTGTAGGTGGGCTTTATTGTTGGCATCATCCCAATTATTGTTACTTGGCGTCTATGGAGGAGGAGGTGTCTAGCTCGGATGGAAGGTATTCTGGAAACTCATAACCTTGTTATTCATTCTATTTGTGTGTGGTTAGGATCTCTTTGTCAGGCAGCTAAGCAATTCAAGAGTCTTTCCCATAGAGATGGCATGATCCTTGAGGCCCTAAGGATAAATTTAGTGGATTTGAAAGTTCCACGCTACAAAGTGGTAAAGTGGTTTAAACAGCCGTTGGGGTGGTATAAATTGAACACGGATGGTAGTAGTATTGGTAATCCAGGTTCCTGTGGCATTGGCGGGGTTATTCGGGATGATTCAGGTGGGCTTGTTCAGGCTTACACTTCTCATATTGGTTTTGGTTCTAATAACAAAAAGGAACTCATGGCACTCCTTCACGTGTTGAGAATTTGCAAATCGTTGAACATCGTGAATGTGTTAGTTGAAATGGATTCTATGGTGGTTATCTCTTAGTGGCTTAGAGGGAGATGTGGTGTATGGTAGAGGATTTTTGGGAGGAAATTGTTGATTTATCCGGCACAATTCATTGTCGTTTCCAGCATGTTTTTCGTGAAGATAATAGGGTGGCGGATTGGTTAGCCAAGGAAGGGGCATCAGGTACTGAAATGGCTCTTTCTAATAATTGTAATTTGCCTCGAGTTCTTCGAGGCCTGATTCGTTTGGATTCTTTGGGCCTTCCCTCTTTATGATGCTAGGTCTAGTTTCTTTGTGGTGGTTTTCTTTTTCCTTTTGTGTCTATAGGCATGTTATAGTTGGTTGTGTCCTAGTTGTGGTTTTTTGGGGTTACCCATGGACCTTGTCTTGTTATCACGGTATTCCTCCACCATATGTGATGGCTCTTATTAATAAATATGGGAGGGGGTCACTATTGGACATGTGACTTTCCTCTCTCTCTCTCTCTCTCTCTCTCTCTCTCTCTCTTTCTTTTTTTTTTTTTAAAAAAAAAAGTCTTAGTATCTCTTCTAAGCCTTTATACCCAAAAAACTTGGGCCCTTAGTAAACCACTCTTTGGGCCTCCCCCAATCCATCAAGTTTTTAACATAAATTACTTAGCCCATTAATGTGGCAAACTTCCAATATGTCATGTGGCATTCTCCCATTGGCCTCTTGGCTTCATATCCTCAAAATAAATAATATTTCACTCAAATCTTCTAATAATTAACTAAACCCAAATTATACGATCCTTCCACCAACTCAAGTATCCAAAAATATTATTATTCTCAAATAGCCCATCTCCTAATTAACTAGGACTACGACTACTAAGGTCAAGGCCAAGGAGCTTTTTAGGCGGGGGTATTACAACCAACATGTGAGCTCATTCACCAAATCCAATCCAACTGACTTGGAGAATCACTCAAACCGATCAACACACACAAGGACACCATGCATAATCAACCTGGGGTCTCTCTCCACCTATGTTATCAAGTGAGTCCAATACAAAGATGTTCCACCCAGATCATAAGGAGGTATCACTCTACCCTTATTAAACTTGTGACAAGATGTTGTTGGAATGGCATAGAGACTCCTCAACCCGTCCATGATTATTGGCACACGGTAAGACACAATACTCAGAATTTACATCATCATCAATTTGCATCATTCAAAACCATCATCTCAAATTCACAGCGTAAAGATAACTAATAAACATAATGAAGAAATGTACTTTCATGTAAGAAGGATGTGAGTCACAGAATATATAAAACCCTAAAATTACAAACATACTCACAAACATTTACTCCTCATTCTCAATTTGGTCATAGGAGTTAACCTACCTAAATAGTACTAGATTTACAGTAGCGCTGATGTCGATCCTTCAATCACATGCTTTGAAGTCACTTGCTTTTTTGAAGACTCTGATTGGATGAAAGGGTAAACACTTGACGATCTCAAAAATGAAATTTTGACTTTTGTCTGAATTTATACTATGGGATTGTCATCCCCAGATTTGATGTTCATTTGATTCCAGATATACTTGAATGAGAGACTTTCAATCTCAATCGTCCATTTCCCCTTTGGACTTGTAAGATGGAAAAGATTGATTGGAACAAGGTGTGTCTTATAATTTACCTTAGGTCAAACCCCGCTATCTTTTCCCTAGTAAGGGTCTCCCAAGTGGCACTGGACCATACCTCTAAGATCAGAAAATATGGCTTGCAGGTTTTTAATCATTTTTTTGTAGGCTCACTCCAAATGTTACATCTTTTATGGAGTATGGGCCTCTATGTACTACACCTACCGCTCTTTCGGCAAGCTCCCATGTCTTCATCAAGTTTGTCCTTGCCCATTGCTCGTCTTGATATGGTCAACACAATATTTGCTTGTCTAACACAGGATGAAAAGTCTTTTATCACCCAATATTGGACTGTATCAGCCAGGCTTTATACATTGTGATGTGCACCTTTCTCTTGGACTAGCTGCAATTCGCTCACTCGACAATCTCTTGTTGCTTGCCTTTCCTCCTTAGGAGGGGGTCTCTTTCATTGCTTAAGCGCGATCCTCACAAGTCTAGGTATTTATAACAATATGGTAGGGTTTTTGCAATTGGGTCATTGGCCCTTTCCTATGGGTCTTGGGCTTATTTCATTGGATTTGGTCCTCAGTTGGTCCTTGGTTCACTAGGTGTTGTTCTTGGGTCCTTATTATTAAAGGCTTACCTATAATTTCACTGGGTTGGGACATATGAAGGTTCTAGCTAATTTCTAGGGTTTGCTTATAATTTAATGGGCCAAGTTACTTAACATTCCTAATGAGTTGATCTTATAGTCCATAATGAACCCAAATCGTCCAAAAAATTTGTGGGCCTAATACCAATTAAATATAGGTCCAGTTGGTCCATAAGTATTAAAATGGGCTTTTAAGCTAATTATTGAACCGAATAAAAATTTCATAATCTACCATAGTATGTTTTGGGCCCGTGGCCTATTCCAAATTATCCAATAAATCTTAGTTAGGCTACTAAAAATATTGGCCCATTGATACCATCCCAACACTAAACCTTAAAGGGCCTTTAAATTGTACTTTTAGGCTAACCAACCTCATTAATGATAGCTCATGGGCTTTTCCAATATGGTCCATTAAACCTAGTTTATGTGCAATAAAATTATCCATGGTCCATCCCTAATTATATTGGATCAAGTGGTTACAATTGATAGTGGTACGATACCCATGGGTGGTGGTGGTTCTGGTTCTACTCATATATGGTTACATTTGGAGGAAATTACTCATCATTTAGTGTCTTCCTCCATGAATAACTAACACCCTACACCATCCCTCCTTCCAAATGCATACCTAAAAACACTTCTGGCAATTAGTGGTCATCTCTAGCACATGGAATGTTGGAAAGCTAAGAAAACACATCAAAATTAACTGGCAAGCTCTATTGTGCAACGGCAAGTAACCAATTCAATTAGGATTCTGATAAAAATAACCTAGTCTATTAGCATTCCACAGTGGCAAAAACCCTCTTCACGTATATAACATATACCGCCGAACCTGTTGTAGTAAGCTATCTTCCTTAAATGGAACATGATTAGGAAAAAAATCGAGCAATCCTTAGCATTCGTCCCTTGTACTTTTTTTTTTCTAAAGAATAACCCTCGTATTATGACAAGCTTGAGATTTGTCCTCACCGTTACTAACTCATTCCACTTGACATAATGAATAACAAGTGGGGTTTGTAAGATTGCAACATAGAAAATTCTTTTTATATTTTGAAATATATATAAAAACATTTCATTTTTAAAAATTGCAAATAAAAAATGTAAGAAACGATAGGTGGTAAGGCAACCATGGGGTGCTGAATCCAGTGACCGAATTTTGTCTCGGCCACTATGTGGGTGGTTGAACTCTATCACCTATAGGATGGCCATGAAAAGAGCCACCACCATAGTGGCTGAATCCGATGGTGGCTGAACTACATGGGTCGGACAACCAAGGCCAAGTGTTAGCCTCTTTCTAGGCCACCCTATGACCTGGGCATTATGGGGTGACTGTTTTCTGTCCCTCAATGGTGGCCTGCCGCCTATCTTCTTTATTTTTTTTAAAATAAAAATATTTTTCTTAAACTAAATAAAATATTTTACTCGCGTCAATCTTACATATTGCAACATGTATTTTATTAAGTGAGATGAATGAAATCGGTAATGGAGGGGGCAAATCTCAAGTTTGTCATAGTAAAATCAAGCACAGGTGGTGAATGTCAATTGGGCAATACGAGAGGTTAATGACCAAAATTTCTAAAAACTAGATAAAGCCGAAACTTCCAAAAGTCGGTGCGGGCCCCTAGTTTACATGAGTAATGCTACATACAGTCATAGAATGCGTAAATGCCATGCAGTCATTTTGAAAAAGAGTGAGATCCATTATTAAAAAATTAATTTCTTTTCATGTGGGTCCTATATTTATTCACTTTTTTCAAAGCGACTGCACGGCGACTGCATACTCATGACTGCAAGTATCATTTCTCAGTTTACATCTCCCATGTTTGATTCACCTTGTGATGTGAGCAAGACACACCAAAACACATTTCCCATCAAGAAGATAATTAAAATCAAAATTTGGCATGAGTTGTTTTTTTTTTTTTCTATACATTTAGGAGGGAATTTCTCCAAATGAACTAGTATTAATTAAAAACAACAATATGTTAAAGGAAATAAATTATACAACAACTTTTAATAAATAAGAAATGTTTTCAGACCAGTTGATACCTATGCCCATCGAAAATTTATGAAAAGCCATGTTGTTGCAAAACTCAATACTGAACATATAAAAGCCACAAGCAAGCACAAGGATTTGAATCTACCGAAGCAAGCCATGCACCCTTGTAAAGCAAAATTGAAAACAATGGATGTCATGAACCTAGAACTGGCGTGAAAAGATCCATGGGAGTATAAAGGCTAGAATCAGACAAGCAACTAAGAATTCCTTAAGACGTCTTCTCAAGCATGAGATTTCACTTTCTGAGGAGTTCCTGGTGCTAGCCATTACCGGCCTGATCCCATTCACCCCTAATATGAGTCTAGTGTCCTCAATGGCTGCTATATTTTTTGCAGTCTCGCCACAAATTTCACAAAGTCTGCATAGGAGATCAAAGAAGTGATAAGACGTATGATAGAGGAGATATGCATAACTTTAATCTACGTATTAATCTTAAATGATAGCTGATGGCTAAACATGAACCATGGTTCTCGGATGTACACAATGCAATTCAGCAAAGTATCATGTAACCCTTTTTCTAACATATTCTATTCCAAGCAATTCTTTTCATATCAGAAGTAAACATGTATTTATTCATATTATTGTAAATGTTGATCTTAACTACCCCTCTTGAAAAATTAGCGACTAAGAACAATAGTATGTGATGGTTAAGTCGGTCAAGCAGACAGGGTTCATAAGGAGAGTCTTATTTGTCTCTTATTCTCTATCTCATCTCTCACATCTCTCCTCCTTTGCCACTCGTTACATAAGCAAAGGTTGCATGGTGCCACCGTGCTCCACGACACCTATAAGCCTTCCTCTCTCTCTCTCTCTCTCTCTACTTCTCACTCAGTTTCCCTCCCTTTCCCATGATTTGGCCACTCTTTTGGACACGTTTGTCCAACTCCTCCGCTATCGAATGCCACTTTTGCCTTTCTCTGTTTTCTCTTTCTTCAGTGTCATGACTTTACCACACTCCACGACACCCACACTACAAGCCCTACTACCACTCTGCACCACCAAGCCAGTAAG
This sequence comes from Juglans mandshurica, assembly GCA_022457165.1. Classification (NCBI taxonomy): domain Eukaryota; kingdom Viridiplantae; phylum Streptophyta; class Magnoliopsida; order Fagales; family Juglandaceae; genus Juglans; species Juglans mandshurica. The sequence continues at coordinate 14,970,910 of CM039620.1, forward strand.
CTCCTCCCGCGGTCTCTCTCTCCTTTTTCTCTCTATTTTCTTTCTCTAAAGCCCCATTTGTCGCATCTCATCACTGTTCCCCAAAACCTTGCACCACGAGCACTGTAACAGCCCGCTAGAAATTCATTGGTGGAATTTCTATTGACTTTAGGAATCTCGTGAAAACCCCATAAGTTTTTACGAATCGACCAATCGCACAGGTTTTAGTCTGTCAACATAGTCAGTGTTATCACTCACTATGGTGATAGAAATATGAGTTTAATTATTTGAGGTAGTTAGAAGTGTCAGAATGCGTTATGGTCTACGCCAATAGACTCAGTGGATTATTTAAGATTTTATGGCACAATAACCTATTTTCATAATTCCGGACGAAACGTTTGTTGAAAATTATTAAATTATTTTTAGGGACACTTCGGGGTTGAATTTCGTTAAACGATTTTCACTATAGGTTAATATGAATATTTAGGATTTTTTAATACTAAGTTTATTATGCATTTTTTTTGGAGTGAATAGTAACCTCGATAAGCGCACCCAATATAGTGTTTTCAAAATCACAGTGTGAAATATCCAAATTAGGTTGGAGGAGTTTTATTTGGACACTTGGCAAGATCTTAGCCACACATAGTGAATAATATTAGAGACTTGGTACAAAGAGGAACCATTAGATGGATTTGTGAAGGAAGTCAAGGTGTGAGATCATGTCACCTAAGTAAAACTTTGTTTCATCTGATCAACCAAATTGTGCCAAACCAAAGAGGGTTTCAATCCTAGCAAAACCCTAAATGGTTGGAATCCAATTAAAACCCCAAAAGCTTGGTTAAAACCGAAATCCTAAACGGTTTCCCCAAACCCTAAAGTTGGTCTCCAAACCCTTTTTAACCCGATTTCTAGCATTGTGTTTAATCACTTGATTAAATCACTTCCACATGTTATTAATTAATCAAATACTTGTTATGAAATCATTATCCAACCTTTTAAACCTTGAAAATTTGATTGGGCCAAGAAAAATTAGTTTTGGGCTTGATAGCATCTTAAACCCTAACCAAACCCCCTTTAAACCCCAAATTGAAGCCCACTTGGTGGGGCCCACCAAGGCCCACGAAATTGGCCACCTTGGCAAAGTTTCTTGGAGAAGTTTCCTCCCCCACATGGCAGACCATTCACTACCATTGGCTGCACCCAATTGTGCCTTGATGTGAAGGAGAAATCCACTTCATCAACCTCCATCTTTCACAGCTGCTGCAGGCAGTCTTTGCCCCTCACTATTCTCCACTTTATGTCACATAGCCACCTCCAATCAAGGGTCATTCTAGCCCACAAGTATTTTCCCCGAGATGATGTCTTCACATAAGTTGTTCATCTTTCAGTCTAGTTTCCGTGGATATTTTATTAGTCTCATTCCATGCTCATTTGATCGGTCAAAAGTATTTCTAACCATGGAAATGTCATTCTGGGCTTGAAACTGGAGAGTATGTTATGTTTTGGAAGTTTCGACCAAGCTAATGGACATATCTTAGTCCGAAACTTTTATGGAGTGTTGTTAACATGTGTTTATGAATGTTCATTGAGGTTTTGTTACATGAATAAAGCTTTTGATGAAAGATTTTTTTAGAGTTAGAAACTTTAAAACTGGAAGTGGAAAAACAGTTTCTGTTTTGTGAAAGTTTGAATATTTCGTGGTTTAATATTATTCCAAAGGCTTTGATATTTTTATATGATGATCCTAAGCCTCTTATATACATGTTAGGATGTTATTTCGAAGATATTTAGGATTAGTTTTAAAGATATGATTTTCTGTGCAAGAGGATTTCGGTTAGGCCTAAAATTTGATGTTTTTGAGTTAGATCCATGTTTTATTAAATTTAAACCATGTAATGTGTTAGTTTGAAGATCACATGTCTTTAAGCCATGGATCAAGAGATTGATCAAAGTTATTTGGGAAAAAACAATTTCAAACCAAAAACTCCATGTGTTGTTTTGTGATTTTTGGTGAGTTTTGTTTGATGATTTAAAGCATTTTTTATCGTAGGATGAAGTTATGAATATGTTAGAAGTAAGATTTGATTTTTCAGAATTCTTGGAGATTTTTGTTTAAGGTCAAAACTTGTGCTTTAAGGTTTATTTTTTGTTAAAAAGTTTGGGTCTTTTTACAAAAGGTTTGGTGTTGATAATTAGCTTTTTCTTAATGGATATTTTTTTAAGTGTGTTTTTAAACTTAGGATAGGAAGATCTTTGTTACAAGATTTTGGTTTATTCATGAGTTTTGAGACTTGAAAGAATTGCAACCAAAATCAAGATAAATGGCCTATGTAGGTTTCGGCCATAGTGAGTTTTTCATAGTTGTGTCTTTTGCACACATGTAGAGGGTAAAATGGTAATTTTACTCTAAGTTGTGCCTTTTCACATTTCTAATTGTTAGTAATTAATTTCTAACTTTTAGAATACACTCTTACAGTTCCTCGTGTTTCGCACTTTATTCTAGTAGAACGCAACGATCGAGATAAGTTAGCTTTTAACTTACTATCAGTTTAATGTGTATGGGTGATAAGTAAGGGAACTAAAGAGTATGTATGCATGTTATCATATGTGCCATGCCAAGTCATTACATATTTATCTGTTACACAGAATTTATTCTGTCATGAATTATTCATCTGTTACACAAGATATTATGTCACGTATTGCTATACATTGCAAATATGTCATGTAAGTATGCCATCTATTACATGTATTTCATGTCATGTAATATTCACTGTCACATGTTACGCCATGTTCAGAAATGTTGTCTGTTATATGGTATGCTATGTTACGAAATGTTGCATGTTACATGTATGCTATGTTATGAAATGTTCTCTGTTACATTTATGTCTCGAAGTATGTCATGTCTGTCGTTTTACGTTCATGTCACGTTATGCTACGTCAGGACTTTTGTCTTTTATGTCACGTTCATGTTACGTCACGTTATGAAATGTCATGTATGCTAGTTAAGTCATTCATATCAATCATGACCCTAAGCGCTAAGATAGGGTAATATCTTAGTGGAACTACTTTGTTCACGCTGGAGTGTCTAAATAGGTATGAAATTTCCTGGGTTGACGAAGTACAGTCAACAGGTTGCGAATGGGGCTTAATTAGCTGGTCACTGGAGCACGCCAGGCACTAACTCCGATGGTGCTACACATTATGTTACGTGTATCCACAGCAAGTGTGGCACAAGCAAATAAGTCATGGGGCCACAACAACTGTGGAGCATGAAGTATGGGGCCATAACAACTGTGGAGCATACACTACGTGAGACACAGCAATTGTGACACGTAGAATACCTGGGGCCACAACAACTGTGGAGTACGTATTAACGCACTCACAGCTGGTATAGACACCTGTATTGTGATGCGGTAATCGGCAGGGACACACGGCTCAAGAGGACCTGTGTAGCACCCATATGGTCACTTTATGATTAAGTCTATTGAATAAGATTCATCTGTTACACAAGATATTATGTCACGTTATGTTATGCTCAAGTTTACGTTCATGCAATCATGGTAATCCCATGAGACAAGAATATGTTTCAAGTTCATATTATGTTATGTTCACGTTTATGTTATGTTCTAAGTTCATATTTATGTTATGTCATGCTCAAGTTCAAGTTCAAATTATGCATGTTCACGTTCATGTTATGTTTCAAGTCCATGTTATGTTTCAAGTTCACGTTCATGTTATGTTTCAAGTCCATGTTATGTTTCAAGTCACGTTCATGCTAAGCTTCAGTTTCAGTTTCAGTTTAAGTTATGCCAGTTATGTTATGTTGTATGCCAAGTTATGCTATGATTACTTATGATTTGGTTAGGCATTCATGTTTTTACTGCCATGCATGCATCATTAACCTGTGTGGAAATTTTCTGTTAACTTACTGAGATTTGTAATCAAATCTCACTATGGTAGTCGCAACTATCATTCCCCCCGAATGGTAGTTTTTGTTATAGGATCTGAAGGAGAACCGGGAATCGACCAACTGGAAACGGTCGACTAAGCGACGGTGCGACCTAGATGGTAGTACAGTAGTTACCTCAGATTACTACTTGTATTTGTGGAGTTCAATCTCCAGCACTCTTTTGATCACAACCATATGGACTATTACTGTGATCTTAGTTGTTTAGTATGTTGTTAAGTACGAAGTATGTTTTAAGTATTTGAGATATTTTAGTTTGGTGCATAGTTTTGCTAAAGAAAAAAAAAGAAAGAAATAAATTTATTATCCGCTGCGAATATTGCATAATGATAGATGCATGTTAGGAACATTGCATCTTATATGTCATGAATAGGGGCAAGTAACCTTGTGTTGCATGTCCCGACGCTTCAGATGTCCGTCCGATCCCAAGAGGAATCTGGGGGCATCACAGGGTGGTATCAGAGCAAAACGTCTCTGGGTTTAAATCCACATGTCCTTAGGAAATGCACCAAATATTAGGTTTAAAATTCTAGTCCTCATTAGGCTTGAATTTTTTTAAGTATCAGAGATAGTACATGGTTGTAACACATGTACTCGTGTATTTCTGGAAGTGACACATGACTCACAGTAGGATACCTCGAAACCCTGAGGGAGCCACAAATCAGGAGAATCAGAATCCCCAGATGGATGGAGGAATAGCTGAAGCTATACGTCTGCTGGCTGACATGCTTAAACAACAGCAATAACAACAAGCGCACGTACCCAGACCCGAAGTCAGAGGTTGTACGTATGAGAAGTTCTTGATCCACCGTTAACCGAATTTTTCTGGTAATGAAGGGCCACTAAGAGCCGAGAAATGGATTGTGGATCTTGAAAGGACCTATGAGATCTATGGATGTACTGAGGACTAGTAGGTTCTATATGCTGGATACCTATTCCATGAGAAGCTGAAATATGGTGGGATACGCGAAGGCAGCTTCTAGTCAGGGAACTAGGAAGTTGGGTTGCACTGTCTTGTGAGAGATTTAAAGAAGAGTTCGACAACAGATTTTTCCCAAATTCTGTCAAATAGTTGAAGGCGCAGGAGTTTGCGACTTTAACTCAAGGCAGTTTGACCGTAGAGCAGTACGCCAATAAGTTTATGGTGTTAGGAAGGTTTGCACCACACTTGATTTCTACTCAATGGATGTAGGTGCAGAAGTTTCAAGCAGAACTTCAGCTAAGGATCCGTAGCCAAGTAGCTTGCCTAAGAATAGAGAAATACCAAGAGTTGGTAAATTTGGTCACGATAACAGAGGCTGAGCAGAGAGATCTGGTGATCCAAATCAATACTAAACAAAAAGAACTTCATTGTACGCTACTGAAGGGAGTTCAGAAAGGAAGAAGATGTTTACTAGATCAGATAAAGGAAAATGCATTGAGACTGGGAGCTCAATGTCGATTACATTTCCAACTTATGGAGAGTGCGGTAAACACCATGGAAACAAGTGCAGAATTGCATTGAGAACTTGTTTCAGGTGTGGCCAACGGAGTCATATGATCAAGGACTGCCCCAGTGTTGCTTTGAGGAATGAAAGAAAGGGGAGTTTCTCTTAGCAGTGGGTACAAACCAAAGCCGAGGCAGCACGTGCCCATGAGAGTGTGTGCTGTCACTCAGGGAGACGCAGACGCTGACGCCCCAGGAACCGAAGAAGCTGGCATTGTCACTGGTATTTTTTCTAAGACCTAGGTATTTTTAAGCTTATGTAAGGTTGATTTGATTGCAATTGATTGTATTGTTGCATTATTGTTGTTTTGGAGAATGTCAAGTCATTGAAGTTTGTAACTTGTACGCTATTGATTCAAGTGAGTCCCTATCTTTAGTGATTGTGGTATTACATGAGAGTTTAGTTCGGAAGATGAATTGTTACCCAGGTGGTAAGAGTAACAATTCTCATTAAGAGTATTATTGTTCATATCAGTGTAGATATAGAATACCCTTTAGCAGTTGGAAGAATGATATTGAAGGTTGATGAATTTGTATTTCGTATATTTGAAGTTGTCTTGATTTTGAGGATCCAAAAGAATTTGTGTCCGGAAGAGTAAAGTGCTTGGGAGAGGCTTTGGCCGTAGTAGGATTCACTTATAATGGTAGTTTTGTCCAGCTGCCATTAAGTGTTTTCGGCAAAGCATTGTGTTTGTGGAAAACGTAGAATGCCATTATATTGAGGATTTACGTGAACAGTAGGAACAGATCCTTTCATTTAAAGTCAGAATAAGAGGCGGCTTATGATGAATAGAAGAGCTATGCTAATCATAAGAGAGAAAGTCTTTAGTTGAGGTTAATAGTTGATCGTTTATTGAGGTACCACCTAGGAGGAGGAATGGTTCATTTTGATTATGAAGGAGTAAGCTATTCCTAGGTAGATAGAACTCCTTGAGGAAATAGAAAAAGTGAATTCAATTATGTATAGATTAAATTCTTCCAAATTGAACTGCGTGAATACTTGAAATTTTAGATTTAGAGAGTATGCTGGTACGACTTGACCTACTTTGAGGAAGGATTCCAGTATTAATTGATACGATTTGAGAGAGAGAGAGTTAACAATGGTATATATATATATACGTTGTGGATAATTCTTTGAATAATAAGGAGAATAATGATTTCATTTAAGCAAGGACTCAGTATCCTAGAAGTCAGTAAGTTTAGGCTATAACCTTTGGGAGTGTTATACCCTTATGTTATGGTGGTAGTTATTTTGTGTAACCATGTGATGATTATAGGTAAGAATAATGTTGACTATGAGAGGAAGACGTTACCTCAAGAAGAATTTCACCTGCCCCATGAGCGTGATGAGGCATCCAGTGTTGGACAGTAGGTTGGTAAGCAGCCCCTTCTTTTGAGCGAGTTTTCTGTTTGTACTTACATCGATTTCGAGGACGAAATCTTTTTTTTTAGGAGGGGAGGATGTAACAGCCTGCTATAAATTCATTGGTGGAATTTCTATTGACTTTAAGAATCTCGTGAAAACCCCATAAGTTTTTACGAATCGACCAATCGCACAAGTTTTAGTCTGTTAACATAGTCAGTGTTATCACTCACTATGGTGCTAGAAATATGAGTTTAATTATTTGAGATAGTTAGAAGTGTCAGAATGCGTTATGGTCTACGCCATTAGACTCAGTGGATTATTTAAGATTTTATGGCGCAATAACCTATTTTCATAATTCCAGATGAAACATATGTTGAAAATTGTGAAATTATTTTTAGGGGCACTTCGGGGTTGAATTTCGTCAAACGATTTTCACTATAGGTTAATATGAATATTTAGAATTTTTTAGTACTAAGTTTATTATGAATTTTTTTGAGTGAATAGTAACCTCGATAAGCGCAACCAGTGTAGTGTTTTCAAAATCACAGTGTGAAATGTCTAAATTAGGTTGTAGGAGTTTTATTTGGACACTTGGCAAGATCTTAGCCACACATAGTGAATAATATTAGAGACTTGGTACAAAGAGAAACCATTAGATGGATTTGTGAAGGAAGTCAAGGTGTGAGATAATGTCACCTAAGTAAAACTTTGTTTCATCTGATCAACCAAATTGTGCCAAACCATAGAGGGTTTCAACCCTAGCAAAACCCTAAAAGGCTGGAATCCAATTGAAACCCCAAAAGCTTGGTTGAAATCGAAATCCTAAACGGTTTCCCCAAACCCTAAAGTTGGTCTCCAAATCCTTTTTAACCCAATTTCTAGCATTGTGTTTAATCACTTGATTAAATCACTTCCACATGCTATTAGTTAATCAAATCCTTGTTATGACATCATTATCCAACCTTTTAAACCTTGGAAATTTTATTGGGTCAAGAAAAATTGATTTTGGGCTTGATAGCATTTCAAACCCTAACCAAATCCCCTTTAAACCAACCCCAAATTGAAGCCCACTTGGTGGGGCGCACCAAGGCCCACGAAATTGGCCACCTTGGCAAAGCTTCTTGGAGAAGTTAACTCCCCCACCTGGTAGACCATCCACTGCCATTGGTTGCACCCAATAGTGTCTTGATGTGAAGGAGAATTCCACTCCATCAACCTCCATCTTTCACAGCTGCTGCAGGCAGTCTTTGCCCCTCACAATTCTCCACTTTATGTCACATAGCCACCTCCAATCAAGGGTCATTCCAGCCCACAACTTCCCCCTCCTGGAGTCTATAGTCGTGCAAGGTACTTTTCATTCCATTTGTCACTTCTTTTCTCCCGTTCTTAGAGAGAAATCCAAAGGAGCTCTCTCGGGTAGATTTATGGGACATTTTACGTGGCCATTTTAGACCCTTTGTAAGTATTTTCCCAAGATGGTTCCTTCACATAAGTTGTTCATCTTTGAGTCTAGTTTCCGCGGATATCTTATTAGTCTCATTCCATGCTCATTTGATTGGTCACAAGTATTTTTGACAGTGGAAAGGTCATTCTCGGCGTGAAACTAAAGAGTATGTTATGTTTTGAAAGTTTTGACCAAGCGAATGGACATATCTTGGTCCAAAGATTTTATGGAGTGTTGTTAACATGTGTTTATGAATGTTCATTGAGGTTTTGTTGCATGAATAAAGCTTTTGATGATAGATTTTCTTAGAGTTAGAAACTTGAAAACTGGAAGTGGAAAAACAGTTTCTGTTTTGTGAAAGTTTGAATATTTCGTGGTTTAATCTTATTCCAAAGGCTTTGATATTTTTATATGATAATCCTAAGCCTCTTATATACATGAGAGGATGTTATTTCGAAGATATTTAGTATTAGTTTTAAAGATATGATTTTCTATGCAAGAGGATTTCGGTTAGGCCTACAATTTGATGTTTTTGAGTTAGATCCATGTTTTATTAAATTTTAGCCATGTGATTTTAAGTTTGATAGTTGGATCTTCTTTAGGACACATTTTTAAACCACGTGATGTGTTAGTTTGAAGATCACATATCTTTAAGCTAAGGATCAAGAGATTGATCAATGTTAGTTGGGAAAAAACAGTTTCTGTTTTGGACTAAGTTTAAAACCAAAAATTCCAAGTGTAGTTTTGTGATTTTTGGTGAGTTTTGTTTGATGATTTAAAGCATGTTTGATCTTAGGATGATGTTATGAATATGTTAGAAGTAAGATTTGATTTTTTGGAATTCTTGGAGATTTTTTTTAAGGTCAAAACTTGTGATTTAAGGTTTACTTTTTGTTAAAAAGTTTGGGTCTTTTTACAAAAAGTTTGGTGTTGATAATTAGCTTTTTCTTAATGGATATTTTTTTAAGTGTGTTTTTAAACTTAGGATAGGAAGATCTTTGTTACAAGATTTTGGTTTATTCATGAGTTTTGAAACTTGAAAGAATTGCAACCAAAATCAAGATAAATGGCCTATGTAGGTTTCGGCCATAGTGAGTTTTTCATAGTTGTGTTTGGTTTTAAATTTTTCTGAGTTGATATTTGAGTTTGGGACAAAATTTACATGAGGAATGTAAATTTTTGAAATTTTTGGAATTAGAATGTCAAATCCTCAAGTTAGGGGTAAAATGGTCATTTGCCCGCATGTAGAGAGTAAAATGGTAATTTTACTCTAATTTGTCTATTTTCACATTTCTAATTGTTAGTAATTAATTTCTAACTTTTAGAATATCCTCTTACAGTTCCTTGTGTTTCGCGCTTTATTCTAATAGAATGCGACGATCGAGGTAAGTGAGCTTCTAACTTACTATTAGTTTAATATGTATGGGTGATAAGTAAGGGAACTAAAGAGTATGTATGCATGTTATCATATGTGCCATGCCAAGTCATTACATATTTATCTGTTACACATAATTTATTCTGTCATGAATTATTCATCTGTTACACAAGATATTATGTCACGTATTGCTATACATTGCAAGTATCTCACGTAAGTATGCCATCTATTACATGTATTTCATGTCATGTAATATTCACTGTCACATGTTACACCATGTTAAGAAATGTTGTCTGTTAGATGGTATGCTATGTTACGAAATGTTGCATGTTATATGTATGCTATGTTATGAAATGTTTTCTATTACATTTATGTCTCAAAGTATGTCATGTCTGTCATTTTACGTTCATGTCACGTTATGCTACGTCAGGACTTCTGTCTTTTATGTCACGTTCATGTTACGTCATGTTACGAAATGTCATGTATACCAGTTAAGTCATTCATGTCAATCACTACCCTAAGCGCTAGGATAAGGTAATATCCTAATGAAACTCCTTTGTTCACGCTAGAGTGTTTAAATAGGTGTGAAATTCCTTGGGTTGACGAAGTACACTCAACAGGTTGCAAATGAGGCCTAATTAGCTGGTCACCGGAGCGCGCCAGGCACTAACGCCGATGGTGCTACACATTATGTTACGTGTGTCCATGGCAAGTGTGGCACAAACAAATAAGTCATGGGGCCACAACAACTGTGGAGCATACACTACGTGGGACACAACAATTGTGACACGTAAAATACGTGGAGCCACAACAACTGTGGAGTATGTATTAACACACTCACAGCTGGTATAGACACCTGTGATGTGATGCGGAAATCGGCAGGGACACATGGCTCAAGGGGACCTGTGTTGCACCCATATGGTCACTTTATGATTAAGTCTATTGAATAAGATTCCAAGTTCATGCATTTCACGTTCAAGTCATGTGTCACGTTATGTTATGTTCAAGTTTACGTTCATACAATCATGGTAATCCCATGAGACAAGAATATGTTTAAAGTTCAAATTATGTTATGTTCACGTTTACGTTATGTTCTAAGTTCATATTTATGTTATGTCATGCTCAAGTTCAAGTTCAAATTATGCATGTTCACGTTCATGTTATGTTTCAAGTCCATGTTATGTTTCAAGTTCACGTTCATGCTATGTTTCAAGTCCATGTTATGTTTCAAGTCATGTTCATGCTAAGCTTCAGTTTCAGTTTAAGTTATGCCCGTTATGTTATGTTGTATGTCAAGTTATGCTACGATTACTTATGATTTGATTATGCATTCATGTTCTTACTGCCATGCATGCATCATTAACCTGTGTGGAAGTTCTCTGTTAACTTGCTGAGATTTGTAATCAAATCTCACTGTGGTAGTCCCAACTACCATTCCCTCCGAATGGTAGATTTTGTTATAGGATCTAAAGGAAAACCGGGAATCGACCAACTTGAAACGGTCGACTAAGCGACTGTGCGACGTAGATGGTAGTACAGTAGTTACCCAAATTACTACTTGTATTTGTGGAGTTCAATCTCCAGCACTCTTTTGATCAGAACCATATGGACTATTATTGTGATCTTAGTTGTTTAGTATGTTGTTAAGTATGAAGTATGTTTTATGTATTTGGGATATTTCAGTTTAGTGCATAGTTTTGCTAAAGAAAAAAAAAAGAAATTTATTATCCACTGCGAATATTGCATAATGCTATATGCATGTTAGGAACATTGCATCTTATATGTCATGAATAGGGGCAAGTAATCTTGTGTTGCATGTCCCGATGCTTCAAATGTCCGTCCGATTCCAAGCAGAATTTGGGGGCTTTACAAGCACACTATTGCTGATAAGTCTCTCGGTTTCCCTCTCTCTCCTCTCTCTATTCAATTGTTTCTCTCATTTCCTCTTAGTTTCTCTCTTTGTCCCTCTCATCTATCTATCACTCTCTCACACCAGACACACTTTTCAAGTTGTCATCTTGATAGAAACTCGACCACATCGACAGTGTGCCCCAATCAATGGTGTGAGATCATGTCACTTAAGCAACACTTGGAGAATAGTATTGGACACTTGGCACCAAGAGGAATCATGAGATGAAAATATAAAGGAAATCAATGTGTGAGATCATGCTGCCTAAGCAAAATACTATTCCATCTAATCATCCATTTTGTGCTAAACCAAAGAGCGTTTTAACTCTAGTGAAACCCTAAATACTTAGTGATGCAAACCAAGGAGCTGGACATGTTGATCATACAAGTGGGAATGGAGCTGAATTTGCACAAGACCCTTTGTCACTTCCTAGTGGCCCAATTACAAGACTTAGAGCCAAATGTTTCAAGGAAGCACTAAATGGGCTAATCCAAGAGAATTGGGCAAATTCTAAAAAGACCAAGATGGGCTCAAATAATAATCAAGGCTTAGTCCATGTCATCAAAGCAATTGAAGAGGCTAATTAGCAAGTAGAAACATGATGCATGGTTTGACCATTAAAGGACCTGAATTTGTTGAGTTTCAAGGATATTAAATAGGAGAATGAACTTGGTCTTGGCTAGGTATGTTAAATACATTGAATTTAGTCATTTAGTTATTTTTGGTTGCCTCTAGAAGTCCAAGAGGCCTAAAAAACGTGGGGGCTTGTTTATGTTAATATTTGTGTTGCTTTTAAAGCTGTAGTTATGACTTTTCTTATTCTTGGAGAGTTGTTTCAAGTATATAGAGGGGTTATTTCGAGTTTTAACATCAGATTTGGATTTCAGAAGCTTATTGTCTTTGTAAGGTCTTATGTTCCTCTTGGTTCTTCAAAGAACTCTTGAACTTATCAAGTTAATCTTGTGGCGTTCAAGCTCCAAACTTATCACCTTGATTCTGGAAAGACTCTTAGGATTTCTTGGTGTGGCGTTTCAATCCTTCGTAGTCTTGGTTTTCATCTAGTTGGGTGACTGGTCAAGGCTCAACAAATCTTGTCTATACGATCTTGGGGTTCCAAGCCATCATTGTTATCGGGTTTCATCACAATTGTTGGTGGAGTTCATATCACTTAGAATCCAATTGAAATCCCAAAAGCGTGGAGGAAACGAAAACCCTAAACATATATCCCAAACTTGATTTCAAAACCCTATTCGATCCGATTTCTAGCATTATGTTTAATCACTCGATAAAATCACATCCACATGCTATTAATCCCTCAAATTTATGTTATGAGATCATTACCCTTTAAGCTTTGGAAATTTGATTGGGCCATGAAAAATTGGATTTAGGCTTGATAGCATTTCAAATCTAACCAAACCCTCTTTAAACCCCAAAATGAAGCCCACTTGTTTAAGGCCCACGAATTTTGGCCACCTTGGCAAAGCTTATTGAGGAAGTTTCCACCCATTCAAGGTTGACCATCCACTGCTCATGACAGCCCCAAAGTCGTGCAACATGTGAAGGCCAAAGGCCTCCTCACCACCACCCTTCTCTTGGAAGTTTCCTTGGCTGAAGACCACTCACTATTTTTACCTTTTTGTAACCTAATCACCATTCATCAAGGTGCCACTCAAGCCCATATTTTACTCTTCAGAAGTGTATTAGGCGTGTAGGTCATTCTTTCATTTCATTTCACACACTTTCATTTCCGTTCTTGGAGAGAACACTTAGAATCCTTTCTCGGCCAATTTTATTAGCTTTCTTGCCTCTAGTTTTTGAAGCCCTTGTAATCATTATCTCACTAAGATTCCTTCATGAAAGTTTTTCCTATTTGAATCTAGTTTCGATGGGTATTTTGTGTGTTTGATTTCATGGTCATTGGTTGGTAAAAAGTTATTTTAACCATGTAAAAGTTAATCTGGGCGATAAACAAGATAGGTGTGTTGTATCTTGGAGTTTTTGGTTTGATCATGAGTTTTGAAGTTGGATGAAATTGTAACAAAATCAAGAGATATGGCCTTTGAAAATTTTGGCCTTATGGTGTTTTTCATAGTTGTGATTAGTTTTAAATGGTCATTTTCTCACATGTAGAGAGTAAAATAGTAATTTTACTCTAAGTTAGCATTTTTCTTGTTAGTAAATTATTAGTGATAAAGTTTCTAACATTTATAATCCTTACTGTTACACCTCGCCTAAAAAGGTCCTTAGGTCTTGACCTTAGTAGCCTTAATCCTAGTTAATTAGGAGTTGGGCTATTTGAGAATAAGAGCAATTTAGGATGCTTGAGTTGGCAAAAGGACCACATATTTTGGATTTAGTACTACTATTAGAAGATTCTAGTACAATATTGATTTGGAAGAAAACTAACTTTTTTGGAATTTGATTGGTTTAGTAATATTATTTTGGATAATTTTTAGCGATATATTAATTTTGAGGATAAATGCCAAGAGACCAATGGAAGCATGACACATGGCATGTTGATGGGCTAAGCAATTGGGTTAAATGTTGAATGGATTTAGAGAAGGCCCAAATAGTGGTTTACTAAGAGCCCAAGCTTTTGGGGTATAAAGGCTTAGAAGAGGCAATAAGACTTTAGGCCCTACTTGATGGGCATAAGACTTTAGGCCCTACTTGATGGATATAAGGTTTGAAGGCTCTAATGCACAAAAGATGTGATGGGCTAAGGATAAGGTGTTAAAAAGCCTTAGGCCCAACTTGAGAGATATAAAGCTTTAACCCTTTCTTCGAGCACACTAGAAAATAGGCCCAATGTAAAGGACATAAAGTTATAGGGCCTAACTTAGTAAGAGTGAAGGCCTTAGGCCCAACATGGAAGACAAATTTTAGGCCCCACTTATTGGACACAAGACTATGGGCCTAACTTATTAGACTCAAGGTATTATGCCCAACTTAGTAAGCATAAGGTCATTGGACTTAACTTAGTAAGATTCAAGACTTTGGCCCAATTGAGGAAAGACTCAAAGATTGGAACCCACCCTAGTATGCAGTTCAGTCCATGGATAGGTCCCCCAAATCTAGACATAAGGTCCATATAATAACCCACTCCAAAGCCCACATCCAAGGCTTGAACTTTTGGCCTAACCAAAGCCCAACCCTTGAAGCCCAACGCCTTGTCTTTTATTTTATTCATCTAATTGGAACCCACATATACCATACCATTGGTTTCTCTCAAGCCCAAGTTGTGCCACACGCCCCTAAGCTTCCCATCTAACCATGGTTAAGTTTCTAACTTGAGTTAAGAAGCACTAATCATCTCACACATGATTAGTAACCTCTAAACTATGTTTTTAGCCCACATATATAATCTGAAATTTTTGGTTTTTATTGTTGATTTTTATTTTTCTTAGACTAATTTAGAAGTTTAGACTTGATCCAACACATGTCAATAGAAGCAAAGTCATGTCAATGCCCAAGTCAACACCAATCGTCACCTAGGTGCACCTTTATGTGCATTGCACGAAATCAGCCCCTAGCCTAAGCCTTTTAGGCCATTTTTCTCAAGGGAAATTTCATCATTTACGCCCCACCATAACCCTCCTAGTTTAGTTCTAGTATTGGACAAATTGGCTCCAAGAAACCCAACTAATTCTATTACAAGCCTAGTTGAAACCAAACCGAGTGGCCTTGGGTTTCAATTGAATTTTCTGCACATATTTTGGTCACTAATCCATGCCACCTCCCTTGTCCTCTTTTTCCTTGGAAGTGCTTCAAAGCACTCAAGAGAAAGCTTACCCAATTAGCCCCCCAAGGCAGCTCAACCAATTGGCTCAAAGAGAGGCACTCATTTGAAGTCATTTGGTTGAACCATCACCCATTTTGCCCCTTTCTTTTTCTGCCCCAGCATGATCACTTGATAGCCACTCATGTCTTGTGGATTTTTGCTTAAATAATATGAATCGAGTAACCCCTCAACTTATAGATGTCTTCTAGATGTCTTCCATGTTGAGTTATGAAACTTTAGATGATATTGAACTAAACCAAGTGATGTCTCCCTTGGCATTTTGCACTCAAGCACTCCACCTCCCACCTCCACCACTCACATTCACTTCCTTGTAGTCAAAACCAGCGTCCCCCTTGCCTCTCACCCTCCATGGTTAGTTTATTCTTAACTTATGGAAGTTTTGACTAATTCACCTACGCTTAAATAATGTGCATTTAGAAAAGTCTTGTGATTGAGATAATAATGAAAAACCATGATTTAACTAAGTTTTGAAATATCTTTGGGTAAGGAAAGCTAGAAAACCTCACGCATATGCTTAATGGATGGTTTAGTAAGAATTAAGGTCTTGCAGCCATGTTTAAGTTTTGAGATGACTTGTGTTACCTGATGCCTAAGTTTTAATTATCCCTAAGGTTACAATTACTATTGCAACTTGATGAATTTGAGTACACATGCATCCATAGAGGTTGAATAGTTGAAATCATATCAAGGCCTTAATGAAATGCATGCCACATGTTGAGTATGATTAGCATATTTGCACTTAGATTCTTAAAATTCTAAGATCATATATGGATGTAGAATATAGAAAATATAGGGTTTGTAAATTTTGGGGCCTAATTGCAAATAGTAAAAATTTAGGGCCTTAGTGAAATCTTGCTATGTATAAGGGTTGTTTTGGAAATACCAGCTCTTAAGCCCTTTTTGTTATGAACATCTTCCTTATTTATGCAATTCCTAACTTAGAACAACTTTTATTACAATCGCACCAATTTTCTAAGCACCTGACAAGTTTGTAGGTTGACTTCTAACTTACTCTTATATAATTTATTTATTATTCTTGGATAAACCTCACATTCATATTATATATGCCACTTTGGGCATCAAACATCATATGATATATCATTCAGCATTTGATTATTTGCTTACATGACATGTGAAATTCTCACAATTTTAGCATATTGCATATAAATGTCATTTTTCATGAAACTTACTACATATGCACATGTCATGAAATAGATTTTGTTCAAGCATTACATGAAAATAATTTTTATCATGACCCCAAAGGCTAGGATGGAGAATTATCCTAGTGCAACTCCTCTGTCCACTCTGGATTGAGTAAAAATAGAGTGGTAATCCCTGGATTGACGAAGAACAGTCAACGGGTTTCGAATGGTTTTTTGTTTAAGAACATTGGGTCAAAGTCAAATCTTATAACACCTAAAAATGGTAAGCATATATGTTATGATGTTATGAAGATGTTATGTTATGTTACCAATGCATTGAGAACAAATGATGCAGACAAATACGTAGTGTCAACATGAGTTGTGCAACAGTCACCACTAGGTACTTATGGTGCATATGGAGAACCGTGTTACTACCATACGTATGTTAATAATTGCTTTAATAATAATGAAACATTATACTCTTGAAAGCAATGAGATATGGAATGTTCTCTTTCGAAATATCATGTTTTTTAAACAAAAAAGTAAAAAATTTTCTCTGAAAGAAATGTGCATTAAACTTTTTCTGAAAAGTAGTGAGGAAACCCGGATGGGAGACAAATACGGATTTTTTCTGCATATCATTAATTGCACCTCATGTTTATCATTAATCATGCATATCTTATCTCTTTGCAAGTTGATTTTTTAACTTACTGAGATTTCAAATAAATCTCACCCTTGTGGATCCACTATCATTCCTCCCGGAAAGATAGCAGTTGTGTCAAGACCGATAGAGGAGGATCAGGATGGACCGCTAGATAACAATGGTTGAAGAGGAGCCTAACCATGAGCGTAGACGAGATATAATTTTGATGCTCAAACGCATTGACTCTTCATACTTCAGAACATATGAAAGAGTTGATCTAAGTATAGAACTTGAATTATGTATTTTGTATTAAGGTCTGAGTATCTCTGATGGAATATAATGGCCTGAATCATTTTGATTGTTCACTATTCCTGACAAAACAACTGGTGAAATAATTTTGATTGTCAAAATTCATTTTACTTCCACGTTCAGTTCATTTCAGTTTCACGTTCAATTTTAGTTCATGTTATTTCACGATCAGTTTTATGTCACGCTATTTTAGTCAGTTGCAAGTTCATGTATCTCACGTTTAGTCATGCTCAGTTCAAGTCCATGTAATTCACGTTCAGTCTTGTTTCAAGTTCACGTTCAGTTCATGTTTCAGTTCACGTTCCAGTTCAAGTCATGTCAAGTTCAGTTTCAAGTTCAGTCCATGTTCAGTTTAAGTCATGTCAGTTCATGCCATGTTTACATGTCAAGTTGTGCTATGCTTATTTATGATTATGATTATGCATTCATACCATTACTATCACACATGCATTTGAATAATGTATGTCAAGTTATCTAGCTTGCGAAGATTTGTAATCAAATCCTAACTAACATTCCCCTAAAATGGTAGACCATGTGTCAGGATTAGGAGGCATACCAGAGATTGACCGACTGGACATATCTTTGCTGGTTGATAGTAGTGGCGGTGCGTTGATATCCATCGGCATGATGTCCTGGGGTTAGTAGTAGAACACGTCGTCGTTCGAATCATACAACATGTTATGACCTGGGCCGGGGTGCTACTCAACCTCTTCATCATCGCTATCTGGTACTTGACTCACTAATAGCAAATGTCCGAAACGAGTCGATGACATAGATGATCCTGACGTTGCAGGCTTAGGGTTGGCAGTTACGAATCATTCCTCTACTACGTCGTGCCGTCACAGAATATGTTACGTGTTATGCCATGTTGACGGTTTTTGTTCGCCCCATGGTGGTCCCCACTTGTGGGGGTTGTACCCAGTGTGCGGAACGGGTGCACATTGTTGTGCACCCGAATGGCTTGGGGTTTCCCCCCGGGAGATCAATGAGCAACACTGGCAGCCACCATGTGGTCTGCCGGTAGGTTCTATCCCCTCCTTGATGGTCTCCCACCATGGAGGCCATGCGCATGGCAGCCAAAGGGTGCACGTCACTGTGCACCCAAGATACTCCTGGCCAACTATTCGTGTGCCAAACGGTGGTGATTGGCGGTCACCACGAGGGTTGCATGCATTTTCTACCACAACCGGGGTGGCCCCTAGCGATGAAGGTTGTGGACGTTCCATAGCGCACCCCGAAGGGAGCCCCACTACATGTGGGTCCCGTAAGCCTGCGGGTAGTTGGCCACCACCACCGAGACGGTCGATGATCTCTGTTGTCGACGGGGTAAGTATATGAACCACAGAGTGTGAGTCCTAGCCTCCCAGTGGCAGGGACCCCACCTCCTCAGCCACCCATTGGGGGGCACGCTAGGCCAGAGGCAATTTGGGCAAATCTTGACCATGCATCTCTTGCTAGGTGTATCTCAACCATTTTTTTCCCACCAAGTGCATCTCGGCCATTTTTGTCCCACCGTGTGCATGTCGGCCATGTTTGTTTCAGCCATGTGCATCTCAGCCACTCATCCCGGACATTGCACGCAGGTAAATTAGCGGCCATCTGCATCACGGCCTTACGCTTCGAGCCATGTGTGTCCCGACCATACGAGTCCTAGCCACTCACCCTGACCATTGCACGTGGACAAACGAGCGGCCATATGCGCAAACAGGCAACCATCCCACCATGCATCACGACCTCACCATCTCAGACTCATCAATTAAGGCCTTGCTCACTTAGACTCATGCATCACACTCCTCAGTCACGACCCAAACTCTTCAGCAACAGTTAGCTCCAACCTTGCCCGCAACAAGATTCCTCGGCCACGACCATCCCACCATGCACATAGGCGAGCACTTGTTGTGCACAGAGTTTCTAGGCTACTGGATGTTGAACGGCTTAGGCTCCTATGTCAACAACGTTCCCCGACCCCACTTGCTCAAACATGAAGTTTCTAGCCTCAATTACTCAGACAAAAAGTTTCTCGCCACAAGCTCCACAGGCTTCCCGATCCGAAGCTGAGCAACTGTGCGGCCACACAACCCTCCTCAAGCACAACGTGCTTCACCACAGTGCTTTACTCGACCATAGTGCATTTTGCTTTGTGATGAAGCAAAATCATAATAATTATAATAAAATACTAATAATAATAATAAGGGGAAGGAACAACAATCAACAACAAACAATATCAGTCAAGCAAAAATTGGCTATAACGACTAAAACATCCCGATTTGTCTCTCTCAAAATTTGTGTGAATTTTATTTTTACTAACAGAATTGGTTTCTGTGGTGTGGAACACTGGCTACATAGCCCCACTTGGGCATCGCCCGTGCATTTTAATATGACTCGATCAAAATAAGCTGCTCGGCATGCGGGCACTCGAATCTTCATCATCGCTGAAACATGGCTACCCATAGGCCTCGTCGGCACGCCTCCAACCCTCGCCATGCCCTAGCAAAGTTATTCAGGTTTTGCAAACCTCACATTTGTGATTTGGATTGTTTATGTAACCAGGTTGACTTTTTTAGAACGGACAAGCAGCTTCTTGAACAAAGCCTAATACCTTGACTCGCCACCGAGTTTAGGCTGGGCACCAGTTTCTGGACTTGCCTAGATGGCCCTCAGACACAAGTCCCTTGACTTGCTGACCTTCGTGCTACAAGTCGAGTCCCTTGATTTATCATGATGTTTAGGCCGAGCACCAATCCTAGGACTTGCCCAAACGGTCAATCGGACACAAGTCTTTTGACTTACCGACCTTCATGCCACCAGATCGAGTCCCTTGACTTGCCCTTGGACAACAACACCATTACAGCATCTTCCCCAGTAAACGCTGAGTGTTACACTTGTGCCACAACAACCACCTCAGACCTTCACCATACTCCAGCAAGACAATTCATGTTTGTAAATTTCACACTTGCGATTGAAGATTATTTACACTATCCGGTTTGACTTTTCTAGCATTGTCAAAAATCTCCTGCTTACCTTCTCATCAAGGGTCAACAGGTGGGTCTAGTCTTATGGCTGCCCAACCTGCCTCGTGGCGAAGTGCGGATCTAGGCTTTCGGCTGCCCAGCATTACTCTCGAAACTGCATCTCCTTCAGCAAGCGCAAAGTTATATTCGACAACGAGTCAACAAACGGGAAAGGCTAGGGACTGCCCAACTCCCCAGGCACCCAATAGGCGGGAAGGTCACTTGACTGTCTGGTCTTCGTGCCCCAAGACGAGCTCCTTGCTTGTACTTGATGCAGTGGAGCCAGCCTCCCGTTTATCTCACCTATTTGAGCTCCACGCTTACACTTTACGCGGTCGAGCCTATCTCCCGGACATCTCCCTCCAAAGTTGAGCTCTATGTTTGTACTTTACGCGGTCAAGCCTATCTCCCGCACATCTCCTACCAAAGCTGAGCTCCATGTTCACACTTTACGCGGTCAAGCCTATCTTCCTCACATCTCCCACCAAAGTCAAGCTCCAAGTTTGCACTTCACAATGTCAAGCCCATATCCCGCCTAACGCAAGTGAAACAGATAATCAAGAACCCGCTCCCAAGATCTACTTATATCTATGGACTTCAACGGATTATTTCAATTACATGTTTTATCTTTAAAGATTCTCAATGTCTTTTTTGGAACAAATTGACCTTAAGAATCGCGGGCAACTAAAAGAAATAAAATATCCCAAGCCCAGATAACCAGGCGTAGCCCATGAAATGATCCCCACTAGAAAACAAATGAAGGAGAGAGGAAGGGGAGACAATGAGGGGACAAGGGAAGAGAATGTGTCAGCAAGAAACTAGGGAAGATACGAAATGGAAAAAGGAAAAAGTAGAAAGAATAAATGATGTCAGACATGCAAGTGAAAAAGGAGTCTTTCCATACCTCTACCGAGGAGCACGCGGAAAGAAGGGTCAAATAAAAGAAAACGGGTTGATTTGACTTCAGGGGGATTTCGACCTTTTCAACTTCTTCAACCTCACGACGAGAGCTCTAGCTAAAAGATCTTCTCCAACAAATAGATATGCGACTTCCATTGTAAAGAGATAAATGATAGGCTATGAGAGACTGTAAACAATTATATTATGATAGATTTATCCTCTCCAAACTTTCATGGACATAGGTACTATGCCGAACCACTTAAATTTATGTGTCATACTCTCTTTATTTTTTCTGTATTTACTTCTTAGCCACCACGATGGATTTACACACCGACCCTATACAACCGTAGGGTGCGACCACTGTAGGGGCTCCAAACAACACCGATTGAGGTTTGAATCGTCATAGTAGGCCAGGAATGACTCTCCTTCTCCCTTGAGCCTGTTGTGCAATTTTTTCGATATTAACAATATTAATGATGGGACCTCCATCATATGGGGATTAAGATTTGTTTTAATATTTTACCCAAACGCTTATTGTAATTTAAAGAGGTACATGATATAGTTTCTGATTAGCAATAAATACAATGAGGTCTACGGCTCCATTTGGTTTCACAGATAGTGTCAGTCCATCTTATCTTATTTCATCTCATATTAACATTCAAATACAAAGAACTTTTCAATTTCAAGTTTTCAAATTTTTAAACTTTTTTCATCAAATTATTACCTAATCATTACAACTTTATCAAACTTTAAAATAAAATATAAAAAACAATTCAACTTTTTCAAATCCCAAAATAAAAATAAAATTAAATAATTATATTCTAACAATATTTTAATTTTATAATATTTTTCTCAACTTTTTCTCTCTCATTTTATAAAATCATATAAAATATCTTAACTTAAATCATTTTATTACTATTTACAAATTACCTTATTATTATTCACGTATTTCTCCTTTCAATTCATTTTATCTCTATCTGTAGAGCCAATCGAATCTTACATCTAGCAGCAGAAAATGTCTCTTAACTAGAGCCCATCCCCGGACCCCAGCTAAGCATGAGTCGGAGGAAGTGAGAAAAGCTATTTCTTCTTAGAGAAAATCTAAAGTTAGGAGTCTTAGGACTTGGTCCTTCCATTGGGAAACCTGGCACATTAGCTCTCGATTGGAGCTTACTATAAGCCTACCTTCGATATTGAGGTGGTAGCCGGCCACCATGGTTTCTCGTGAAGATAGCCAAAATCAACAGGAATGGGCAATCCAACGCTTGGGTAGCTCCAGACAAGAAGAATCCAACACCTCCATGGCGCTGAATTTATAGGATCTGGCACTACCCTCCACGGCCTTGGAGGCCCCTCCAAGGTTGATCCAACCATTTCAAGGCTGGATCAGTGGTCGGATTTTTTTTTCCGACTAGCTTTGATTGCCGCTCATGGTGGTTTGGGGCGGCGGTAGGTGGATGGTGTGGCTCCATCCGAAAAAATGTCAGATTAAATTCTTTCGTGATTATTCTGACATTTTTCTCGAGGTGGCACTCGGAATGGTATTTAATGATTGTCTTAATTAGTTTCAGAGTTTTTAGAAATCTAGGTTTTATATTCAATCCTGCCCGATTCGGAGAGCAACTTCCCATCTTCTTATATCGTATACAAGAGGGTGGGAAGAGGGGAAAAAGAAACGCTGCTTCTGTAGTCCTAAGAGTCCTAGGTAATGAGAAAACCAAGCGGCTAAAATAGCTGAAGTAATGGTTCAGTGCGAGACAAAGCATAATTTTTCGAAAGTAGAAAAGCATGAATATCGGGAACAATGCATACAGGAAATATGAAAAAGTAGAAAAACTTACCTATTCCCTTTACTCCTAAACCAGGCCTCGGCACAGTGTTGATGTGAAATACCCAGCTCACCTTTGCAGCCACAACCAAGCTTGATTAGACTCGTAGTCATAGACAGCGGTTCAGAGCTCAAATGACATATTCTGCAGGAGTCTTTTTCTGCATCAAGCAATTCAGCACTCATTTCATTGCAGTTGCTTCCAACGTCAATATTGATTCTAGTATCGGTCTGATCCGGTTTTGATTTCACATCTTCTGTGCTTAAAAACTTGTTGATCTCTTGATCTCTTATCCCAATGATCATAGTCTCTGATTTTTGTGGATTTGATGAAGTACTACTACCGCTCGCTCCTTTTGGTTCCGAACTCATTTGCAAATTCTCGATGCCTGCCTTGATCTTGTCATTATCTTTCTCCATTAATTCATTCCCTGAATCACTGTACTGAGAAAGATTGACTTCATTCTTCATTTCGTTGTTTCTCCACTTTCAGTTTCTCTTTAGCTTCGAATTGATATTCTCTTTCATCAAACTTCCTCCAAAACTTGAAGACCCTGGCCTGATCTCATCTAATATTTTAAAGGATTAACTTAAAATAACCAGACAATTCATTTCGCTAATATTTCAAAGGATTAATTTAAAGCCAGGACTAAAGAGTTCTCAGACTTTATACAAAAGATACAAACTCTTTTTTTAAGTTGGTAAGACTTTGTGAATAGCTACTCCGCCCAATGCTTAAATTCCACGTTGATAATTCGTTCAATATAAAATATTTGTAAGGATCGTTCACATGAGAAATTAGGGACGTAATGGGTCCGGTTCGGTCTGTTTTGGACATATTTTATAACCGAATCGATATATACCGATTTTGATATTTGAAGAACTGATACCGTACTGGTTACACCCCTAAACCGACACTTTAGGTTTTACCGGTTCTAGTCCGGTTCGGTCTTATTTCTTCGGTATATTATATAGTATATATTAATATAGTGATAATATATTGTAGTATATTATAATATGTAGTGATATAGTATTAGTATAACTATTAATATAATAGACTATAATAATAATATATAATTATTTATATAAGATTTTAAAATTTAATATTATATTAAGTAGTAATTTATGATATAATACAAATTAATTATTAAGGAAACCTGGTACATACCGACTAATATTCCTACTTACATCATGTGGCCGAATGAGGGTTTGGAGGATGGAAGATGGCACCATCCCGGGTATATCATGTAGTCAATGAGGGCATAGATTTAATGGATCAGCTTCCAATGAGAGAGAGACAGAGAGATTAGTAATATTGTTCAGTAGAAATTAATTGCAACTTGTTTGGTTTCGTATAATGTGATAACATCACCAAATGATGGCAACCAGCAACGTACATATTATATAGAACAAAACCAGACTAGCCCATGGGTTTACGAAGGAAAAAAACAAACATAATTAGTATTCTAATTACGTCCCCTTCAAAGTAAGCTGGAAACCTAAAAGTCAACTTGAAGTTGGAAATATATAAGATTAATGCAAACATTGGGGAGATGGATGCGTCTTAGTTATTAGTGAATACATATATTGATCACATGATACCAATCGGCGGATTGAGAATAGAATGAAGATTCCATGGCACTTCACACACACGAAATGACAAACAATCACAATGAACAATTTTAATTTCTTCTAAAATAATTTTACTGAAATGTGATTTTTGTACATATTTAGTAGTGATGAGATGAGATGAGATGAGATGAGATGATAAATCTAAATAGTAGTGAGATAATTTGTGAATAGAGCTAAAATAGTTTGAGTTAATATTTTTATGAGATTTTGGAAAATGAGAGAGAGAAAATTAAATAAGAAAATTATAAAGTTAAAGAAGGGTTATAATGTAATTTTTTAATATTATTTTTGTTTTAAAATTTTAAAAAAGTTGAGTTATTTTTTGTCTTTTATTTAGAAGTTTGGGAAAGTTGAAAATTTGAAATTGGTATTTGGATGTTAAGATTAGGTAATGATTAGATGAAAATGTTGAAAATTTGAAATTGGTATTTGGATGTTAAAATGAGATGAAATAATTTCAAAAGTTTGTGAAACCAAACCAGGTTAAGGTTTGGTATTTGAACGAAAATCTATTGGTGTTTGAATGAAAATGGTGACAATCCCGTTAGGGTGTTTGTCTCACAAGTTGATGGTTGATAAAGGAATTGCAAATGATTTAATTGTGTACACTTAGTCCCTATTTAAAGACCACAAGTACTAGTTGGCACAATCGTTTGACTCAATCAAATAGTTGGTTCTCTTGACACTTCCTCAACCAACACTCCCATGAGAACTATCACCATGGAAATGATGTAATATGAACATAAATTTTCTATAACGCAACTCTCATATTCAACTCCTGCAGATTGGCATCAAAGCATGAAAAGTTTTTACGTGCGCATGCTTTTGTCATTACCTTATCTGACCACACCATTTACTATATGTTCTCCCACTGGGAGACTTTTATTCACTATATCCTTAGTGAACCACATCAATTATCCATGACATAACAAATATTCTTGCCACAATTGATGACTCGAACCGAATAGATAAAACATATATTGACCTGCATTGAACTTTTATTAGTACTTCCTCTAAAGGTGATTTCTGAGACTTTTCTTAATTACCTTATCTGTGACTACAAATGACAAACTCGTTATTTGGGCAATTCCCATAACTCCATTAATCTAGGCATCCCCAAACTTTTAGAGTTATGTATGTTAACCATGAGGTTACTTTAATCAAGTATTTTCAATCTCATTCTAGCCACATGATCTCAAAATTTCTCTAGAGACAATCATTTGGTCATTGGACCCGCTACCATCTAAGTTGAGGAAAAAAAATAAACTTTGACCTCATATTTTTCACTATATCTACAATATAGTGATAATCCACATCAATGTACGTTCCCATGATATCGAACTATCCCTTCTAGTCACAACACTTACAAACGAAACCCATTGATGTGAGGGACCGCCAAGCGCAAAAGGGGAAAAACCATTGTTGGAGTTGAGTGGAAGGCAAACATAAGAAAAACTTCAATGGTCTAAAGAATTAGCAGCAGGAGCTGCAAGTGCAGCCAATCCAGCACATTGGAGAGCAAGCATCTTGCAAACGCCCAACTGAAGCATCCCAAAGCAAAGTGGAGATAAGTGTGTTGTCTCATTAAAGGTGAGCACACAAATGCCACTTAACTGAGAAGTCGAGAACAAGGAGCCACAGAAGCCAGTAACTCTGACAAGATAAAGAGTTAACCGCCAAGCAAGAGACTAGGTAAGTGAGAGCTTTCCGAAAGTACATAGAAGTGCTATGAAAAGTGGCAGTACTGCACGCTGAAGCCGCACCTCGTCCAAAGAGTCACATCCGAAGTGGTTTTGAGATGAAAGGTGAAAGCTTGACAATCCCACCCTATTTAAAGGACCTGGACGTGGGACGAGAACTCACTTTTTAGACTTTATTCACCAAAGAACTCAAGAAGTCAACTACTTCAGAAAGCTAGGAGCAGAGCGGCGACAAGAGGATTTTCGACATAGAATGGTAGGTTAGCTTCAAAGAAAGTGTGAAAACCTGATCTAAGCTAGGTCCTTACTCTTATTGTTCGCATAAAAATATATCTGTGAGTGCAAAGAATCGTAACAAGTAGTAAAGTATTTTACAGAAAACGGATGTTGAACCCACAGGGAATAATTATACTATTGAGTATTAAAATCGACTAAATTAATTACTATTTGGAAAACTGAAATTTGAAGAATGGATTATCTAAATCAAACTGAAGACAATAGCATTAAATTAAGATTTTAAAGATAATAAAAATAGATTTAGAGCGTTTGATTTCACCTAGCAAATCGCACACAATTTATTTTTCCTCGTTATAGAATTTCAATTAACTCAAGCTGATAATAAAAATCCCTTAACTATTCAATATTTTCTCTCGAACAATACCAAAAATATCTCAAACTAATAATTCCATATCTCTATATGAGTTTAACTAATTGGAGACTCGTTAAGTTCTTTGGCTCTTTCTTGAAAATCACACTAATCATGGTAAAGTATCTCTACTTTCGCTCAACTAATGGTGCTTAATCGTAGAGTTTTAATCATAAATCACCTCTCGGTCTCATTGTGATTCAATAGATCAAATAATAATTAGCTAGAAAATTGCAAGCATTAAGAACAAGGAATAAACACTCAATTATGGAAATATTGAAATAAAATAACTTGGAAGATAAATTGTGTGTTCAATGCTAGACTACATCAAAGCTCTAGAAAATAAAATTATCTCATAATGAAATTGTAAACAAAAAAAATAAAACTAGTGTTCTTCGTTGGAGTTAGTTGATAAAGTATGAAGCTCTCGCCTCTACTCCCCTAGATCTGCCTCCTTGAAAGAAACTTAAAGAATAAACTTTGGACTATTTTTACTCTAAAACTCATAATCTAAAAACTCCTCCTATTCATCCCACAATACGAGATTAAATAGATGTCAAAATTCAAATCCGGAAACAAGATAATTGCGACTACAATCTAGCCTAAAGATCTGGAAAATAGTTTCTAAAGATAAAAGTTAACATAAAAGAAATTATCCCAAAAATAACGGGATTGTCTAAAATGGAAGATTCTGTGATATGCAGCTTGATTTACGGAGTTCAGGAGGATTTGGTGGTCTGCAGATTGATTGTGGAACTCTGAAGGGTCCCACCGGGTAAATGCCTATTTGCGCTGAATATAACTGGTCTCCTCGCCTACCGAGAGGAAACACTCCCGACCGGGATGAAAGACCCCTCTCGCCAACCTACCGAGCAATAAGGCTGCTCGCCTTTGCTAGTTGTTGCCCACGATGTCGTTTAGGTTGGTTGCTTAAGTTGGTCGTTTAGACTGGTCGCCCAATCTAACCGCCTGGAGCCTTACGCCAAGTCTTCACACCCAAGAGGTAAAATCTCTCGCTATCGCCTAACTCTTGTTACCAATTCTAGTCGCCTATTCTGGTCGTGCCTTCTGATCGCGCCTTCTGGTCACCATTGAGTCTCCTCGCCTAAATCTCCTCGGCTTTCTTTAGATCTCATCACCTCTCGTAGGTCTAGATCCGTAGCTCTTCTTTTGTACCAAAATGCTCTCATTTTGCACTAAATCTTATCATTCATTCAAATCCAAAAAAATAAAGAAAAATATATAGAAATAAAATAAAATCAATAGTATTTAAGGAAAAATGAAACTTTTCATAAATAAAAGATTAATAAAAATTACATAAAAATAATACTTATCAAATACCCCCCCCCAAACTTAAGTTTTGCTCGCCCTCGAGCAAAGAAGGAAAGAAAAACAATTAAAACAAACATTGGTTTGATTCATAAAATTTATTGCCGCAAAGATTACTTAAGTCTATAATTCAAATGAATCATTCACAATCAATCAAGTCCCAAAAGTTAATTCAAAACTCAATTTCACCTTATTATCCATCCCACATTCATGTATACCCATCATTCTCACTTCATCATTCGCTCACTAGATAATTTTATGCAAACAAGTAAATAAATAATGGATCTCTAAATACTCTATAGGCATGCTTTTCAAATCATTCTCCACTAATGTAGAATAGAAACTATCACCAGTGATCAATAGATCTTTATTAAGCTTGTAATGTAAGGCTAGGATGAAGGTTACAAAGAAAATGTAGGATTCAAATAAAGCAAGAGAACTTAAGTTTGAACACCAACAGAATTAAAGCATTCTCACTTCTAACACAAACATTTCTTCTCAATCCTTGTGAATCTCTCAACATACATCTCTTTATTGTACTTTCAAGTATCTCTCTCTTTACCCCTCTATTTGGCAGGTCGGACATTTTTTTTCCCTTTTTTTTTCATCATGGAAATATTCCATACCTTTTCTACCATCTTTGGGGATGACTCTCGTCGGCCTTTTCTTGTTGGCCACACAATAGATGAGTTGACTTTTCACACCCCCAAACTTATGATTTTGATAATATGGTTATAATTAACTTTACTTGTAGACCTTCTACCTCTCTTGCCTTTCATGCTCTTGTGAGTCTGTGACTTTGTGTAAACTTAATTCTCTTGAAAGGTAAGGAAATTAGTGTTTAAACTCAAATAGGGTAGGGAATATAAAGTTTACAAGAAAGAAAAATATAAAACTAAAATATAATTCAATAAAACTCAAAGGGGTGGCTAGGGATAAAGATAATAAATGGGTAAGCTTGAAAGGCTCAATCGGTCCAATGAATGTCTTAATTATTTCCCCAATGATATTATGTCTAGCATTTTGCCTCGAGTGTAATCAAACAAGTTCTGGAATAAGTTGAGACCATACAAATTCACAAAATTCATATAAAATTTCTCTAAGTACTCAAAACGATTAATGATCATAAGAAGCAATCATTGAACATAGAAGATATGAAATTAAGTAAGATCAAGTAAAGAAATAACAACTAGAATTAAGCAATGAGAATTTTTTCCTAAGAATTATAATCAATTTCAATCATATTCTTATCGTTGGCTTTTTATGCATCAAACCATACTGTTTTTATCATCATAATTATTATTATTATTTCTTTTTATTTATTATTATTATTATTTTATATAAAATAATATCCTTTCCCCCAAACTTAAATATCACATTGTTCTCAATGGGAAAAAGGAATAAAAACTAAAGTAAAGAATGAGAGAAGGTAAGAGATGCTCCCTTGATTTTATCTAGTTCTGCCAATTGAATATTTTCCTCGAAGGTGCAGTCGTGTACTCCTTGGAGATCTCCTCGCCTCTTCGTTCCTGCAAGATGAAAGTAAAGGAATAATGTTAAGAAAAATAAATAAAATAAAAACTTGGGTTGCCTCCCAAAAGCATTTTATTTAAAGTCTATAACTAGATATTGTCCTCTCATCATTTATTACTAGCGAGATCTATGGAACACTTTTTCAAGTTAAAGTCTCCATCCATATAGGGTTTTAATCTTTGTCCATATACTTTATATGTGTCTTTTGTCTCGTGATGGACTTCAACCACCCCATAGGGAAAGACACGGGTCACAACAAACGGTCCCGATGATCAAGAGCGCAGTTTTCCTGGGAAGAGTCAAAGTATTGAGTTAAATAATAGAAATTTCTGCTCGACTTTGAATTCCCTTCTCAGAATATGCTTATCATGCCATCTTTTAGTTTTATCTTTGTAAATCCAAGCTTTCTCATAAGCATCATTGCGAAACTCATCCATCTCGTTGATCTGCAGGAGAATCTCTTCTCGCCAGCCGCTTGTAAATCAAAGTTCAGTGTTTTCATTGCCCAATAGCCTCTGTGTTTTAGCTCAACGGGTAGATGGCAGACTATTCCATAAACGAGCCGATAAGGCGACATCCCGATCGGATAATCCCATAGCGCATCATCTAACCTTCTCGCCCAGTATGTCCATGATACACTCACAGTCTTCTCCAGTATTTGTTTCAGCTCCCGATTAGACACCTCCACCTGGCCGCTCGTTTGAGGATGGTAGGGTGTTGCCACGTGATGGGTAACTCCATACTTAGTTAGTAGCGCTTCAAATTGGCGATTTCAAAAATGCTTCCCGTCATCACTGATTATGGCCCTCGGAATGCTGAATCGAGAGATGTTCTTCCTCAGGAAATTCATTATGACCCTCGCATCATTGGTTGGCAAGGCG
The DNA here is from genome assembly GCA_022457165.1 of Juglans mandshurica. Taxonomy (NCBI): domain Eukaryota; kingdom Viridiplantae; phylum Streptophyta; class Magnoliopsida; order Fagales; family Juglandaceae; genus Juglans; species Juglans mandshurica. The sequence goes on from CM039620.1 coordinate 15,001,792, forward strand.
ACCGCTTCCACCCATTTGGAGACATAATCTACAGCCACCAAAATAAATTTATTAGAATATGGGGATGGAAAAGGACCGAAGAAATCTATACCCCAAATATCAAATAATTTAATCACTAAAATATTGTTTAAAGGCATCTCATGTTTCCTAAAAATGTTGTCAACCCTTTGACAATGATCACATAAATTAAAAAAATTAAAAGAGTTTTTAAAAATAGTTGGCCAATACAAGCCGCATTGTAAAACTTTCACTGCTATTTTTGCTCCACCAAAGTGACTGCCTGCTTCCAATGAGTGGCAGTGTCAGAATATGCTCTCCATCTCATACTTCGGGCACACATCTCCTGATTATCTGGTCCACGCAGTGTCTGTATAGAAAAGGTTCCTCCAAAAATTAATATTTCAAGTCGGAAAATAACTTCTTCTTTTGTTGATATGTCATCTCGGCTGGTAGAATTTTGGACACCAAATAATTTACCATGTCAGCATACCATGGAATGACTTGTATAGCCATTAATTGCTCGTCCAGGAAGGTCTCATTAATTGAAAAATTCTCCTCGCTAGCCGTCTCTTTAAGTTCAAGACAAGATAAGTGGTTGACCACTACATTCTCGATACCTTTCTTATCTTTTATTTCCAAATCAAACTCCTGTAGTAGCAAAATCCATCTTAACAGTCTTGGTTTGTCATCCCTCTTCGACATCAAGTATTTAAGAGCTGAGTGATCGGTGTAGACGACCACCTTCGAACTTATCAAATAAGAACGAAATTTGTCAAAGGCAAACACAATTGTTAACAATTCTTTTTCAGTAGTAGCATAATTAAGGTGAACTTCTGTTAAGGTCCGACTTGCATAATAAATAACATGAAAAATTTTATCTTTTCTCTGCCCCAAAACAGCCCCTATAGCATAATCGCTAGCATTACACATTAATTCAAAAGGTAAATTCCAATCCGGTGATACAATAATAGGTGCTGAAATTAATTTCTTTTTCAATGTTTCAAAAGCATGCAAGCATTCATCAGAAAGTTCAAACCGAATATCTTTAATCAACAGATTACAAAGAGGTTTAGTAATTTGGAAAAAATCCTTGATAAACCGATGATAGAACCCGACGTGACCCAAGAAGCTCCTCACGCCCTTCACGTTGGTTGGTGGTGGGAGTTTGTCAATAACTTTTATCTTTGCTCAGTCGACCTCAATTCCCTTGAAGGAAATGTGGTGGCTGAGCATTATTCCCTCCTCGACCATGAAATGACATTTTTCCCAATTTAAAACAAGATTTGTCTCCTTGCATCTCTGCAAAACCAAAGATAAATTAGATAAGCAATTATCAAAATATTGACAAAAAACTGAGAAGTCATCCATAAAGACTTCTAAAACGTTTTCCACCATATCCGAGAAGATGGACATTATGCATTTTTGGAAAGTGGTTGGTGCATTGCGAAGACCAAAAGGCATGCACCTATATGCAAAAATGCCATAAGTACAGGTGAAAGTGGTCTTCTCTTGATCCTCGGGTGTAATGACTATTTGCTTATAACCAGAATATCCATCTAGAAAACAATAGTAAGCGTGGCTGACAAGTCTTTCTAGCATTTGATCAATAAAATGTAAGGAAAAATAGTCATTCCAAGTTAAATCATTCAGTCTTCGATAGTCTATACATACTCGCCATCCCGTGACCGTTCTCATCGGTACGAGTTTGTTGTTGTCATTCTTGATCATGATTATCCCTCCTTTCTTTAAGATGACTTGCATTGGACTTACCCATGCACTATCTGAGATTGGATAAATGATCCCGACATCTAAAAGTTTCAATACTTCTTTATGCACCACTTCTTGCATCGATGGATTTAATCTCCTCTAGGGTTGGACGGTCGGTTTATAATTATCCTCCATTAAAATCTTGTGCATGCAAATTGAAGGACTAATTCCTTTGATGTCCGAGATGGTCCAACCCAAGGCCATCTTATTTTCCCACAAGACTCTCAGCAACTTTTCTTCCTCTACATCACTCAAGGAACTGTTAATAATAACTGGAAAGTAGAGTCCTGGCCTAAGAAAGCATAACTTAAATTTGATGGAAGCAATTTGAGTTCAGGCTTGAGTGGTTCCTTACTTAGAAATGTCGGCCGAGATGAGTTTAGCTCTTCCACTTTCGGTTTTATTGAATGATGAAAGGATGGTGTAGCCTCTAAGTATCTCTCACACTCCCTAACCTCTTCATCTTCGGATTCAATAGATGTCGAGTGAGTAAGACATACCTCAAGTGGTAGTTTTGGAAATTCAACTCCATAAGTCTCATCAGTCATGACCACATCTCGGTCGCTTATTTGAAAACAAAAATGTACCTTAGAAGGGAATTCCATAGATTTAAATACGTCAAAAGTGACCTACTCCTTGCCGACCCTCAAAATGAGTTTCCCTTGTTGGACATCAATTAAAGTTCTCCTTGTCGCAAGGAAAGGTTGGCCCAGTGTCAAAGGGATCTCCTTGTCGTCCTCCATATCGAGTATAACGAAGTCGGCTGGGAAGATGAACTTATCAACTTTCACCAGTACGTCCTCAATGAGTCCTCTCGGGTATTTAATAGATCTGTTTGCCAACTGTTGAGAGATAGTGGTCGGCTTTGCTTATCCAAGACCTAGTTTCCTGAAAATAGAGAGAGGCATTATACTTGCCCCTATGTCACATTAAACTTTATCAAAATATGAATTTCCTATAGTGCAAGGGATCGTGAAACTCCTCGGAGCTTTCAACCTATGCAGCAGCTTCTTTTGTAAAATTGCACTGCTCTCCTAGGTCAACATTACAGTCTCATGCTCCTCCAACTTCCGCTTGTTTGATAATATATCCTTCAAAATTTTTCCATATTTAGGTATTTGCTCTAAAGCTTCAATGAGAGGAATATTAATATGCAGTTGCTGAAATATACTTAGAAATTTAGAGAATTGATTATCAATCCTATTTTGTCTTAATCTTAGTGGAAAAGGAACTGGTGGATCATAAATTGAAGGAGAATAACTTTTAGAAATAAACTCCCTGGATTTCATGGATTTTGCAATCCCTTTATTCTCTTTAGTCTTCTCAGCTTGCTAGTCGGTCGCATCCCACTCTGCTTCTTTCACCTTGTACTTAGTTTCCTTCTTCTCGTACTCCACATTTTCGACAGCTTCTGCATCTCACTCGGTATTTACTGTCTGTGGCTGGTCATATGTCCGCCCACTTCTCAATGTGATGGCTTTGACATGTTCCTTCGCATTGGTCATAGTGTTGCTCGATAAAGTCCCTATTTTCCTCTTAGTAAGCATGTTTGAGAGCTGATCGATTTGTGCCTCAAGATTGCGGATTGAAGCCGAGTTGTTTTGGATCACCATATCATTCTTTTGAATGTACTGCAAGAACATATCTTCAAGTGTCGGCTTCTTCTCTTGTTGTGAAAACTTTTGAGGTGATCTAACCGGTACTTGGTTATTACTCCATGAAAAGTTAGGGTAATTTCTCCATCTGAGATTGAACGTGTTTGAATAAGGATTGTTTTGACATTGAAAATTGGACACATAATGAGCTTGTTCATAACTCGGTTGGGCAAAAGAATTTCCCACTTAGCAATCTACACATGAATGATTTCCTGCTCAATGATCACAAACAACATTAGTTTGAATAGCATTTACGTTCATTTTACCTATTTTTTTTTTATAGATTTGCCAACTAAGCTGCAATTGCGGACATAGAGTCAAGCTCAACGACGCTGGCTGCCTTCTTTGGCATTGCTCTCTCTGCGGCCCACTGATAGTTGTTAGATGCCAACTCTTCCAGACGTGCAGCTTTAGGGGTCTTACTCAATAATGCTCCTCATACGACTACATCAACCATAGATCGATTTGTGGGTCCCAAACTATTGTAAAATGTCTGTACTTGAAGCAAGGCTGGGAAGTCATGATGTGGACACTTGCGCAATACATCATTGTATCTCTCCCATGCCTCATATAATGATTCACCCTCAAATTGGGTGAAGGTAGTGATATCATTCCTTAACTTCGTTGTCTTGGCAGGAGGGAAATATTTTGCTAAACAATTTTTGTGTCAACTGCTCCCAGGTGGTCATGATGCCGGGCGGCAAAGAGTTCAACGAAGCTTTTGTCTTTTCCCTAAGTGAGAAAGGAAAAAGTCTCAATCGAATCGCATGATCTGTCACTCCATTATGTTTAAAAGTATCACAAATTTATAAGAAATTTGCAATATGGACATTAGGATCCTCTTGTGGCAGCCCCCCCCAAAAAAAAAAAAACTGGGCAGTTTGTTGAATCATTTGAATGATGGCAGGCTTGATCTCGAAGTTATTGGCTTGTATAGCTGGCTGTCTTATGCTAGATGTCGCCCCATTGATAGAGGGCATAGCATAGTCTCTTAACGCCTTGTGCTCTTGGTCGACCATATTAAATTTAGATGTAGCGACCTCTTTATTTTTCTCTTTATTAATCCAACGTAAGGTTCTTTCAGTCTCAGGATCGAAAAGTGTATGCTCTAATGATTTAGATCGGGGCATGAACTTCGAATTCCTAAAAAGAAAAAATCAAACTGAAATCTAATTTAAATCAATAAAATAAAATCCAAAGTAGCAAAAATCTAGCTAGTATCAATATCAATAACAAATAACAATTCCCCGGCAACGGCGCCAAAAACTTGTTCGCATAAAAATATATTTACAAGTGCGCATAATCGTAACAAGTAGTAAAGTGTTTTAAAGAAAATGGATATCGAACCCAAAAGGAATAATTATGCTATTGAGTATTAAAATTGACTTAAATAATTACTATTTGGAAAACCAAAATTTAAAGAATAGATTATCTAAATTAAACTGAAGACAACACCATTAAAATTAAGATTTTAAAGGTAATAAGAACAGATCTAGAACGTTTAATTTCACCTAACAATTCCCATACAATTTATTCTTCTTCGTTATAGAATTCCAATTATCTCAAGTTGATAATAAAAATCCCTTAACTATTCAATATCTTCTCTCGACCAATACCAAAAATATCTCCAACTAATAACTCCATATCTCTATGTGAATTTAACTAATTGGAGACTCATTAAGTTTTTTAGATTTTTCTTGAAAATCACACTAATCGTAGTAAAGTATCTCTACTTTCGCTCAACTAATGGTGCTTAATCCTAAAGCTTGAATCACAAATGACCTCTCGGTCTCATTGTGATTCAATAGATCGAAGAAAAATTAGTTAGAAAATTGCAAGCATTAAGAACAAGGAATAGACACTCAATCATGCAAAATGTTGAAATAAAATAACTTATAATATAAATTGTGTGTTCAATGCTAGACTACATCAAAGTTCTAGAAAATAAAACTAGTTCATAATGAAATTGAAAACAAAAACAATAAAACTAGTGTTCTTCGTTAGAGTCAATTGATGAAGCATGCAGCTCTCACCTTTGCTCCCCCAAATCTACCTCCTTGAAAGAAACTTAAAGAATAAACTCTGGACTATTTATACTCTAAACCTCAGACTCTAAAAACTCCCCCTATTGATCCCAAAAGACTGGATTAAATAGATGTCAAAATTTAAATCCGAAAACAAGATAATTGCGGCTACAATCTAGCCTAAAGATCTGAAAAATAGTTCCTAAAAATAAATGTAGACATAAAAGAAATTATCCTAAGAATAATGGGATTGTCTAAAATGAAAGATTATGTGATATGTTGCTTGATTTACGGAGTTCAAGAGGATTTGGTGGTTAGCAGATTGATTGCAGAACTCGTAAGGGTCCCACCAGGTAGATGCCTATGTGCCCTGAATATAACTGGTCTCCTCGCCAATCGAGAGGAAAGACTCCTGACAAGGATGAAAGACTCCTCTCACCAACCTACCGAGCGGTAAGGCTGCTCGCCTTTGCTAGTTGTTGCCCACGGTATCGTTTAGGTTGGTTGCTTAAGTTGGTTGTTTAGACTGGTTGCCCAATCTAGCCACCTGGAGCCTTGCGCCAAGTCTTCACGCCCAGGAGGTAAAATCTCTCGCTATCGCCTAACTCTTGTCGCCAATTTTGGTTGCCAATTATGGTCACGCCTTCTGGTCGCCATTGAGTCTCCTCGCCTAAATCTTCTCGGCTCTCTTCAGATCTTGTCGCCTTTCATTGGTCTAGATCCGTAGTCTCTTCTTTTGTACCAGAATACTCTCATTTTGTACTAAATATTCTCATTCCTTCAAATCCTAGAAAATAAAGAAAAATATATAGAAATAAAATAAAATCAATAGTATTGAAGGAAAAATGACACTTTTTTTAAATAAAAGAGTAATAAAAATCACATAAAAATAACACTTATCACTTATATCTTCATTTCCATTTTGCTCTAGATGGACTTAAGTCTAATGATTGGAGAAATCTAAGAATGTGAGATTGACTTAGACTATGTTGTTTTGGTGCAATAAGCACCCAAGCCCAAGGAAAAGCCCAACACCTAGCTAATTTTCGGCCCTATAAGAATTTAGGGTTTTGGAAGCCCAAACTAGGGTTTTGGAATGAGTGAGAGGTGCCCCTTTGGATAGAAGGCTCTTGAGTTTTCCTAAGCCATAATCATTAGGCTCCTAGGGAAAGGGAGTTTTACCTTTCTAAGAGACACTCACCACTTATTTCTCATGCACTGAAGCTGCAAGCTTTTAGAACAAGTCATGTGAAGAAGGAAGAAACCCATGGGATTTCGGCTCATCCAGGGCACATGCCAACCCAAGCATCCACAATACCACTTGGCAGTCATATAACTTCATCCTATAGATTCATTGTACCAGGACCAAAAAGGGAAGAAGGAAGGAGAAAACGGAGTTTCGAAAATACTGAGGGACACATGCCACCTTTACTGATTTTGCTACATGGTATTCATGCACAAGCACCTTAGAATTTATAGAAGTTGCAATCATGAGGAGAGGTTTGGTTTTCTAAGGAGCACACCACTTGGCAACCATGCATGTCTCTTTCCATAGGTTCATTGTACCTAGACCATAAGGGGAATGTGGGAGACACTTGGGGATTCGGCTAGAATAGAAGGCACCACTTGTCCCTCATGCATGAGGAGTCCCTTAGGTTCCTAAGAGAAAAAATGATGAAGGGAAGAAGATGGGACTTTCGGCCATAGCAAGTAAGGGCATGCATCAGAAACTTTTTGGAGTCTACAGCAAAGTAATGATAGGAGAGAGAGAGAGAGATAGAGAGAGTAAGTGGGAGCTAAGGGAAGAATAAATATGGGGCATTCTTGGCCGGCATCCATACACTTGCTAGAGGGAGCTCAAAGGACATTTTTTGTCTCAGATTTGTGTTGTAACCTTGTTGTAAGCTTCATGAGAATGAATGAGTAATTGTTTCGACCACTAGAAGGCAACCATGCTTAAACCTTATTGAGTATAGTTTGTCTAGGGTTTTCTCTTAAGGAACTTGAGTTCTTGATGACAAAATGGACAAAGGGAGTGAAGATGTTTGGCCCTTACTAGGGTTTTGTATAAAGTTCTACTTATTCATTATTGTAAGAAGCCTAATCTAGAGTGCCATGCACTTTCAACCATTAGGGTTTTGTTGAATGAAACCATACTTATCTTATACACACACTTGTGTTCTTCCAACCGTGTATATATGAGTTATAAGAGTCACAAAAGGAGTTTATAGCCGATTAGGGTTAAGAGCATAAACCCTAATAGTTTGAAAACATATACTTTCAGCTTGCTTGATCATTAGAAAAGCTTTTGGAAAATTTATTAGTTAGCCTCTAACTTACTCTTGGATAATGTATTTATGTTTACATGTAAACTCTGCATTTTGAGTTGCTTAAATTGGATTATTGAATTGCTACTTGTTACATGCTATGACTTATTCATATCTTATACGGGATGCTATGTTCAAATATTGCTTGTTCAATGGTTGGTTCAAATGACATGTTTTGAGTTTCGAGAAATGGTATATGCTTTGTTGAACTTTCACATGTTGTACACAAGTATATGTGATGAACGTAATGCACATGATGCACTCTTGATATATGGCATAAATACATGAAATTGTTATATGGAAGTTACATGGTCACATGTTTTTGGGTTGTGCATTAAAAGAAATGATTTTGTCATGATCCCAATGCTAGGATGAGAAAATATCCTGGTGGAACTACTCTATCCACTATGAAGTGCTTAAATTGGAGTGGCAACCTCTGATTCATGAAGTACAATAAAAAACTTCAAATGGGTTTGTTTAAAGGATTGTGGAGCGTAGTAGCCGCACCTAATGCTAGTGGGTGCAGCACATTGTAAAGTATAGTTAAGGCAAATTGCGAACTGCCGTTTCATATGGACTCTGATGTACTCATACCCGGTCAAGAGGGTCGTCAATGTGATGTGGTGTAACACCCCGCTCCTTCCTTCTTACATACGTTTCTCTCTTTCTGACGTAAGATTTCTTCCTTCTTACATAGGCAAGTATTGAGGATGGAAATTATGTAAACCATCCGCCCCTTCTCTTTAACGACTGCAAGCCCTGTTATGCGTGTCGAACCTCGATGGCGTGTCTTCAAAGATATCGTGCGACTTCTAGGACACGCCCAGTGTTTTAAATGTGTTGGAAATAATTATAAACAGTATTTCCAGTGTTGTTAAACTAAGCTTGATTTTAAATACGACAATTATAATATTCTTGAAGAGCTCCAAAAATATTATAATTGCCAGAAATCATTTTAATATCATTATTAAAATGATTTCAACTATTTAAGATATTATGAGATTTAAATTATGTTGAAAGCTTTTATTAATCAAATGGTTTTATTCTTTTCAATATGTTAAGTGAGACTTCATCATTTATTAATGATGAAGAATATTATTTTATAAACTAAAGTTAGTTTAAAATAATATTCTACCTTAATTCCTTTAAGCGCTTTTAATTAAGTTAATAGTTAATGCATTTTGAATCAGTGTTTGAGATCCATCGTTAGATCATTACGTGGATCCCCGGACGAAGGGACTGGGTTAAATACCCAGACCCCCTCACTTTTCCCTCAGCTCTCTCTCTCTCCTCCCTCTCCCCAGCGTACGCAGTACGCGGCTTCCCTCTCACCCGAACTGCTCCATGCCTCAGTCCGACGCCGCCGTCCGTCGCCAGCCCTCACCGCCGGCACCACCAGCTCCACCTCACGCTGACAAGTCTCCCTAGCCCAGCCCATCTCTCTCACGCTCTCCCTTTCTCCCTTTCGGAAGTGCACGACCCGAGCGGGCTTAATGCTTATTGAGCCGCCGTGCGCCGTCCTCTGGCGCCACCACCTCCACAGTAGCTCCTCCTTCCATCGGCCGGCCTCCCTCTCCCCCTCCATCATGCACACGCACCATACCCATGAAAATGGGTTCACACGGCTTCAAGGCCACCGATTGTGATACCCTGCTCCTTCCTTCTTACGTACGCTTCTTCTTTCTGACGTATGTTCCGTCTTTATGACGTAACCAAATCCCGAGTGCAAAGATTTTGTGATCATCTACCCTTCTCACTAGCGACTGCGAGCCATGTTATGCGTGCCGAACCATGATGGTGTGTTTCGAAAGATATCGTGTAACTTCTAGGGCACGCCCAATGTTTTAAATATGTTGAAAATATTTATAAAGAGTATTTCCAGTGTTGTTGAACTAAGCTTGATTTTAAATACAACAATTATAATATTTTTTAAGAGATCCAAAAATATTATAATTGCCAGAAATCATTTTAATATCATTATTAAAATGATTTCAACTATTTAAGATATTATGAAATTTAAATTATGTTGAAAGTTTTTATTAATTAAATAGTCTTATTCTCTTTAATATGTTAAGTGAGACTTCATCATTTTATTAATGATGAAGGAATATTATTTTATAAACTAAAATTAGTTTAAAATAATATTCTACCTTAATTCCTCTAAGTGCTTTTAATTAAGTTAATGCATTTTAAATCAGTGTTTGAAATCCATCGTTAGATCATTACGTGAATCCCCGGACGAAGGCTTGAACTTTTATCGACTTGGTTTGCTTTTATAATATCGAGGTTTGAAAGGAACGGCATGGTCTGGTTGATCTATTTGGGGAGTAAGATATTTGAGGTTTTCGATTTCGTGGATGTATAACACGAGGCTTTAGAATAGGAGGTGTAAGTTCAACAAACTTTAAGGATAGATTTACGGGAATTTCACCAAAAGTTTAAGGTTTTGCAGACTTTAGGAAATGATTTGTTATCATTCAATATTTTAGATTTTGAAAGCTTCGGGAGTCGATTGTTTTATTATTGGATATAAGTTCATCGATCTTACAGATTTCGGAAAATGATTCTGGCATAATTTTAGGTTTTAGAATTATAGATTTGAAGAACTGAATTGAAATAAGATTGAAGTTTTTAATTCTGCAGGCTTGGTGTGCTAACTTGATTTATTTTGGAGACTAATTAGTATGTGACCATTAAAATGGGGTTGATTAGAGTCGAGTTATTGATATAGGAATTTTCAAGGAGATTATTTCTTTGGAGATTGAAGGTATTGATCTAGTTTGGATAATGATTGTTGTTAGTTCGGGGTTATAATGGCAGGTTTTGGGATTTGATCCATATCAAATTTAAGGATGATAGTTGGTGTAGATTCAAGAAGGCATTCTTGGTGATTTTGAGGAAAAAGTGTAATAATTCATGATTTTGGGAGATCAAGCATTTTTCTACCAAAATGTGATAAGAGTTTTCTGGTTAGTAGGTATGAAGCCACCTTGTACTCGATGGTGTTGTTTTTATGAGGACATAAATTTTATGCATGTGGCGAATTATCAGAGTGCGTAGTAGGAGCATGATATTTTGGTTGTAATTAGGAGTTCAAATTTTGTGTTGATTTTGAGAGATTAGTCGTGACTTGAATTTTTTGAGACGATACTTGTAGTTGGAGACTAATCACTCAGTTGTACCAATTATGTTATTGATGGTTAACTTTGGAAGTGACCATTAGGTTACCAAAGGTAGAATACAATGAAGATTTGGAAGTTATATCGTAGGAGTCAATTGAGGTTAGTATAGATTATCGAATAGAGCTATTAATCATTGGGATTCCTTGGATGTTGTATTAAGGCTCTTGTGGAAAAATGAGATTTTGGATATCATAGCCACCCTAGGAATACTGAACGTGTTGTGCCACTGGGGGACTAATACGAGTATGATGGAATCGCCTATAGGAATAAAATTGAGAGAACATTACTCATGCTTGTTGGGAGTTGTTGATGGTGTGGTCTTTTCGAGCGTGTTTTGGGTTGTATCTTGTATCCTGCTTTAGCGTGATGTTTGACCTTACAAATTTCGAGAACGAAATTTTTTTAAGGGGGGGAGGATGTAACACCCCGTATTTTAGTATATTTTTAATTCAATGATTATTTGTTATTAATTTAAAAATTCATTCTCTTGTTTTAAATTTTCAGATTTTAGTGGGTTTATTTTTTATGATTTTTAATTTATGAAAACTAAATTTGACATGTTTTCTTAATATTAATAATTGTTATGCATTTAAATTTCTCTTTATTTTAAATTAGTTTATTGTTGGGTTTAATTATTTTATTTTTATTTAATCACTACGCTTGAATTATTTTATTTAAACTGTTGTTTTGAAATAATTTTCGTTGGATCAATTTTGTGACCCAAGTTGTGAGGATTGGACCTCATTTATTTCCCTCAATTTTTCTTTTTCCTCTTTCTTTTTCTTTCTTTTTCTTCTGGAACCCCCTTCTTCCTCCCGCGCACACGAGCCTCTCTCTCCCTCACCCCGTGCATTTTTCTTCTCCTCCATAGCCTGCCACCGTGCACCTCTGTCCGGCGACACCGCCCAGCCCACGACCTTCCCCACCCTCCGACGACCTCCCCCTCCAGTTTTCAGCTCCTCACTCGCCGGCATTTTCCTCTATGCACGGCTTGAAGCCACGGCGTTCTATTCACTCTAGCGCCGTCGTCGCGCCACCTCCGGCCACCATTTCTTAACCACTTCATCATCGACCTCCCAGCTACCTAATGCACCCATCCTTGGCTCCGATCTGTCACCGGTGAAGCCCATCTATCTCCATCTCTGATTTGAGCATTTTGGCCTTCAACCGCTGCCCACGCCCACGCCCCCACCCACGGCCAACCACCACCACCACTAGCTTCACCGAAATCCCTAAGCCCTTCCCTATCAATCTCAGGTCTTCGTTTGTACCCATTCAAAAGTGGGTTTTTGAGACCCACGGCCATAGTGCATTTTGCACTATTCTGTTGCTGTGCCGCCACTTCTAGTACCTCCGTGATCTTTCAAAAATTATATTATAGCATTGTAAGTATTTTTTCCAAAGAACTTTTGAGATTTAAATGTATTTTCGCTCTAACTCATATTTACTGTGAATTGGTTGGATGTGCCGGACTGAGTTCGAGGAGTAAGGGGGTCGGTTGGATTGGATGATAGAGTTGTTTGTGTGATTGGTTTATGCTATGAGATTTGTTGACTATTTCGGGTTTAAATATTGGTGTTTTGTGTTTGATGTGGGTTATGGTGGATATTGGTGATTTTAGGAAGTGATGATATATTTTGGGATTATGAAGGTTTTAAGTTTTGAGGAATTAAAATAGGTTATTTAAGAAGCTAAGGCTTAAATATCAAAATCCGTGATTGATAGAAAAACTTACAGAAATTACGTGATTATTTTTATAGGTGACGATTTATAATCGACTCGACATTTTTGTGGAAAGTTTTGAAAAGCTAAGTCGTCCAGGTAAAAGGGGTTCCTATATTAGATTTGCATAAAAATAAAATGGACTGAGGTTGATTTTTGAAAATATGCATGTTCTGTTATGAAAAGAGATTTGAACTACCTCTGTTATTTGTTCTGCATTACTCATGAGATTCTATTTAAGAATAAAGTATTTTCTGGCATGACTGGTGTAGACATGAGTTATTTTATATTTTGCTTCTGAACTGTGCAAAAGAGAGCGAATATGAAAGTTTGTGCATAAAATTATGTTATGTGATTTCTGAAAACTCTGTTCTGTTTTGAAGATGTTCTGTACTCTGATATGATGTGATTTCTGAAAACTCTGTTCTGTTCTGAAGGTGTTCTATACTCTGATATGATGTGATTTGTGAAAAGTTTTGGCATGACATTCTGAATCGGGATGTGGTTTGTGGATGGTGATCTATTTGACCTACCACGGGCGCTAATAGTGGCTTCTGTTTGGGTTGGTACCAACTATTCTGTTTTATGGTCCACCCACTTTGGAAACAAAGTGGTTTTCTGGTGGTCTTTCCTGTGTGCACACTCGGGGCTCCGAGAATAAATAAGGGGAAGATTCACATTCTGTTTCTGCTCGGTTAGCTACCGGGGTTTGCACAACCCTACCACGGGAGTTAAACATGGCCTCTGATGTGATATGATGCTCTGGTACGATGGTGGTCAGTTATGCTATGCCAAAAGAATTTGAATAAGAATATTTTTGAAATTTTGCTCTAATATTTTTTAATAACATGTTCTGACTCTACATTCGGAAAATAAAGTGTTTTGTTCTGCATTCTGAAATCTGTAAATACTCATGTTTGCATACTAGTATATGTTCTATACTTACTGAGTTGTTGATAACTCACCCCCTCTTATCTCCAATATTTTCAGATGATTTTTGGATATTTCAGCTGAGGTTCAAGACTATGAAGAATTTGGTGAGATGACTTAAGAATAGTAGATTAAGAATAGAAAATTTTCGATGAGTATTGGTGATTTTTGATAATTATATTGTTAAAATCTGAGTTTAAGTGACATGTAGATAAGTTGGAAATTTTTGGGGTTACTGTATTGAGGATTTTATATACGAGTATGTGTGGTTAATTAAATTTGAAGTGTATACGTTTGATTTGAAGCTTTTGGAAGAGTTTCAGAAGTGTTGGAATTGATTATCATGTATTATGAGTTAACTCTCCGGACCCTCGGGGACGGGGCATTACAGAGTGCCAAAAAATGACCATACTTTTTGAGGAAAATCACCCTCAAAGAGCACATGATTAATATCTTCAAGATGGCTTACATTACAACAATCACATTTGGAAACAAGAGGAATACCAATACGGCGCAATCATTCATCCACGGTCAAGGCCATGTGCCAAGTCCTCCAAAAATGTATAGACATTTTTAAATGAAGACTTTTATGCCAAATCCAATCATGCCAGCCAAGAGTAGAACCTCTGATACGAAGACAATGCCAAGCAGATTTAGTAGAGAACATACATGTCTCCACAAAAGTCTAAACAAGAACATCTTTTCCAGAATTAGGCCCAGATAAAGAGACTAAAATCTCATCCACCTTCTCCTGCCCAACTATGTTCTCCAGAAGCTCCACATCCCAATTATCTGACAACCTACACTCTTTAACTTTTAGCAGGGGTGAACCCACTAATGGCATCTCATTAATTAGTGGATCATTATCCCTCCATTTGTCATACCAGAAAAAAATCTCTCCTACTCTAAGCTTCCACTTAGAATTATTCAACAACAGCGGGATACAATTAGCAACCATTCTCCAAAATCTAGACCCTTTAGTGGCCTCTATTAAAAACCAAGGTTTCGAACCAACATATTTTGCTTTGAAGAAATTAGCCCATAGAGAATTACCTTGTAAAAGGTTCCAAGCAAAGCACATATGTAAGGCTCTCTGAGTGTCTTGAAGATGCCATAACCCAAGACCACCTTCTTCCACAGGGTTGCAAATATGTTTCCAAGCCACCCATTTCTTTCTATCACGCCCATAAGATTCTCCGCAAAAGAAAGAGCTCATCAACCTATGAAGCTTGGTTATAGTAGCTTGAGGGACCTGTAAAACAACAAAGAGGTGAATCGCCATACTAGATATAACATGCCTTTACAAAACTAGTTTTCCACTAGAAGATAATAGCATCATCTTCCAACCACTGATCTTTGGCCTCACTTTATTCACCATGCCTTCTAGATGAGACTACTTAAGGTGCCCCAGAATAATCGGTACTCCTAGATATTTAAAAGGAAAAGTCCCCTCCATGAACCCAGTATGACGTAGTAGACTCTGCTTGCACATAGGGGAAATTTTTTCCAAACAATATGATGTTGATTTTTTAATATTGATAGTTTGTCCCGACCACCTCTCATATTGACTCAGAATGTGTTGTAGTACGCTAACCAATCTCTAACTTCCATTAGAAAAACTCATTACATTGTCAGCACACATCAAATGAGAAACAATAGACGTACCTCGGGCCTAATAGAAATGGCCAAATTTATTCTCTCACACACTGCCATGAATCATCCAGGATAGGACCTCTTGCTGAATGATAAACAGATAAGGTGACAAAGGATCACCTTGACGAAGACCACGGCCTCTCGGGAAGAAACCCTTGACCGTGCCATTCATCATAACCGAATACCAAGGGCTTGAAATACAAGAATGCACCAAGTCACAAAATTGTGAAGAAAAACCAAACATTTGCAAGACTGTAATTAAAAAAGCCCAATCCACACAATCATAAGCTTTCGCCATATCCACTTTCAACATAATATTTCCCCCGTGAATTCTTTTATTAATAGATTGAACCATTTCCTGGATGAGACTAATGTTCTCAAAGATACTTCTCCCAGTAAAAGGCTCCTTACTCCGAAGAAATCAAGCAAGGCAGAAGACCTGTTAATCGATTCACAATAATCTTGGAGCAAATTTTATAAAAAAACAAAGCAAAGGCTAATGGGGGGAAATTTATCAAAACCTGTAGGTGAGTCCACCTTTGGTATTAGAACCAAAAATGAGGCCGTGAAAAACTTGGGAAGGTGCTTGGACGTAAAGAAATCCGCAACTGCATTCCACACATCAACTTTAACCACTTCCCAACAACATTTTATAAAAACCCGAACCAAACCCATCAGGCTCCGGTGCACTCTGAGATGGAATGGAAGATAAAGCCTCAAAAACTTCCTCTATTGTAGGTACACGAAGAAGAGAGACATTCTCCTCCTCTGAAATGATGAAATCGATGAGTTGCTCAAGTCTAGGCTGCTCAACCGGCGATTCCCCTTGAAGGAAAGAAGAAAAATATTCCACTACCCCTTGGTGAATGCTTTCCAGCATCTCATAGAACACCCCATTCGAACACATTTCCAGCACTCTCTTTCTTCTCCTATTGGCTAGGCAAGCATGAAAAAAATTCGTGTTCAGGTCACCATCCACCTTCCATTTTAATTTTGCCATTTGTGCCAATCTCAACTCCTCCCGTCGCCTCCAACTTGCCAGGTCCGAGACAACCATATGTAACTCTCTCTCCAAATTTTCCTCCCAATTAATTGAAGATATTGCTCAATCTCCACAACCTGTTTTTCAAGAGCATCAATACGATTCAAGGTATGACCAAAGACCATTTTATTCCACTCCCTTAACGCAACCTTAGTCTGCTTTAATTTTCTAGACAAAATCTAAATAGCCGAACCCCCCACCTGAGTATCCCAAGCTGCCCGAACACAGTCCAAGAAAATATGGTGATCCACCCACATCTGTTGAAATCGAAACGAGGTCGGGCCATACAAGAAAAGATCTTGCTTGAACTCAATAAACATGGGAGCATGAACTGAAGTGAACCGGCAAATAAGAACAAATAGCATTTGGGAACAAAGCAATAGAGGAGCTGTCCATGAGGGCACGATTAAGATGTGCCCAGGAGCGGGCAAGACCCGACTGCCCACTACACCAAGTAAAGACACTCCCTTTCGTAGTCATGTCCATCAGACCCCCTTGATGAATCCAATTATTAAAATCCTCCATAGCCATACTAGGACGAGGCCTTCCTCGCCTCCTTTCTGAGTCATTACGGATAATATCAAAATCACCAACAAAAACACAAAGGTGTGAACCCAAATTATTGGAGCTGAGATCATCCCAAAGGAATCACCTCTCCGCCATGGTACATTTGGCATAAATCACTGTGATAAAAACTTCACGGCTCCTTCACCTACTAAAATAGAAATAAATTGCAGATCCATCCGAACCACTTGCACCTCACAAGTACTATCCCAGAAAATCCTCATTAGAATAGAAATTATCAAAATGCAAACACCGTGCCAATTTACGAGTGCCCTCCAAATTTTGAAAAGGTTCTAAAAGAGCAACAACTTTCGGCTTCAACTTACCAATCAACTTCTTTAATCTACTCTTGGAGGTCCCAATCCCTCTAACATTCCATACGAAAAAGGAATCAATCATTGAGCAGGATTTGAAATTCGGGCATGAACCCGAGAAGAACTTCGCATTTTAACAAACAGTTTTTTCTTATACTTCTTCTTACCTTCATTGGCCTCAGACTCCGTAAGGTATTCTTTTTCCTGTGGAAAGACCTTTGATTGAACATCTGGTTCCAGCTCCAAAGTAATACTCTCCATCACAAGCGTCTCCTCACCAGGTGCCTCCGCAGGTTTCTCTTCCCCTAGTGACTCAATCTGTACCACAAACGGATCCCCCCACTCAGGGGCCATAACCACCTGGACTTCAGGATGCTCCATGGAAGTCTCCCCCATTACAACACCCATAGCGTTCTCAACACAAATTGGGAATTCTTTTTCTATCTCAGTTGCCTTTACACTCTGTTTCTATAGTTAACAGGCTGCCACTGTGCGGAACAGACGACACCACCAATGACAACACCAAATGATCTACTTTCTCACACAGAGGAACAACGTCAGACAGACTCGGAACCACTTCTACACCAGCACCCTCTGTTTCCATACCAGCCACCATAATTTCTTCTACAACGGTATCAGACAGAAAATTATCAGCAATATCAGATGCACTTGGCACATGTTCTACCATAGGTTCTGCTATAGGTTCTTCCACAGGTTCTACTATAAGTTTCCCAGTCTCTTGATGACCTTTCTTACCTACCCGAGCATGCCCATTCTTCTTAGATTTTCCTGTTCTGCAGGTCGGTGAATTATGACCCCTGCATTTTACACGTAAGGCAAAATGCAGGAAGTGTTTCATACACAATCTCTTGCTTCTGGCTAGAAGTTAACCCCCGTGCCCCAATCCAGAAGTGAGTCAGAGGAGTTTTCGCAGCATCCACTTCCACGCATAATCTTGCTCCATTCATTCTCATAGCGCAACGAGTCAGATTATTAGCATGCTCATTAAATTCTGGAGTCCAATGAAAGACATGATAGAAAATTCCATTGATCTCACAAACATCCCATGATTAGGCTTTAGAAAAATCGGCTTCATTAGCCATACGCACAAAGACATTCCGAGGATGCCGCATGGAAGAGACCACCAGTATGGCTGAGAGACCCCATCAGCTATGAATGAAAGCACGCAAAGCATCCAGCGAAGGACGTTGCTTCAAGAATTTGAGCACTACAAAATATCGAAATGGTTCCGCAGAACGTGAAATCTCTTCCTTGGAGAATTGAAAGCATACCTCACCGTCAACCATCTTTGGAGGTCGGGGCACCACCACCATCGCAGGGATGGGCTGTGGAACAGTAGCCACCAGGTCAGCAAAGGAAGGCCGACCTGTGCCACCATCAGCGGCTGCCATGCAGCCTCTCATGAAGGCCAAACCGTGACACTCAACGTGAAACCCTATTTACTCGTAGAGAGAAAATAGGGTAAAAACGGAAACCACCTTTTGTCACATGGCATAACAAGAAATAGACAAACATTTCGTCACATGGCATAACATGAAATAGACAAACGTTTTATGGCATTGCATAATGTGTAACAGATAAACATTTTGTGAAAGAATAAAATGTATAAGAGATAAACATTGCATGACAGAATAAAATATGTAACAGACATACATTGTAGTGACATGGCATAGTATGGAAAATCTAATAACTTAAGAACATAGACAACTATTCCCTTACCAACACACATATACAGTAATCTGACAATAAGTTAAAAGCTAACTTACAGTGATTGTTGCGTGACGATTAAAATGCATGAAATACGAGAAAATATAATTAGAGATTTCTAAACATTGAAAACTCATCACTAACAGTTTAGAAATATAAAAATACTATCTTAGAGTAAAATTACCATTTTATCCCTCTATATGTGAAAAAATGACTATTTTACCCCTAAATCCTCAAACTAACATCCTAACATGTAAATTAAAATCCTAGGAACATCATATGTGAATATGAAAGTCATTGGAGCATGCTTTCACAACAAAAGATTCAAGTTTAGTAAAAACATAATCTGTTTTCAACGTTCCCGTTTTCAACTTTTTAGATCGAAGTAAATCTCTCATCAAAAGCTTATAACATGCAACGAAACTTCATCAAACTTATATATTAGCATGTTAACTATACTCCATATAACAATCAGACCAAGAGCTTGCCAATGATTTAGACAGAATCATAAAAATAACACACATTATCCAGTTTATCTCCTAGAATGATCTCTTCATGCTTAAACCAACTTTTGACCCACAAATGACCATGAACATTTACAAAAAAACTTACCAACGGAAGCTAGACTCAAAGTGGAACAACTTTCATCAAGAGTACTTTATGAGACAATACTTAAATTAGTTTCAAAAAGTCATGTAAAGTAAGCAGAAAATCTATCCTAGAGCTTCTCTGATTTTCTGTCCAAGAAAAGGGTTGGAAAATGACCAAATGAAAGGGGAAAGGACCTGGATGCCTCTTAAACACCTTGAGGGTGATATGAGGGGTGTGAATGACACTTAAGAATGATGGTGGTGTCAGCCAAAACCAGGGGCAAAACCAGCCCATGGTTTTCTGCCACAAGCTGTCGTGTGAGAGGGAGGGGAGAGGTGGCCCTTGGCCTTCCCAACATGCACTATTTGTGGCTGTTTTGGGTAGTGATACGACTGCCATGGTAGGGGAGATACTTCCTCCACAAGCCTTGCCTTGGTGGCTCAATTTCGTGGCCTTAACTGAATGGGCTTCCATTTAGGGTTTCAATGGGGTTTGGGTTGCTATAAAACCCAAATCCAATTTTTCTTGGCCTAATAAAAATTTCAAGATTTAAAAGAATAAATAATGATATAATAACATGAATTTGAGTGGTTACTAGCATGTGGAAGTGATTTAATCAAGTGATTAAACACTAAGTTGCAACCAGTTTCATTTAAGGTTCGGAGGCAAACTTTGGGGTTTGGGGAAACCATGTGGGGTTTCGGTTTTCTCGAAGCTTTTGGGTTGAAACACTCTTTGGTTTGGCAGAAATTGAATGGTTTGATGGAATAGGGTTTTGTTTAGCTGGCATGATCACAAAGCTTTATAGCTTGATTTCCTTCACAGTTTCCATCTCGTGGTACCTCTTGGTGCCAAGTGTCTAGTACAATTCACCACGTGTGGCTAAGATCTTGTCAACTATTCAAATAAAACATTTCTAACATAATTTGGACATTCCACAATGTGATTTGGAAAACACTGATCTAGGTGCTAACACTGAGGCTACTATTCATTTCGAAAAAAGGAGAAAATAATTTTGCACCATAAAATGCTATATATTCAAATGCAAATAGGACTGTATTTCATTTCATGAAATTCAACTCCTAAATTCATTGAACAATTCAAAACACGTTTTCAAACAAGTGTTATTCCGAAAATCGAAAATAGTTTTATTGCGCCATAAAATCCTAAATATTCCTCTGAGACTAGTGGAATAGACCGTTTCTCATTCTTACACTTCTAGGTACCTCAAATAATTAAAATTTTGTTTCTGGCACCATAGTGAATAACAAAATCGACTACGCTGACAGACTAAAACCTACGCGATTGCATCGATTCGTGAAACCATTCGGATTTTCACGAGATTCCTAAAGCCTAAAAAAATTTCTTCGTTGAATTTATGGTGAGTTATTACAATAGACATACATGTAGTGACATGGCATAGCATGACATATATATAAGAACATAAGAACTTGAACAACTATTCTCTTACCAACACACATACACAATATTCTAACATTAAGTTAGAAGCTAACTTACAATGAGCGTAGCGTGACGAATTAAATTTGAGAATAAATGAGAACTGTAAGGAGAGATTTCTAAACGTCAGAAACATCTCACTAACAACTTAAAAACGTAAAAATACTGACTTAGTGTAAAATTACCATTTTACCCTTCTATATGTGTGAAAATGACCATTTTATCCCTAACTTAAGGATTTCGCATTCTAACTCTAAAATTCATCAAAATTTACATTCCTCAAGTAAATTTTATCTTAAATCCAACCATCTAATTATAAACACATTACAACTAGGTCAAACATGCATAGGCCGAAACATGTATAGGCATCTCTTGATTTATGTTGCAATTTTGTCAAACCTCATTTCTCATGCTTAAACCAAAATATGCAACATACAAAAATCATATCCTATACTAAAATAACAAACTAAAACAACCAACAAAATTTTCATCACAAAAATCACAATTTGTTTTAATACAAAACTTCAAGTATTTAACCTTAAGCACAATCCTTGATGTTCAACATTTTATCTCTTTTCAAAACAACTCCAAGAAGTCTAAAGTTCCAATAAAATATTAAGAAATGTCTTGCTTTGAATCATCAAGCCAAAACCACACAAAAGGCACAAAATCACACTTGATACATTCGACTTTCACCCTTTCACCAAAACAAAAAACTATGTGGTTTGGTTTTGATCAAACCATTAGATCTGAAAATTTACACAAAGCATACCAACAGAAAGTAGACTCAAAGAGGAACAACTTATGTGAATGGTACTTTGTGAAAAAAACTTACAACGGCTTCAAAAAAGTCAAGGTAAGCCAAAAAAACTGTCCGAGAGTCTCTCTGGTTTCCTCTCCAGGAAAAGGTTTCAAAAGTGATCAAATGCAAGGAAAATGGACAAGGAAGACACTTAAGCATCTGGAAGAGTGATAGGAGATGTGTGATAGACACTTTGGGTGATGGGGTACCAACCAAAACAAGGTTCCAAAATGAGGGTCTGCTGCCCAAGGTTTTCTATCTACTGTTGCCGTATGAGAGGGAAGGAGTGAGGTGGCTTTCGGCCTTCTCATCAGCCATTGATTGGGGCTAACTTAGGTAGTGAAAGGACTGCCATGGCAAGGGTGAAACTTTCTCCACAAGCCTTGCCATGGTGATGCAATTTCATGGGCCTTGATCGAATGGGCCTTCATTTGGGGTTTCAGTTGGGTTTGGTTGGGGTTGGGGTTTGGGTTTCTATCAAACCTAAATCCATTTTTGCTTGACCCAATAAAATTACCAAGGTTTAAAATAATAAATAAGGATAAAATAACTTAAATTTGGGTGGTTAATAGCATGTGGAAGTGATTAAATAATAAGCTAAAACTGGGTTCAATTAGGGTTTGGAGGCAAGCTTTTGGGGTTTGTGGAAACTATTTAGGGTTTTAGTTTTCATCAATATTTTAGAATTTCAATTGGATTCTAAGTATTTGGGGTTTCACTACAGTTGAAACCCTCTTTGGTTTGGCTTAGGTAGCATCATCACAAAACTTGATTTCCATCACATTTCCATCTCATAGTTCTTTTTAGTGCCAAGTATCAAATACTATTCACCATTTGTGGCTAACATCTTGCCAAGTGTCTAAATAAAATTTTTCTAACTTAGTTTGGACATTCCACACTGTGATCTTGAAAACGAAGGATTGATTGCCACATGGCGCTTATACTAGAGTCACTATTCACTCCGAGAAATGGTGAAAATAACATTTCACAATAAAATCATATACATTCATACGAAACTAGGAGAATACTTTGTTTCACGAAATTCAACTCCTAAGTGCCTCAAACAATTCAAAACACATTTCCGAACAGTTGTTGTTCAGAAAACGAGAATTGTTTATTGCGCTATAAATCCTAAATATTCATCTGAGACTAATGGCATAGACCATTTTTCATTCTCATACTCCTAAATACCTCAAATAAAAAAAATCGTGTTTCTAGTATCATAGTGAGTAGTAAAACTGACTATGCTAGCAGACTAAAACCTACGCGATTGATTGATTTGTGAAAACTTTTAGCGGTTTCTATGAGGTTCCTTAAGACTACAGAAATTCATCCATTGAATTTCTGGGAGGCTGTTGCATCATTCCCTCCTAAAAAAATGATTTTGTCCTTGAAATCTATCAATGTACTAAAAACAACTACTACCAACCAGAGAAGAAGATGTTGCTCACCAAGCCTATTGTCCATCACTGGACATATCGTCACTAGTCGATGTGGGCGGGGGTGAGTCAATATCCATAGGCACAGTATGCTGAGGTAAGTAGTAGAATGCCTAATCTTTAGAATCATAAGCTACGTTACCAAAATGCCCGGGGCCAAGGTGCTGCTTGACCTCCTCGTTGTCACTGTCGGGTACATGGCCCTTCACAAGCAGTCTTCCCTGATGAGTAGACGACATCGATTATTCTAAAGTCTCGGGCTCAAGATCGATAGTTGCGGCGCGCTCCTCTGCTGCTTTGCTAGACTCAGCTCCGTCACGCGACATCCTCACTCTAAAGCTATCCCGAGCCATCCAAGTGGTCTGGTGAAGAGGCAGGTAACGTTCCTCGTGAGGCAAATGGTCGATTTCCTAGTTGTCTTTCACTCACGTGCCATGAAACTGTGAAAATACGTAATCAAATATGGATAAAATAATTCACAACACACTCTAAAGACAGTCCACAATAGATCTGAATCAAAGCATATACTTTATTTGATATCCCAGCAAATGAAGTACAATGACTAAAAAATGCAAAATGTGACGACCAAGATTTTTGCTAAGCTTTCTATGCATTTTATTATATATTGTTAATTTGGGCCAGGAGAGGCGTAAATAACCCATTGAGAAATTAGGTTGGAATAGAAGGCATATGAGATCTTCAGGAAGGCCCAAGCCCATGAGAAATTCGGCCTTGTAGTGGAATTAGGATTTTGGAGCCCATTGGAATTAGGGTACACGCCTACCCTAGGAAATGGATTCCCTCTTGCCATAAGTCATACATGCAAGAAGGCTTTCTTGTGAGGTGATAGTATGGTGACACATGTCACTATGGGAGAGAGTTTCTAGAAGGATGATGAAGTGACATGAAAAGTTGGAACTTGAAGGAAGCCCAAAGGGCATGCACGACAACCATAGAGGGACATGATATTATTTTTGCCATGTGTCATGCACGCAAATGGAAGGTGAAGAGTGTTTTTCTTAGAAAAGGGCAAGATCTTGTTGGAAGAAGGGGCTACACGCCTAGTAGGGTTTCTAGAAGGATTTTTGTAAGAGAATCCCTTGAGGTGGACGGCTAGGGCAAGGAGGTTTGTGCACTTTTGCCACCTTTATGACCAATCACATAATGTCCAAGAAATTGGTGGAAGAAAAATCTTCTTGGGAAGAAATGGACTTTTCGGCAATCATGCACACACACACTCCTCATGTGCCACTTTGCACACATGCACACTTGTAGGGGATTGAGGAAGATCTTAGTTAGATAAAAGACTATTTTGCCATGAGATTCATTGAACCAAGACACAAGATGAAGGGCAATTTGGGGATGGAGGTTTCGGTTTTGAGAGGGAGGCGCCACTTGTCTAAAAGCTCTCTTGTGGTCCCAACACAATCAAACGATGGAGAAGGAGAAGAGGCTCAAGGGTTAGGTGCCAAATGGCATCCATGCAAGGAAACTTAGCTTGTACAAGAAGCCTCTTCTGTCTATAAAAGGGAGAGGATGCCGAAAACCCTATTTTTTCTAGTCACTTGGAGGATTTTCTCTTGAAGTTTTCGGCCACCACATTTCGCTCTACTTTCCATCACTTTCTCACCATCCATGTTACTCTCTTTTCTTTCAAACACCATTTTTAAAGGCAATCAAAGTTAGAGAATACTTTCTAAGGAGGAAATCATAGAAGGTATGAAGGCAAAAACCACCTTTCCATTTCACCCCACACACGGCCATGAGAGGCAAGTTTTGGTTTTAGCAAGTTCACCATGAACTCATGTTCTCACACACACACACACTCGAGCTAGAGGAAGTTAGCTCTTGTTTTACGGAGTTTCCCATATGAGCTCACACATATACACATACGATTTTGGGGTTTATTTTAAACTAAGGCTTGAGTTGATGCAAGTTTCAGACTTGAGGAATGGAGGTCCAAAATCTTGGGGGCTTTTCCTTAGACTATATGTCATGAGCTTACACATACACACATAGGTTAGGGTTTTAAATAACCGAACCTAATGATTTTTGCATATATATTTTGAGCTTGCTTATTTATCGATTGTTGATTTTTGTAAGTAAACTTCTAACTTGTACTTGATATTTTATGTATATGCAATGTGAACTTACTTGTTGTTTGGTTTTATGATTATGCTTGACATGATGGGGTTCTTCTATGTGATATAATCGGATCCTTGTGTGAATGATCAACCTATGATGGTTCATTGTGGTTATCTTATATCATGAATATGGAGTGCAAGGCCATATTTAGAGTTTCGGATTTTTACATGATTCTTAACATGTTCATGAAGATTGTCGCATTACCTAGGGCTAGTTTGGATTCAGAGATGAGATGAGATGATTTTAGATGAAATATGAAAGTTGAAAAATTATTGTTAGAATATTATTTTTTTAATATTATTATTGTTTTGGAATTTGAAAAAGTTGAATTGAGATTTGAAAAAGTTGAATTGTTTAATATATTTTGTGTGGAAATTTTGAAATCTTGTAATGATAAGTTGACATGACATGAAATAATTTCTAAATCTAAACAGAGCCTTAATCTTTTAAAAGGATTAAACTCAAAGAAATGCTTGTTTTTCCTAAGTATGCTCACTCAAATGTTTCGGCTATACATGGCGGTTCATTTATAAAGTTTTGTTAAGCACATTAGAAGATTCTAATTTTATGAAAGTTGATGTAATGTATATTCAAGAATAATAGGTTTGGGCCATGGCCATAGATGAAGGGTTAGCATGATGTGATTAAAGTTTTAAAGGCATAAAATTAATTATCATGCATGCTAGTGTTTATGTATTTAGGCCATTGCATGATACATGTGAAGTACTGAATGTTCGCTTTTTGTTTGTTGACCGAATGCCTTAGATTTATGGAAAAACAATATGGTCACATGTTCTAATATTTTCAAGCCATAACGCGAAATCTACATGGATATGCATGATTGTTTGTTATATGCTCATGATTAAGTTTCAGCATTGTATGTGTCCCATGAAAGTTCAAAGTTTCATAATTTATGTCACATGCATTGGATTTGTGAAATCTTTCAAAAAGAAAATGAGTCTTTTAAAAGCTTTGTCACGACCCCAAAGGCTAGAATGGGGAAATGCCCTAGTGTAACTCCTCTGTCCACTCAGTAGTGTCTAAAATGATGTGGTAACCCCTGGGTTGATAAAGTATAGTCGGCGGACCTCAAATGGTTCCTAAAAGAAAAGGATACAGGAGCGAGATTGCACCTAAAGCTAGTGGGTGCCCTACGGTGAGGAGAAAAGTGAACAACCGTAATATGAATGATTAAAAGTAAGACGTAGTCACCTTGGTCAAAGTGGGCCAATGATTGATTCGGTAACTAGCGAGGAACACACGGTGCATAGGGGAGCCGTTAGGTATCCATTTATAAGTTAAAAGTCAAAGAAAAGCTTTAAGCTCCATGTTATACTATACTATGTTATATGAACAAGAACCCGAGCTCACAAGTATGTTTAAGAACAAGTATAAAATGACGAAAAGATGTTTTATGAAAGAAAAGGGATATGAAAGCCATGATGTACACTGTATTTTCAAAAAGTCAAATGCATAAGTAAAGTTTCATGTTCATGCATTCATTTTGAGTTTGCTTACATATGCTTACGATATCTATTACATGTTAATTTTTTACTTATTGAGATTTCTCGAAATCTCACTTTTGAAATTTCCACTTCCATTCCCCTACTCAAAATGGTAAAAGTTGTGACAGGACCCAAGAGGATATTCATGTGAAAACTCAAGAGACCAGCTCCCCAGATTCCTAAGGAGACTCCGAAAGGTTGGAAGTTGTCGACCAATTCATCACTGAGGTGTTGCAGTTTTTTTGAGCAACTGAGGAGGACTATGAATCAAGACAAGGCCAAGTAGGATCGGCCTCACTAAAGGACTTATGTTATGGGACCCTTTTGATGAATGACTTATTTTGATGACACTTGATGTGATGGTCCCACGTTTGGGAGTTTCTTTTGGAACAATTAAGTCTTTTGATGACTATTATGAAAATTTCTGCTTTGGGATTTATGTGCTTCAGTACCATGATATCTGTCTTGTTTATTTGACCTAAGTAGAATTTTCGCTGCGATATATTGCATACTATTAGATATCAATAGGTGCATTGCATCTTAACCGTCATGTACGAGGGGTACATAGCTTTGTGTTCCATGTCCCGACGCTTCAGTCACCGTTCAATCCCAAGCGAGAGCTAAGGGCTTCACAGAAGCGGTGGTATCAAAGCAATTACGTTTCTGGATAAACCATAAGTTATCCTAGGAATACATGGTACCTAATGCTAGGATTGAAATCTAATAGTTATAGGTTTGAACTTTTTAGCTATATGTTTGAATCCTTAAGGAGGCACGTTCGGAGTATATGCATGCGGTTGAACTAAAATTATGAAGGGAAGAAAGAGTAAATCTCTACTTTTAGGATAAGCTTATAAGCATTGGTTTTGTGCATTTCAGGTGGAAAGGACCCAATGGTGCACAAACAGTGCGATGATGTTTCTCCAAGGTCGCGAGATCAGGAGGCCAGGAACCCTCCATTGGAAGGAGGTCAGACAATCGTAGAAGCCATACGGCAAATGACTGAGGTAGTGAGATATCAAATGGAGCAAGGGTAGAATGTGAGACAAGAGCCGCCTAGAGGCGAGAATCATGGATGCCCGTTTGAGAGATTTCTAGTTTATCGGTATCCTAACTTTATGGGTACGAAATGAGCTCTAAGAGCCAATAAGTGGCTTATCGACTTGGATAGGACTTTTGATATCAGTGGATGAATAGAGAATCAGAAGGTCCAATATGCCAGACACTTAGTCCAGGAAGAAGCTGGCATATGGTGGGATACGAAAAGGCAACTTTTGGCACAAGAATTGGAAGATGTCACCACTCTCACTTGGGAGCATTTTCAGAAGGAATTTGATAGTCGTTTCTTTCCAGAAATAGCTAAGCAGCAAAAGGCATTAGAGTTTACGAACTTGACTCAAGGTAGTATGATAGTAGAGCAATATGTAACTCGATTTATGGAGTTACGAAGATTTGTCCTCATTTGATTAGTGTGGAGAAAATGCAAGCTAGGAAGTTTCAAGACAAATTACAACCAAGAATACGGAACTAAGTTGCTTGCTTGTAGATTGAGAATTTCCAAAGGCTGGTGAATGTTGCTTCGATAGTAGAGGTGAAGCAGCGGAGTTTGATTTCTCAAATTTAGAATGATTGTAAGAGAGGGATGCCCTACTCTCCAGTAGAGAATATGGGGAAGAAGAAGATCCCTTATACTTCGGATAAAGGAAGAGGGAAGGTAGTTGGTAATGTGGTGCCTGTTACGCCACCACCATGTCCTAGTTGCGGACGAAGACATAGTGGTGAATGTCGTTTCGCCACCAGAGCATGTTTTAGATGTTGTCAAACTAGCCATATGATTCGAGATTGTCCACGTAATACAACGGGAGAAGCATCGATGCCAGGAAGCAAAGGAAAGACCCCTGTGAAGGCTAAAGTCTATGTAATCACTCCAGGAGAAGTGGATTTGGAAGCTGAGGAAGCTATGGATGCTAGAGTAATCACTGGTAACATTCCAACCCTACCATAGTTGGTAGCTTGTGTTTGCTAAGAATTCCTAAGTAACCTTAGTTACCCTTGTAGGTAAGGTTAAGTTGATGCAACAGTTGGCTTGTGCTTTGTTTGATTCTGGAGCATCGCATTCTTTTGTGTCATATGATTGCGTGAGAAGATGTAAGTTGAGTGTGGAATCATTGTCCCATAAAGTTTTAGTAGCTATTCCGGATGGGAAGGTAGTTGGATGCACTCATATAGTTAGGAATTGCCTTTTAGAAGTCACAAGACTGACCTTAACCGCAGATTTGATCGTTTTCCATTAAATGGAATTCGATCTGACCTTAGGAATGGATTGGCTATCTAGGTACTATGCTAAGATAGATTGTCGAAGAAGGAAGGCGATCTTCAAGTTACCCTCGAAAGACAAAATTGGTTACATGGGGGAAGTAGTGAAGTCAATTCCATCAACCTTAACGGTAGGATGAGCGAAGAAAGCCTTGAAGGAAGGAGTCGATGCATATCTAGTGGTTATGACTAGTGCAATAGAGGAACCTAAAGAAGTCAAAGGGATTCCTGTGATAGAAGAGTTTTCTGAAGTTTTTACCGATGATCTGCCTGGATTACCCCCAAACCAGGAAACAGTTCTTGTAATTGAATTGGAGCCAACTATGGCCCCAGTATACAAGGCACCTCATCGAATGGCCCCGGCTGAGTTGAAGGTCCAGATCAAAGAACTCTCCAAAAGAGATTTATTCACCCGAGTTCATTCCCATGGGGTGCACCAGTCCTATTTGTGAAAAAGAAGGATGGGACTATAAGGATGTGCATTGACTATCAGGATTTGAATAAAGTAACTATTAAGAATAAGTACCATTTACCTCAGATCGACAACTTGTTGGATCAATTGCAAGGAGCGTCGATATTTTCTAAGATAAGACCTACGATTAGGATATCATCAATTGTAGATAAAGGATCAAGATGTACCTAAAACAACTTTTCGCTACTCATTATGGACACTTTGAATTTTTAGTAATGCCTTTCGGACTGACAAATGCCTCAGCAGCATTCATGGATTTGATGAATCGGATATTTAGGCAGTATTTGGACAGCTTTGTAGTGGTGTTCATTGACAACATTTTGATTTACTCCCTAAGTGATGAAGAACATAGGGAGCACTTGAGGATAGTGTTGAGGACTTTACAAGAACATCAGCTTTACACTAAGCTCAGCAAGTGTAAGTTCTAGCTCAAAGAGGTGAAATTTTTGGGACATGTCATTTCCAGTGAAGGTGTGGTTGTAGACCCTGCTAATATTGAAGTAGTAATGGAATGGCAGAAACCGACAAATGCCCATGAGATATGTAGTTTTCTCGGTTTGGCAGGATATTACCAAAGACACGTCGAATGATTTTCTGAACTGTCTAGTCCCTTAACGACATTGACAAAGAAGAATTCCAAGTACGTTTGGAGTGAGGAATGTGAAAGGAGTTTCCAAAAACCCAAAAGGAGATTAACCACGGCACCTATGTTGGCTTTACCTGATCCTCATAAGCTGTATGTGGTTTATAGTGACACCTCTAAGATGGGTTTAGGGTGCGTATTATTGCAAGAAGAGCAAGTTGTCGCTTATGCCTTGTGACAACTCAAGGATCACGAGTAGAATTACCTTACACATGATTTGGAATTTGCCACCGTAGTCTTTTTGCTGAAGATCTAGAGACATTATCTTTATGGATAAAAGTCTGAGGTGTACACTGACCATAAAAGTCTCAAGTATTTGTTTAGCCAGAAGAACCTAAACATTAGGTAGAGAAGATGGGTTGAGATGATCAGCGATTACTAGTGTGAGATTAAGTATCACTCTGGAAAAGCCAATGTAGTAGCAGATGCCCTTAGTCGTAAGACTCAGGCCGACGTGCAATCAATTTTGGCAGGAACTGCCGATAGGAAAGCCGCCAAGAGATATCAGGTTAACGGTGGTGTAGGTGATTGTACCATTAATTGATGGGGAAATTATCGAAGGACAGGATAAGGGTGACAAATTGGAAAAACTTTGATAGAAAATTTTGAAATCCGAAGGACCACAACACTTCTCGATTGGTAAAGATGGGATGTTGTATTACAAGGAG
Source organism: Juglans mandshurica (assembly GCA_022457165.1). Lineage (NCBI taxonomy): Eukaryota > Viridiplantae > Streptophyta > Magnoliopsida > Fagales > Juglandaceae > Juglans > Juglans mandshurica. Next base: position 15,032,739 of record CM039620.1, read on the forward strand.
ACGAAAGTGATCCCTAATGTTCCTGGATTAAAGGAAAAGATTCTGAAGGAAGCTCATTGCACACCATATACTGTTCATTCTGGTAGCACCAAGATGTACCGAGATTTGAAGGGACAATTTTGGTGGGATGGAATAAAAAGAGAAGTGGCAGAGTTTGTTGCAAAATGTTCAATTTGTCAGCTGGTAAAGGCTGAGCATCAGAGGCTAGCTAGAGAGGCTAGTGGGAAGATGTGTCTATGGATTTCATGATAGGTTTGCCAAGGACATTGTCAGGAAATAATTCGATTTGGGTCATAGTTGACCGATTGACCAAAAGTGCACATTTTCTACCTATTGCTAATACAAACTCATTGGACAAGCTTTCTCGAGTTTATGTTAAGGAGATAGTCAGGCTTCATGGAGTGCCTAAGTCTATAGTATCTGACAGGGGCACGCGGTTCACTTCACATTTCTAGCAATGTTTACAGAAGATATTGGGCACGAATATGAGGTTTAGTAGTGCCTATCACCCACAGACCGATGGACAGACAGACAGAGTGTACTATCCATACATTGGAGGATATGTTACGTGCTTGTGTAATGGAATTAAGTGGCGATTGGGAAAGTCATTTACCTTTGATAGAATTTACTTACAAGAATAGCTTTCAGGCTACAATACAGATGGCACCTTATGAAGCTTTATATGGAAGGAAGTGCAGATCCCCTTTGTAGTGGGATGAAGTCGGTGAATAAAGGTTGTTAGGACCAGAATACTTTCAGGACGTACAAAAGCAGGTGGAACTAATCTAGAAAAGGATGAAAGCAGCCCAAAGTCGTCAAAAAAGTTATGTCAATAAACGACAGAGGAATTTAGAATTTAATGTAGGAGATTGGGTGTATGTCAAGGTTTTGCCCATGAAGGGAGTCATACGGTTCAGGAAGAAAGGAAAATTGAGTCCCAGGTATGTAGGACCGTTTGAAGTTATGGAAAGAGTCGGTGCAATGGCATATCAATTGGATCTACCAGCCGAAATGCAAGGAGTGCACAATGTTTCATGTATCGTCATTAAAGAAGAGCTTTGGGGAAAGGCAGCATGTGGCAATGGAAGCCGGTAGTAAACAACTTTAGCCAAATCTATCCTATGAAGAATGACCTGTGCAGATTGTGGATAACAAAGACTAAGAGCTAAGGAATCAAAAAGTAACTTTAGTAAAATTACTTTGGAACAACCCAGCTTTTCAAGAAGCGATGTGGGAAAGAGAAAATTTGATGAGGATTAAATATCCTCATTTGTTTGGAACAACCCAGCTTTTATTGTACCTTGATTTCTTGTGTGTGGATGTCTCTATGTTATCTGTGAATTCTAGTGATGATATGTGCACCTACCATACCCGTGAATAGGGCATGGCTCGTAATAGGAATGCCCCTTGCATGTCTGTATCCTTGGTAGCGTAGATTAGAGCGAGACGCGAATGCAATTGCAAGAACCAACGAGTAAGGATGGATTGAATGATGAGTGCTCACTGGTAGCAGATGGAAAGGTTGGAGCATCATCGCACTCATGTGCTGGATGCAGATTTACAGGGCAATATTTTTCAAAGGAAAGCCTTACCACATGAAGAGCGTCAACCCCCACACGATCCTTTGCTATGGAGAGAAGCAAAAAGGTTACGTCTACTCAAACATAACCCTGAGGTAGAGTCCAGTTGCGCTGCAGAAGCTCGCACTTGATATGAGCCTTTTGAAACTTTAGATATGTCTACTGACCGAATTCGTTATCGTGAAGAAGGATGACCCATTGAAGATACTGAGCTCAAGATTGAGCATAAGTTAAATGAGATGCAAGTAAACATGTATTATGATTATGATTTGGATGCGATATTCTATTTATTGCAAGATTCAGTGGCTGAAAAAGAAGGTGAAGTACCGCTTCCACCATCATCTGAGGATTCTACTGTAGCCAGTGTAAGAGGTACAAATGAGGATTGGTTTTCTTTCTATTAATAGATTTGTTTTGTGACTAAGGTATTGATTTCGAGGACGAAATCTTTTTCTAAGGAGGGAGGATGTGACGGCCAAGATTTTTGCTATGCTTTCTATACATTTTGTTCGCATAAAAATATATCTGCAAGTGCACAAAATCATAACAAGTAATAAAGTATTTTAAAGAAAACGGATATTGAACCCACATGAAATAATTATGCTATTGAGTATTGAAATTGACTAAATTAATTAATATTTGAAAAATTGAAATTTGAAGAATGGATTATTTAAGTTAAACTGAAGACAAAAGCATTAAAATTAAGATTTTTAAAGACAATAAGAGTAGATCTATAGCGTTTGATTTCACCTAGCAAACCCCACACAATTTATTCTTGCTTGTCATAGAATTCCAATTATCCCAAGTTGATTATAAAAATCCCTTAACTATTCAATATTTTCTCTCGAACAATACCAAAAATATATCCAACTAATAACTTCATATCTCTATGTGAATTTAACTAATTGGAGACTCATTAAATTCTTTAGATTTTTCTTGAAAATCACACTAATTGTGGTAAAGTATCTCTACTTGCGCTACTCTAATGGTGCTTAATCCTAGAGCTTTAATCACAACTCATCTCTCAGTCTCATTGTGATTCAATAGATTGAACAATAGTTAGTTAGAAAAATTGCAAGCATTAAAAACAAAGAATAAACACACAATCATGGAAATATTGAAAATAAAATAACTTAAAATATAAATTGTGTGTTCACTGCTAGGCTACATCAAAGCTCTAGAAAATAAAATTAGTTCATAATGAAATTAAAAAAAAAAAGAGCAATAAAACTGGTGTTCTTCTTTGGAGTCAGTCGATGAAGCATGCGGCTCTCGCCTCTGCTTCCCCAGATCTGCCTCCTTGAAAGAAACGTAAAATAATAAACTTTGGAATATTTTTACTTTAAAACTCATACTCTAAAAACTCAAAGGCTCAGATTTAAATAGATGTCAAAATTTAAATCTGGAAATAATATAAATCCAGCTACAATCTAGCCTAAAGATCTGAAAAATAGTTTCTAAAGTTAAAAGTTAACATAAAAGAAATTATCCCAAGAATAACGGAATTATCTAAGATAGAAGATTCAATGATATGAGGCTTGATTTACGGAGTTTGGGAGGATTTGGTGGTTATCAGATTGATTGCGGTAAAGACTCCCAACCGGGATGCCATGTGCGCTGAATATAACTAGTATCCTCGCCTACTGAGAGGAAAGACTCCAGATCGGGATGATAGAACCCTCTCTCCAACCTACCGAGCGATAAAACTGCTTATCTTTGCTAGTTGTAATGCCCCGTTCCCGTAGGTCAGGAGAGTTAGCTCTTAATACTTAAAATTAACTTAAATAACACAACTATAAACTCCAGAAAAATCCCATAAAATATTAATACACTTAATCAAACCAAAAATCTAAGTTCTTCCATGGCGACAATAAAGAAATCCCAAATAACATAAATTAGAAATTCTCCAAAAACTCGAACACATCCTCAACTCACCAAATCAAATACCCGAAAAATAAATCAGCTTACTAACTACGACTCTCAATAAGCATTTGTACCCTCAGGCACTTATTTCATTACGATCATCACACCTTGCTAAACTTTCTACTCTTGTTCTCCAGATGAATCATCAAAATTATCTAAAAAATATATGGAGATATGGGGTGAGTTATCAACAACTCAGTAAGCAGAGGACATATACTAGTGTGTAAACATGAGCATTTACAGAAATCAGAATGCAGAACAAAATATTTTCTTTCAGAATGCAGAATCAGAATAATGTTTTCAAAATGCAGCGTCAGAACATGTTATCAAAAATGTCAGAGCGATAGTTCGAAATTATTCATAATCAAAATCCATTTGGCATAGCATAAACTGAAACATCACATCTTATCTTGTCATATCAGAACAAATACCATGTTTAACCCCCGTGGTAGGGTTGTGCAAACCCCGGTAGCTAACCGAGCAGAAACAGAATGTGAATCTTCCCCTTATTCATTCTCGGAGCCCCGAGTGTGCACATAGGAAAGACCACGCAGAAAACCACTTTGTTTCCAAAGTGGGTGCACCAGAAACAGAAAAGTTGGTACCAACCCGAACAGAGGCCACAGTTTTACACCCGTGGTGAGGTCAGAACGGAACAGAAATAGAAACAGAATGTTATGCCAGAGGTTTTCAGAAATCACATCAGATCATATCAGAGTACAGAAATCTTCAGAACAGAACAAAAATCATAGCACAACATAATTTATGCACAAATTTCATATTCGCTCTATTTTTCAAAGTTCAGAAACAGAATGTCAGAAATAAGCTCATGTCTACACCAGTCATGACAGAAAATAATTTATTCTTAAACAGAATCTTATGAGTAATGCAGAACAAATAACTGAGGCAGTTAAAATTTCTTTTCAACATCAAATATGTATATTTTCCAAAAATAACCTCAGCTCATTTTATTTTAAATGTAAAGTCTAGCATAGGAACCCCGCTTACCTGAACTTCTTAGCTTTTTCGAAATTCCTCAAAAACGTCGGACAATAATTAATCGTCACCTATAAAATAATCACGTAATTCTCATAAATTTCCAATTAATCACGTATTTCGATATTTAATCCTAAGCTTATAAAATAACCTATTTAATTCCTCAAAACCTAAAATTACCAATCATCACTTTCTAACATCGTCAATGCTAATTTAATACTATGACTAAAACATTTAAAAGTCAGATCTATTTACTAATGAAAACAACTAACGAAGCTTAAAATAAGTAATATAATTATCCCAAAATATTTTAAAATAAACCATAACTATTATTAAAAAGACTAAAATATATCTAAAATGTAGAAATAACAATACACTAATATTGTTTACTCTTAAAAAATAAACCTTTACTTAATAACATGATAAAATACTTAAACGATTTAAGGTAAGTACAAGTAAAAATTTCGTTAATAATAATAAACTAAAAGCTTTAATCGTAATTTAAAAGTTTAAAATAAAATTTCACAAGTACTAAAATAATTTGTTACCAAAGTACAATTTGAAAATCCTATTTATTGTGTGCAAACTTTTCTTATACCACCCCCATAAACCACGTAAAAACAGACCAAAATTAACAACTTGAACACATTCTAAAACTAAGGGTAAAACTATAATTCGTTTTCAAATACCATGCAAAAAAAATAAGTTACGTAAACTGCAAAAGCATTCACGCAGACTCGGTGCAAAAACTGCAAGAACAGGGACGCGAGGCACTCGCCGCCAAGGGAGGAGCTGCGCGCGACGCGACGAAGAAGGTCACGGTGGTGAGGCACTGAGAGAGAGAGAGATGAGTGAGAGACCTCACGCAGAAAGAGAAAGGGATGGAGAGAGAGCTCGGCGTGAAAGGGGACGAAAACTCACCGTGGGGCAGCGAGGCTTGCGACGGTCTGGGGGCTGGACGTCGACCTGGCAGTGTCCGAAGGTGGAGGCTTGTCCTCCGGCGTCTTTTGATGGCAATGGCGTCAAAGTTTGAGGGGCTGACGACGTGGCTCACTGTGGGGATCCTTCCCCTATTTCGGCGTGCAAAAACAGAGTCCTTCACGTCCCAACGTATCAGCGGCTTGTTGCGGAGGTTCAGGGTAGTGCAGCGTCAAACATGGTGGTTTCCATCATGCGAGATGTGATTCGAGTGTTTCAGGCTGGACTCGGTCGTGGCAGTGACTGGGATGCAGCGCGGTTGCCTTCGCGTTGCACTACGGTGCAGTGGTGATCTGTGCAGCGGCGCCACGGGTTAAACCGTGTTGCGATACGGGCTTGGCTCGTTTGGGGCAGTGGGCACGGTGGTTTCGTGTGGGTTCACGGCGGCTTAAGGAGGTATAGACTAGGTTCGTCGGGAAGGCGGCTGCAGTGGTTTCCCGCGGCATGCAACTTGGTGCACGCTACGCGGAGTAGGCGAAGGCAGAGGCTTTTCTGTTAAACTGGCGTTGTGCTGGGACGGCGTGGGTCGTGACCGAGCTAGAGGGTGAGCGCTGTTTGCACAGAGGAGGAAGATGAAGAAAACAAAAATTTACTGGCTAAGGTTTCGCATAGGAGGGCAGCGGCGGAAGCATCTTCGAATACGTACGTATATAAATATATAAGTGGAGGAACAAATAAAACCCTAGAGAAGTAGACGTGTGTGTGCATGCATACCGTGAACGAAAGCGTGCGTGTATGCATGTTGTGCAATGGAAAAGAAAAAGCCGTGCGAAAGAAATAAGAATAGACGGAAAGAGAAGGAATTAAAAATGAAACATGCGGGAAAACATAAACGTGTGAAGAAAATAAAATAAAATAAAATCACTACTCTAGTTTGTAAAATAAAAACTTAAAATACCAAGCTCCAATAAATAAAAATAATCTAAAGTCCAACTATACAAATTTTGGGTCCGGCTGTTACACTAGTTGTCGCCCACAATGTCGTTTAGGTTGGTCGTTTAGACTAGTCGCACAATCTAATCACCCGGAGCATTGCGCCAAGTCTTCTCGCCCATAAGGTAAAATATCTCACTTATCGCCTGACTCTTGTCACCAATTCTGGTCGCGAATTCTGGTCGCCTTCTGGTCGCGCCTGGGTCTTCTCGCCTACCAAGAGGAAAGACTATTCACTTACTGAGGGGTAATTCTTCTTGCCTTTTCAGATCTCGTCGCCTCTCGTCAGTCTCGCTCTATAGTCTCTTCTTTTGTACCAAAATGCTCTCCTTTTGACAAAATCTTCTCATTCCTTCAAATCCAAGAAAATTAAGAAAAATATATAGAAATAAAAAAAATCAATAGAATTAAAGGAGAACTGACACTTTTCATAAATAAAATAGTGATAAAAATCACATAAAAATAACACTTATCACATTTTATTTTATATTGTTAATTTGGGCCAGGAGAGGAGGAATAACCCATTGAGAAATTATGTTGGAAAAGAAGGCATATGAGATCCTGAGGAAGGCCCAAGCCCATGAGCAATTCGGCCTTATAGTGGAATTAGGGGTTTTGGAGTCCATTGGAATTAGGGTACATGCCTACCCTAGGGAATGGATTCCCACTTGCCATGTGTCATACATGCAAGAAGGCTTTCTTATGAGGTGATAGTATGGTGACACGTGTCACTATGGAAGAGAATTTCTAGAAGGAAGATGAAGTGACATGAAAAGTTGGAACTTGAGGGAAGTCCAAAGGGCATGCACGGCAACCATATAGGTGATCTTTGCCATTTGTCATGCATGCAAATGGAAGGTGAAGAGTCTTGTCTTGGGAAAGGGCAAGATCTTGTTGGAAGAAGGAGCTACACGCATACTAGGGTTTCTAGAAGGATTTTTGTAAGAAAATCCCTTGAGGTGGACAACTAGGGCAAGGAGTTTTGTGCACCCTTGCCACCTTTGTAACCAATCACACAATGTCCAAGACATTGGTAGAAGAAAAATCTTTTTGCGAAGAAATAGACTTTTCGACCATCATGCACACACACACTCCTCATGTGCCACTTGGAACACATGCACACTTGTACGAGATTGAGAAAGATCTAAGTTAGGTAAAAGACCATTTTGCCATGAGGTTCATTGAACCAAGACACAAGATGAAGGGCAAATAGGGGATGGATGTTTCAGTTTTGAGAGGGAGGCGCCACTAGTCCAAAGGCTCTCTTGTGTTCCCAACACAATCAAATGATGGAGAAGGAGAAGAGGCTCAAGGGTTAGGTGTCAAATGACATCCATGCAAGGAAACTTAGCTTGTACAAGAAGCCTCTTATGTCTAAAAAAGGGAGAGGATGCTGAAAACCCTATTTTTTTAGTCACTTGGAGGATTTTCTCTTGAAGCTTTCGGCCACCACCTTTCTCTCTACTTTCCATCACTTTCTCACCATCCAAACACCACCCACATTACTCTTTTTTCTTTCAAACACCATTTTTTAGGGCAAGAAAAGTTAGAGGATACTTTCTAAGGAGGAAATCAAATAAGGTATGAAGCCAAGAACCACCTTTCAATTTCAACCCCACACACGACCATGAGAGACAAGTTCCAGTTTTAGCAAGTTCACCATGAACTCATGCTCTCACACACATACACACTCAAGCTAGAGGAAGTTAGCTCTTGTTTTGTGGAGTTTCCCATATGAGTCACACATATACACACGGTTTTAGGGTTTATTTTAAAATAGGGCTTGAGTTGATGCAAGTTTCAGATTTGAGGAATGGAGGTTTGAAATATTGGGAGCTTTATCTTAGACGTCATTAGCTTACACATACACACATGGGTTAGGATTTTAAATTACTGAACCTAATGATTTTTGTATATATTTTTTCAGCTTGCTTATTTATCGATTGTGGATTTTTGTAAGTAACCTTCTAACTTGTACTTGATATTTTATGTATATGCAATGTGAACTTACTTGTTGTTTGGTTGTATGATTATGCTTGACATGATGAGGTTCTTATATGTGATATAATCGGATCCTTGTGTGAATGATCAACCTATGATGGTTCATTGTGGTTATCTTATATCATGAATATGAAGTGGAAGGCCATATTTAGGGTTTCGTATTTTTGCATGATTCTTAACATTTTCATGAAGATTGTCGCATTACCTAGGGCTGGTTGGGATTCAGAGATGAGATGAGATTATTTTAGATGAAAGATGAAAGTCGAAAAAAATATTATTAGAATATTATGTTTTAATATTATTATTGTTTTGGGATTTAAAAAAGTTTCATTGTTTATTATATTTTGTGTGGGAATTTGAGAAAGTTGTAATGATGAGATGAGATAAGATGAAACACTTTATGAATCCAAATGAAGCCCTAATCTTTTAAAAGGATTAAACTCAAAGAAATGCTTGTTTTTCCCAAGCATGCTCACTCATATGTTTCGGCTATACATGGAGGTTCATTTATAAAGTTTTGTTAAGCACATTAGAAGATTCTACTTTCATGAAAGTTGATGTAATGTATATTCAAGAATAATAAGTTTCGGCCATGACCATAGATCAAGGGTTAGCATGATGTGATTAAATTTTTAAAGGCATAAAATTAATTCTCATGCATGCTAGTGTTTATGTGTCTCTGCCATTGCATGATACATGTGAAGTTGTGAATGTTCGCTTGTTTTTTTTTTTTGTTGATCGAATGCCTTAGATTTATGAAAAAAAAAAAACATGATCGCATGTTCTAATATTTTCAAGCCGTAACGCGAAATGTACATGGATATGCATGATTGTTTGTTATATGGTCATGATTAAGTTTCGGCATTGCATGTGTCCCATGAAAATTCAAAGTTTCATAGTTTAAGTCACATGCATTGAGTTTGTGAAATATTTCCAAAAGAAAGAAGTATTTTAATAGTTTTGTCACGGCCCCAAAGGTCAAGACGGGGAAATGCCCTATTAGAACTCATTTGTCCACTCAGGAGTGTCTAAAATGGAGTGGTAATCCCTGGGTCGACAAAGTATAGTTGCCAGACCTTAAATGGTTCCTAAAACTAGTGGGTGCCCTACGGTGAAGGAGAAGTTGTCACCTTGGTCAAAGTGGGCAAATGGTTGATGCGGTAACTAGCGGGAAACACATGGTGCATAGAGGAGTCATGTGGTATCCATTTATAAGATAAAATTCAAAGAAAGGCCATGAGCTCCAAGTTATACTATGCTATGTTATATGAACAAGAACCTTAGGTCACGAGTATGTTAAATGAAGAAGTATGAAATGAAGAAGAAATGTTTTATGAAAGAAAAGGGTTATGAAAAGCCATGATGTACACTGTATTTTCAAAAAGTCAAATGCATAAGTAAGGTTTCATGTCCATGCATTCATTTTGAATTTGCTTACATATGCTTACGATATCTATTACATGTTATTTGTTTACTTACTGAGATTTTTCGAAATCTCACTGTTATAATTTTCACTACCATTCCCCTACTCGGAATGGCAAAAGTTGTGACAGGAACCCAAGAGGATAGTCATGGGGAAACGCAAGAGACCAGCTCCCCAGATTCCTAAGGAGACTCCGGAAAGACGCGAGGTCTCTAAGGAGCAGTCTATTTTGGAAAGGTTGGAAGCTGCCGACCAATTAATCACTAAGGTGTTGCAATTTTTTTGAGCAACTGAGGAGGACTATAAATCAGGACAAGGCCAAGTAGGATCGGCCTCACTAAAGGACTTATGTTATGGACCCTTTTGATGAATGACTTATTTTGATGACACTTGATGATGGTCCCACGTTTTGGGAATTTCTTTTGGAATAATCAAGTCTTTTGATGACTATTATGAAAAATTCTGCTTTGAGATTTATGTGCTTCGATACCATGATATATGTCTTGTTTATTTGACCTAAGTAGAATTTTCGCTGCAATATACTACATAATATTATATATCAATAGGTGCATTGCATCTTAACCGTCATGTACGAGGAATATGTAGCCTTGTGTTACATGTCCCGACGCTTCAGTCCCCATTCAATCCCAAGCGGGGCTCGGGGCTTCACACAAAACAACCCTATTCATAAGTGAATACAAAAACATTGGCTGAGCTGAGACCAAAACAAAAAAAGGACTGGATTCGGTTCCAAACAACTGAGGGTACTTGGCTTGTATATCAACTTCTTTCTCCCAAATCGCTTCCTAAACATTAAGATTTTGTCAAAGTACTTTGACCAATGGAATCTTGCAGTTCCGCAATTCTTTTTCCTTCCAATCAATTATGTGTACTAGTTTTTCCTTGTAGGTTAAGTTGGATTGCAAAGGTATGCTATTGGGGTCTGTGTAACATCCCAACCCAAGCTAGGTTCTTAAGGTTAGAACTTAATTTATGTTTTGACCTAGGTGGACTTAAGCCCAATAGATTATAAAGACTAGAACCGTGTGAGTGAAGTGAACTGTAACAACCCACCCTTAATATTAGAGCGAAGATTGGACAAGACAAATAGCCCGATTATAAATCAACATAGGTTGAGCCCAAAAGCTCAACTATGGTGTATAGGACATGAAGGGCCCAAGGTTCCTTTAAGGCCCAAACAAAGTTTACAAACCAAGCCCAACCACATGGGCTGAATGCTCACAAAGGCCCAAAATCCATTTCTAGTACAACCCATCATCCGAATTTTAAGACTAAAGGAATTTCCAATTTAGGACATCAAGTTGGAAGAAATTACAAAATTGTCATCCCTAGGAAGTTTCCAAGAAGGCGCCTAGAAGGAAGATTCCATTGGACTTCTTATTTCACAAACTTTCAATTTTACCCCCCACAAAGTCCGCTATAGAAGAGAATTCTATCAAGGCAGTTCACTTGATTTGTGTAATCCTTATGCTCTACATTAAATTAGAATTAGATGGGATTAAACCAAGGAAAACCGAAAACATGACTTATTCCACATGTCATGTATTGTCAAACCTCATCTTCACTTTGTATTAGTCACAATAACATAAATGATTATATCTTTCTTAGAACAACACCTAAAACTACTTAGTAAGTAAAATCCAAGACAAAAGCATGTGACAAAGACATGACACACACGCATAAGGCCATATTAGTTACCACATGTCCATTTCGGGCAACACTTGTCCAACCATAACTAAACCTCATCTCCATGTTACCTTGTTAATTAGACTAGTAAAAGGTGCCACCAACGTAGAATAACACATGAAATTTAGGAAGTTGTGATTAGGAAAGAGACCAAAAGCATAGAACACAAGACACACTTAGGACATGACACTACAAGCCATATTCGGACCAACCTACAAGCCAAGATGTAACGCCCGTCCTTATGGTGGGACTTTTTATAAAATATTTTTAAAAAAGACGACGGGAATTACCGTTCTATTTAAAACTTTTTACTTGCATACTGAGGGTGCGAGACTCTACATTTATAAAACAAAAAGTGCTTTGGCAATAAAAGAGGATTACAGTGGAAAACATTAATTTTTACAATAAAAAGGCCTCTCGTACATTTAAAACTCATGCCTAGACTTACGTGTTCTTCCCCATGGGCCATGTCCATCCTGATGCGTACTTCATTCAATCCCTGTGGGGGGAGGGGCATACATAAAAACTAAAATGAGTCGAAAACTCATAAGCATTACTTCATACAGTTAAGATATAACAACATAGGCTTCATTCATGCATTCATCATTCATACATATTATACGTGCATGCATACGTGCTTACGTGTGTTCGTTTGAAAACGTCACTAGACGGGGTTTTACTTTTAAAAATAGACTTTCTTTTCGTAAAACGTGTCTCCCGTCAATGCCTTCATTTCTTGAAGAGTTCGTGCTTTCATTTGTGCATTCATGCATACATACATTCATGCATACATACATTCTTTCTTATCACTTTCATAAGCCAGTGCACACTGTTACGCCCCGCATGCTAGGGTTAACGGCCCTATGGCTAATGGATTCACCCGTGGCCACGGGTTGGAATCCCATTCCGTCAAGGTGCAGCACTGGGTGCACTACCAGTGTACTACTACCCGGCATTGCAATCTGCCCATTCATTCATTGGGTATCCATTTTCATTCATTCATGTAGCCGTTACGTATTTTCATACATTTCATGCTTTCATTCATTCTTTCATTCATGTCAGCTCTAAAGAGCTGGAGCTTTCATTCTTTTCTTATCTTTCATTTTACAGTCCTTTCATGAGAAAACATTCATTTTCATAAGAAAACATCATTTCATGAGAAAAGCATAGTTTTGGGGCGTGAGCCTGAAAATCATCTTTCATGCATCATATTTTCATGACATCCGTAAAACATCAGTTCATGGCATCATAAAACATCAGTTCGTTGATTTTCTTAGAAAATACATATAATAGATACGGCGTATAGTCATCCATTCACAGTACAATTAATAATTTGGGTGCGTAAACAGGGGCTGCCAAGGAGGGGCCATACATACTTATACATTTGAACACTTGGCATTTTCTTCCGTAAAGCGTCTTAAAGGAAATACATTTGTTTTTGTTTTCTTTTATCTTAGAAAACTCTAGAAGAGTATGAACGTAACACTTACCTGGACTTCATGCTACTTGCATACCATGCAGTCCATTCATGCGCGTGTCAGATGGCAACCTACATGCATACACATAACCTTAACGTTATTCTCTATCTAATGCATAAGAAACTTAAACTTAGAAGACATAAGCTATACTTGAAACACTCTCCTTCAATCCCGTGCTCTTTCATGTCCCTTTATTATGCTAAGACCTTCGGGGACCCATTACGGTCACTATCTCTTTCAATCTTAATGTTCTGTCTCATTCTTCTCATTAATCACGTTCCAACACATGACTCAGATCGACTAAGTCACACATCCCATCCTTAGACAGTACACCCGTCACTATCTTCATGCACCTTAGCCCATACAAATCCTCATTCCCATCCATACAAGCCACACAGCTATAAGCCAACTCTGAGGCTTAAGCACCGTGCAACTATGCTCAGGACGGATTACCCATTACATATGGTGAATCCGTCCGGCACATGTGTCTAACCAGATTACACATGTACCTTACCCCTTTATCACCTAAGATCAACATATAGCACGTTGATCACTTGCTTGTATAAACAAGCACCATACTCCGATACCAACCTTCTCTTAACCCGACTAGCATGACTCTTCATGCTACCCGTCCCTTTTGACAATTCATCCCAACACTTAATACGATAAAACTCTATTCATAACTACGTCTCACGTCACGTCATATAGCTCGAGACTATTCCCAAACTACACCGTGACCGTGTCACGTCACCCATCATCCTGCTATGCCATTTCTACGCCAACTCTTAACTCATCGTGAGTATGGTTCCTCATGTACTCCCTTCACATCGTGACATCTTGTCACGTCCCCGTTACGCCATTCCTGCACTAACTCTTCACCCATCGCAAGCACAACTGCTGGCAACCATGTCACTTCGTGACATTCCCCAGTCATGCTTCCGATGCGCACTCTTACACTTATTCTGCTACTTCACCCATGCTCCCAGCCATAAGTCCAACACGATGACACTCCCAACACTACTCACTCTGCCCTACGCCCATCAACCACTCAACCATCCTTATCTCTGCGACACGCCACACGGTGTATCGCTGCACCTCATGGAGTACACTCCACGTATACTCCCTTCACACATGCTACGACCCATCACCATTGTGGCATGCACGCCATATGGTGCATCAATCCACCACATGGAGTACATTCCGCATGTACTCCCCTCATACACACCACGCCACATCACCATTATGGCATACTCACCATATGGTGCATCACCCCACCATATGGAGTACACTCCACGTGTACTTCCTTCACACACGCTACGCCACACAGAGTACACTCAGTGTGTACTCTTCCCATTCCACACACGACATGCCACCATTACAACACAGTCCGCAACACTACACAGCGTACTTCCCAACTACGCCCAACGCTTCACAGCACACTACACAGATATGCCCAGTACTTCACATACACAACACAACACATCTCCATACTACACAATCAACTCCACAAATACCAACAGCACAGTCCACAACCTAATCAACTAATTAACATCTAACATAAATAACGAGGGATAGAGAGTTATACCATCGACGGGATAACCCGTGCGTTGCTCGCTGACCATCACGGTTGATGACGCCAGAAGGGTCGTACGTGGCGGCTAACCCACGTACAATGATTGTTTGGGCGTTTGGATAGCTAGGTGTGGTCTTGGAAGGGCTCGTGGTGGCCTTGTGATGGTGGCAATGAGAGTAACACGGCAAATCTGGCCGTGTACAGTGGCAGTCAGCCACACGCAGTGACTATCCACCACGTGCAGTGGCTGCCCACCACATAAAGTGGTGGTTTGGACCTAAGGTTCGGCTAAGGGAGGTCAAGGGAGGTTGCTGGTGGAGCCATGGAGGCTCAATGATGGTTGTACGGTGGTCCATGGTGGTGGAGGGAGGAATGGCTGTGTGAGAAGGGGGAGATGCCCGTGAGAGAGAGTGTGCATGCATGGGTGGCAGATCGGGGCTATAGGCGGTTAGGATGGGTTGGTGGTGGCTGGAGGAGGCTGGAGATGGTGGTCACATGTCGTGGGTGGCAGCATACGGTGGTGGAGGGAGGAGAACCCGTGCATTGGAGAGAGGAGAAGCCCGTGAAGTGGAGGGAGGCTATGGGCCTCGGGTCACGTGGAGGAGGAAGGGGGAGGCTAGGAGGTGCCCGTGGTGGTGTCCGGTGGCCAAGGTGGCTGCCCACAGCGGTGCTAGGGAGGTGCACCGTGAACCCGTGCATGGAGGAAGCCACGAACATGCATGGGAGGAAGGTGGCTGCATGGAGGCGGCCAAGCTCGCTGGAGGGTGATGGCCGGCGTGAGGGGAAGCTGCAGTGAAGGTGGTGGTGCCATTGGACGGTGTACAGCGGTGCAGTGAGCACCAAGCCCATTCAGGCTATGGACTACCGAGGGTGAGGAAGAGGGCATCTGGTTTTAATCCTGCTCCCTTCATCTGGGGATCCTCAAAACAATCTAACGATGGGGGATTAAAACACTGATTTGAAAATGCGTAAACATTAACTTAATTAAAAGTATTAACAGTAATAAAGATAGAATATTATTTAAACTAACTTTAGTTTATAAAATAATATTCCTTCATCATTAATAAAATGATGAAGTCTTATTCAACATATTTAAGAGAATAAAACCATTAAATTAATTAAAGCTTTCAACATAATTTAAATCTCATAATTTCTGACAATTATAATATTTTTGGAGCTCTTCAAAAATATTATAATTGTCGTTTTTAAAATCAATCTTAATTCAATAATACTGGAAATATTTCTTATAAATATTTTCAATATTTTTAAAACACTAGGCGTGCCCTAGAAGTCACACGATATCTTTTGAAACACGTCATCGTCGTTCGGCATGCATGACGAGTCTCACAGTCACTAGATAGAAGGGGCAGACAATTCACATAATTTCTGCCCACAGAATTTGCTTACGTCATAAAGAAGGAATGTACGTCAGAAAGAAGAAGCGTACGCAAGAAGGAATGAGCGGGGTGTTACACAAGGGTTGGAGAAAACTCTTTCCAAAGTCAATGGCATTGGCCCCAAGCAAAGAGTAGGAAATTTCCTATCATAGTAGGTCCACAAATGGTGAGATTTACATGAAATCTCAGTAAGTTAGACAAATAACATGCACAAAGATAGACTATGCATGAAAAATGATAAACATGAAATGCATGCAATGTAGAAAAATTGTATTTGTCTCCTATTCAGATTTCTCAAGAAGATAGATTTTTTATGCACATTTTCTTACAAAGAACATAATTTTACTTTCGTCGTAAAAACTTAGTCTTTCATAAAATTATGGAATTAACGTAACGTATGATATCGTCATAGTTCCCCATATGCACTGTGAGTACTTACTGGTGACCATAGTACAACTTACGTTAAAACAACGTTGTCTATAGACTCGTTCTGTGATGCCCCCAAATTCTGCTTGGGATCAGACAGACATCTGAAGCGTCGGAACATACAACAAATGGTTACCTAGCCCCGTTCATGATAATTAAAGATGCAATGTTCCTAACATGCATCTAGCATTATGCACCAATACTATGCATTAAAGATGCATTATTCATAGCGGATAAATTTTTTTTCTTTAGCAATACTATGCACCAAACAGAAAATATGTCAAATACTTATAACATACATCAAACAAAAGGACATACTAAACAACTGAAATCATAACGCTAGTCCAAAATGGCTATGATCAAAAGAGTACTAGAGATGCAACTCCATAATACAAGTAGCAAATTAAGTTAACTACTATAATAACATTGACATCGCACTATTGCTCCGTCGACCATGTCCAGTTGGTAGAATCTTGGTTCTCCTTGAGGTCCTGTAACAAGATCTACCATTCAGGGGGAATGGTAGTTAGGACTACTGCAATGAGATTTAATTACAAATCTTAGCAAGTTAACAGAAAACCTCAACATAGGTTAATGATGCATGCATGGCAGTAAAAGCATAAATGCACAATCAAAGTCATAAGTAATCATAGCATAACTTGATATACAACATAACATAATTGACATAACTTAAACTGAAGCATGAACTGAACTTGACTTGCTTAAACTAAACTGGACTTAAACTGAGATTTAACTTGACATGAACTTGATCTGAGACTTGACTTAACATGAACTTGGAATCTTGTTCTTTAACTAATTAAACTCAACTACTTAGGTGCTACATGGGTCACCTAGAGCTATGTGTCCCTGCTGATTACCGCATCACAACACAAGTATCTGCACCAGCTGTAAGTGCATTGTATGTGCCACACTCATTGTGGACCCCACGAGAACTAAAATGTGGCTCCATCAGCATTAGTGTCTGGCGTGCTCCAATGACCAACTAGTTAGGCCCCGTCCGCTACCCGTCGACTGTATTTCTTCAACTCATGAAAGTTTACACATATTTGGACACTCCAGCGTGAACAAAAGAATTTCACTCGGATATTACCCCATCCTAACACTTAGGGTCGTGATTGACATGAATAACTTGACATAATTGTTCTCGAAATATACAAACTATATTCAAGACGAAACATTACTGGAATACAAAATGACATAAACTCTGACGTAACACAATATGACTTGAACGTAACTCAAAATATATGACTTACTTGAGATAAAAACATTTCATAATATGGCATAACATGTAACAAACAATATACTTTACATGGCATAACATGTTACATGGCATAACATGTAACATACAACATACTTAACATGTAACAGACAACGTACTTAACATGACATGCTTGCAACAGTGAATATTATATGACATGATATACATGTAACATATGGCATGTTTAACAAGACGTACTTGCAATGTATAGTAAAACGTGACAGAATATCTTGCATAACACAATTCTTGACACAATAAATTATGTGTGAAAGATGAATATGTAATGACTTGGAATGATACATAAGATAACACATATACATACACTGTAGATCCTTTACTTGTCACCCATACACATTAAATTGATAATAAGTTAAAAACTAACTTATCTTGGTCTTTGCGTTTCTAAGCAAACTCAAGCGCGATCACGAGGAACAGAAAGTAATGATTTCTAAAAGTTAGAACCTAGTCACTAACAATTAGAAATATGAAAAAAAACTAACTTAGAGCAAAATTACCATTTTACCCTCTACATGTCAGAAAATGACCATTTTACCCCTAACTTAAGGATTTTACATTCTAACTCAAAAAATACCAAAATTTACATACCTCATGTAAATTTTGTACTAAACTCAAATATCAATTCAGAGAAATTTAAAACTAAACACAACCATGAAAACTCTATAGAGGCCGAAACTTACATAGACTATTTCCCTTGATTTTTGTTGAAATTCTTTTAAATTCGAAAGTCATGATTAAACCCGAAATTTTGCAACAAAGATCTTCCTACCCTTAGTTTAAAAACATACTTAAACATCCATTAAAAGAAATGCTAATCATCACCACCAAACATTTTAGTAAAAAGATCCAAACTTTTTAACCAAAAACAAACCCTTGAAACACAAGTTTTGACCTTATTCAAAACATATCCAAAAATTTAAAAAAAAAATCAAATCTTGCATCTAACATATTCATAACATCATTCTAAGATCAATCATGCTTTAAATCATCAAACAAAAGTCACCAAAAATCACAAAACAACACTTGGAGTTTTCAGTTCTACACTTCGTCCAAAAACAAAAACTTTTCCATAACTAGCTTTAATCAATCTCTTGATTCATGGCTTAAATGATGAGATCTTCAAACTAAAACATCACATGGTTTAGAAATGTATCCTAAAAAAGATCCAACCATCAAACTTAAAATCAATTGGCTAAAAACCAATAAAACATGGATCTAACTCAAAAAATCAAATTTTAGGCCTAACCGAAATCCTCTTGCATAGAAAAATTATATCTTTGAAACTAATACTAAATATTGTCAAAAAAACCATCCTAACATGCATATAAGAGGTTAGGATCATCAATTACAATTATCAAAGCCATTGGAGTAAGATTAAACCATGAAATATCTAAATTTTTTCAAAACAAAAATTGTTTTTCCACTTCCAGTTTCTAAGTTCTATATCTAAGAAAATATTTTATCAAAAGCTTTGTTCATGTAAAAAATCCTCAATCAACATTCATAAACACATGTTAACAACATTGCATAAAATGTTTAGACCAAGATATATCCATTAGCTTGGTCAAAAACTCCAAAATATAACACACTCCCAGTTTAAGGCCCATAATTACCTTTACATGGTTAAAATAACTTTTGACTAACCAATGACCACGAAATGAAACAAATAAGATATCCATGGAAACTAAAGTCAAAGATGAACAACTTTCATGAAGGAGTCATTGCGAGCAAATACTTACAAAAGGTCTAAAAGTGCCACACAAAATGACTCAGAAAATTGCTCGAGAGAACTCTTTTGGGTTTCTCTCTAAGAACGAGGTGAAGAAGTGATGAAATGGGGTGAAGTGTGTCTTGCACGACTTTAGACTTCTGGAGGGGGGTGGTATGGGCTTGAACGTTAGAAATTGGATCAAATAGGGTTTCGAGGCCAACGTTAGGGTTTGGGGAAATCGCTTAGGGTTTCGCTTTCAACCAAACTTTTGGGGTTTCAATTGGATTCCAACCATTTAGGGTTTCACTAGGATTGAAACCCTATTTGGTCTGACACAAATTGGTTGATTAGATGAAAAGAAAAAAAGAATAGGGTTTTGTTTAGGTAGCATGATCTCACGCCTTCATTCCTTCATAATCCAACTCATGGTTCCTCTTTGTGCCAAGTGTTCAATAATATTCACAAAGTGTGGCTAAGATCCTACCAAGTGTCCAAATAAAACTTTTCTAACCTAATTTGGACATTCTACACTGAGATTTTGAAAACACTGCGCTAGATGATACTATAGAGATTACTATTCACTCCGGGAAAGTGAAATATAAAATTTGCATTGTAAAATCATAAATATCATACAAACCTAACTGTGCAATTCTTTTATTGAAATTCAATCCCAAAGTGCCTCGAAATAAGCAAAACGCATTTTTGAACAAGCATATCGTCCGAAAACTGAAAATGAGATTATTGCGTCATAAAACCCTAAATAATCAATTGAGTCTAATAGTGTAGACCATAACTCAATCTGACACTTCTAACTATATCAAATAAATAAAATTACACTTATGGCACCATAGCGAGTGATAACTCTGGCTATGCTAACAGATTAAACCTACACGATTGGTCGAATCGTGAAAACTTACTGTGTTTTCACGAGGTTCCTAAAGCCTATAGAAATTTCACCAATGAATTTCTAGCAGAATGTTAGTTCTCAATGCATTGGTAATATAACATAATAGAAAATTCTATACATCATACTATCATCCCACTAAATATGATGTGGCACATTTACCACCATTGAATGATCATTTATTAGATGTTTATTTATCATCCAATGGTGATGAATGTGCCACATCTTACTTAATAGGATGAAAGTAGGATGAGAGTGTAGTATATAGTATTACTCTAACATTATATAACATCGTAAAAATCATAACATGTACACCTACCAGCATTAGGTGTTGTAACGTATAACTTCGCTCTAGCGTTCTTTAAAAAGAACCAATTCGAGGTCTGTTGACTGTTCTTCATCAACTCAAAGGTTACCACTTCATATTTAATCACTTCAGAGTAGACAGAGGAGTTCCACCAGGATACTTCCCCATCCTAGCCTTTGGGGTCATGATAAAATAATTTTTCATAATATGCATGTATGTGGCACAGTTTAGAAATGATAGTTGTATAAGAAATAAAAATGAAACATAAGATATGACATTTTATGCTCAAAATGACAGTTATAAAATAAATGTGACATTTATCAATAAATCATAAATAATAATCAAAGTGTAAGTTAGAGACCAACTTATAGACTGTTGAAGCTGTAAGTGAAGTACTGCCTGTGAAATAAATTATGCTAAGTTAGAATCTAACTAACTTAAGAAAAATAAAATTGACATGGAATGAAAATTACAAAAATGCCCTTAGACGTCTAAATGATGCATGTTATGTAATAATCCATAACCTATCTCATGAAATGCATGAGATGCACTCTAGTTGACGTTTAAATAAACTTACTAATGATGTATGCAAGGCAAAACCAACAAGGAACATGCTCACCAGAATCCTCAAGGACATGCTTAAATCCTAAGTTTGAGCAAATTCATCCCAACACTTAGTCATGCCTAATGAAATCCTCAAATGCTAACTAAGTTCATCCGACATCTCGTCTATAATCAATGCACATATCTCATCTACCCATTTGTAAATCTGTGCACAACAACCATTGTTCATAAACCCTTTGCCCTTTAAGCCACCCTGTCTCCATATGTATACATGATTAAGCATGTTGAACTTGTTGTCCCTGAGGAAATGACCTATCAAAAACTATTTTTAATAATTTAATATATTATTTTCATATAGTAATTATATAAGTTAATAATGAAATTTTTATCTAATTTATTATCATTAACCATATAAAATATAAAATAATATATGCTATCAATTAATAATAAATCATAAATTATGTTATAGTTTACGTCATTATATGTAAATAGTTAATAAAACATACATTCATACGTACTCTACTATTTACACTGAATTAAAATAATCAGGTAATATCTTTTTTAAATACCTAAATTGCAAGATAAACAATCTATGTACAATGAAATTATTTGATATGCATTAACCATATATAAAATGTATGACATTATTAATAATTATGCATACTAAAGAGTAAAGTCTAAGTAAGTAGTAACTATCAACATCATAAATATAATTATAGGAAAATATTTTTTTTAAATGAGTTAGTTACATAATCCATATTAATAATTCACTTAATTTTAATATAGTAATTCAAATAATATTTTATTAATTTATTTGAAAGAAAAAAATGAAACAAAATAACAAAACAATTGGGCCGGATTGGACCGCATTGGACCGATAACTACCGGTCCAATTCGGTCCCTATGGATGTTCAGCCTAGTCCGGTCCGGGAAAAATGATAGACTGGACCAATTTACACCCCTAGTTGCAAATACTACATATTGTTAGATACATGTTGTGACGCCCTCAGATTTTCGCTTAGGATCGGACAGACATCCAAAGCGTTGGGACATACAACACAAGATTACCTACCCCGTTCATGACATATAAGATGCAATATTCCTAAAATGCATCTAGTATTATGCAATATTCGCAGTGGATATTTTTTTTTTCTTGAGCAATACTATGCACCAAACTTATAATATCCCAAATAGTTAAAACATAACCCATGCATACTTAATGAAATAAACATCCATGATTACAGCACGGTTTCAGAAGACTGTTGTGACGCCCCCAGATTCCGCTTGGGATCGGACGGACATCCGAAGCATCGGGACATGCAACACAAGATTACTTGCCCCCGTTCATGACATATAAGATGCAATGTTCCTAACATGCATCTAGCATATGCAATATTCGCAGCAGATAATTTTTTTTTTTTTAAGCAATACTATGCACCAAACTTATAATATCCCAAATAGTTAAAACATAAATCATGCATACTTAAAACATCCACGATTACAGCACGGGTCTCGGAAGACTGTAATCACAAAACAACGAAGACCTGGCTCTATAATTACATTACCAAAATGCACTATTGGGTTAGTTCGTTGAGTAACTCGCGTAACTGAACTAACGATGCCAGAATACTATCCAAAGACCTAACTATGGAGGCTGCAAGCTCCGTATTGCATCTACGGCATCTAGTCAACCTCCTCCAGTATGCCAGTGTCTGCTCCCTGCTCTGATCCTGACACATCGCCTACCATTCGGGGGGAATGGTAGTTGGGACTATCACAGTGAGATTTGATTACAAATCTCAACAAGTTAACAGGAAACTTCCACACAGGTTAATGATGCATGCATGGCAATATAAAAGTATGAATGCATAATCAAAGTCATAAATAAGCATATCATAACTTGACATATAGCATGGCATACATGACATAACTTGAACTGAAACTGAAACTTAGCTTGACCTGACATAGCATGTACGTGAACTTAAAACATAACATGGACTAGCAACATAGCATGAACGTGAACTTGAAACTTAACATGGACTTGAAACATAGCATGAACGTGAACATCATAATTTGAACATGAACTTGAACATAACATGAACCGGAGCACAACATAACATACACGTGAACTTGAAACATAACGTGAACGTGAACATGACATAACATAAACGTGAACTTGAACATAACATGACATAAACATGAACTTGAAATATATTCTTGTCTCATGGGGTCACCATGATTGAGTAATTTTATCTCATGGGGTTACCATGATTGACATGAACTTGAAACTTGACATGAACGTAAACTTGAACATAACATAACGTGAAACATGACTTGAACGTGAAATACGTGAACTTGGAATCTTTTTCAATAGACTTAATCATAAAGTGACCATACGGGTGCTACATGGGTCCCCTTGAGCCGTGTGTCCCTGCCGATTACCGTATCACAATACAGGTGTCTATACCAGCTGTGAGTGTGTGACCACAGTTGTTGTGGCCTCACATATTCTACGTGTCACAATTGATGTGTCTCACGTAGTGTATGCTCCACAGTTGTTATGGCCCCATGAATTGTTTGTGCCACACTTGTTGTGGATACACGTAACATAAAGTGTGGCTCCATCGGCGTTAGTGCCTGGCACGCTCCGGTGACCAGCTAGTTAGGCCACATTCGCAACCTGTTGACTATACTTCATCAACCTAGAGAATTTCACACCTATTTAGACACTCCAGCGTGAACAAAGGAGTTCCACTAAGATATTACCACATCCTAGCGCTTAGGGTCGTGATTGACAAGAATAACTTAACTGGCATACATGACATTTCGTAACGTGACGCGACATGAACGTGACATAAAAGACAGAAGTCCTGACGTAGCGTAACGTGACATGAACGTAAGATGATAAACATGACATACTTTGAGACATAAATGTAACAGAAAATATTTCATAATATGGTATACATGTAACAGACAATATTTCGTGACATGACATAACATGTGACAGTGAATATTATGTGACATGATATACATGTAACAGATGACATACGTAATGTGACATACTTACAACATATAGTAAAATGTGATAGAATATATTATGTAACAGATAAGATTTTTGTGACAGAATAATTCGTATAATAGATAAACATGTGATGACATGGCATGGTGTGGCATATATCACAACATATGAACATAAATTGTAGTTTCCTTACCCAACACACATACACAGTAAACTGATAGTAAGTTAAGAGCTAACTTACCTCGATCGTCGCGTTCTATGAGATTAAAGCATAAAACACGAGGAACTGTAAGAGGGTATTTTAAAAGTTAGGACTTTAATTACTAACAATTAGAAATGTGAAAAGAGACAACTTATAGTAAAATTATCATTTTATCCTCTACATAAAAAATGATCATTTTACCCATAACTTAAGGATTTCACATCCTAACTCTAAAAATTACCAAAATTTACATTCCTTATGTAAATTTTGTCTTAAACTCAAATATTAACTCAGAAAAATTTAAAATCATTCACAACTATGAAAAACTCACTTTGGCCGAAACCTACATAGGTCATTTCTCTTGATTTTGGTTCAATTCTTTCAAAATTCAAAACTCATAATTAAATCAAAATTTAACAAGGATCTTCCTATCCTAAATTTAAAAATACACTTAAAATATCCATTAAGAAAAAGCTAATCATCAACACCAAACGTTTGTTAAAAAGACCCAAACTTTTTAACAAAAAGTAAACCCTTAAATTACAAGTTTTGACCTTAATAAAAACATCTCCAAGAATTCTAAAAAAAACAAATCTTACTTCTAACACATTCATAACATCATCCTAAGATCAACCATGCTTTAAATCATCAAACAAAAGCCACCAAAACTCACAAAACAACACTTGGAGTTTTTGGATTTAAACTTAGTCCAAAACAGAAACTTTCTCTCAACTAACTTTGATCAATCTCTTGATCCATGGCTTAAAGACATGTGATCTTCAAAATAAAACATCACATAGTTTAAAAATGTATCATAAAGAAGATCCAACCATCAAACTTAAAATCACATGGCTAAAATTCAATAATACAAGGATCTAACCCAAAGACATCAAATCCTAGGCCTAACCAAAATCCTCTTGCATAGAAAATCATATCTTTAAAACTAATATTAAATATTTTCGAAATAACATCCTAACATGTATATAAGAGGCTTAGGATAATCATATAAAAATATAAAAGCCTTTGGAATAAGATTAAATCACGAAATATTCAAACTTTCACAAAACAAAAACTGTTTTTCCACTTCCAGTTTTCAAGTTTCTAAATCTAAAAAAATCTATCATCAAAAGCTTTATTCATGCAACAAAACCTCAATGAACATTCATAAACACATGTTAAAAACACTCCATAAAATGTTTATGTCCATTAGCTTGGTCAAAACTTCCAAAACATAACATACTCTCCAGTTTCACGCCCAAAATGGCCTTTACATGGTCAACAATACTTTTGACCGATCAAATGAGTATAGAATGAGACTAATAAGATATCCACAGAAACTAAACTCAAAGACGGACAACTTATGCGAAGGAATCATCGTGCGAGAATTCTTACAAAGGGTAAAAAATGGCTACGCAAAAAGACCCCGAAATCTGCCCTAGATAGCTTTTTTGGATTTTCTCTCTAAGAACGGGGTGAAGAAGTGATAAAATGGATTGAAATGTGCCTTGCACGTCTTTAGGCTCCTGGAGGGAGAAGTTGTGGGCTTGAATGACCCTTGATTGGAGTTGCCTATGTGAGAGCACTCTCATTGGATTAGCCAAAGCTAAAGTACATTTTTTATAAATGTAAGATGAATTTGACTTTTGGCTATTCCATTCATATAAATTTCCACATTAGAATAGCTATTTTTTCATTATATAACAATAAAATAATATAAGATGAATTTGACCTTAGCTATTCATATCAAATCTCCATATTGGATTATCTATTTATTCATTATATAGTAATGAGTAATTAATAATTAAAAACATATTTAATTTTTTAAATTATTAATTTATTTTATTTTATCATATTTTAGAAAAATATTCAATGGACAAGACAATCACACGAAATTAGATTGTCAATGGACAAAGTCGTTGATGGAGACTTCGGGAGAGAGAAACAAATGATAGAAAATGGATTTGATGAATAAACAGTGTCTTCCAAATTTGAAAATTACTTTAGAAGTTACTGTAGCTATATTCCAAATATTTGGAATATAGCTATTCCAATGTGATATATTTTATGGTTCAATAGCTAAATTTTCATTGGATTTAACTTTTAGCTAATCCAATGAGAGTGCTCTGACATAAAGTGGAGAATAGTGAGAGGAATGGACTGCCTGCAGCAACTGTGAGAAATGGAGGTTGATGGAGTAGATTTCTCCTTCACATCAAGGCACTATTGGGTGCAGCCAATGGCAGTGGATGGTCTGCCATGTGGGGGAGGAAACTTCTCCAAGAAGCTTTGCCAAGGTGGCCAATTTCGTGGGCCTTGGTGGGCCCCAACCAAGTAGGCTTCAATTTGGGGTTTAAATGGGGTTTTGTTAGGGTTTGAGATGCTATCAAACCGAAAACCAATTTTTATTGGCCCAATCAAATTTCCAAGGTTTAAAAGGTTGAATAATGATGTCATAACAAGGATTTGATTAATTAATAGCATGTGGAAGTAATTTAATCAAGTGATTAAACACAATGCTAAAAATCAGGTTAGAAAGGGTTTGGAGGCCAACTTTAGGGTTTGGGGAAACCATTTAGGATTTCGGTTTCAACCAAGCTTTGGGGTTTCAATTGGATTCCAACCATTTAGGGTTTTGCTAGGATTGAAACCTTCTTTGGTCTGACACAATTTAGTTGATCAGATGAAACAAAACTTTGCTTAGGTGGTATGATCTCACACCTTGACTTCCTTCACAAATCCATCTAATGGTTCCTCTTTGTGCCAAGTCTCTAATATTATTCACTATGTGTGGCTAAGATCTTGCCAAGTGTCTAAATAAAACTTCTCTAACCTAATTTGGACATTACACACTATGATTTTGAAAATACTGCACTAGGTGCGCTTATCGAGGTTACTATTCACTCAAAACAAACATAATAAACTTAGTACTAAAAAATTATAAATATTCATATTAACCTATAGTGAAAATCATTTACCGAAATTCAACCCCAAAGTGCCCCTAAAAATAATTTCACAATTTCGAACAACTGTTTCGTCCGAAATTATGAAAATTGGTTATTGCGCCATAAAATCCTAAATAATCAACTGAGTCTAATGGCGTAGACCAAAACACATTCTGATACTTCTAACTACCTCAAATAATTAAACTCATATTTCTAGTATCATAGTGAGTGACAACACTGACTATGTTGACAAACTAAAACCTGTGCAATTGGTCGATTCGTAAAAACTTAAGGAGTTTTCACAAGGTTCCTAAAGTCAGTAGGAATTCCACCAGTGAATTTCTAGTGGGCTGTTACAATTGTAATCTCAAAACAATGGAGATATGGCTCTATAATTACATTGTCAAAATATCCTATTAGGCTAGTTAGTTGAGTAACTTGCATAACTGAACTAATGATGCCGGAATACTATCCAAAGACCTAACTATGGAGGTTGCAAGCTCTGCGTTGCATCTACGGCATCTAGTCAACCTCCTCCAGTCTGCCAGTGTCTACTCTCTGCTCTGATCCTGACACATCACTTACAATTCGGGGGGAATGGTAGTTGGGACTATCACGGTAAGATTTGATTACAAATCTCAGCAAGTTAACAGGAAACTTCCACACAGGTTAATGATGCATGCATGACAGTAAAAACATGAATGCAAGATCAAAGTTGTAAGTAAGCATAACATAATTTGGCATGTAGCATAGCATAATTTGGCATGTAGCATAGCATAAATGACATAACTTGAACTGAAACTGAAACTTAGCTTGACGTGACATGACATGATATGTGTGTGAACTTAAAGCATAACATAGACTAGCAACATAACATGAACGTGAACTTGAAACATAACATGAACTTGAAACATAACATGAACGTGAACATACATAATTTGAACATGAACTTGAACATAGCATAACCCTGAGTATAACATAACATAAACGTGAACTTGAAACATAACATGAACATGAACATGACATGACATAACATGAACATGAAGATAACCTTACATGAATGTGAATTTGAAACATAACATGGACTTGAAACATAGCATGAACGTGAACATACATAATTTGAATATGAACTAGAATATAACATGAACATGAGCATAACATAACATAAACGTGAATTTGAAATATAACGTGAAACATGACTTGAACGTGAAATACATGAACTTGGAATCTTATTCAATAGACTTAATTAATAAAATTGACCATACAGGTGCTACACGGGTCCCCTTGAGCCTTGTGTCCCTGCCGATTGCCGTATCACAACACATGTGTCTATACCAGCTATGAGTGCGTTAATACGTACTCCACAGTTGCTGTGGCCCCGCGTATTCTACGTGTCTCATGTAGTGTATGCTCCACAATTGTTTGTGCCACACTTGTTGTGGACACACGTAAAATAAAGTGTGGCTCCATTGGCTTTAGTGCCTGGCGAGCTCCGGTGACCAGCTAGTTAGGCCTTATTCGCAAGCTGTTGACTGTACTTCGTCAACCCAGGGAATTTCACACCTATTTAGACACTCCAGCGTGAACAAATGAGTTCCACTAGGATATTACCATATCTTAGCGCTTAAGGTCGTGATTGATATGAATAACTTAACAAGACTGTTCTTGATATACACAAACTATATTCGAGACGGGATAACATGAATACGAAAAGACAGAAGTCCTAACGTAGCGTAACGTAATGTGAACGTAAGACAACTATAATAACATACTTAGGGACATAAATGGAATAGACAACATTTCGTAACATGGCATACATGTAACAGGCAATATTTCGTAACATGGCATAACATGTAACAGAAAATATTTTGTAACATGGCATACATGTAACAGACAATATTTCCTAATATGGCATAACATATAACAGATGGCATACGTAATGTGATATACTTGAAATAGATAGTAACATAAGACATAATATATTGTGTAACAGATAAGATTTTCATGACAGAATAATTCGTGTAATAGATAAACATATGATGACATGGCATATATAACAACATACGACCATAAACTGTAGTTCCCTTACCCATCACACATACACAGTAAATTGATAGTGAGTTAAGAGCTAACTTACCTCGATAGTCTCGTTCTACGAGAATAAAGTGCGAAACACGAGAAACTGTAAGAGGGTATTCTAAAAGTTAGAAATTTAATTACTAACAATAAGAAATGTGAAAAGAGACAAGTTAGAGTAAAATTACCATTTCACCTTCTGCATGTGGGAAAATGACCATTTTACCCCTAACTTAACGATTTCACATCCTAACTCTAAAAAATTACCATTTTGTCCTAGACTCAAATATCAACTCAGAAAAATTTAAAACCATTTACAACTATAGAAACCTCACTCTAGCTGAAACATTCGTGGGCAATTTCTCTTGATTTTGGTTGCAATTTCTTCCATCTTCAAAACCCATGATTAAACCAAAATTTAGTAATGAAGATCTTCCTATCCTAAGTTTAAAAACACACTTAAAATATCCATTAAGAAAAAACTAATCATCAACACCAAACTTTTTGTAAGAAAACCCAAATTTTTTAACAAAAAGTAAACCCTTAAATTACAAGTTTAAAAACACACTTAAAATATCCATTAAGAAAAAGCTAATCATCAACACCAAACTTTTTGTAAGAAAACCCAAATTTTTTAACAAAAAGTAAACCCTTAAATTACAAGTTTTGACCTTAATAAAAACATCTCCAAAAATTTCAAAAAAATCAAATCTTACTTCTAACATATTCATAACATCATCCTAAGATCAACCATGCTTTAAACCATCAAACCAAAGTCACCAAAAATCACAAATCAACACTTGGAGTTTTTGGTTCTACACTTAGTCCAAAAAACAGAAACTTTTTTCTCAACTAACTTTGATCAATCTCTTGACCCATGGCTTAAAGACATCTAATCTCCAAGATAAAACATCACATGGTTTAAAAATGTGTTCTAAAGAATATCCAACCATTAAACTTTAAATCACATGACTAAAATTCAATAAAACATAGATCTAACCCAAAAATATCAAATTTTAGGCCTAACCGAAATCATCTTGCATAGAAAATCATATTTTTAAAAATAATACTAAGATCTTCAAAATAACATCCTAACATGTATATAAGAGGCTTATGAGCATCATATAAAAATATCAAATCCTTTGAAATAAGATTAAATCACGAAATATTCAAATTTTCACAAAACAAAAATTGTTTTTCCACTTCCAATTTTTAAGTTTCTAAATCTAAGGAAATCTATCATCAAAAACTTTATTCATGCAACAAAACCTCAATAAACATTCATAAACGCATGCTAAAAACACTCCATAATATTTTCGGACCAAGATATGTCTATTGACTTGGTCAAAAATTCTAAAACATAACATACTCTCTAGTTTCACGCCTAGAATGACCATTCCATGGTTAAAAATACTTTTGACCAACCAAATGAGTATGGAATGAGGCTAATAAGATATCCAAGGAAACTAAATTCAAAGACGAACAATGTTTATGAAGGAGTCATCATGCGAAAATACTTACAAAGGGTTGAAAATTGCCACGCAATAAGACCCAGAAATCTGCTCGAGAGAGCTCTTTTGGGTTTCTTTCTAAGAACGGGGTGAAGAAGTGATAAAATTAAGTAAAATGTGTCTTGCACGACTTAAGAATCCTGGAGAGGGAAGTTATGGGCTTGAATGACCCTTGATTGGAGGTGGCTATGCGACATAAAGTGGAGAATAGTGAGGGGAAATGACTGCCTGCAGGAGCTGTGAGAAATGAAGGTTGATAGAGTGAATTTCTCCTTCACATCATGGCACTATAGGGTGCAGCCAATGGCAGAGGATGGTCTGCCATGTGGGAGAGGAAATTTCTACAAGAAGTTTTGCCAAGGTGGCCAAATTGGTGGGCTTTGGTGGGCCTCAACCAAGTGGGCTTCAATTTGGGGTTTAAAGGGGGTTTGGTTAGGGTTTGAGATGCTATCGAGTCTAAATCCAATTTTTCTTGGCTCAATCAAATTTCTAAGGTTTAAAAGGTTGGATAATGATGTCATAACAATGATCTGATTAATTAATAGCATGTGGAAATGATTAAACACAATGCTATAAATTGGATTAAAAAGGGTTTGGAGGCCAACTTTAGGGTTTGGGGAAACCGTTTAGGGTTTTGGTTTCAACCAAGGTTTTGAGGTTTCAATTCGATTCCAACCATTTAGGGTTTCGCTAGGATTGAAACCCTCATTGGTCTGGCACAAATTGGTGGATCAGATGAAACAAAACTTTGCTTAGGTGGCATAATCTCACACCTTGACTTCCTTCACAAATCCATCTATTGGTTCCTTATGGTGCCAAGTGTCTAATACTATTCACTATGTGTGGGTAAGATCTTGCCAAGTGTCCAAATAAAACTTCTCTAACCTAATTTGGACATTCCACACTATGATTTTGAAAACACTGCACTGGGTGCGCTTACCGATGTTACTATTCACTCCAAAAAAATGCATAGTTAACTTAGTACTAAAAAATCCTAAATATTTATATTAACCTATAGTAAAAATCGTTTATCGAAATTTAGCACTGAAGTGCCCCTAAAAAATAATTTCACAATTTCGAACAGGCGTTTCGCCCGAAGTTATGAAAATGGGCTATTGTGCCTAGGGGTGTAAACTCAAACCGGAAAACCGGTCCAGACCGGACCGGTTTTACCAGTTTTGGGTCCGATCCGAAACCGGTTTTTAAAATGTAAAAACCGGCCGGTTCTGGGATTTTTTGGATCGAACCGGACCGGACCGGACCGGTTGATTAAAAAAAATAAAAAATAATATTTTTATATATAAGTTTTATATAAAATATTTTATATATGTTAAATATTAATATGTATAAGTTTTATATATAATATATAATTATAAATTTTTATGTGAAATTTTTATATATAATATATATAATTATATATATTCATATATGAAATAATTTCTTATTATAATTTATAAATTATTACATAAAATGTTAATACTAAATCACTAAAAGTTTATAACTAATACTAATATATAACTTATAACTATACCAATAGTCTAATATTAATACTATTATATAGTCTAATATATTAATAAAAGTATAAAACAGTTTTTTTTAAATCAATTTTTTTTATAAACAAATTTTAAATGACAAATTGTGAAACTTACATTTTAAAAAAACGAAAAACCGGACCGGACCGGATCGGAAACCGGTAAAACCGAAAGTACTGGTTTAGGAGGGTAATCGGTGTGTAATCGGTTTGTAAAAATACAAAACCGGTACATACCGGTTCGGTCCTAGATTTTATGGTTCAGTACGGTTACACCCCCTAATTGTGCCATAAAATCCTAAATAATCAACTGAGTCTAATGATGTAGACCAAAACACATTCTGACACTTCTAACTATCTCAAATAACTAAACTCATATTTTTAGCACCATAGTAAGTGATAACACTGACTATGTTGACAGACCAAAACCTGTGCGATTGATCGATTTGTAAAAACTTATGGGATTTTCACGAGGTTCATAAAGTCAATAGAAATTCCACCAGTGAATTTCTAGCGTGCTGTTACACATGCTAAGTACATTGCATCTTAATTGTCACACTACAAGAGAATGCGGTTTTTGCTGCCAAAAAAATTGAGGCGAGAAATTTTTCCCCGTAACATACCATTAGTTACTGTAGCGGCATTAATCTCCTGGCAAAAGCAGGGTTCGCCATTAAAAAACCTTTTTGCGGCGACATTAGGTCGCCGCAAAAACAATCCCGTGAAGTTAGTTGAAATATTGACTTATGTTCTTTTTGCCGCGACGTTTTTATCGCTGCATTAAGTAAAAAGTAAAGAAGTCGACGAAAAACCCTAAACTTCTCTCCGCAAAATTACATTCCACATTTCACCGCAATTGGCATTTCCTCTCTCTGTCTTCTCTGTGACAGATCGAATTCACCTCCGAAAACCGTCCATCTGCTGCACGTCGTAGCCTCCTCGCGGTCGCCGGTAAGTCTCCTCTGTCTCTCTCTCTCTCTTTCTCTCTCTCTCTATTTCTATAACTTTCACTCAGTGCCGCTCTCTTCCTCCGTGATTAGGCTGCCCCATCGTGCCCCACCGTCGCGCGTGACCTCCTCCACTCGATCCCTATTTCAACAAGCTTTATCCCCTCCTTTCAATCTTTGTGGTATTTTTCTCCCTCACAATGATACTACCTCTCTCTGCTTTGCATATAATTGTTAGCTAGTAATTATTATATATATCTCGGAACTATAGTCGACAGGTTCCTCTCACTCTCATAAACATCTTAAGCCCCATTGGAAATCATATATAATTTTGCCAAATTAAGTGTCGAGAAAGAACTTGACTAACGAATGATAACCCTAAGCACATGAAGAAAAGAATGCACTATTTGCACCAGGAAATAAAATTCATTTACGTACAAACAGAAATTGCATGTTTGTACTTTCCTAGCAGCATACTGGTGGCTAGTTCTTAGGGCAAGCAGAAATTGGTGCATTATTGAAAAGCTCAAGCAATTCCACGATACTCAGTGTCATTATCAAGAGGACCACCATCATTTTGTGAGAGTTTAGTGCCACAAGCAATGGGGACGGAGCAAAGTTTGACACTTGATGTAGAATATCTACAATATATTTGGACTAGTTAAGATATAGATGAGTGTGATCACGTGTGGCTTGAATGCCAAGGAAAAATGCTAGAGCACCAAGGTCCTTGAGATCAAATTCTTTTTGTAGTAACTTTATAAGAGATGAAATGTGTTTTGGATGTGTCCCAATGACCATAATGTCATCTATATACACACGTATGTAGATGAGAATTCTTCCCTACTGAAAAACAAAGAGTGAATGATCCATTTGTGACTAGTAGGACTTGGGAGAGCTTATTAAACCAAGCTTGTGGGGCTTGTTTGAGTCCATAGATGAACTTTCTGAGCTTGCACACATAATCAGGAAAAAAAAGATGTTTGAACCCTTGTGGCTGCTCCATGTACATTGTTTCCTACAAAGAACCATGTTGAAATGCATTTAAAACGTACAGTTGTATGGTGAACTAGTTAAAAGTGACAGAAAGTGCTAACACCACTCAGATTGTTGTTGGTTTGGTCACTGGGCTGAAGGTTTCAGTGTAGTCAATTGTAGCCTTTTGAAACCAAACTGACCCTTATATGTATATATAGAACCATCAGCTTTTTTCTTGAGTTTAAAAACCCATTTACAAAGAACGACATGGTGGTTTATAGCTCTTGGGCAAAAGTCCAAGTTTGATTGGTTTGAGGGCATGGAACTTAGCTGTTGTAGCTTCTGCCATTCAGGTATTTAGCCAGCCTGTTTAAATCATTTGGGTTCGATAGGAAGAGAGATGGTATGGAATCAATGATAGGATACTTGGTGGAATAATAGAGTTGGTATTCTGGAAATGATTTAGGCTTAGAAGTATCTGCTGAAGCTCGAGTGACCATTGGATGGTGAAGAGGTGGCGGATTAGGCTGTGGTGCTGGAGATATTGTGGCTGATGGAGTGTGCTGGCTAAAGTTGATGATGACTGAGGAAGTGGTATTGTAGAGATGGGATTGGAAGAAAACAATTTCTCGAGAGTGTGAAATAAGAGATACTAGTGATGACAAAGAAGTTAGAATTGCAGGAGAAAGATCAGAGTTAGGGAAGGAACCTATACTTGAGGGAAGGTGCTTGCAAGTCTTGAGTGAAGATAGGGCATCATCCTTTGTTGGAAAAAGTTGTTCATAAAAAACCACGTGCCTAGAAATATAAAGTTCGTTAGAAATAGGGTCAGGCACTTGTATCCATGATGATGGGAGGGCTATCCTAGAAAGATACCCTTTCTAGCTCGAAACTCTAATTTGTGCCTGCTGTAAGGTCGAAAAAATGGATAGCGGAGACTACTTCAACCCAATATGTATGTATTAGTTGGGATGTGGCTAATAGAGAGAGACATGTTTCAATGAGGTGACAGTGTTTTCTCGCAGTTAGCCCATTCTGTTGGGCAGTGTGAGGACTAGAAATTCTATGATGAATCCCATTGGAATTTAGGTATGCTTGGAAAGAAAGGGAGGTGTATTCACCTCCTCCGTCAGATCGAAAAAAGAGAGAAAATTTTCTGCTGTGTTTTTTAATTTAATGAAGCAAGTAAGCACATTAGATTTTAACTTGAGGGGAAAGATCCATGTAAATCACAGAGTATTTAAATCTAGCCAAAGAAGGAATTGGAGAAGTCCATACATCGGAATGCAATAATTCAAGAGGATGAAAGGACTGACTGTTTGAAGAATGGAATGGTGGCCTTTTGCTTTTGCTAATTGACAAGATTCACAAATATTATAATAAATGGAATGCACTACAGGAAGATAATTAGAGTGGATCACTCGACTAACAATGTCTTAACCCAGATGCCCTAGTCTATTATATATGCCATATAGGAAGAGTGGTCTTGAAACCTAGGAAGCCAGCAGGTTTCTTTTGAGGTGCAATGGATCGAGGTCATCTTTACTCTTTCCTTGCAAAATCATCTCGGTTGGAATGTCCTTCACCATAACAAGCATTGCCAGCACAAAGCTTTTGAATGGGTAATAAATTGGTTGATGCTTGTAGAAAATGAAGAATATGATTTAAATGTAACGAGGAACCATTAGAGAGAAGTGTGGAAGAACCAATATTTGCAATGGAAAGGTTGGATCCATTTCCAACTGTCATGGCTTCGGTTCATTTGAATGGTTGTTGCAGACTGAGATTGTCAAGAGATGGAGTAATGTGATTGTTTGCTGCACTGTCTGCATACCATGGCTGCTCAGCTTCATCCACTTGCACAGCAATAGATTAGGCTACTATAGCTACCAACTGAGGGGGGATGACATCCTTAATAAGCAAAGTTCATTCTATGGTAACAGTCAAGGGTTTGGGGGTTGGTTTTGCCACATATCTAAGAAGGAACCCGAGTGTTTAAGAAAACATTGTTGGTCTTATCAAGAGTGGGATGTAAAGATAAGAAAGAGGAAATAGTTGTGGATTGCTGGTTGCGCGGATAAAAGGACTTGTCTGAGTTTTGATTCTTGTTTTTGGGGGGAGGGAAGTTTTTGTTGGGCTTTTTGAGAACATGGCGGAGCTGCCTTAGTTTGGAAGAACAGATTTATTGTTGAGAGGCAATGAGAGCTTCAAAGTTAAGAAGTTCAGATTCAAATGCTTCAAAGGTCATGTGATGATAACGAGTAGTAAAGGAAAATGTTGTGATAAAAGGTGTGTAAGAGGGGTGAAGACCACTTACAATGTAAGTGATAAGATCTTCACCATCAACTGCTTTACCAACAGCAGCAAGTTGCTTAGCTAATTGAAGATATGTTGTGCAAGTTTTGGAGTCTTGGCAAAGGTACCGTATTGTAGCTGTCTGTTGAGATGTGCCATCCGAGACCTTGATTGATAGGCAAATCTGGTAATTAGAGAAGTCCAAACTTGCTTGGATGAATGGAGCTAGGTCATAAACTGCGGTCATCTCCTTATGATAAGGTGGAATTTAGCAACCGAGTACGAACCGATCCTTCTTTGACAAAGTCAAGGGTTGAGTTTGGGGCACTACAAGGGCTGGTCTGTCACTTCTTAGAAAGTTGAAAATCCTTCATCAAACAATATTTTTGTCCCCCCATGCCAAAAAAATACACGTACCATCACATGCCTAAAACTTGAATATTATGGATATGCACCCAAGTTTTCTTCTATACATATTCAGCCACAACGTCAGACACAAACCAATAGGCATTTTCACTACCAGTATCTCTGTCTTCACCCTCGCTTTGAATAAATTAAGACCAAATAACATCTCGAAAGCTTTTCGTCTTTTGCGGTTTTTCACTTGGCAACCTTGCATCATTGAACGCATAGTAGCTTTAGTTTCCATTTTGTGCCTAGTCCTCAACCAGGCTCTCTCTCTCTCTCTTTCTCTCTCCCTCCCTCCCTCCCTCTCTCTCTCTTTCTTTATTCACTTCTTTGTACTAGATGTAGAGGTTGACATGTAATCGCTTCTTTATTCGCTTCCATATACTTTTCTTGTTGCCACGAAGCTAGCCTCAAATGAATGCTTGAATTACCTAGTTTGTATAATCTGGTTTACAAACTTCTTCATTTTTTCTCTTTCTTCTCATCCTTCAAACTATAATTCTACAATATGATTGCAAACTATCAATATTAGACGTGCGCTAATCATAATATTTCTTCAGTTTGAGTAGACAACTATCCAACTCATTTATTCTCATCTTACAGTGATTTTGACATGGACAAAACCTGGATGGGTATTATTGACCGATTTAGGTCCGCAGAATATAGGGAAGGGGTATATCAATTCATGTCAATGGCCCAAGCTCATGCAACAACAAACAATATAAGGTGTCCTTGTCGTACTTGTCGGAATAACTTTTTCCACCCTACAGACTTGGTGGAAAGACACTTGTTCACCATAGGAATAGATCAAAACTACACTCAATGGATTTTTCATGGCGAGGAAGAGTCCTGGGATGCAAATGAGTTTGATGATGATGTCAATGAAGTGCAAAGGGATGAGTACGTTGATGACATGGATGAGATGTTAGATGACATTAGGCTTGGATCATTTACAAATGTGGAGCCAGTAGAGCCTGGTACCAGTGAAGGTCCCACCTATGTAGAGCCTAGATCAAAAAATTTTGATCAATTATTAGAAGATGCCAGACGTCCACTCTATCCAGGATGTGCTAAGTTCTCAAAGTTGAGCTTCATTGTCAAGTTGTTGCATATAAGGACAATTGGGGGGTGGAGTGTTAAATCATTTGATATGCTACTAAAGTTGTTGAAACTTGCATTCCCGGATGCACTTTTGCCTGACTCATACCGCGAGTCACGACGGATGGAGCAGGCCCTTGGTTTTGGTTATATGAAGATTGATGTCTGTCCAAATGATTGTATACTATACTGGAAGGAAAATGCTGACAAGCATGATTGTCCCAAATGTAGTATGTCAAGATGGGTAACACCCACAACTAAACAGAAAAGAACCCCTCACAAAGTACTTCGATATTTTCCATTAAAACCGAGGTTAAAGAGGTTGTTTATGTCGAAAAATACAGCAGTATCCATGAGGTGGCACAAAGAACATGGCATTGATGATTCGAATGTGATGAGACATCCACGTGACTCAGTAGGGTGGAAGGAATTTGATCAAGAGCATATCTCATTTGCAAGTGATGCGAGAAACGTGCGCCTTGGTCTAGCCAGTGATGGATTCAACCCTTTCAATAATATGAGTAAACCTTATAGTGTATGGCCAGTAATACTTGTTCCTTACAATCTGCCACCGTGGTTGTGCATGAAAGATCATTTCTTTATGATGTCTCTTTTAATTCCTGGACCAAAGGCGCCGGGCAATGAGATTGATGTGTATTTGCGGCCTCTTATTGATGAATTGATTGAATTGTGGGAAACTGGTGTTGATACGTATGATGCATCGACCAAACAAATGTTTCAATTACATGCAGCGTTGTTGTGGACGATTAATGACTTTCCCGCATATGGAAATCTATCTGGCTGGAGCACGAAGGGAAAATTGGCTTGCCCAACTTGTAATGGTGAGACAGACTCGTTGTGGTTGAAATATGGTCGAAAGCATTGTTATATGGGACATCGTCGTTTCCTTGTCCCAGAACATAGTTGGAGGAGGAAAAAGGCTAATTTTAATGGCAATAATGATCACCGCACGCCACCCTGTGAATTATCTGGCCATGATGTCCTAAATCATGTTGGACATATATTATTTGGCAAAGGTGGAAGGAAGAGAAAGCGACGACCTGATGAACTTAATTGGACAAAAACAAGTATCTTTTTCCAATTACCTTACTGGTCAACATTGAAACTTCGACATAATCTTGACGTCATGCATATTGAGAAGAACATCTGTGACAACGTCTTAGGAACTTTGATGAGTATTCCAGGCAAAACAAAAGATTCTGTAAACGCACGCAGGGACTTGTTAATTCTTGGTATAAAGAAGGAATTACATTTACAAGAGCATGGACAACGTCTTGTTATGCCACCTGCATGTTACACGTTACATGGAGATGAGAGAAGAAGCTTCTGTGAGTGGTTACAAGCTGTGAAATTCCCTGATGGATTCGCTTCGAATATTGCTCGATGTGTTACATTAAATGGTTGTAAAATATCAGGAATGAAGAGTCATGACTGTCATATTTTCTTACAAAGACTACTTCCTGTTGCTATTGCCGGGTACCTGAGACCTGACATCCGCTCGGCTTTGACTGAGCTTAGCACATTTTTTAGACAGTTGTGCACACGCACATTGTGTATAGATGTCTTGAAGCGTCTTGAGATTGATATTTCAATCATCCTTTGCAAACTTGAGATGATACTCCCTCCTGCATTCTTTGATGTAATGGTGCACCTAGCTGTTCATCTACCCCGTGAGGCATTGTACGCAGGGCCTGTACAATACAGGTGGATGTATCCGTTTGAGAGGTATTTAGGAAAATTTAAGCGTTATGTCCGAAACAAGGCCCATCCTGAGGGCTCGATTGCTGAGGCATACATTCACATAGAGTGCTTGACATTTTGCTCGATTTATCTCCATGATGTTGAGACTAGATTTCATAGAGAAGAACGAAACGTAGATGTTTGTGAAGTAGATGTTTGTGAAGGACGTCAACAATCAGAATTATCAATATTCATACAAAAGGTTCGGCCATTGGGTGCATCAACTCCTACTCGACCAGATAATAGGGTATTTGCCAAACAATGTTGGTATGTACTCAACAATTGTCCTGAGATTGCCCAATACCTAGAGTAAGCAGAAACAGATTTCTGACATTGTTGCACTTACAATGTCATTTCAAATTTCCATTTGTACCCATTATTCGACACTAATTACTTCAATTATGCAGGGAGCACCACAACAAATTGAAAGACGAATGTGTCAATAATATTGATGATGTGCACGAACGTCAATTTCCTAGATGGTTCAAGGAGCGCGTGAGTGTGTTGTTGGTAACTTTGTTTTTCCAACTTTAGGTCCCATTTAGGTCCCATTTAGTTTAGTGTAAAACTTGGGTGCTTTTAATTGTCTAACATTTGCTGATTTAAAACAGATTAGACAACTGCGTAATTCAAGTCCCGAAGAGGTGTCCGATGATCTGTACGCGCTAGCATGTGGACCTGACCCATGGGTTGCATCATATACTGGTTGCATTATGAATGGAACCAGGTTTCACACAAAGCAGCGTGAAGAACATCGTCTTACGCAGAACAGTGGTGTGCTTGTTCCTGGGGACCATCAAGGTAGGTCTATTGAGTACTATGGAGTTCTAATGGACATTATTGAACTTCACTACCTAGGATGGCGCCATGTATATTTGTTCAAATGTGATTGGTTTGATGTATGTGATATGCGAAGAGGAGTTCGTGTTGGCAGTCACTTTACAAGTGTCGACTCAAGTCGAAAATCTTACAAGGAAGAGCCGTTTGTACTTGCATGCCAAGCGTCACAAGTATTTTATCTCAAAGATACGAGTTTAGGGAGAAATTGGCTAGTTGTACAGAATGTAACCACTAGGAATGTTTATGACATTCCCAACACAACAGTTAGGGATGATGATGATGATGACGATGACTTGACTGAGGATGAAGCATACCAGGATGAAGAATTTTCTCCACCAGCTCATTTTGTACATCAAGATGATACATGCCTAGATATGCCTTTGCATAGATTAGATATAGACCCGATTTTGGTTGATGCTACAATCATGTTAGACCACCCCGATCCAAGAGTTGAGGAGGATGAGTTCCATAGTAACAACTCAACAGAGGATGAGAGTGATTGGAATAGTGACACAACAGCAGAGTCAAGCGGCGAGGATGGAGATAGTGATGATTAAACTTGCTCTCATCATTAACTTTCGACCAGGTATACATGTGCTTCCTTTACTGATTTTCCCTTTCCACCTTCAACCTCCTCAAACATTCTTGGTTTGTTATCTTCCTCTAAATCTGTCTTATAACTGTGAGCATACCTTCTTATTGCAATAAATGAAGGACTTATTGCAATAAACAAATTTATTACCTTATGTAGACATTTGCTTTGTGTAGTGGAATATTTGAGAACACTTAATAAAATATTTTATTAATGACATGGGCTTGGAATAATTGCATCTTTGTCTCATTGTTTTCTAGTTTGTCTAATCTTTATTATGTACATCAACCAATGCCTGAGGCCAGTTGGTTGTTCTTCTTGCAACTCCACATGGGCATGTTGAATGTAAACCCATATAAATGGTATATATATGCGCTGATTTATTAATGGAAATTAATGTGCAAACTGACCTTATATATATGTTGGACTATATATATAAATTGAAATTTGGCAATGCTTGTTGAGTGAGTCAATGGAGGCTTCCATCTGATTCATGGCTTCTGATTGTACTTTGCCCACCTAAGGTTTAAACTGCCCTCTCCTATTTCAACCTCAGCATTGTAAAGAGGTTTAACATTTGCTGAAATTTTAAAAATTTCAGGATTTAGTTCCTGCTCTAGTGTAACTTTCTTTTTTTCCAGACTAAGGTTGATGTTATCATTCCCTTCCCTTTGTATATTCTAATGCCAATCGAGTGTTTTTGTTTTTTAGTTCTCAAATAGGTCTGTTGATGGAGATTTTATGTGCATAGCTAATGTTTGTGAACTAGAAATGAGTTGTTTATGTCAAAACATGTATGATTTCTACTCCATTTATTAGATTTTGTTGATTATTTATTTCTACTCCATTTATTTATTTTCTCACACATTACATCTTCCTTTTCTGCATGGATATGTTCATGATCTGTCTGAGTATCTGGATGTTGATATGTGTGGAACTTTTAGTGTCTGATATAACACATGCTCAATCATCTACTCTGTTCAGGTGACCATACCATGGAAACAAATGTTATTGTTTGGTTTACGTGTATGAAGTACTTCCTGGAAAATCAACTTTTCTGCATGGATATGTTCATGATTTGGGATTCTTGGAAATTAAATATTTGTCCTAATACTAATAGATTGTTATATTCTGAATCTTAGTGGAAATTAGCATCATCATGCAAAATCTGGTGGGTATGGAAATTGGTTGCATATGGACCACTATCAGCCACATTACCCACTTCAACTTGCTTTCAAAACTAGGAAGAGTAATTTAAGCATCTGCACGCAGGATGCAATGCATGTGGCGTATTGAAGACAGAGGAGATCAAAAACAGGCTGACGCACTTGATGCAAGGTTTGTAGGGAGACCCAAAAACCCAACATTGAACGAATTGGCTTTCTGCTTTTTTTTTTTGGAGTATGATACTTGAGATCAATAAGATCATGTGCCTTTCCTAATGTGATGAATAGTACTTCTCCTGTGTAATAATATATGAATGGTGGGAATTTGGACAAATCTTTTTGTTTTATTATCTAACTGCACAACGAAGTTCTGTTCGTTTCTATAGAGAGCTGATAATTGATGGCCATCCTCGCTGGACAAACTTGTCCTAATTTTCTGTTTTTCTAATTCCAAGTTAATTAATGAGTTTAATACCTCTAATTTCCAACAAGTTGGAGTCCTCATGAACTCTGCTTTCCAATGGTTGGTGTATGCAATCCCATTTTAATTGGGATGGATGAATTTATTACTCTTTATAATGTTTTATTAATGATGGTTCAATTATATAATTAAATAATCTTTTTGAAATATAGGACATATGATTTTGTCCTTCCATTAGGGCATTACAAATGGAATAGGTATTATACATTCTGTCGAGATTTTGATATATGAGGTTTTATGAAATATGAGGTTTTGGATTTTGCCTATTATAGTTATATGTTTTGGCACAACCATTTAATGTAACACATCGAGCAATATTCGAAGCAAATCCATCAGGGAATTTCACAGCTTGTAACCACTCACAGAAGCTTCTTCTCTCATCTCCATGTAACGTGTAACATGCAGGTGGCATAACAAGACGTTGTCCATGCTCTTGTAAATGTAATTCCTTCTTTATACCAAGAATTAACAAGTCCCTGCGTGCGTTTACAAAATCTTTTGTTTTGCCTGGAATACTCATCAAAGTTCCTAAGACGTTGTCACAGATGTTCTTCTCAATATGCATGACGTCAAGATTATGTCGAAGTTTCAATGTTGACCAGTAAGGTAATTGGAAAAAGATACTTGTTTTTGTCCAATTAAGTTCATCAGGTCGTCGCTTTCTCTTCCTTCCACCTTTGCCAAATAATATATGTCCAACATGATTTAGGACATCATGGCCAGATAATTCACAGGGTGGTGTGCGGTGATCATTATTGCCATTAAAATTAGCCTTTTTCCTCCTCCAACTATGTTCTGGGACAAGGAAACGACGATGTCCCATATAACAATGCTTTCGACCATATTTCAACCACAACGAGTCTGTCTCACCATTACAAGTTGGGCAAGCCAATTTTCCCTTCGTGCTCCAGCCAGATAGATTTCCATATGCGGGAAAGTCATTAATCGTCCACAACAACGCTGCATGTAATTGAAACATTTGTTTGGTCGATGCATCATACGTATCAACACCAGTTTCCCACAATTCAATCAATTCATCAATAAGAGGCCGCAAATACACATCAATCTCATTGCCCGGCGCCTTTGGTCCAGGAATTAAAAGAGACATCATAAAGAAATGATCTTTCATGCATAACCACGGTGGCAGATTGTAAGGAACAAGTATTACTGGCCATACACTATAAGGTTTACTCATATTATTGAAAGGGTTGAATCCATCACTGGCTAGACCAAGGCGCACGTTTCTCGCATCACTTGCAAATGAGATATGCTCTTGATCAAATTCCTTCCACCCTACTGAGTCACGTGGATGTCTCATCACATTCGAATCATCAATGCCATGTTCTTTGTGCCACCTCATGGATACTGCTGTATTTTTCGACATAAACAACCTCTTTAACCTCGGTTTTAATGGAAAATATCGAAGTACTTTGTGAGGGGTTCTTTTCTGTTTAGTTGTGGGTGTTACCCATCTTGACATACTACATTTGGGACAATCATGCTTGTCAGCATTTTCCTTCCAGTATAG
Organism: Juglans mandshurica; assembly: GCA_022457165.1. Classification (NCBI taxonomy): domain Eukaryota; kingdom Viridiplantae; phylum Streptophyta; class Magnoliopsida; order Fagales; family Juglandaceae; genus Juglans; species Juglans mandshurica. The sequence continues at coordinate 15,077,312 of CM039620.1, forward strand.
TATACAATCATTTGGACAGACATCAATCTTCATATAACCAAAACCAAGGGCCTGCTCCATCCGTCGTGACTCGCGGTATGAGTCAGGCAAAAGTGCATCCGGGAATGCAAGTTTCAACAACTTTAGTAGCATATCAAATGATTTAACACTCCACCCCCCAATTGTCCTTATATGCAACAACTTGACAATGAAGCTCAACTTTGAGAACTTAGCACATCCTGGATAGAGTGGACGTCTGGCATCTTCTAATAATTGATCAAAATTTTTTGATCTAGGCTCTACATAGGTGGGACCTTCACTGGTACCAGGCTCTACTGGCTCCACATTTGTAAATGATCCAAGCCTAATGTCATCTAACATCTCATCCATGTCATCAACGTACTCATCCCTTTGCACTTCATTGACATCATCATCAAACTCATTTGCATCCCAGGACTCTTCCTCGCCATGAAAAATCCATTGAGTGTAGTTTTGATCTATTCCTATGGTGAACAAGTGTCTTTCCACCAAGTCTGTAGGGTGGAAAAAGTTATTCCGACAAGTACGACAAGGACACCTTATATTGTTTGTTGTTGCATGAGCTTGGGCCATTGACATGAATTGATATACCCCTTCCCTATATTCTGCGGACCTAAATCGGTCAATAATACCCATCCAGGTTTTGTCCATGTCAAAATCACTGTAAGATGAGAATAAATGAGTTGGATAGTTGTCTACTCAAACTGAAGAAATATTATGATTAGCGCACGTCTAATATTGATAGTTTGCAATCATATTGTAGAATTATAGTTTGAAGGATGAGAAGAAAGAGAAAAAATGAAGAAGTTTGTAAACCAGATTATACAAACTAGGTAATTCAAGCATTCATTTGAGGCTAGCTTCGTGGCAACAAGAAAAGTATATGGAAGCGAATAAAGAAGCGATTACATGTCAACCTCTACATCTAGTACAAAGAAGTGAATAAAGAAAGAGAGAGAGAGGGAGGGAGGGAGGGAGAGAGAAAGAGAGAGAGAGAGAGCCTGGTTGAGGACTAGGCACAAAATGGAAACTAAAGCTACTATGCGTTCAATGATGCAAGGTTGCCAAGTGAAAAACCGCAAAAGACGAAAAGCTTTCGAGATGTTATTTGGTCTTAATTTATTCAAAGAGAGGGTGAAGACAGAGATACTGGTAGTGAAAATGCCTATTGGTTTGTGTCTGACGTTGTGGCTGAATATGTATAGAAGAAAACTTGGGTGCATATCCATAATATTCAAGTTTTAGGCATGTGATGGTACGTGTATTTTTTTGGCATGGGGGGACAAAAATATTGTTTGATGAAGGATTTTCAACTTTCTAAGAAGTGACTGACCAGCCCTTGTAGTGCCCCAAACTCAACCCTTGACTTTGTCAAAGAAGGATCGGTTCGTACTCGGTTGCTAAATTCCACCTTATCATAAGGAGATGACCGCAGTTTATGACCTAGCTCCATTCATCCAAGCAAGTTTGGACTTCTCTAATTACCAGATTTGCCTATCAATCAAGGTCTCGGATGGCACATCTCAACAGACAGCTACAATACAGTACCTTTGCCAAGACTCCAAAACTTGCACAACATATCTTCAATTAGCTAAGCAACTTGCTGCAGTTGGTAAAGCAGTTGATGATGAAGATCTTATCACTTACATTGTAAGTGGTCTTCACCCCTCTTACACACCTTTTATCACAACATTTTCCTTTACTACTCGTTATCATCACATGACCTTTGAAGCATTTCAATCTGAACTTCTTAACTTTGAAGCTCTCATTGCCTCTCAACAATAAATCTGTTCTTCCAAACTAAGGCAGCTCCGCCATGTTCTCAAAAAGCCCAACAAAAACTTCCCTCCCCCCAAAAACAAGAATCAAAACTCAGACAAGTCCTTTTATCCACGCAACCAGCAATCCACAACTATTTCCTCTTTCTTATCTTTACATCCCACTCTTGATAAGACCAACAATGTTTTCTTAAACACTCGGGTTCCTTCTTAGATATGTGGCAAAACCAACCCCCAAACCCTTGACTGTTACCATAGAATGAACTTTGCTTATTAAGGATGTCATCCCCCCTCAGTTGGTAGCTATAGTAGCCTAATCTATTGCTGTGCAAGTGGATGAAGCTGAGCAGCCATGGTATGCAGACAGTGCAGCAAACAATCACATTACTCCATCTCTTGACAATCTCAGTCTGCAACAACCATTCAAATGAACCGAAGCCGTGACAGTTGGAAATGGATCCAACCTTTCCATTGCAAATATTGGTTCTTCCACACTTCTCTCTAATGGTTCCTCGTTACATTTAAATCATATTCTTCATTTTCTACAAGCATCAACCAATTTATTACCCATTCAAAAGCTTTGTGCTGGCAATGCTTGTTATGGTGAAGGACATTCCAACCGAGATGATTTTGCAAGGAAAGAGTAAAGATGACCTCGATCCATTGCACCTCAAAAGAAACCTGCTGGCTTCCTAGGTTTCAAGACCACTCTTCCTATATGGCATATATAATAGACTAGGGCATCTGGGTTAAGACATTGTTAGTCGAGTGATCCACTCTAATTATCTTCCTGTAGTGCATTCCATTTATTATAATATTTGTGAATCTTGTCAATTAGCAAAAGCAAAAGGCCACCATTCCATTCTTCAAACAGTCAGTCCTTTCATCCTCTTGAATTATTGCATTCCGATGTATGGACTTCTCCAATTCCTTTTTTGGCTAGATTTAAATACTCTGTGATTTACATGGATCTTTCCCCTCAAGTTAAAATCTAATGTGCTTACTTGCTTCATTAAATTAAAAAACACAGCAGAAAATTTTCTCTCTTTTTTCGATCTGACGGAGGAGGTGAATACACCTCCCTTTCTTTCCAAGCATACCTAAATTCCAATGGGATTCATCATAGAATTTCTAGTCCTCACACTGCCCAACAGAATGGGCTAACTGCGAGAAAACACTGTCACCTCATTGAAACATGTCTCTCTCTATTAGCCACATCCCAACTAACACATACATATTGGGTTGAAGTAGTCTCCGCTATCCATTTTTTCGACCTTACAGCAGGCACAAATTAGAGTTTCGAGCTAGAAAGGGTATCTTTCTAGGATAGCCCTCCCATCATCATGGATACAAGTGCCTGACCCTATTTCTAACGAACTTTATATTTCTAGGCACGTGGTTTTTTATGAACAACTTTTTCCAACAAAGGATGATGCCCTATCTTCACTCAAGACTTGCAAGCACCTTCCCTCAAGTATAGGTTCCTTCCCTAACTCTGATCTTTCTCCTGCAATTCTAACTTCTTTGTCATCACTAGTATCTCTTATTTCACACTCTCGAGAAATTGTTTTCTTCCAATCCCATCTCTACAATACCACTTCCTCAGTCATCATCAACTTTAGCCAGCACACTCCATCAGCCACAATATCTCCAGCACCACAGCCTAATCCGCCACCTCTTCACCATCCAATGGTCACTCGAGCTTCAGCAGATACTTCTAAGCCTAAATCATTTCCAGAATACCAACTCTATTATTCCACCAAGTATCCTATCATTGATTCCATACCATCTCTCTTCCTATCGAACCCAAATGATTTAAACAGGCTGGCTAAATACCTGAATGGCAGAAGCTACAACAGCTAAGTTCCATGCCCTCAAACCAATCAAACTTGGACTTTTGCCCAAGAGCTATAAACCACCATGTCGTTCTTTGTAAATGGGTTTTTAAACTCAAGAAAAAAGCTGATGGTTCTATATATACATATAAGGGTCAGTTTGGTTTCAAAAGGCTACAATTGACTACACTGAAACCTTCAGCCCAGTGACCAAACCAACAACAATCTGAGTGGTGTTAGCACTTTCTGTCACTTTTAACTAGTTCACCATACAACTGTACGTTTTAAATGCATTTCAACATGGTTCTTTGTAGGAAACAATGTACATGGAGCAGCCACAAGGGTTCAAACATCCTTTTTTTCCTGATTATGTGTGCAAGCTCAAAAAGTTCATCTATGGACTCAAACAAGCCCCACAAGCTTGGTTTAATAAGCTCTCCCAAGTCCTACTAGTCACAAATGGATCATTCACTCTTTGTTTTTCAGTAGGGAAGAATTCTCATCTACATACGTGTGTATATAGATGACATTATGGTCATTGGGACACATCCAAAACACATTTCATCTCTTATAAAGTTACTACAAAAAGAATTTGATCTCAAGGACCTTGGTGCTCTAGCATTTTTCCTTGGCATTCAAGCCACACGTGATCACACTCATCTATATCTTAACTAGTCCAAATATATTGTAGATATTCTACATCAAGTGTCAAACTTTGCTCCGTCCCCATTGCTTGTGGCACTAAACTCTCACAAAATGATGGTGGTCCTCTTGATAATGACACTGAGTATCGTGGAATTGCTTGAGCTTTTCAATAATGCACCAATTTCTGCTTGCCCTAAGAACTAGCCACCAGTATGCTGCTAGGAAAGTACAAACATGCAATTTCTGTTTGTACGTAAATGAATTTTATTTCCCGGTGCAAATAGTGCATTCTTTTCTTCATGTGCTTAGGGTTATCATTCGTTAGTCAAGTTCTTTCTCGACACTTAATTTGGCAAAATTATATATGATTTCCAATGGGGCTTAAGATGTTTATGAGAGTGAGAGGAACCTGTCGACTATAGTTCCGAGATATATATAATAATTACTAGCTAACAATTATATGCAAAGCAGAGAGAGGTAGTATCATTGTGAGGGAGAAAAATACCACAAAGATTGATAGGAGGGGATAAAGCTTGTTGAAATAGGGATCGAGTGGAGGAGGTCACGCGCGACGGTGGGGCACGATGGGGCAGCCTAATCACGGAGGAAGAGAGCGGCACTGAGTGAAAGTTATAGAAATAGAGAGAGAGAGAAAGAGAGAGAGAGAGACAGAGGAGACTTACCGGCGACCGCGAGGAGGCTACGACGTGCAGCAGATGGACGGTTTCCGGAGGTGAATTCGATCTGTCACAGAGAAGACAGAGAGAGGAAATGCCAATTGCGGTGAAATGTGGAATGTAATTTTGCGGAGAGAAGTTTAGGGTTTTTCGTCGACTTCTTTACTTTTTACTTAATGCAGCGATAAAAACGTCGCGGCAAAAAGAACATAAGTCAATATTTCAACTAACTTCACGGGATTGTTTTTGCGGCGACCTAAAGGTTTTTTTAATGGCGAACCCTGCTTTTGCCAGGAGATTAATGCCGCTACAGTAACTAATGGTATGTTACGGGGAAAAATTTCTCGCCTCAATTTTTTTGGCAGCAAAAACCGCATTCTCTTGTAGTGTACAAAACAGAAGTTGCCATTAATAAAGAAAAAGAGTAATGATATTTTATAACTATGTTTTTAAATAAAGATAGTTTTGTTAAATGATATTATTTTTATAAGTTATTTTATAAAAATATCCCTCATTTTAAAATATAATTATATAAAATATTATATATTTATTATATTCTAGAATTGTGTATAGAGGAGTTTAGCCATTAGACTACTTGATTATCAGTCATTTACTATTCGGCATTTAAAATATGAGTTCTTCTATTTATCATTCTTACACTACATACTTGTTGGAGAAAAAAAAAATAAAAAGATAAAATATAAAAGCAAGTTTGTGGTATAAGAATAATGAATAGAACTTTTCTTAAAATATTTTTATTTCTTTACACAATCTAGCTCCACTTTCGAGTCTGAATTATTAAGAATCTAAATTATGATTTTAAGATCTCTTTTAGTTATATAGATGAGATGAGATAAAAATTAAAAATTGAATAAAATATTATTAGAATATAATTTTTTTTATAATTTAAAAAAATTAAATTATTTATTATATTTTATGTGAGAATTTAAAAAAAATTATAATAATTATATAAAATGAGATAAGATGAATGTTGATAACTAAAACGGGCATAAAAATAAATTGAACAATTGTCAGAAAATGATTAAAATTATTTTTATATAACTTGTTATATTAAAATGAATAATGGTAGATATAAATTTTAAATAGATAAATTTTATACAATTTTTTTTTTTTTGTAAAAAATTGAGTCTTATCAATAAATAATAATTTTTTTATATTTTTTAAATGAATTTTTTCTTATACGTGACTTGATTTTTTACGAATCATTTCTCTATTAAAATTGAAAGTACGCAGCATCCTTATTCTAAACTGTTTAATAATTATTCGCATGCATCTCAAACGGTTCCATTCTCTCGGAAACCGAGATTATCAGATACGCAGACTCGGATGACGTGGCCATATTTAATTCGTAAACGACCTGAGCTTCACACACTTCAAGGCCGCCGTCGCAAACCAGGAAAAACGTTACTGCCTGAGGGGTAACCTGGTAATTTCATATCGCCAGCTCCAATTAGAATGGCATCACGTCACGTCACCGTCATGTAGTCGAAGCGGCTCTTATAAATTTAGGGAACGGACGTTGCTACGTCACAGAGGATTTCTACAGAAATCCTTTACCGAACATATAAAATCTTTTTTTTTTTTTTTTTTTTTTTCACTATTTTTTTAAACTATTTAAATATTTTTTAAAAATAAAAAAAATCATATATTTATTTAAAAACACTTATTTAATGATTAAATAAAAACAAATACAATAAAAAAAAATAAAAAGAAGTTTCGGTAAAAAATTTCGATAAGTTTTTTCGGTAAAAATAATGTTTTCCTTAGGAAAAATACTATTCAAATCTTTTATCGAAAATTTTTTAATTTTTTTAATTAATGATTAAGTAATCTTTTTAAATGAATATGTGATTTTTATTTTTATTTTTAAAAAATATCTAAATACTTTAAAAAAATGGTGAAAGAAAAAGTTAAAAAAATAAAAAAAAGAATTTGAACGGTGCGGTAGAAAATTTCGGTTTTCTGTGAACGTAGCAACGTTCATAAATTTAGCTCCATTGACACTTCACCTCAATACGGTTACAGCTCACTCCGTGCGCGCACACACGCAGAGAAAAATGGTGTTTCGGGCGGTGATGTCAGGTCGGGTCCCGACGTGGAGCTCAGATTCTGGAGCGAGATCGATGTCGTCTTGGTGGCGGAGCGTGAAGCCGGCACCGAAGGATCCTATACTTGGTGTTACGGAGGCTTTCCTTGCCGATTCCAGTCCGAATAAAGTCAATGTCGGAGTTGTGAGTTCTCTTATTCTTTTCCCGAAGTTTCTCTTCCATTTTTCTGAATTCTACATTCGGTTGCAGGGAAAATAAAATGGAGAGAAAGAAAAAACGGACGTAATGGATATTTTGAATGGCATGTTTACACTGCTTTTTTTTCTTGTTTGAAAATAGTAGGAAAACTGTTTTACTAGGCTCAAAATCCGAAGAGTTGAGACTGGAGATTGTAGGTTTTATTATTTGAGGGTTGTTTATAATTTAAAACCTGAGATCTTCATTGTAAAAGAAAAAAGGATCTATTTCTCGTGTATTTCGGTGATTTCTTTGCAGCCAAACATAGCGTCAGAGTAGAATTCGCTTGTGTTTGTTAATTAATCTATACTCTCCCTTTTAAATATATTAGAAAACTCGGATTCACATAAAGAAAACTGAGGACTAATTATCAGTTTTCAGTTGTTATCTTCCCAACATTTTCCTTTGTTTTGTTTTTCTTTTGCTTGGTTTATGCCATTTCGTTTTGGCTACTGAGAATTCGAAGAAACAAGATAGATTCAAATGTTCTTGAACCATTTCTAAAAGAGTTGGGTTATCTCAAGATTGGTGCGTCATACAGTACTCGTTGTCGGACCGAGTATGGTTATAAAACAGTTAAATCATGGTATTTTTCATTATTATGCGACTCATTTCAATTGTGTTTTGATTGCAAATAGATTTTCATTTCTATATATAATAAACACCTTTAGTTAAGCCAAAGAATAATTTTTTGAATCTGGTATATTAAATTCCTTTTCTGTTATTTGAAGATATCTGATTTCTGGGTTCCTAGAGATAAAATTTCAAACCGAATAATTTTAAATTCTCTTATGTATATTCTCTCATTTATCTGAAACCGAGTTGAGAACATTCATCATTTTAATCAAGTTGTGTTCTTTTATCGATTATCTTTGTAACTCACTTTTTTTCTTTGTTTTTTTATATTTAAATTAAAGGGTGCTTACCGTGATGATAATGGAAAACCGGTTGTTTTGGAATGTGTTCGAGAAGCAGAGCGGAGGATTGCAGGAAACTTAAACATGTGAGTTCGCAAGATTCTTATCATCTGAGACTTTTTTATAGTATTATGTCATGTAATTGAGTGATCAGTTCTTTTATATACAGTCGTTAGATACAATCGGTGTACAGTCTTCCATACCACGTCAGACACATTATTATTTTTTTTCCTTTCTCTAAACGCACATGTTCTCTCTCATTAATTCTCTCTCATCAGCATTCTCTCTCTCATCAACTCTCTCTATCTCTCGCTCCTCGGGCTGTTCGGATTGTCTCTCTCTCATCAACTCTTTCTCATCAGCTCGGTCTTTCTCTCTCATCAGCTATGTCTCTCTTTCATCAGCTCTCTCTCACAGCCCGGTAGTATTTCGAATTCTAGTTCTTCTATATATAGTCGTTCGATACAACCGGCGTATAGTCGTCCATACCACGTCAGATGCATATTATTATTTTTTTCCTTTCTCTAAACGCACATGTTTTCTCTCATCAGCGCTCTCTCTCTCATCAACTCGCTCTATCTCTCGCTCCTCGGGTCATTCGGGTCATCTCTCATCACCTCTCTCTCATCAGCTCGGTATTTCTCTCTTATCAGCTCTCTCTCTCATCAACTCGCTCTCTCTCTCTCATCAGCTCTCTATCTCATCAGCTCGGTCTGTCTCTCATCACCTCTCTCTTACAGCCTGGTAGTATTTCGAATTCGGGGGGTTTGGGATGAGTGGTTTCCACGCCAGTCCCGTTTGCACCAAGCGCTTGCAACAAGCGTTTTTCTTTGAATTCGGGGTGTTTGGGATGAGTGGTTTCCTCGTTAGCCCCGTTTGCACCAGGCGCTTGTAACAAGCATTTTTCTTGAGTGATATTTCCTTGGTGTATTACACAGTTCCCAATGCCATTCCCTGTTGCTCGTGAAATTATTTTATCCAGATGTGTTCATCTTTATGATTAGAATTTTGCTACTAGTCATCTTCACATACCATATTTTATATATTTTTTTTAATTTTTATTTTATTTTATTATTCTTAAACAAATTGAATTTTTCTATTAATCATTTATATACTAAACATTTAGTAAGAGAAAAAAAATATAGTATGTGATGTATGGAGATGATGAATAGAATTTTTCATATGATTAAATTGTGATAGCTATATTCCTTTCGACTTGCACACTTTATGGTGGTCCCTGGGGTGTACCTTTTTATCGTCCGGTAACCAACTTGATTGTTTTTTTGTCTGGTGGTTTTGGATTCTCTGATTTTTTTTTTTTAATTTTTAGTTGCATTTTTGTTGGAGACTTCATTCTGCATTCCTTCTAATACGGCTAAAATTTGCAATCCTTTGGAATCGGGAAAACTTTTTATTACATTTAGCATTTGGAAGGGAATTTGGTAGATTTTTGGTTGTTAAATTTGTTAGGGTTTAATAATGTTAAGAGTTGAAAGCATACTCTACGGTAAGCAATCTTATTGACCACAATATATCATACTATATGTATTGCGTTTCCTGTTGGTGGGTTTGGGTCAGAATTGTCTATATTGCAGAATTTAATTAGTATCAACCACACACCATCAAAGATGGAACCAAGGGGCCACCCCCTTGGTGGCCATGGCCCTGGGGGCACTCCCTAGTTGGCTTAAACTAGTGAGGCTGCCAGACTAGTTTGGCCTCCAGAGGAGCATGGCCCACCAGGGTGATCCTGGGCACCACGAAACGAACTAGATCAGTTTCATAATCCTTGAAAGTGATTTATTTCACCCTACCACATTTGTAAGCGATGAGAATTTTGTAATGTGTCCTCTATAGTTTACTAAACTAAACTACCTGAAATTTACTTGTTTGGTTTAGTTCTGAATGAAGGTGGCTGCCATGTTTGGTTTAAAAAAACAAGAATTGTTTTGATTCTTCTTTTTTAATCAATGCAATGATAATTTAGGCATTTACTTAACTTTCTGTGAGGAAAAAAAAAACCTCTCAAAATCTTTATCTGAACAAGTTTTCAATTCCACCTATCCATTTTCACAAACCCCACAAAACAAACTCAAAAAGTCCTTTCCAAACTGCTTTTCATTCTACCTATCCACTTTCTCAAAACCCAATATGGAACACATTACAAGTTTTGTTTTTCCCAAAAGCTATAAAGAAACTATAGTAGTGAAACTTGCTTGCGGTAGTTGTTTAATGGCAGTGGTAGAGGTCCAGGACATCATTTATGGATTTGGAAAATTAAGAGATTCAGTAGAATGGCTGTTGAAAGTAGAGACTTTTACACGTGTAACTCTCTACATCTGGTAAATAAATGCTACAGACACCAAAATTTGCCATTACTCAGAATTTAACCTTCTAATCATATATGTGCAAATTTCCACACACCTGCGTCTTTACGAGGAGGTTGTGATGGTTTCTAATCAATTATTGCCAGCTCCATATGAAAGGCATAAAATGTTTTTAAATGCTACGTGCATAATATAATATCAATTTTCATTTTAGACCCCCAATTCTTACTCATACATATATGTGTGTATCATTTTTCATCTTTGGCCTTGAATTAATTTAAATGTTGTATTTCTTTTTTTTTCTTGAGTAGGGAGTATCTTCCTATGGGAGGGAGTGTGAAGATGGTGGAAGAAACACTGAAACTGGCCTATGGGGAGAAATCTGAGTTCATCAGTGACAAGAGGATAGCAGCAGTACAGACTCTCTCTGGGACTGGTGCATGCCGACTTTTTTCAGACTTTCAAAAGCGTTTTCATCCTGATTCACAAATTCACATACCAGTCCCAACCTGGGCGAAGTGAGCACCATGGCCCATATTTCCTTTAAATCTTTGATAATGCTCCCCCCTCCCCTCCCTTCCCAACACCCAACAAACCCGTCCTCTTTCAGATTTAGTTTTTGAGTAAGAAAGTTTATGTCGTGTTTTCTTTCTTTCTTTCTTTATAACTTGGACTCTAACATAAGAATATTTACAGCCACCATAACATCTGGAGAGATGCCCAGGTACCTCAGAGGACCTTCCATTACTATCACCCAGAGTCGCGGGGTTTAGATTTCGCAGCCCTGATGGATGATATAAAGGTAAGCAAGAAAAGTCTAGGTTCCCAGCTACGTTATTTAGGTATTTGTACCTCGTTTCTAGTACTTAAGTTTTACTCTGTTGGCCGTTGTTTTCATTCCTTCATTGCTGACTAAAAGCTCTTTTCTCCGCCCTCTAAACATGGATGTAGAATGCTCCAAATGGTTCATTCTTCCTTCTTCATGCTTGTGCTCACAATCCTACAGGAGTAGATCCTTCAGAGGAGCAATGGAGAGAGATCTCACACCAGTTCAAGGTAATATCATGGTCTTATTATTACTATGTTTTTCTTTTCCTTTCTGAATTTCCAGTATTAATTGGTAAGTAGTGAGCACTATGATCATTTACAGGCAAAAGGTCATTTTCCCTTCTTTGACATGGCGTACCAAGGTTTTGCTAGCGGTGATCCAGAGAGAGATGCAAAGTCCATCAGGATTTTTCTTGAGGATGGACATCTAATTGGAATTGCTCAATCATATGCAAAAAATATGGGACTCTATGGCCAGCGAGTAGGATGCCTAAGGTAATAATCTAATTATCTTCTGAATGCAGATTTGTTTTGTTCTTGGGTCTGTCTTCAATACCAAATGACTGCATATCTCTTTGTTTAGATAATTAGAGAACGCATTGATTGGGAATTGTCTTTAGCAACTTACCTGGGTTATCAATATGATTGTGGTGTGTGAAGATATATCTGCAGGTCTGTTACTGAGGTTTAAGCCAATTATCTTATGCCTAAATTTGATAATTGGTGTCAACCTGGATTCTTGGGGGCAAGCTTCATGGTAAAATAGGAATTTTATGATTACTTGCACTTACAAAATCCACTTAGAAGTTCAAACTGTCTCGACAAAAAGTCAGCTCATTTGCTTTATTTAGATTTTATAGGCAATCTAGATTAGTTAATCTCGGTTTCCCCTTTTGAAAGTCTAAAATGTCATCTAAACTAACAGGGATGGTACGTGTGTAAATATATATATATATATATATATATATATATGATTATATGGAAATGCTGGTTTGATTTTCTCTCTTCATGCACACTTTTTTTCAATTTTCTCATCTCACACTGCCTATCTTTCAATGAGATAAACTGCAAAAAAGAGAGGAAAAAAAAAAAGATAGGAAAAAAAGAAAAGATAGGAAAAAAAGGTAGCACTCGGCATTTCGAGCATTTAATCCTTTAGATGGATGAATGAAGTTTTTAATTACCATTGTCTGCGAATCTGGCCCAAGCAGCAGTGCAAAACAAACGACCAGATGTGAACTGTAGAAGAGTTTGTCCCCTCCCTTTGGGCTCCAAAACTCCAGCAATAATAGCATAAATTTATGGACTTCAGATTTCCTTTGTCACTTGGGAATTTAACAATTTTTGGTTTTTGCTCCCTAGAATCTTATTGTGAGCAAAATTGTTCAGAATTAGAGGTTTACAGAAGCAGGGGATATTAGATTGAACATACGTGAAATTTTACCATGTCTAGCTTTCGATGGATTATACTTCATCACTCCTTTAAAGTTATGAATAAATAAAATATGAAAAAGGAAAATGTAACAAATTAAGAAAATCCCAAAGTGTATGAGAAATAATCATTTTGTTTATTGAAATTCATCTATTCTGCCATGCCAATGACATTACTTCCTAATGTTCACAAGGTAATTTTGCAACAGATGCACAGATATCTCTGGTGTTTGACAAGTGAATTTAGATAGGAGGATCTCTCTCATATTAACTATGCTTTGCAGTGTGCTTTGTGAAGATGAAAAACAAGCCGTGGCTGTGAAAAGTCAGTTGCAGCTGCTGGCCAGACCCATGTATAGTAACCCGCCCGTTCATGGTGCACTCATAGTTTCAACCATTCTTAGTGATCCAGCGTTGAAGAAGTTATGGCTCAAAGAAGTTAAGGTTAATTATCATATTTCAATCCTGGCTTTTTTTTTTTTTTTTTTAATTTCTTTCGATGTCTTCTTGTAGAATGTGCCATTGTTGCTGCATACTTAACCCTTTGTGGATGACACAGGCTAGGCTTTAAGGCTTAGCTTTCATCATTTTGTGGAATTTAGGGCTTCTTTTTTCAAAGAGTTCCTTAAAAGTACTTAATAAGCTCAGAAAAAACCATTTAATTAAATTTTATGGACCCAATTACCACAAGACGCTCTTGTTTGGTTGAAATTCAAGGCCATATTAATGTGAGGTAATGCTACAACCTTCAGATAAGCATTCTGATTTTTAGGATGTGATCATATTTGGCAGAAAATCCATCATTGACGTATATTTTTCTTCAGCTTATGTAGAGTGCATGAACATTATTATTTTTTAGGTTATGGCAGATCGCATCATTGGAATGCGAACAGCTCTACGAGAAAATCTTGAAAAGATGGGGTCACCCTTATCATGGGAGCACATAACTAATCAGGTACCTTAGCATTTGTCAGATACATACTCAATGAAAAAAGCTGTTATGCCCACTAATTTTTACGGCTCTGACCGCTTGGAAAAAAAAATAAAAAAAATTATTTTTTATTTTTATTAAGAAAGTGATTTTAAGTGTATTAATATATATATATTTTTTATTTTTTAAAAATATTAAAATATATTAAAAAAATGTGAATAGAAAAATGAAAAAAAAATACAAAAGCAACTAGCGATAACAATGAGCGTACTTAGGCGGCAGAGTAGCACTGCTCATATTCAATTTAAGTTGTTTGTCCATTTATCTATCTCCAATTTGCTCCATTTGCTGAAGTTTTCATTTCTAATTACAATTGGGTCCTTGTAAACAGATTGGTATGTTCTGCTACAGTGGTTTGGCGCCTGAACAAGTTGATCATTTGACGAGCGAATTTCACATCTACCTGACTCGAAATGGTCGTATCAGGTAATATGTCCTACCATCATTTTTCTTATACATAAATAGCTCAGAAATGGCTCTTTATTAACATGTGCCTATATATTCTCGCATACACAGTATGGCTGGAGTTACTACAGGCAACGTTGGATATTTGGCTAATGCCATCCATGAGGTCACAAAATCTGCATAGACACTTGTTACAGAAGAAGAATCCTCCATGGCGCCTTGGAAATATGTACCGAGGCATTCAGATTTTTGAAAACCTTTATTCCCATCCCTTTATAAGTAGGAAAGTATGCAATTTAATAAAATAGACGTCATTACGTTCTCTTCCTAAAATTTCCTCCTTTTTAATTCAACAGTTGGTGGGGGATTTATAATCGATCTTGTAAAACATGAGAACTACATCCTTATTTATCATAAGATTTGTTGAGAAGCCCATCGGTTCATGCTAAAACGAATATAAGCAAACCACTTTGATCTAATTCAAGTCCCGCTGGTGGTTATCCATTAACTTTATTATTTTACGGGTAATGATATCCTTACCCGTCTACTAGTTCCTTTATTTTTTTATCTTCTTTCTTTTCAGCTCTCATATGTCAGAAGGCCTTGGAAACTCAAAAAAATTGCTGCTCTCTGTTTGCATTAAAATCACTTGTACTAATATTCAAGTTGAAGTTAGAAGAAAATAAGTAATTTCTCCATACCGCAGGAGGCATGATGGTGAGGACGCCACTTAATATCCTCACCGCTGGAGGTGTAACGCATGTGGAGGTGGGCTCGATGGCTGCAATCAAGGACTGGGTTGGGCGGGGCTGGGCCGACTCCGTACGGTAGAAAGAGGGACTTTTGAGAGAGAGAGAGAGAGAGAGAGAGAGTTCGTGTGCTGTTTACGGTGGCTCGCCGTTGAGATGGGAGTTCGCACTGACTGGCGGGGGCTGTTTTGCACGGGAGGGGAAAATGGCGCTTGATTAAAGGAAATGATTTGTTTGAATAAATTTTCATACCGTCAAAAACAAAGCTCCTGACAACCTCAGTCAAATCTCGTGTGGTAGGAGAGCAGAAAACTTCTAAGCAATGCATAGTTAAATAAAATAAAAAATTTAACTTTTTCAAATCTTAAAATAATAATAATATTAAAAAATATATTCTAATAATATTTTATTCAACCTTTTAACTTTAATCTCAACTTATATCATCTCTGAAAATAAACGACCCCTTATTTTAAAATTGTTGAATTTTTTAGTTGTGTTATTTTTATAATTTTTAGTTAACGAAAATTATTTTTAAAGTGCTTTCTCTAAATTAATTATTTTTATGCGTTTAAAATTCTTCTCAAATTAAATTAACTTGTTGTTTGGTTTAATTATTTATTTTCATTTTAATCATTACGTTTGAATTATTTTATTTTACTTGCTGTTTTAAAATCGTTTCTGTTGGATCATTTTTGTGACCCAAGACATGAGGATTGGACCTCATTTCTTTTCCTAAATTTTTTCTTTCCTCTTTTCTTTTTCTTCTTTTCCTTTCTTTCTTTTTCTTTTTCTTGCCCTGCTTCCCGCGCGCCGCAACCCCCCTCCCTCTCTCCGTCCGTTTCTCTTCTCCCCCAGCCCGCCGCCATGCGCCGGCGGTGACCGATACTGCCCCTCCCTCTCACCTCTCCTTCGACCGGCGACCACCTCCCTGTAATTTCAGCCCTCCTCGCGCTGCCGTTAGCCCCCACGCACCACACCAAGCCGCGGCACTCCTTGAGCCGTCGCGCCACCTCCGGCCACCATCTTCTCATCACATCATTCTCGACCTCCTAGCAACCCAATGGACCCAACCCCACCTCCGATCTGTCACCGGTGAAGCCCTACCATCAATATTTCCGTTTTGGATATTTTAGCCTTCGACCGCCCTCTATGCCGCAACCCACGGCCAACTACTACCACCACTAGCCTCACCGATATCCCTGAGCCCTACCCTATCAATCTCGGGATTTCGTTTACACCCGTTCAAAAGCGGATTTTTGAGACCCACGGCCACAGTGCATTTGGCACTATTTTGTTGCCGCGTTGCCGCTTCTAGCACCTCCGTAATCTTTCAAAAATTATATTATAGCATTGTAAGTATTTTTCCCAAAGAACTTTTGAGATTTAAATGTATTTTTGCGCTAAGTCATATTTACTGTGAATTTGTTGGTTGTGCCGGACTGAGTCCGAGGAGTAAGGGGGTCGGTTGGATTGAATGATGGAGTTGTTTGTGTGAGATTGGTTTATGCTATGAAATTTGTTGGCTGTTTCGGGTTTAAATATTGGTGTTTTGAGTTTGACCTTGGTCATGGTGAATATTGGTGATTTTTAAGAAGTGATAATATATTTTGGGATTATAAGAGTTTTAAGTTTTGAGTTATTAAAATAGGTTATTTTATAAGTTTAGGCTTAAATATCGAAATCCGTGTTTGATTGAAAACTTACGAAAATTATGTGATTATTTTTATAGGTGACGATTTATTTTCGCCTCGACATTTTTGAGGAAAATTCTGAAAAGCTAAGTTGTCCAGGTAAGCGGGGTTCCTATACTAGGCCTTACACGAATTATTGAGACTGAGGTTGATTTTCTGAAAACTTTGCATATTTTTATGATGAAATGAGAACTTGGGAAAAACAAAACTAACCTCGATCGTTTATTTGCATACTCATGAAATCTATGTGGAAAAGGAAAATTATGTTCTGACATGCATTCTGAAAACTTTTGGCATTGTGTACTGGTATTTGTATCTGACTCTGTCTCTGCTTTGCTCTGCTCTACTCTGTTATGCTCTGCTCTGTTTGGGTTGGTACTAACTTCTCTGTCTCTGAGTGCACCCACTTTGGAAACAAAGTGGTTTTATTGTAGTCTTTCCTGTGTGCACACTCGGGGCTTCGAGAAGAATAAAGGAAAGATTTCACCTCTGTCTCTGCCTGGTTTGGCCACCAGGGTTAGCACAACCCTACCACGGGAGTGAAACATGGTCTATGCTCTGTTTGATGCTCTGTTTTGATCTGATGATGATACTCAGTTTATGTTATGACAAAGTACTATGGGTTTTTACTTGTCTTAAAACTATCGCTCTGTTACTTTTGAAAATATGTTCTGTTCTGCATGATAACTCTGGAAAATATTTTGTTCTGCATGCTATACTTTGTAAGTGCTCATGTTTGCACGCTAGCATATGTCATCTGCTTACTGAGTTGTTGATAACTCACCCCTATCTTCATAATATTTTTCAGATGATGTGGAGAGTCCAACTGAGGACCTGGATTAGATTTGTGAGCATGATTAAGCCGAGGAGAGGATGTTAGAAGAAGGAATTCTAATGTCCTTTAGTTTTAATGTCTTTTAGATTTAATTATATCTTGGGCTTGGGTTTAGTAAGACTTATGAAATTATTAGTTTGGTTTGTTATGACTACGGGGAAATTTTAGACTCTTTTGTTTATTTTGCTGCAGTAATGACTTTGTAGAGTTTTCAATGTGGTTATTTAGAGTACGTGAGATTGAGTTTTGCTATTAAAGTTTTGGAATTTTATTTTAGTTGTGTTGGGAAACATGTTCTTAGGTGACAAGTAGTGATTCTCCAGGCCAACCGGGTTTGGGGCGTTACATTTGGTATCAGAGCCAGGTTTGAATTCTGCATACTATAAACCTTGGAGGTTTAGATTTCTGTGGGTTCATAGGATGTAAAGATTTCAGTGTAGGAACTTGAGGAATTTAAGGATGATCATGTGGATATTTAAGTTTGAGATTCTAAAAACCTTATGATTGATTTTGATGAGATTTGAGGATTTAGATTTTGTAAATTCTAAGAAATGATTTTTATAACATATCAGGATTTAGATTCGGTAAGCTTATTCTGTAGGATGCAGGATATGACTTGGAAATGATATAAGGTTTAGCTTTTGAAGTTGACGGAAGTTTGACCGAAAGATAGGTTTGAGGTTCTGCTGACTAAAAACATTTGAGTTTTGGATATCCGTGGGTTTAGGGAGAAACTTCATATTTGAGGTGTAGATTTGTATAGAATAAAAGCTGATTTTGTGAATATTTAAGGTTTTAAATTTTGCAGACTTTATGATTGAGTTTTGAGATTTTGAGGTTTAGAGATTTTAGATCCGACAAGCTTACTTTGTGGACTATAAGAGATAATTTTTTTAAGATTTAGGGTTTAGATTTTTTTTTTTTGTGGTTTGGATTCTAAAGATGTACTGGAGTTTAGAGCGATGTTGAGTTTACAATATGAGATGATAGGAATGACTATATGAGTTGGTTAAAGATATGACTAAGAATGGGTAAAATCATGTGTGCAGTACCAGAAAAGTTTAAAGGTTTAATTGGAAATTATTGTTTTTATTTAAATTGAATTTATTTGGTTTTGTTTGATTTTATTTTATTTGAATTGAAATTATGTTATTTTATTTATTAAGTTTATTTTATTTTGTTCGTTTCATTTGAAGCTGAAAAGCGGGTTAAGGATTAAGTTGTGGCAGGAAGATGGTACGACTGAGAACGCTGTTGTTATATTTAGCAGAGTAAGCTTGAACTTTTATCGACTTGGTGTGCTTTTATAATATCAAGGTTTGAAAGGAATGGCATGGTCTGGGTGATCTATTTGGGGAGTAAGATATTTGAGGTTTTCGATTTCATGGATGTATGACACGAGGCTTTAGAATAGAAGATTGTTAGTTTAACAAACTTTAAGGATAAATTTACGGAAATTTCACCAAAAGTTTAAGGTTTTGCAGACTTTAAGAAATGATTGTTATCATTTAATGTTTTAGATTTTGAAAGCTTCGGGAGTCGATTGTTTTATTATTGGATATACGCTCATCAATCTTACAGATTTCGGAAATTGATTCTTATATAATTTAAGGTCTTAGAATTGCAATTTGAAGGACTGATTTATAATGAGATTGGAATTTTAATTCTGCAGGCTTGGTGTGTTAGCTTGATTTATTTTGGAGACTGATTAATCTGTGACCATTAATGAGGTTGATCGAAGTTGAGTTATTGATATAGGGATTTTCAAGGAGATTATTTCTTTGAGAATTGAAGGTGTTGGTCTAGTTTGGATAATGATTGTTATTAGTTCGAGGTTTTAGTGGCAGGTTTTAGGATTGATCCATGTCAAATTTAAGGGTAATAGTTGGTGCAGATTCAGAAGTGAATTCTTGGTGATTTTGAGGAAAGTGCGTAATATTTCATGGTTTTGGGAGATCAAGAATTTTTTCTACCAAAATGTTGTAAGAGTTTCTGGTTAGTAGGTGTTGGACTACCTTGTACTTGATGGTGTTATGTTGTGATATAATTAAGGATTCAAACCTTGTGTTGATCTTAAGGAATTAGTAGTGTTTGAAAATTTGATATGATACTTGTAATTAGAGATTGAACTTTTGGTGGTGCGGATTTAAGATATAATTCTTGTTGGTTTTGAGGGAATAGGTCTGGATGATGGAAATGTTTATTGGTGGTTAACTTTGGAAGTACCTAATTGGCTACCAACTTGTGGAATACAATGAAGGTTTGTGAGTTTTAGCATAGGAGTCGATTGAGGTTAGCATAGTTCGTGTTACGAAAATAATAATAATCATTGGGTTTTGCTGAGTATTGTATTAATGTTTTTGCGGAAATAGAGATTTTGGATTACATGGCCGCCTTAGGAGTAATAGACGTGATGTGTCATTAGGAGACTAATGCGAGTATAAGGAATCGCCTATAGGAGTAAACTTGGGAGTGCATTACTCATGCTTGTTGGGAGTTGTTGATGGTATGGTCTTTTCGAGCGTGTTTTGGGTTGTATCTGGTATCCTGCTTTAGCGTGATGTTTGACCTTACAAATTTCGAGGATGAAATTTTTTTTAAGGGGTGAGGATGTAACACCCCGTATTTTAGTGTATTTTTACTGAATCAATTATTTTTATTGATTCAAAAATTTATTCTCTTATTTTAAAATTGTTGAATTTTTTAGTTGTGATATTTTTATGATTTTTAGTTTACAAAAATTATTTTTGAAGTGCTTTATCTAAATTAATTATCTTTATGCGTTTAAATTTATTCTCAAATTAAATTAACTTGTTGTTGGGTTTAATTATTTATTTTCATTTTAATCATTACGTTTGAATTATTTTATTTTACTTGCTGTTTTAAAATCGTTTCTGTGGAATCATTTTTGTGATCCAAGATATGAGGATTGTACCTCATTTCTTTCCCTAAATTTTTTCTTTCCTCTTTTCTTTTTCTTCTTTTCCTTTCTTTCTTTTTCTTTTTCTTCCCCTGCTTCCCGGGCGCCGCAACCCCCCTCCCTCTCTCCGTCCGTTTCTCTTCTCCCCCAGCCCGCCGCCATGCGCCGGCGGTGACCAATACTGCCCCTCCCTCTCACCTCCCCTTCGACCGGCGACCACCTCCCTGTAATTTCAGCCCTCCTCGCGCTGCCGTTAACCCCCACGCACCACACCAAGCCGTGGCACTCCTTGCGCTGCTGCGCCGCCGTCGCGCCACCTCCGTCCACCATGTTCTCATCACATCATCCTTGACCTCCTAACAACCCAATAGACCTAACCCCACCTCCGATCTGTCACCGGTGAAGCCCCACCATCAATATTTCCGTTTTGGGTATTTTAGCCTTCGACCGCCCTCTACGCCGCCACCCACGGCCAACCACCACCACTAGCCTCACCGACATCCCTAAGCCCTACCCTATCAATCTCGGGTCTTCGTTTACACCCATTCAAAAGTGAGTTTTTGAGACCCACGGCCACAGTGCATTTGGCACTGTTTTGTTGCCGCGTTGGCGCGTTGCCGCTTCTAGCACCTCCGTAATCTTTCAAAAATTATATTATAGCATTGTAAGTATTTTTTCCAAAGAACTTTTGAGATTTAAATGTATTTCTGCGCTAAGTCATATTTACTGTGAATTTGTTGGTTGTGCCGGATTGAGTCAGATGAGTAAGGGGGTCGGTTGGATTGGATGATGGAGTTGTTTGTGTGAGATTGGTTTATGCTATGAAATTTGTTGGCTGTTTCGGGTTTAAATATTGGTGTTTTGAGTTTGACATTGGTCATGGTGAATATTGGTGATTTTTAGGAAGTGATGATATATTTTGGGATTATGTGGGTTTTAAGTTTTGAGTTATTAAAATAGATTATTTTAGAAGTTTAGGCTTAAATATCGAAATCCGTGTTTGATTGAAAACTTACGAAAATTATGTGATTATTTTTATAGGTGACGATTTATTTTCAACTCGACATTTTTTAGGAAAATTCTGAAAAGCTAAGTTGTCTAGGTAAGCGGGGTTCCTATGCTAGGCCTTATACGAATTATTGAGACTGAGGTTGATTTTCTGAAAACTTTGCATATTTTTATGATGAAATGAGAACTTGGGAAAAACAAAACCAACCTCGGTCGTTTATTTGCATACTCATGAAATCTGTGTGGAAAAGGAAAAATATATTCTGACATGTATTGTGTAGACATGAGCTAAATTCTGTCATGTGGTTTCTGAAATCTGAAAAATGAGCGATATTGGGAATATGAAAAATTGTGCATTTATTTGGAAAGATGTTCTGGCTTTTGTGTTTGTTGTGTGTAAACTGGCTGATTCTGTTTTGGTACTCTGTATTATTTTGATATAACATCTGAAAACCTTTGGTATGGTGTACTGGTATTTGTAGCTGACTCTGTCTCTACTTTGCTCTACTCTACTCTGTTATGCTCTGCTCTGTTTGGGTTGGTACCAACTTCTCTGTCTCTGAGTGCGCCCACTTTGGAAACAAAGTGGTTTTATTGTGGTCTTTCCTGTGTGCACACTCGGAGCTCTGAGAATAATAAAGGAAAGATTTCACCTCTGTCTCTGCCTGGTTTGGCCACCGGGGTTAGCACAACCCTACCACGGGGGTGAAACATGGTCTCTGCTCTGTTTGATACACTATTTTGATCTGATGATGATACTCAGTTTATGTTATGCCAAAGTACTATGGGTTTTTACTTGACTTAAAACTATTGCTCTGTTACTTTTGAAAATATGTTCTGTTCTGCATGATAATTCTGGAAAATATTTTGTTTTGCATGCTATACTTTGTAAATGCTCATGTTTGCATGCTAGCATATGTCCTCTGCTTACTGAGTTGTTGATAACTCACCCCCTATTTTCATAATATTTTTCAGATGATGTGGAGAGTCCAACTGAGGACCTGGATTAGATTGGTGAGCATGATTAAGCCGAGGAGAGGATGTTAGAAGAAGGAATTCTGATGTCCTTTAGTTTTAATGTCTTTTAGATTTAATTATATCTTGGGCTTGGGTTTAGTAAGACTTATGAAATTATTAGTTTGGTTTGTTATGACTACCGGGAGATTTTGGACTCCTTAGTTTATTTTGCTGCAGTAATGACTTTGTAGAGTTTTCAATGTGGTTATTTAGAGTACATGAAATTGAGTTTTGCTAATAAAGTTTTGGAGTTTTATTTTAGTTGTGTTGAGAAACATGTTCTTAGGTGACAAGTAGTAATTCTCCATGCCAACCGGGTTTGGGGCGTTACTTAAACGGGTAGCCTTCGGTGGTAAGGGTATCGTTACCCTTATTTTACACCAATGTGGGGCACAACTTCTGGCAACCAAATTGTAGTGATACTTTCCTCATTTTTTGTAAAAAAGCTCTCTGTTACAGACAAGTTGATTTGTAAAAACTCTGTTATATGAGCGATGTGCTGAATATATGTCAATAAGGATTTTTGTATGGGGGTGGCTTTCATTACACTAGCATCCAGGAATTGGAAAACAAATTTCAAAGACTTCTCTCCTCGGTATGGGTTATGCACAATAGAAGTCGTCTCAAGAGATAGATGATGGTCTTGACTATTGGGAGTACAGGAGCCAGTGTGAGGTTACTTGGGGCTTGGAGGATGCCGTCATAGATGTGACGCTCTCAACCTCGGCTTGAAATGGAACAGAGACTTATAGCGTTGAGACATGCAACACAATGTTACATACCCCCATTCATGACATTTTATATATAATGCATCCTATAAATGCATTTAACAGTATGCAATAACCACAAGGGAATAAGGGTGACTAAGTAAAACTTATGCCAGAATAAACTAAAACATCCCAATGTAATTCATAACCATCATAAGTTCAAATCATAAGGTAGCATAATCTTAGTACAATTATTCTTGATAAGAAGTCTCCATAACTAAATCAACTGCTTCATGTGTTCTAATGCACGAAGGGTTAGAGCTATAAATATCAAAATAAGGTCTAATCTTTTGTCGAGAGCTGACTCCTCGTCAATCAATCAAATCCACTTGTCCATCTGGTCTATCCTTGTCGGGTCCTGACACAACATCTATCATTCCGAGTGGAATGATAGTGGGTCCACAAGGAGTGAGATTTACTTGAAATCTCAGTAAGTTAGACAATCAACGTGCACAAAGATAAATTATGTGTGATGAATGATAAATATGAAATGCATGCGATGCAAAAAAATTAGTATATGTCTCCCATTCAGATTCCTGAACATTTTCAGAAAATTGAGACACATCTTTTCTTACAAAGACCATTTTTCACTTCAACTGTCAAAAATATATATTTCATCATAACGTTTCATCATTATTAACAATTCACATTTAATCATAACATTAACATCATAACGTATGGTATCGTCACAATTCCCTATATGCACTATGAGTACCTACTGGTGACTGTAGTACAACTCACGTTGAAACTACGTTGTCTGCAAATTCGTTCTTAATGCATTGGTAACATAACATAACATCATAACATGTACACCCACCAGCCTTAGGTGTAATAACATTTGACTTCGTTCTAGCGTTCTTTAAAAAGAACCCATTCGAAGTTCGTTGACTATTCTTCATTAATCTAGGGGTTATCACTCCATTTTTATTCACTCCAGAGTGAACATATGAGTTCCACTAGGATAATTCCCCATCCTAGCCTTTGGGATCGTGAAAAAAAATTATTTTCATGCTATACTTGAAAAATGTACTTCAGATGTAATAAACTTTCATGTGAAAATGATATTTATATGCAATATGCTAAAAATGGTGGAAATGTCACATGTCATGTAGGCAAGTAGTTATGTACTCAATGTATCATATAACATGATATTTCATGCTCAAAATGACAATTATAACATGAAAGTGACATTTATCAATAAATCATAAATAACTTATCAAGGTGTAAGTTAGAGGCCAACTTACAAACTGCCTGAACTTGGAAAATGTAGTGGCTATAATCAAAGTTGTACTAAGTTAGGATTTGAACTAATAAGGAAGATGTTCATAATCAAAAGGTTTAAAAATGAATATTTACAAAAATACTCCTAAACTTTTAAAAATTGCCACTAAGGCCCTATTTTTTCACTATTTGCAAATAAACTCCAAATTTAACCAAACTTCATAAACCTCATATTTTTCATATTCTAAAACCATCTATATCCTTATAATTCCAAAAATAAAAGTGGAACTAGTCCAAATACACTCAACCCGTGGCATGCACTTTAGTTGCTGCCGTAGTGTAATTTGAACTATTGATCCTTATGAATGCATGCATATTCAATTTATTTAATTAAGAGTAATTAATATAATCCTTAATGACATGTTAAAAGTTTAATCTTTGGTGAACAAATTCATCCCAACACTTAATCATGGCTAACAGCCTTAATCTCTATTAACTAGTCCTTAAGCATGCATGATATCTTTTAGTCTTTTTCATCAAGAAAAGTTTCAAAAACTGAAATTAAATCATGCATTTCTCTTCTTATCCCAATCACAAGGTTTTCTAAATGCTCATATTTCAAGCCTAGGTGAAATAAAGCAAAACTCCAAAAGTTAAGAATAAATTAATCAAACCGTGCATGCTTGGATGATCAACACAATAGAGAATTAAAACCTATCATGGCATGCTTCTAATCTCAAAATAAAACCTTAAATGATTATTCTAAGACATTAATACATAATATCAAAATATGCTAAAACATGCCATAGCTAAAATTCCCACATAAAACAATTTAAACACTTAATCCAACCTTAATGAACTCAGTTTTGATTTAAGCATGGTAACCATTTCTAAACTCCTCAAACAATCACTTCAAGCAAAACATAACATGAAAACTAAGATCTAGGGCAAGAAAACTAACAATTTTTGTGGCCCTCGAAAGCTCCCAACACAAGAACTCTAAAAAACATTGAAGAATACTCAAGAACATTCAGTTTCTCTTTATGGCTCACTAAGGGAGGGGAAGCTCTCAAGATCTAAAGAGGAAGCTTGGAGATGAGGTGTGGAGAAATGATGGAGTGGAGGGAGCTCTTATAGGCTTCAAGAGGAGAGGGGATGTTGGCCTTAGTCCATGGTGATTGGGTGAAATGGGCGGTGGTGAAGGGGGTTTGAATTTCCAGCTTGGTTGCATCACCTTGTGCATGTGAATAGTGACCCAGATCAAATGATTTTCTTCATTTTCACCTGCTGCCATGCAAGGAGAGGGTGCAGGTACAGCCATGGTGCATTTAGAAGGAAGAAAGAAACAAAAAAAAGTTTATGACATCAAACATAATAGTCGTCGGGTTCAAGGCTGAAATCCTTGGACAGTTTTGATCATTTCTTGACTCACCCTCTTGTCCTCTCTTCATGGATGTTTTATGCAGGTAATGAGTCACTCTTGGAAGGCTCTTCCTGGTGGTGGAAGGTGGGAGATTGGCTGCCAAGTGATGATGAAGTGGTAGCTCAAAGGGAAGAGGTGAAGGGAAGGGTGTTGCCGAGTGGTGGTGGTTTGATACCATCAGTTTTATGTATTTTTTTGTGGGAAACATTTTGGTCAATTTCCTATAATAATTTGAGGATCTCTTGGGGATTGGATGGTAGTGTAGGTGGCATGAGGGTGTGGGTCATTTGAGAGCAGAAAATTAAACCAAAATGCAAGGCATTTGGTTTCCATCCAACTAGTGTTTAGGTGCATTTGGTTTTTGGGTTTTTGGTTTGGTTGTAGGAATCAATTTCGTCCACCCCTAAGTCTGCCTTGAGAAGGGTACTTTTAGGGGCTAAAAGAAAATAATGCCCTTGATAAAAAGGCACAAAAAGCTTGGGATAGGGGCTGTTCGGTCCATTGCACATAAGGGCACACATGTGTGCCGATTGTTGTCGGTTTAGGGTTTTGACATGTCATTACCCTTAATGACATGTGTGGAGATTTATCTAGGATTCTAATATGATTTAAAAATGATGCAATTGAATAATAAAACAAGAAAAGTTCAGATAAAAAAGGTGAGAAATAATTAAAAAGTAAATTAAGCTTAACTCATGGTTTAAAGATCACTAATCATGGGTAAATTGATTAATGTCCTTAACTCAAGTTACAAGCTTAATTATGGACAATTGGGAGGCCTAAAGGGTGTGGGGTACTACTTGGATTTGATGGAAACCAATGGTATGGTGTATGTGGGCTTCAAATAAAAGTGTGAAAATGCAAGACAACGCTTTGGGCCTTGTTGGGCTTAAAAAAGCCATGAGATGGAGTTGCATGGTTTATGGGCTTTGGGTGTGGGTTGATTGGACGCCTTGGTTCCAGATTTTAAGAGGTCATGAGAGGCCTCAAGATCCACAAGGATGGGGCTTGAAAGGTTTGCCTTATCATAAATGGGTCATGGGTCAATGCTAACACCAAGTTAGGCCCAAAAGGTCTTACCTTTCTCACACTTGGGCCAAATCTTTCTAAGGCTAACCCACAAAGGGTTAAACTCTTATAAGGCTTAGTTCAAGGTTTCTAAGTCTTAGCCCATAACATTCTAAGGGTTTTAGGACCTTAAGTGTAGTGCTAATGGGCTTGCTTACTAAACCACCCATACTTAACCCTTAAGCTTAACCACTGATGACACTAAGTGCCATAGTTTAATGGGTAAAACAAATCTAACTAACTCTCTTAAATAATAATAAATCTTATGCTAAAAAAAATTATAAAGTCTAAAAATATAATATAGTATTATAAGCTCATTCTAAGGGAGATTAATGGTTAATTCTAATGGGTAATTAGGTGGGGTGTTACAATAGATCTTGAACTAATGGCAATTACTAGGGAGTTTATGCAACACCCCTTCCTCCAAAATGGATACCTATAGAAATTTGGCCATCAATTCAGTGGTAATATTCATGATCTGCATCAAGGCACATTGATTGATATCATTCAAATAGTTAAACCAATGGACTTTAACCATCTTTTGGTGGATTACACAAAAAACATCTTTGAATCAGTTTGAAACACAATAAATTTATTGTGGCATCTTTGGCTATTTGCAAGGTTCGGACTTCAACTACATTAATATGCTGCTTCTAGATTATCTTCTTCTCAAGTGCATCCTTTCAAATGACCTTATATTAAGGTTTAAGTGATCAATCTTTGGTTGTGTGATGCCCCCAGATTCCACTTGGGATTTGGCAGATTTTGAAGCGTTGAGACATGCAACACAAGGTTACATGCCCTTATTCATGACAAATAAAGATGCAATGCACTTAGAATGCATCTAACAATATGCAATATTTGCAGTAGATAAGTTTTTTGAGCAATACTATGTAACAGATAAGATATATCCCAAACATCAAAACATTTTTCATACTTTTAAGATAACAAACGTTCAAAAGTTACAATGTATGTCCAAAAGATCTGTAACATCATGAGTACTTGAGACAACGCTCACTAATATAACTATTAGGCTAGTCCATAGAGTAGCTCGCGCAACTTGGCCAAGGAAGCCATAATCCTATCAATAAAATAGAACATCGAAGCGATGAGCTCTGTGTTGTTGCTTTGCTTTCTAGTCAACCTCCTCTAGTCGACCCTATGTCGCATCTCTTGATCCTAGTGCATGATCTACCATTTCAAGAGGAATGGTAGTTAAGACTACTAAGCGATATTTGATTACAAATTTGTGACAACTCGGACTTTTGCCAAGTCACCACTTATCACTTTTATTATTTTGGCCTTGGTCTGAATATATTCTTGCCTAAACATTGGTGAGGTAGCAACATAGGAAGTAACAAAGACCCTACCAGTCTTAAAGAGAGATAGGCGCCCAAGCCCACTATGAGGCCCAAAGGGGCTAGTGACATTTGGCCACTAGGAAATTTAGGGTTTAGAAACCCTAATTAGGGTTTTGGACTATGGAGAGGTTTGGCACATAGCTTGGCATTGGCAAGCATGCTAGATGGCTTCTAGAAGAAGCCAAAGTGATGGAGGAAGGCAAGAGGTTCGACACACTTAGGGCACACACCCATCCCACCCACCAACACGCCACATGGCTAACATGCAAGCTCACCTCTAGGGTTTTGTGAATCTAGACTTGAAGTTGGAAGAAGGGAAGAGAGAGAGAAGAGGGTTTCGGTTCCCTAAAAGCCACATACCACCCACCCATGCATTAATGTATGTGAGTACCTAGGAGATTTTGCAATAATGAGGAATGTCAAGGGGCTCATGGGGTACATCAAAATCTAAAACACAAGACTCTAGGAGACTCTAGGGTTTCGGCTGAGGGGCTACACGCCTAACCATGAAGAACCAACCCCTATTTTTGCCATTTGTCAAGCATGCATTAGATGTTGGAGTTTCTAGAAGAAGACAATAATTAGGAAGATGAAGAGAGGCATTGGGAAGAGACCACACGCACCTTTCAATGTTTCTCGAAGAATCTTTGTGTGAAATAAAGACTAGAGGATTTTAGCTAGGCTAAATACACACACACACACACATGCCACATGCCAAGTTGCAACCATGCACAAACCTAAGCTCCAAGACATGATGAGACCTATTTAGAATTTTGGTAATAAAGACCTACACACGCCTTTTTATTTGGTGAAGGTTCATTAACCTAGACCACATGAGGGAATGGGCAAGGGCCATTTAGGATTTCGGTTTAGGACACGGGCCACGCCACTTGTCATTCATACTAGTAATTACTAGTATGCCTTAAACCCTAGCTTGGTTGAGTAGTTAGTTTAATTGAGTTCTTTAGATAATTGTAGTTATCTTGCTAGGTAAGATTAAGTTGTTGCAATACTCGGCATGCACCTTGTTTGATTCTGGAGCATCACGGTCCTTTATACTTGCTACTTTCGTATGACTATGTGATCTAACTACGAAGCCTTTACCTTAGAAGGTTCTGATAGCTATTCCGGATGGAAACATAGTTGGTTTTACATGTGTAGTTAAGGATTGCCCATTAGAAGTTGCAAGCCTGGTGCTGAAGGCTAACCTAAATGTCTTCCGTTTGATGGAATTCGACATAATCCTAGGAATGGATTGGCTGTTTAGGCACTATGCTAAGATTCATTGTCGAAAGAGGGAAGTAGTATTCGAACCACCCATCGTCGATAATATTTGCTACATTGGAGAACCTATCAAAGTATCCACATTAGTGATTACAACTTGTCGAGCTAAGAAATGTCTTTTTGGAGGTGGAATCGCCTACCTATTGGTTATAGTAGATAAGGTGGAGGAACCAATAGAAGTACGGGGAATACCTGTAATAGAGGATTTCCTCAAAGTGTTTGTTGATGATTTTTCACAATTATCCCTAGATAGAGAAACATAATTTTTAATAGATCTGGAGCCAACAATCGTCCCTGTGCACAGAGCTCCTTATAGGATGGACCCAATAGAACTAAAGAAGTTGAAGGCCCAAATTGAGGAACTCTTAGAAAAAGGCTTTATTCCACCTAGTTCATCCCCTTGGGTGCACCAGTATTGTTTGTAAAGAAGAAAGACGTATCTATGGGGATGTGTATTGATTATCAATAACTAAACAAAGTGACCAAGAATAAGTACCCACTACCACAAATTGATGATCTCTTAGATCAGTTGCAACGAGCTTCAGTATTCTCTAGGATAGATCTAAGGTCACGATACCAACAACTTAAGATCAAAGGGAAAGATATCCAAAAGACTGCCTTCAGGACCTGTTATGGACATTACAAATTCCTAGTGATGCCATTTGGATTGACAAATGCTCTAGCAACATTTATGGATTTGATGAATCGGATCTTTAGGTCGTATCTGGATAGCTTCGTGATAGTCTTCATTGATGATATTTTGATCTAGTTTCGTAATGATGAGGAACGCCGGGCACACTTGGGGCTAGTATTGAGAGGTTAGAAGAGCACCAACTCTACACGAAACTCAGCAAATGTGAGTTTTGGCTTTGAAAGGCGAAATTTCTAGGGCATGTCATATCTTGTAACACCCATACTAGTGGAAGAGCCCAAACCACCTATAAAACTACGTGGTTTTGATGTGTGAATTTCTCTTTTCTTTTCCCTCTCCTTTTACCCCTAACGGTTTCTCAATTAATTTTATCCTCCCCATATTTGTCTCCTTCTCGTCAGTTTTATTCTCACCATCTCATCCACATTCAAGCCACTTCATTTCAGTTTTTCCTCTCCACAACTGCCTCTGCCTTTGTCGTGCCACACTACCTCACAAACTCTCTCTCTCGCTCCTCTATTTCCCTGAGTTCCACCTCCCCATGCCTCTTCAACTTGTTTCTCCCTTCAAGTTCTTTCTCAATGAACTCCCTCTATCCATATCTCTCATGCTCTTGGTTCTCGCTCTCTTAGAGTCTCTCTCATTTACTACAGACCACCAATGGCCACCGCGTGAGACACAACACCAACTAACCCAGCCACCGTGATCTACCCCAAGAACTTGCATCACCCACCGTAAACCAAACCAACTCCAAGCACACAACCCAGTCCTCCCACACCCAAGGCCATGACAACCACCAAATGGCACGACCACGCACGACCACTTGCACCCTTCAAGTTCCACTGCCACCCCCACACGCAATGCCTTGAATCAACGTCTGCAGCCACGAGAAGCATCACACGGAAGCACCACCCTTGTGGGAATAGCCAAACCATGAGCCCAAAGCCCCGTTGTGCGCCACTGCTTTCACCACCACTACCAACCGAAGCCTCTGTTTTACTAAACTCAAAACAGAGCAACCCACATCCATGCCAACATCCCCAGTTCATGAACCATATATATTCCGTTGCATTACTTATCGCATACTGCTAGTATATATCTAAGAGCATTGCACATTATCTGTCATGTATAAGGGGTATGTAGCCATGTGTTACATGTCTCGGAGTTTCAGTCACTGTCCAATCCCAAGCGAGGGCTGGGGGCGCCACACAATTAGATGCGGAGCGAACCTTCCCAGATCCATAAATTTTGCGGCATATTGTTCAACTGGGAGATTACCTTGTACCAAAGTGGCAAACTCTTGAGCCTTCTGGGTCTTCAGTGATTCGAGGAAGAATTGGTTGTCAAATTCTTCTTTGAACCTATCCCAGGTCAAAGTAGTGATATTGCTCAATTCCCTTATCAGTAGTTGCCTTTTGGCATCCCACCAGATATCGACTTCTCCTTGTAGCAGATGCCCTCCATACTCTAGTTTTTGCCCCTCCATACAGCCGCTAATCTTGAAAGTCCTATCAAGATCAAGTAGCCAGTTGTTGGCTTTCATGGGTCCTTCGATTCCCATGAAACTAGGGTATCTGTATATTAGAAACTTTTCGTATGAGTAACCTCGGCTCTCCTGCCTTTCAGCCTGCGGGTGTGGCTGCTTGTGACGCTCCCAGATTTTCGCTTGGGATCGGACGGACATTTGAAGCATTGGGACATACAACACAAGGTTACCTGCCCCCGTTCATGACAATTAAAGATGCAATGATCCTAAAATGCATCTAGCATTTTGCAATATTCGTAGCGGATAAATTTTTTTTTTCTTTAGATACTATGCACCAAATTGAAAATATCTCAAATACTTAAAACATACTTCATACAAAGGAACATACTAAACAACTGAGATCATAACACTAGTCCAAAATGGTTATAATCAAAAGAGTACTGGAGTTGCAACTCCATAGTACAATTAGTAATTTAATGTAACTGCTATATTAGCATTGACACCGCACAGTCGCTACATCGACAGTGTCCAGTTGGTCGAATCCTGGTTTTCCTTCGAGTCTTGTAACAAGATCTACCATTCGGGGGGAAAGGTAGTTAGGACTACCACAGTGAGATTTGATTGCAAATCTCAGCAAGTCAACTGAAAACCTCAACCCAGGTTAATGATGCATGCATAGCAGTAAAAACATGAATGCATAATCAAAGTCATAAGTAATCAAAGTATAACTTGACATACAACATAACATAACAGACATAACTTAAATTGAAGCGTGAACTGAACTTGACTTGCTTAAATTGAACTGGACTTAAACTAAGACTTGACTTTACATGAACTTGATCTGAGACTTGACGTAACATGAACTTGATCTGAGACTTGACTTAACATGAACTTGAAATCTTGTTTTTTAACTGATTAGCCTTAACTTGATGATTATATTACGGCAGATTTCACTCCTTCACCATAGTACTCGGCAGCTCATAGCCTTGACCGTAGTACCAGGTAGCGCGTATCATCCTCGACCTTAGTATAATGTAACTGATATACCTTTCTGTAGTACGACAGATTTTACTCCTTCACCGTAGTACTTGGCAGCGCATAAGCCTTGATTGCAATACCAAGCAGCGCGTATCATCCTTGACCGTAGTACAACTTAACTTGAACATAACATGACTTGAAACATAACATGAATGTGAATTACATGAGTAACTTGACATGACTATTCTCGAAATACACAAACTGTATTCAAGACGAAACGTGACTGGAATATGAAAGGACATAAGCCCTGACGAACAACATGACTTGAATGTAACTCAAAAGATATGACTTAATTGAGATAGAAACTGGTAAGTGTGATTTTTATGTTATTTTCATTACTCTTTTATTTATGAAAAGTGTCATTTTTCCTTCAATACTATTGATTTTATTTTATTTCTATATATATTTATTTATTTTCTGGGATTTGAAGGAATGAGAAGATTTAGTGCGAAAAGAGAGCATTTTGGCACAAAAGAATAGGCTACGGATCCAGACTGATGAGAGGTAGTGAGATCTGAAGAGAGCCGAGGAGATTTAGGAGAGTAGACTCGTGACTAGAAGGTGCGACTAGAATTTGCGACCAAAATTGGTGAGAAGAGTTAGGTGAAAAGTGAGATATTTTACCTCCTAGGAGCGAAGACTTGGCGCAAGGCTCTGAGTGACTAGATTAGGCAACTAGTCTAAACGACCAACTTGAGCAACCGACCTAAACGACATCATGGGCTACAACTAGCAAAGGCGAGCAACTTTACCGCTCGGTAGGTTGGTGAGAGGGTTCTATCATCCTGTCGGAAGTCTTTCCATTGGGTAGGCAAGGAGACCAGTTATATTCAGCACACTGCATCTACCCGGTGGGACCCTTCTGAGTTTCGTAATCATTCTGCTGAGCACCAAATCCTCTCGAACTTTGTAAATCAAGCCGCCTATTATTGAATCTTCCATTTTAGATAATCTCGATATTCTTGGGATAATTTCTTTTATGTTAAGATTTGTCTTTAGACTAGATTGTAGCCACATTTATCTTGTTTCTGGATTTGAGTTTTGACATCTATTTAGTCCCACCTTGTGGGATGAATAAATGAGAGTTTGAGTTTTAGAGTAAAAATATTCCAGAGTTCATTCTTGAAGTTTCTTTGAAGGAGGCAGATCTGGGGAGCAGAGGCGAGAGCCATATGCTTCATCAACCAACTCCAACGATGAACACTAGTTTTATTATTTTTCTTTTCAATTTCATTATGAACTAATTCTATTTTCTAGAGTTTTGATGTAGTCTAGCATTGAACACACAATTTATATTCTAAGTTATCGTATTTTCAATATTTTTATGATTGAGTGTTTATTCTTTGTTTTTAATACTTACAATATTCTAGCTAATTATTGTTCGATCTATTGAATCGCAATGAGACTGAGAGGTAATTTGTGATTAAAGCTCTAGAATTAAGCACCATTAGTTGAGCGAAAGTATAGATACTTTACTGCGATTAGTGTGATTTTCAAGAAAAATCCAAAGAACTTAATGAGTTTCCAATTATTTAAATTCACATAGAGATATGGTGTTGAGATATTTTTAGTATTATTCGAGATAAAATATTGTATAGTTAAGGAAGAATAAATTGTGTGGGATTTGCTAGATGAAATCAAACACTCTAGATATATTTTTATTATCTTTAAAATCTTAATTTTAATGTTGTTTTCTTTAGTTTAAGTTAGATAATCTATTCCTTAAATTTTGGTTTTCCAAATAGTAATTAATTTAGTAAATTTCAATACTCGATAGCATAATTAATCCATGTGGGTTCGACATCCATTTTTTTAAAAAACACTTTACTACTTATTACGATTCTGTGCACTTGCAGATATTTTTAGCACAACAAGTTTTTGGCGCCGTTATTGGAGATGAGTTATTTTTTATTGACATTGATACTAGCTAGATTTTTACTACTTTGGATTTTATTTTATTGGTTTAAATTAGATCTCAGTTTGATTTTTCTTTTCAGAAATCAGAAGTGCATGCCTCGGTCTAAATCATTAGAGCATACACTTTTCGATCTCGAGATTGAAAGAACCTTACATCAGATTAATAAAGAGTAAAAGAAAAAGGTCGTCACATCTAAATTTAATATGGCTGACCAGGAGTACAAGGCATTAAGATACTATGCTATGCCCTCTGTCAATAGGGCGACATCTAGTATAAGGCGGCTAGCTATACAAGCCAATAACTTTGAGATCAAGTCGGTCATCATTCAAATGATTCAACAAACTGTCCAATTTGGGGGGCTGTCACAAGAGGATCCTCATGTCCATATTGCAAATTTTCTAAAAATTTGTGATACTTTTAAACACAACGGAGTGACAGATAATGCAATTCGATTGAAACTTTTTCCTTTCTCACTTAGGGAAAAAGCAAAAACTTGGTTGAATTCTTTGCCGCCCGTCATCATCACCACCTAGGAAGATTTGGTACAAAAATTCTTAGCAAAATACTTCCCTCCAGCCAAGACAGCGATGTTAAAGAATGATATCACTACCTTCACCCAATTTGAGGGTGAATCATTATATGAGGTATGGGAGAGATACAAGGATTTATTGCGCAAACATCATGACATCCTAGCATATATTCAAGTACATACATTTTACAATGGTTTGGGACCCACAAATCGATCTATGGTTGATGCGGCTGCAGGATGAGCATTAATGACTAAGACCCATGAAGCCGCATATGAATTTCTGGAAGAATTGGCATCCAACAACTATCAATGGTCTACGGAGAAATCAATGCCAAGAAAGATGGCTGGAGTTTTTGAACTTGATTCTATTACCACATTGGCGAAGCAGATGGCAAATCTATCACAAAAACTAACTAAGATGAACGTTAATACTATTCAAACTAATGTTGTTTGTGATCATTGCACAGGAAGTCATTCAAGTGTAGACTGCCAAGTGGGGAATCCTTTTGCCCAACCGAGTTATGAATAAGCCCATTACGTGTCCAATTTCCAACGTCAAAACAATCCTTATTTAAACACGTTCAATCCCAAATGGAGAAGTCACCCTAACTTTTCATGGAGAAATAACTAAGTGCCAGTTAGACCACCTCAACAGTTTCCACAGCAAGAGAAGAAGCCACCACTTAAATATATGATTATGCAGTACATGCAAAAGACTGATATGATATGGTGATCCAAAACAACTCGGCTTCAATCCACAATCTTGAGGCCTACTTCAGTCAGCTCTCAAACATGCTTACCGAGAGGACATCAGGGACTTTACTGAGCAACACTGTGACCAATCCAAAAGAACATGTCAAAGCCATAACATTGAGAAGTGGGCGAACATATGACCATCAATAAACAGTAAATACTGAGCGAGATACAGAAGCTGCCAAAAACATGGAATCTGAGATGAAGAAAACCGAGTACAAGGTGAAAGAAGCAGAGCGGGATTTGACCAACCAGCAAGTTGAGAAGACTAAAGAGAATAAAGGGGTTGCAAAACCAAAGAAATCCAAGGAGTTTATATCTGAAACTTATTCTCCTTCAATTTATGATCTACCAATTCCTTTTCCGCAAAGATTAAGAAAAAATAAGATTGATAATCAATTCTATGAATTTTTGAGTATATTTAAGCAACTGCATATTAATATTCCTCTCATTGAAGCTTTAGAGTAAATGCCTAAATATGCAAAATTTTTGAAGGATATATTATCAAACAAGCGGAAGTTGGAGGAGTATGAGATTGTAATGCTGACCGAAGAGAGCAATGCAATTTTACAAAAGAAGCTGCCGCCTAAGTTAAAAGATTCGGGGAGTTTCACGATCCCTTGCACTATAGGAAGTTTATATTTTGATAAAGGTTTATGTGACTTAGGGGCAAGTATTAATCTAATGCCTCTCTCTGTTTTCAGAAAACTAGGTCTTGAAGAAGCAAAGCCGACCACTATTTCTCTACAGTTGGCAGACAGATCTATTAAATACCCGAGAGGACTCATTGAGGACGTACTAGTGAAAGTTGATAAGTTCATCTTCCCAGCCGACTTCATTATGCTTGACATGGAGGAGGACGAGGAGATCCCTTTGATACTGGGCCGACCTTTCCTTGTGACGGGAAGAACCTTAATTGATGTACAACAAGGGAAACTCATTTTGAGGGTCGGCGAGGAGCAGGTCACTTTTGACGTATTTAAATCTATGGAATTCCCTTCCGAGGTACATTCTTGTTTTCAAATAAGCGACCGAGACGTGGTCATGGCCGACGAGACTTATGGAGCTGAATTTCGAAAGCTACCACTTGAGGTATGTCTTACTCACTCTACATCTATTAAATCCGAAGATGAAGAGGTTAGAGAGTGTGAGAGATATTTGGAAGCTACATCATCCCTTTCTCCTTCAATAAAACCAAAAGTGGAAGAGCTAAACTCATCTCGGCCGACATCTCCAAATAAGGAACCACCCAAGGTTGAACTCAAATCGCTTCCATCAAATTTAAGGAACGAAGAGGCTGGGGAGATCTCCAAGGGGTACATGGCTGCACCTTCAAGGAAATATTCAATTGGAAGAACAGAAAAAAAAAAAAAAAAAAAAAAAAAAAAAAAAAAAAAATCAGGGGAGCATCTCTTACCTTCTCTCATTCTGTTCTTTAGTTTTTCTTCCTTTTTTCCCATTGAGGACAATGTGATATTTAAGTTTGGGGAGAAATGATATTATTTTATTTATATAATATATATATATACATATATATAATAATAATAATAATAATAACAAAAATAATAATAGTAATGATAATAAAAAGCCTACGATAAGAATATGATTGAATTTGATTATGATTTTTTGGAAAAATTCTCATTGCTTAAGTCTAATTGTTAATTCTTTACTTGATCTTGCCTAATTTGATATTTTCTATGTTCAATGGATGCTTATAATGATCATTAATCGTTTTACATTCCTAGAGACATTTTATGTGAATTTTGTTAATATGTATGGTCTCAACTTATTCTAGAACTTGTTTGATTACACTTGAGGTGAAATCCTAGACATAATATTGCTGGAGAAATGATGAAGGCATTCTTTGGACCGATTGAGCCTTTCAAGCTTACCTATTTAATAT
The DNA here is from genome assembly GCA_022457165.1 of Juglans mandshurica. Taxonomy (NCBI): domain Eukaryota; kingdom Viridiplantae; phylum Streptophyta; class Magnoliopsida; order Fagales; family Juglandaceae; genus Juglans; species Juglans mandshurica. The sequence continues at coordinate 15,115,093 of CM039620.1, forward strand.
CTTTATCCCTAGTCACCCTTTTGAGCTTTATTGAATTATATTTTGGCCTTATATTTTTCTTTCTTGTAAGCCTCATATTCCCTACCCTATTTAAGCTTAAACATTGATTTCCTTACCTTTCAAGAGAACTAAGTTTAAACAAAGTCACTGATTCACAAAAGCATGAAAGGAAAGAGAGGTAGAAGGTCTACAAGTAAAGTTAATTATAGCCATATTATCCAAATCATAAGTTTGGGGGTGTGAAAAGTCAACTCGTCTACTGTGTGGCCAACAAGAAAAGGCCGACGAGAGTCATCCACAAAGGCAGTCGAAAAAAGTATGGAATATTTCCATGATGAAAAAAGAAAAGAAAAGAAAAGAAAATGTTCGACCTACCGAATAGAAGGGTAAAGAGAGAGATACTTGAAAGTGCAATAAAGAGAAGTATGTTGAGAGATTTACAATGATTGAGAAGAGATTTTAGAAGTGAGAATGCTCTATTTGTCTGTTGGTGTTCAAACTTAAGTTTTCTTACTTTGTTTGAATCCTACCTTTTCTTTGTAGCCCTCACCTTAGCCTTACATTACAAGCTTAATAGAGACCTATTGATCCCTGGTGATAGTTTCTGTTCTACATTAGTGGAGAGTGATTTGAAAAGCAAGCCTATGAAGTGTTTAGAAATCCATTATTTATTTACTTGTTTGCATAAAACTATCCAGAGAGAGCTAATGATGAAGTGAGAATGATGGGTATGAGTAAATGTGGTGATGGATAATGCGGTGGAATTGAGTTTTAAATTAACCTTTTTTGGACTTGATTGATCTTGAATGATTCCTTTCAATTCCCACAACAGCTAAACTTTTTTGAATTCCAGTTCTGCCCTTTTTCTCTCTACGTGAGAATTAGGGTTGCTGTCACCGTTTGCTTCTCTTGCGTGAGCCTCCACAGCTAGCTGCATGGTAGGCACAGATAGTGGCTCTAGTCGGCCTTCCTTTGCCGATCAGGTGGCCGCTGTCCCCCAGCCCATCCTTGAGATGGTGCTACCGCATAGACCACCGGAGGTGCTAGACGGTGAAGTATATTTTCAGTTTTCACGTGAGGAGATCACCAAGTCAGCGGAACCCTTTCATTACTCGGTGATTCTGAAGTTTCTGAAGCAGCGTCTGTCGCTAGATGCCGTGCGATCGTTTATACATAACCGTTGGGGACTTTCTTCCACTTTGGTTGTTTCCTCAATGAGACGGCCTAGACGCAGATTTCACGAAGGCGTTGTCAAGGGCTGTATGCGAGATCAATGGAGTATTTTATCGGGCATTTAGATGGATGCCGGAATTCACTGAGGATGATGAACCTTCTCGGATATCGGTTTGGATCTCTCTTCCGGGACTTCCTCCTATGGCTCCTCGATGCACTTGCATTTGTCGGGATAATCCGACACATTGTGCCACACGAATGGATGGGGCGAGGCTGTGTGTTGAGGTTGATGCTGGCAAAGAACCTCTCTCTCATTTTTGGATTGGAGCTCCTGGTCTGCCATCTAGTAGGAAACAATAAATTGTTTTTGAAACACTTCCTACATACTGCTGTAAGTGCCAAATGCAAGGCCACAACTCACAGACCAGTTGAGTTGATCATCATAAGCTGGGGAAGGCACGGGTAGGAAAGAAAGGGCAGAAAGATTCTGATGGGAAGGGGGATACTGATGTGAGTCCTGAGCCGGTACCGAATGCAGTTGCTAGTCCGAGTGCAAATGTGGTGTTGAGTGATATTGTGGTTACGAGTGCAGTTGTGTGTCCGACGACAACTGTAGTTCTATGTGATGTCGTAGCCCCCAATCCAGTTAGGGATATTTCTGTTATTGACCCAGAGGGGGATACTTTAAAGAAAGATGGAGAAATGGCACCTATCTTCACAATGGTGCAGGTAGCTGTTATTCCGATAGCTCCTGCTTCTGATACGATTTTGGATGCTGCTGGGACTTCGCGGCCTAGTGGGGTGTATGCTGTTGCCTCACGAGATATTGACACTGTTATGTTTTCAGGCACAGAAAATGCATCAATGCCGGGATAACTTCCTGAGGCTGTGAATTCAGACACTGCTGTTTGTGCTTCAGTTGAGAGGGAGGATATGACTATTGACCTGCTTGTAGTCCTAGAGATTGAGGTGGATGTCGTGGCACTAGAAGATGGACCAGATGAGGAGCAAACATTTGTGGACGGTTTCTGAACCGGAACCAGATTTACACCCAGAAGTTTTCCCTCAAGATAAGGATTACTTGACAAAATCTGAGATCAAGGAAGGTAAAAGAAAGTATAAGAAAAAGAGTTTTGTTAAAATGAGAAGTTCTTCTCGGGTTCTCGCTCGTTTCTCTAATCCCTCTAAATGATTGATCCCATTCTTGTATGGAATATTAGGGGAGTTGGGACCTCAAAAGGTAGATTAAAAAAGTTGATTGGTAAGTTGAGACTGAAAATTGTTGCTTTGTTGGAACCTTTTCAAAATCTTGATGTTGCTAGGAGATTGGGTCGTGTTTTGAAATTTGATAAGTTTATTTCAAATGAGGTTGATGGGGGTAAAATTTGGATTTTTTGGGATAGTATCTTGGAGGTGAGTTTGGTTCGTATGGGGGGTCAATATATCTCTCTCAAGGTAGGCGAGGGTGCTGATAAATTTTTGCTCATGGTCATTTACGCAAAATGTACCATGGCTGAACGGCGCATTTTGTGGAATGCTCTTGGTATACTGAATATGGGCTCTAATCCGTGTATTTTTGTTGGTGATTTTAATATTATCCGGAATGATTCAGAGAGACGAAGAGGTAGGCCTCAACCTCTTACAGCTATGGAAGATTTTAACAATTGGATTCAACAGGGAGGTTTGCTTGAAATGGCATCGAAGGGGAGTGCTTTTTCTTGGTGTAATGGGCAATATGGCCTTGCTCGTTCTTGGACAAGGTTGGACCGTAGTCTAATGGATGCAGCTTTTCTTTCTGTATTACAAATGCTATTTGTTCTTATCTTCCACGTTCTACTTCGGATCATGCACCTATGTTTATTGAGTTTAAGCAGGACCCTTTCTCTTATGGTCCAACCCCTTTTCGTTTCCAATAGATATGGGTGGAACACCATAATTTTCTGGATTGTGTTCGGCAAGCTTGGTCATCTAGAGAGGGTGGTTCACCCATTCAGAATCTGGTTATGAAGTTAAAACAGACTAAGGTTGCCTTGCGGGATTGGAATAAAAGGGTCTTCGGTCATACTTTGGGCCGGATTTCTGATCTTCAAAAACAGGTTGAGGAGCTTGAACTCCATTCTCAATCAAATTGGGATGAAAATTTAGATAGAGAGTTACAGGTGGCAAATGCGGACTTGGCTACTTGGTGGCGTCGGGAAGAAATTCTTCTAAATCAAATGGCAAAGCTAAAGTGGGCGGTGGATGGTGATTCGAACTCCAACTTTTTTCATGCCTGCCTAGCCATGGAACAGCGTAAGCGAGTACTAAATATGCATTCGAATGATGTGATGTTTGAGTCTCCAGAGAGCATTCACCAAGGTGCAGTTGATTATTTTTCTTCTTTTCTCCAAGGTGAGCCTTCGGTTGAGCAACCAAACTTTGATGGTCTTATTGATCTGATTATTTTTGTGGAGGAAAATGCCTCCCTTATTAGTACGCCCTCATTGGAGGAAGTAATTGCTGCTTTGTCCTCTATTCCTATTAACAATGCTCCTGGCCCTGATGGCTTTGGCTCCAGTTTTTATAAGAGTTGCTGGGAGGTGGTTAAAAGTGATTTATGGAAGGCAGTGTTGGAATTCTTCGCATCTAAGTCTCTTCCCAAGTTTTTTATAGCTTCTTATTTAGTGCTAATTCCAAAGGTGGACTCTCCAACAGGTTTTGACAAGTTTCGTCCCATCAGTCTTTGCTCAATTTTTTATAAACTTTGTTCCAAGATTATTGTGAATCGATTAACTAGTCTTTTGCCTCGACTGGTCTCGTTGGAGCAAGGAGCCTTTATTCCAGGTAGAAGTATCTTTGAAAATATAAAGTCTCACGCAGGAAATGGTTCATTCTATTAAAAAGTAGAATCATGGCGGCAACATTATGCTAAAAGTTGATATGGCTAAAGCAGATGACCGCGTGGATTGGAATTTTCTGATAAAGGTCATGTTGAGTTTTGGTTTTTCGTCTCAATTTTGTGACTTGGTCTTCTTCTGTATTTCTAGCCCCTGGTATTCGGTTATGATGAATGGGACAATAAAAGGTTTTTTTCCAGGTGGTCGTGGCCTTCGACAAGGTGATCCCTTATCCCCTTACTTATTTATTATCAAGCAGGAGATTCTTTCCCGAATGATTCACAGGAGTGTGGCTGAGAATAGATTTGGACATTTCCATAAGGCCCGAGGTATGCCTATTATTTCTCATTTAATGTATGCTGATGATGTGGTTATTTTCTCTAATGGGAGCCAGAGATCATTTCGAGTGCTTCTTAGTATTTTGGGCCAATATGAGAGATGGTCGGGACAAACTATTAATAAACAAAAATCTACTTTGTATTGCTCGAGTAAAATCTGCTCTACTCATAAGAGGCGTCTGTTCCATAGCACTGGTTTCGTGGAGGGGCACTTCCCATTCCAATATCTCGGAGTGCCCATTATTCTTGGTCGTCTGAAGCAAGTACATCTTGAAGGCATGGTGAATAAAGTGAGGCATAAACTCAATGGCTGGAAAATACGACTTCTGTCTTTTGGAGGGAAACTAGTTTTGTTACGTCATGTTATTTCGAGTATGGCCCTTCACCTATTTCTTGTTTTACAGGTCCATCAAGTTGTAATTAATAAGATCCATCAGCTGATGAGCTCATTCTTTTGGGGTGACGTAACAAAACTAGTTTTGTTACTTGGAAGCACATTTGTAGGCCTGTGGTAGAAAGGAGGTCTCGAACTGAGGCTTCTTCAGGACACTCAAATAGCCTTGCACATGAGGTTTGCCTGGAACCTTCTACAAGGTAATTCTCTCTGGACAACTTTTTTTAAGGCTAAATATGTTGGTACGAAACCTTGGTTCCTTATAGATGTTGATAAAGGTTCGAGATTTTGGAAAATGATTATTCAATGCATCCCTTTGGTGTTCAATAATTCTAAATGGAGAGTTAGAGAAGGATATTTTTTTTTCTGGTATGACAAATGGCGCGATACTGGTCCCTTGATTAATGACTTGCCAGTCCTAGGTCAGCCTTCGTTGAAGATCAAAGAGTGTCGTTTGTCAGACAGCTGGGATATGAATTTGCTAGAGAACTTGGTTGGCTTGGAGAATGTTGGAGATATTCTAATCTCTCTATCTGGTCCTAATTCAGGTAGGGTTGTTCTTGTCTGGACCCATACTGAGACAAGTATGTTTTCCACTAAATCTGCATGGCATTGTATTAGAGTCAGGGGCTCTTTTCTTTATTGGCATTCTTGGATTTGGCATAAAAGGCTTCCCTTAAAAATGTCTATTTAGTTTTGGAAGGCTTGGCACATGGCTTTGAGTGTGGATGATAGGTTGTGTCGTATTAGCATTCCCATTGTTTCTAAATGTGAGTGCTGTCCTGCAGGGCATTATGAAGACATTAACCATGTTCTCTTTGAGGGAGATTTCCCTAAAAAAATATGTTCATTTTTTTTGCAACCTCTTTGGGCTTCCACTTGGTAGCAATTGGAAACACCAAGTCTCCTCTTGGTTTCGGGCGCTAAGTCCTCTTCTTAGGTGGGTGTTATAATTGGCCTTATGCTTGTCATTGTTACTTGGAGACTCTGGAGGAGAAGATGTCTAGCGCGAATGGAGGGCATCTTTGAATCGCATGAAGCGGTTATCAAATCTATTTCTATATGGATTGGTTCCCTTGGTCAGTCAATTGATACTTCTTACAGTTTATCCCACTCCTTCAAAAGAGAGGCGGTGTAAGGTAGTCCAATGGCATAAACCTCCTTCAGGGTGGTTTAAATTGAATACGAATGGTAGCAGTCTTGATAACTCGGGTCCTAGTGGTATTGATGGTAGCAGTCTTGGTAGCAGTCTTGGTAACCCGGGTCCTAGCAGTTTATCCCGTTTTGATGGCATGATACAGGACGGCTTGTGAGAGCGTTCGCTTCCTCAATTGGTTTTGGTTCTAATAATAAAGCGGAACTCCTTGCACTTCTTAATGGCCTACGATTGTGCATGTCCCTTTAGCTTTCTAATGTGGTTGTTGAGGTTGACTCCATAGTGATGATTTCTTGGTGGCAAAGAGGACAATGTGGGATTTGGTACCTGGAGGATTATTGGGAAGAGATTGTTGGTCTGGCTAATTCTATTAATTGTCGATTTCAGCATGTTCTACGTGAAGGAAATAAAGTGGCAGATTGGTTGGCCAAAGATGGTGCCAATGGTGCTACTTTGGTCTACACAAATACTTTTTTTATTGCCTCGGGTCCTTAGAGGTTTGTTATGATTGGATTTATTGGGGCTTCCTTCTTTAAGATGTTGTTAATCTTGGCTTTATTTTTGTTTTCGGTTGATGTGTCACTCATTATGTTCATAGGCTTGTTTAGAGTCTTTTTCGGGCTTGGGTTCCTTGAGATTTTTTCTCAAATGCCTTGTTTTTGTCTCCACGGTTTTCCTCCGCCATAAACGAGGGTTTTATTAATAAATTCGAGAGGGCGTCACTATTGGACAGGTGATAGCCCACTCTTTTTTTTTTTTAAAGAATGATTTCTTTCAATTATAGACTTTAGGCAATCTTTGAGGCAATATATTTTATGAATCAAACCAATACTTGTTTTAATTGTCTTTCTTTTCTTCTTTATTCGAGGGTGAGCAAAGCTTAAATTTGGGAGTATTTGATAAGTGATTTTTATGAGATTTTTATTACTCTTTTATTTATGAAAACTGTCATTTTTCCTTTAATACTATTGATTTTGTTTTATTTCTATATATTTTTCTTTATGTCCTTGGATTTGAATGAATGAGTAGATTTATTGCGAAAGGAGAACATTTTGGTACAAGAGAAGAGACTACGGATACAGACCGATGAGAGATAGCGAGATCTGAAGAGAGCCGAGGAGATTTAGGCAAGGAGACTTGCAACCAGAAGGCACGATAAGAATTGGCGACAAGAGTTAGGTGATAAGTGAGATATTTTACCTCCTGGGCGCGAAGACTTCGCGCAAGGCTCTGGGCAACTAGATTAGGCAACCCGTCTAAACGACCAACTTAAGCAACCAACCTAAACGACATCATGGGCAACAACTAGCAAAGGCGAGCAGCTTTACCGCTCGGTAGGTTGGCGAGAGGGTTCTATCATCCCGATCGGGAGCCTTTCCTTTCGGTAGGCGAGGAGACTAGTTATATTCAACGCACATGATATCTACTCAGTGGGACCCTTCCGAGTTCCGCAATCAATCTGCTGACCACCAAATCCTTCCGAATTTCGTAAATTGAGCTGCCTATTATTGAATCTTCCATTTTAGATAATTTTGAATTCTTGAGATAATTTCTTTTATGTTAACATTTATTTTTAGAAACTATTTTCCAGATTTTTAGGCTAGATTGTAGCCGCATTTATCTTTTTTTCGAATTTTAGTTTTGACATCTATTTAATCCCGTCTTTGGGATGAATAGAGGAGAGTCTGAGTTTTAGAGTAAAAATATTCCAGAGTTTTTCTTGAAATTTCTTTTAAGGAGACGGATCTTGGGAGCAGAGGCGAGAGCCGCATGCTTCATCAACCAACTCCAACGAAGAATACTAGTTTTATTGTTTTTCTTTTCAACTTCATTATGAACTAATTCTATTTTTTAGAGGTTTGATGTAGTCTAGCATTGAACACACAATTTATATTCTAAGTTATTGTATTTTCAATATTTCCATGATTGAGTGTTTATTCCTTATTCTTAATGCTTGCAATTTTCTAACTAATTATTGTTCGATCTATTGAATCACAATGAGACAGAGAGGTGATTTGTGAATAAAACTCTAGGATTAAGCACCATTAGTTGAGCGAAAGTAGAGATAATTTACCGCGATTAGTGTGATTTTCAAGAAAAATCCAAAGAACTTAATGAGTCTCCAATTATTTAAATTCACATAGATATATGGAGTTATTAATTGGAGATATTTTTAGTATTATTCGATATAAAATATTGAATAGTTAAGGAAGAATAAATTGTGTGAGATTTGCTAGATGAAATCAAACACTCTAGATCTATTCTTATTATCAATAAAATCTTAATTTTAATATTATTTTCTTCAGTTTAATTTAGATAATCTATTCCTTAAATTTCGGTTTTCCAAATAGTAATTAATTTAATAAATTTCAGTACTCGATAGCATAATTAATCCATGTGGGTTTGACATCCATTTTCTTTTAAAACACTTTACTACTTGTTACGATTCTGTGCACTTGTAGATATTCTTAGCACAACAGAAACATATCGTAACATGACATACCATGTAACAGACAACATTTTGTAACATGACATAACATTTAACAGACAATATACTTAACCTGACATACTTGCAACAGTGAATATTACATGACATGACATACATGTAACATATGGCATACTTAACATGTCTTACTTGCAATGTATAGTAATACGTGACGGAATAACTTGCATAACAAATGAACAATTCGTGACAGAATAAATTCTGTGTACCAAATGAATATGTAATTACTTGGCATGACTCATATGATAATATACATACATACACTGTAGTTCCTTTACTCATCACACATACACATTAAACTGATAGTAAGTTAAAAGTTAATTTACCTCGGTCTTCGCATTTCTAAACAAATTCAAGCGCGATCACGAGGAACTGAAAGTAGTGATTTCTAAAAGTTAGAACTTAATCTCTAACAATTAGAAATATGGAAAAATATTAACTTAGAGCAAAATTATCATTTTACCCTCTACATGTAGAAAAATGACTATTTTGCATCCTAACTCCAAAAATCACCAAAATTTACATACCTCATGTAAATTTTTTCCTACACTCAAATATCAAATCAGAAAAATTTAAAACTAAACACAACCGTGAAAATTCTATAGGGGCTGAAACATGCATAGGTTTGTTTTCCCTTGATTTTTGTTGCAATTCCCCCAATTTCAAAACTCATGATCAAACCAACTTGTTGCAACAAAGATCTTCATATCCTAAGTTTAAAAACATACTTAAACATCCATTAAAAGAAATGCTAATCATCACCGCCAAACGTTTTAGTAAAAAGGTCCAAACTTTTTAACTAAAGACAAACCCTTGAATCACAAGTTTTGACCTTATTCAAAACATCTACAAGAATTTGAAAAAATTCAAATCTTACTCCTAACATATCATAACATCATCCTAAGATCAACCATGCTTGAAATCATCAAATAAAAGTCATAAAAAATCACAAAACAACACTTGGAGTTTTCGGTTCTACACTTAGTCCAAAAACATAAACTTTTCCTTAACTAGTTTTGATCAATCTCTTGATCCACGGTTTAAAAAGATGATATCTTCAAAATAAAATATCACATGGTTTAAAAATGTATCCTAAAAAATATTCAACCATCAAACTTAAAATCACATGGCTAAAAATCAATAAAACATGGATCAAACCCAAAAACATCAAATCTTAGGCCTAACTGGAATCATCTTGCATTGAGAAATTATATATTTGAAACTAATACTAAATATATTGAAACCAACATCCTAACATGCATATAAGAGGCTTAGGATCATCAAATAAAAATATCAAAGCCTCCGGAGTAAGATTAGATCACGAAATATTCAAACTTTCTCAAAACAGAAACTGTTTTTTCCACTTCTAGTTTCTAAGTTTCTATATCTAAGAAAAGGACACCTCTACAGCCCCCGCTCCCGGTCCCGCTCAGTGTAAAATCTTGTATTTTTTTAATTCACTTTTTTGTATATGTATTTTTTTAACATTGCAAAATATTTTAAAAAAAATAAAAAAATTATAATATCATTAAAGAACACTTACTTAATCACTAAGTAAAAAACAATATTAAAAAAATTAAAAAAAAATGTAGCGGGACCGGGAGTGGGACCGAGAGAGGGGCCTTTAGCTTTATCCCTAAGAAAATATTTCATAAAAAGCTTTAGTCATGCAGTAAATTCTCAATGAATATTCATAAATACATGTTAACAACTTTCCTAAAATTTTCGGACCAAGATATGTCCATTAGCTTGGTCAAAGACTCCAAAATATAACACACTCCCCAGTTTAACGCCCAAATGATCTTTCCATGGTTAAAACAACTTTTGACTGCACAAATCACTATGAAATGAAACAAATAGGATATCCATGAAAACTAGACTCAAAGAAGAACAACTTTCATGAAGGAGACATTACAAGAAAATGTCTACAAAGGTGCCCTGCATGCCAAATGTCTCAGAAAGCTTTCCGAGAGAGCTACTAAGTGCTTCTCTCTAAGAACGGGGATGAGAAGTGATGAAATGAAAGGAAAGGTGCCTTGCATACTCTAGACTTCTGGAGGGTGAGGTATGGGCTTGAATGACCCTTCAGGGATGGTGCTTAGGTCACAAAAACACAAGAATAGTGGCGAAAGAGTGGGCTGCTACTGCTGCCTTCTAGATGGGGTGGGATGAGGTGGCTTTTTCCCTCCACATCATGCATGATTTTGGGGTGTCATGAGCAGTGGATGGTCAGCCATAGGTGGCTGGAAACTTTCTCAAGAAGTTTTGCCAAGGTGGCCAAAATTCGTGGGCCTTGGTAGGCCAAAACCAAGTGGGCTTCAATTGGGGTTTAAATGGGGTTTAGGATGCTAACAAGCTCGAATCCAATTTTTCTTGACACAATCAAAATTCCAAGCTTTAAAGGGTTGGATAATGATGCCATAACATGCACTTAAGGAATTAATAGCATGTGAAAATGATTTAATCAAGTGATTAAACACAATTCTAGAAATTTGATCAAATAGGGTTTTGAGGCCAACTTTAGGGTTTGGGGAAACCATTTAGGGTTTCAGTTTCAACCAAGTTTTTGTGGTTCCAATTGGATTCCAACCATCTAGGGTTTCACTAGGGTTGAAACCTTCTTTGGTCTGGCACAAAATGGTTGATCAGATAAAAAAAAGAATAGGGTTTCGCTTAGGTGGCATGATCTCACACTTTGTTTTCTTCATAATCCAACTCATGGTTTCTCTTTGCCAAGCATGCAATACTATTCACCGAGTGTGGCTAAGAACTTACCAACTGTCCTAATAAAACTTCTCTAATCTAATTTGGACATTTCACACTATGATTTTGAAAACACTGCACTAGATGCTACTATAGGGGTTACTATTCACTCTGGGAAAGTGAAACATAAACTTTGCACTGTAAAATCTTAAACATTCACACAAACCTACATGTGCAATTCGTTTATTGAAATTCAATGCCGAAGTGCCTCGAAATAAGCAAAACGCATTTTCGATCAAGCATTTCGTCTGAAAATTGAAAATGAGATTATTGCGCCATAAAATCCTAAATAATCAACTAAGTCTAATGGCATAGACCATATCTCAATCTGACACTTCTAACTACATCAAATAAATAAAATCACACTTCTAACACCATAGTGAGTCATAACTCTGGCTATGCTGACATACTAAAACCTACACGATTGGTCGAATCGTGAAAACTTACAGTGTTTTCACAAGGTTCCTAATGCCTATAGAAATTCTACCATTGAATTTCTAACAGGCTGTTACATCCTCCCCTCCTAAAAAAAGATTTCGCCCTCGAAATCGACGCAAGTACAAACATTAAACAAACTAAGGAGAAGATGTTGCTCACCAAAACTACCATCTGTCACTGGATGTATCGTCACTGGTCGGCTCCAGTGGAGGTGCATTGATGTCCATCGACATGGCATGTTGGGGTAAGTAGTAGTACACGTCGTCCTTTGAATCATATGCCACATTGCCGAAATGACCTGGGTTGAGGTGCTGCATGACCTCTTCATCGCCACTATTTGGCACCTAACCCTTTACCAACAAACGTTCGCGGTGAGTTGATGGCATACATGATCCTGATGCTGCGGGATCAGTGTTGGCGGCTTTGGCATGCCCTCGCCCTTTTGTTGCTTTGTTGGACTTAGCTTCATCCCGTGTTGTCCTTGCTTTGAAGCTGTCTCAATCTAACCACGTAGTCAAGTGTAATGGTAGGTAACGTTCTTCATAAGGTAACGTCTTCCTCTCGTACCCCACACTATTCTTATCTATAACTATCACATGGGTTACACAAAATAACTACCACTATAATAGAGAAAAGTATAACACTCTCAAATGTAACTGCCTAAACTTAATGAATTCTAGGCTACCCTTCTAGGATACTGAATCCTTGCTTAAGTGAAATCACTACTTTCCTTACTATTCAAAGAGTTATTCACCACAGACATATATGTACCACTGAGATTCTACCATTCCTTAACTATCTCTCTCAAATCATCAATTTGTATTGGAATCCTTCCACAAAGTAGGTCAAGTTGTACTAGCACACTCTCTAAATCTAAAACTTCAAGTGGATAATCTCCCAAAACATTTCCTTAGAAAAATATAAGCGATACACTTCAACACACAACTGAAATCAGTTTCTCTATTTCCTCAGGGAATCCTATCCACCTTGGACTAGTTTACTCCTTTATAACCAAAACGAATCGTTCCTCCTCCTAGGTGGTACCTTGATAAACGATCAACTATTAATCTAAACTCAAGAATTTCTCCTTTATGATTGGTATAGCTCTTCTATCCATCATGAGCTGCCTCTTATTCTAATTCTAAATAAACAGATCTACTCCTACTGTTCACGTAAATCCTCAAGACCAAGATTTTACTCCCCATATAAAAGTCTCTAATATAAGGGCGATCTACGTTTTCCACAAACACAATGCTTCACCAAAAACCATTTAATGACAGTTGGATAAAACTACTATCATAAATGAATTCTACTAAGGTCAAAGCCTGTTCCGAGTGGAATGATAGTGGGTTCACAAGGGGTGAGATTTACTTGAAATCTTAGTAAGTTAAACAACCAACATGCATAAAGATAAATTATGCATGATAAATGATAAACATGAAATGCATGCTACGCAGAAAACTATATTTGTCTCCCATCCAGATTCCTCAGTATTTTTCAAAAAGAATTTGATGCACATTTTCTTACAGAGAACATTTAAAAAAAAATTGCATTTCATCAATGAGAGGCATCATTACTAGCAATAACATCCGTACTTAGCAATTGACAACATAATGTATGGTATCATTACAGTTCCCTCATATGCATTGTGTGTACCTGTTAGTGATTATAGTACAACTTACGTTGAGACTAAGTTGTCTGTAGACTCATTCTCAATACAGCATTGGTAATACACACCCATCATCCTTAGGTGTCATAACATTTTGACTTCACTCTGGCGTCCCTTAAAAGGAACCCATTCGAAGCCTGTTGACAGTTTTTCGTCAACCCAGGAGTTACCACTTCAGTCTTAAACACTCTAGAGTGGCAGAGGCATTCCACTAGGGTAATTCCCCCACCCTAGTCTTTGGGGTCATGACAAAATGTTATTTTCATGCAATGCTTTGAAACATTTTCTTTCATGACATGCGTTTATGAAAATGACCGTTGGTGAAATATGATGACAATTGCACATGTCATGTAGGCAAGTAGTCATGTACTCAATGTATCATATCATATAATATGATGTTTCATGCTCAAAATGACAATTATAACATAAATGTGTCATTTATCAATAAATCATAAATAACTTATCAAGGTATAAGTTGGATGCCAACTTACAAACTGCCTGAGTTTAGAAAAATTGTAGCGGCTGTAAACAAGGTTATGCTAAGTTAGAAATTTAGAGGATGAGATTCATAATCAAAAGGGTCCAAAATTAGGTATTTACAAAAATACCCATAAACTTTCCAAACTTGCTACTTAGGCCCTAAATTTTTACTATTTTCAAATAAGCGCCAAATTTAACCAAATTTTATAGACCTTATATTTTCTATATTCTAAAACTATCTATGTCCTTAGAATTATAAAATTCAAAGTGCAACTACGCTAAACATACTCAACTTGTGGCATGCAATTCCTTGGGGTCTAGATGTGATTTTAATTATTCACCTCTATGGGTACAATGTGTACTCAAATTCATCAAGTGCCAATAGTGATTATAACTGTAGGGATAAATTAAAACTTAGATTTAGGTCATACGAATTCATCCCAAAACTAAAACATGGCTCAAGTCCTTAATCACCATTAATCTAACCCTTAAGCATGCATGATATCTCTTAGTCTTTTTCACCAAGAAAAGTTTCAAAACTGAAATCAAATCATGCATTTTTCCTTCTTATCCCAATCACAAGGTTTTCTAAATATTCATTATTCAAGCCTAGGTAAAAATAAATAAATCAAAACGTCATGGTTTAACTTAAACTAGTCAAAACCGATGCATGCTTGATGATCAACACAAGTTAGAATTAAAACTACTATGGCATACTTCTAATTCCAGAATTAGACCTTCAAGATTCAATCTAAGACATTTATGCAACAAATAAAAATCATAACAAGTCATGCCATGGCTAAAATTTCACACAATATAATTTATGAAAATCAATGATCTCCATTTGACCCAGTTTTGAAATAAGCATGGTAATTCCTCCATTTAAACAATCCAAACCTCATTCTAATGCCATAAATTGAAACTTAACATATTATTCCAATACTTGGAAAGAGGTTATGCAAGAATTCATAGAAAATTCGTGGCCCTTAAAGCTCCTAACACAAGAATACTCAAGAACTTCACACAACTCACTCGATTTCACTCTTTTGCACACTAGGAGGAGAAAAGCTCTCAAGAACTCAAGAGAGGGTTTGAGAATCAGTGTGAGGAAGTGAGGGGTGAAGTGGGATATTTATATTGTTCAAAGGAGGGGTGAGAGGTGAGAGGCATGGCAATGGAGGGGCTTGTGAGTGGTGGAAGCGGGTGGTGGTGGTGACAAGTGAAACTTCCAGATTTGTATCATCTTTGTGTAGGTGGTGAATAGTGCTCTGAGCCACCATGATCTCATCATGATCAGGTGCCACAAGGAGACTAAGGGTGCAGGGCTGCCATGGTGCAGAAGGAAGAGAAAAATTGAAAATAACACATGAAGTTATGCCATGATGTCGTGCGGGTAGAGTTGTGAAAATCTAGACAAATCTTCACTTCAAGCTTCCATCATCTTTGTTTTATCCCCACGGCTGAAATGCACAAGTATAATGGCACTCTTTGATGTCCTTTTTAGATGGTGGAAGGTGGAGGGATTGGCTGCCAATTGATGGTGAGTGTGCAGTCCATGGAAGAGGGTGGTTGTCGAGTGATGCATTGCACAAAAGCTAATCCGTTTCTTGCTCCACTTGGGGTGGCTTGAGTCAAGACTCACCATGATGATTGTAGGGGCTCTTGGGGATTGGAGGAGAAGAGAGGTGGCCTGTGGTGGTGGTTCAACCAAGTGCAAAAGTGCAACCAAACACAAGCCATTTGGTTTGGCTTCAGCTAGACTTCCAATGGAACCAATTGGCACTTTGTGGTTTGGTGCCTTGAAGCCAAAATGACCAACACTCCAACTAAACTAAAGGGGCTAATGTGAGGGGTTAAAAGAAAATTATGCCCTTGAGCAAAAGGTGTAATTTGCATGGTTTAGGGGTTGAATTGGTATAATGCACCAAGTGATGCTTGAAGGTGTCAACTATGATGTTTTGGGCAATGACATGTATTCGCCTCTAATGACATGTGTTGGATCAAGAATAATGTTCTAATCTAGTCTAAGAATGATGACAAACAATAATAAAATAATAGGGTTCGAATAGAAAAAGTGAGAAATAATTAAAAAAGAAATTAAGATCAAAACATGGTTTAGATCACTAATCATGTGTAAGTTGATTAATGCTCTTAACTCAAGTTCAAAACTTAATTTAGCTCCAAAGAAATCCTTAGGGGTGTGGGGTTCAATATGGTCTTGAGGGAAGCCAGTGGTATGTTACATGTAGGCGTCAAATAGAAGTGTAAAATTGGAAAACAAGGCTTTCGGGCCTTGTTGGGCTTGAGGTGCCTTTTCGTGTAAATGCTTTGATGTGGGCTTTTGGTGTGGGTTAAAGAGTGGGTCTTAGGTCCAGATTTGAGGTCTTAATAAGGGCTTCAAGGATCAACCAAGATTGGGCCCAAAAAGTAGGTCTTTCCAAGGTTAGGCCTAAGGTCTTTACTAACACCAACTTAGGCCCAAAGGCTTCAAGTCCTTCTCACAGTTGGGCCTAAATCCTAACTCTCCTCAAGAAAGGCCTCTTACACAATAAATTCTAATGTGTCTAGGCTTTAAGGCTCATACTATTGGCCTAGTACAACTCCCAAGACACTCTTGGGCTTAATTCTAAAACCGCCCATATTTAACCTCTTTATTTGCCCAAAAGTAACGCCAAATATCACTTCACTAGTGGTCCTATGGTAATTAAACCATAATAACGTATTAAAAACCTTCCCAACAGTTCTAGCTAAGTTTGAAGTTTGACTCTAATGCTAAGAATAATAATAAAAAAAATATAACCCAAAAAGCTAACCAAGATTAAGGGAGCTAAAGTTTAGGTCTTAAGGGGCCTTTTAGACAGGGTGTTACAACCTCCTTGGTTAGAGAATGTCTGGCAGGGTAGGGAACTCTCTTGCTGATGGTAGAAAGGGCCAATGGATCAAGTGGTGGTCGTTGGATGTGGCTCCATCAGCTCACGGTTGACACGAGCTCACGAGCGTTTAGAATGCTCTTCGCCAGACCGCTTTTCTAATTACGTATAAAGTCTCTGTCTCATCTTTCTTGCTCTTCGCCACCCCCCTTTCCTTCTTACCAAGCTTAGAATGCTCATTTCTTCGATATTGAATACCTTATTGACTTTGAGACTACTACTAGCAACAAAGCTCAACCTGACTCGACCAGTCTACAACTTCGAAAGCAGGGGAGCGGAGATCTTTCTTTAAATCATTCCGAAGTCGAAGGGGGGTAAGATCCTTGCCGAATCGAAGTTATTCATTTCATTCGCTACTGGAGCCCGTTTCTTTACTATTACTATTCAAGACGAAAACAGGATTGAATCGAATACGGAAAGGTCATGGGGCTAGAACCCATAGGCACCGGACTGAGGTATGAAATGAAGGACGAGTTTCACTCGCTTTGAGCTCAAGCTTAGATAGAAGAGTCCAATGAGTCCACTAGTCCATCAATGGAAATTCGATCGAAAGCTCAAGCTGAGAAGTCACAATCCATTGAATAAGATCGGCTCAAGGTGAGAGCTCACAAAATAAAGAAAAGAAGTAGCTCACCTCAGCCTAAAACTTCTAATAGATAGAGTTGGAGTACGTATGTACTCTTCCAGTGGTGATTTTCCTTTGCGTGGAATGACCTGGTGCAAATTAGGTGCACGGGCCTTCTTCCAACTTGTAGCTTTAGCCGGCATGGGTCGGTGTATCGATGACAGAAAATGTTGGTACATTTGGTGGTGGCTTGCGATTTCCTCATCGGCTTACTGTTGATCGGCAAGATGGTTCCCGTCGGCCCCATACTTTGCATGGCAAGAACCAGGCGAAGCAACCTTCATTGATTCTGTCTAGTCTTCTGTTGGAGTGGGTGGCGGTCGGGAGAGTCGTTCATGAAGGGCGGCTAGCAGCCTACCTGCCACCGAGGGCCTCTAGTACTCGTTCACCCATTATACCACTGTGCATGCCATTTGTGACGCCCCCAGATTTTTGATTGGGATTGGACGGACATCAAAAGTGTCAGGACATACAACATAAGATTACCTTCCCCTATTGGACTAGCAAAGAAAAGATATACGCATATATATACACATGCAAACCAAACTAAGTTGAGTAATTACTTACAAAAATTCTTCAAGAAATCACTAGCAAGCTGTAAACAAAAGTACAACTTGTTAGAACAAGGGTTTTGAACCCTAATCTGTGTGCATGAGTGTGTGAGGTTTATAGGGTTCGTCACTTGCTGTTGGAAATGCCTCAACCTTTCGGCTTTAGGATTTTTTGAACATGAAAACCCTTCAAGTTCATGTAACCATGGCTAGGTCATGAACATGTGAGTAGTGTGTGTGTGTGTGTGTTTGGCTGATTGTCTAGAGGATATAAGTCCTCAAAGTTTCGGCTTTTCCCCTCCTTGGAAAACCCTAGGTTATTCCAAGATGAAATAACCTTGAAATCATGTGTGTCCTTTGAAAATCTCAAACTCTTTGGAGATTCTATCATCTCTTTGAGTGAGTGTGAAGAAAAGATAAGAAAATGAGGTCCTCACCCTGGATTCCTTCTTGCTTGGTGCTGTGGCCCTTCCTTGAATGTAGAGAAGAATGGTTTCTTGTTTGTTTGGAAAGAAAGTGTGAGAAAGTGAAGAAATCTCCATGTGGTCATGTAAAAGAGTGTGGAGAGGATGAGAGCATGTGAAACCCAAAAATGGCAAAAGAGAAAAGCCCTTGGGCGTGAGGATCCTCCCCCTTTATATAGAACTCTCCACAAAATATCATTGGTTGCTAGTGATCCATTGTATGAATGGCAAGTGGCATGTAACTTCTTCCCTTGGCCGAATGTCCCTTCATCTTCTAAAAAGTGATGCTTGAATCTGTGAGACATGGCATAGGCATGTGTATGCCTATTTTCCGTCCACTCTCTCTCAAATTCCCATGAAGATCTTTCATCCTCTAGTGCTCCTTCCCTAGGTGACCTTTTTCAAATACCTAAGGCTCTCCTTTGTAACCCTAATGTGACATGTGGCATATGAGTGTGTGTCCTTGAGTGTAGTGACTGAAAGTCTAGGGTTAGGATAGTCATTTTATGCACAAGTCCTTTCCTCTTCCTTCTAGAAACACTCCTCTACTAGTGCATGGTTGACAAATGGCAAAAATGTCAAAAAAGGCACTTGAGTGGGCGTTGTGGGTGAGGGAATCGAAAAATCCCTTTTGTTCCTTGGGCTTCCCTATGCAAATCTCTTGAAAAGATCTCCTTTTTGTCTTCCCTAGGTGCCACTTCCCATGGAAATCCTCTTGGAACTCAAACAATTGCCAAATGGCATGGGGTGTGTGTGTGGGTGAGTTGGCCAAGTGGCGATTGGCCTTCTCTAGGTCATCCCATCATTTCCTTCTTCTAGAAGCCTTCTTGCATGAAAAACAAGTGGCAAACCAAAGGGCTTGTCACTAGGGTTGGCGTGTATGCCTCCTTTGGCTTCCTAAACACTCTTCTCTCTCTCCCCTTAGCCCACTAACAAGTTCAGATTCATGGGCCTTACATGCATGACAAATGGCACAAGTCTCATGGTTTGGGCGTGTCCTTATGGCTCTTCTAGGGTTTTTAGGCTCAAGCCCACTTAGTTGGCCAAAATCTAAGGGTTTGAGTGGGCCCTTTCTCTTGGGCTTTGGATGCTAAACTACAGGTCCAAGGCCTCTATCAATCTAGACCTAACTTTCATGGCTCTAAAATAATGTTAAGGTAACGAAAAAAATACGGATGAAATCTAATTAAGTTCGGGTTATCACACCAGGCCTAAGGATGATAAGGGCATGAGCTTAATTTCAACAACTAACAAGTACAAGAAATTCTTTAGGTCAAAGAAAGTAGAAAATATTAGAAGTATTAAAAATATTTGAGAAGAAGGTGACTCTGGTGTGAGTAAGAAGGAGTAAGAGCCTAAGAAAATTATGTGTAATTTATGTTAAGTTTTAGATACGCTATGGCAGAATGTCCAGATTATGAATAGTCCAAAGAAAAAAGTTCTATACAATATACTTTCACTGATACATGGTCAAGTGACTATTCCTTAGCTAAGAAGAATGGGATTTTTTGGTCTTTTTTCGCCTCCAATGCTAGGAGACATGAGTTATCTAATGATGATTCTTGGGAGAAAAATGACATTATGGAAGCTTATAATTGTCTCTTTGAGAAATTAACTAAACCAAAGAGGTTGAGTAAAATACCTTCAAATACTTAATGAGATTGAAGAAAAAAAAAGGAAAAAGGAAAATAAAATTCATTGATGAATTGATTGATTCTCATGTTTTTGTGATAATTTAAAATATAAATTGTTTGTTCTTATAAATTTGTCTGATTCATATACCTAGATTGTAACATCTCGTCCCTGTAAGACTTGTAAAGATAGAGAAACTGGATGCTCCTAACATTAAAACATACGATCTTTGTGCCAAGTATAAAGATCCCACAAATAAGATTTTCACTGAATATTTTAATAAAAGAAATCTCTTAAAATAAACATTTATTCAATAGGAGTTATTTAAAATATACTAGTCTAACTTGTGCTACACATTACGGAAATATTAATCAATTGATAGTAAATAATAAAAATCTAAATCTTTTCTCTAAGCCTCAAGTCTCATTGTCAAAGTCACTCTCTTGGACAACATTCTTGCCTGCAGCATCCTCAAAATCCTCCTCACCTAGTGTGGAAAAATATTTAAAAACAATTAAAATGAGTCAAATATTCAGTAAGAACAATATCATGCAATAAACATAATATAAAACATTGGGTTTTTATTTAACATTAACATTCTAAAAAGCATTAATTTTAAGCATACAAAAATATTAACCTTTAAGCATTAAGAAACATTTTTTTACCCAACCTCGAAACATAAGCATTGATTTTCTTAACCTCAATCATTAATCATTCTTATCTTAGCCTCATTGTTAATTGTTTTTTACACACTGTTAACCCTCACGTGTTAGGGTTAGTGACTCTTGCGATTAATGGTTCTAGCCATAGCTAGTGGAATTGAACCAAACCTCATGAAAGGATCATCACTAGATGCATCACCAGTAATGCATTTCAACATTGTCATACGTCCCAACCTCATATGGCAGTTCATTAACTTCATGCAATCATATCATTCATTTTCTTGTCTTTCTTTAACCTTGCCTTAACTTTCATTCTTTTAAAAGAAATAGATAGTCATACTATATAGTATTTAGTCACACATCAGTCATGCAGTTCTAAAATCATAAAACATCTTTTATCTTAAATAGGGTTTGGGAAACGAGGCTATTAATGAAGGGCTCATACATGCATAAATACTTTTATAAAATATTTACTGCATATGTACGTTTGGAAGAGACCTTATAGTTTACCATAAAGCGATGTGTAGAAAAATGTGATTGTAGTTATTTACCTCAGTACTTATGCAATCTAAACTAATCATGCATTTCTCCAAATCTCTAAACCAAACCTATAATTGTTTAGGCAATAATGTAAAATTTATCGATTGTTAACCATTATGCATACTATATTTCAAGTATGGATTTCTCATTTTGTCTAAGTCTCTTGGCAGTCTCTATTCCTCACCTATCACTATGTTTACTCGGTGCAATGTTATATTCGGTCTAAGGCTTGTGACATGCTCAGGCTAGGGCTTGCCCGAGCAATGCTTGCTCGATTTAGGGCTTAGCCGAGAAATGCTTGCTCAGTATAGGGCCCCTGTGACTCTCTCTCTCTCTCTCTTTCCTATTTACACTAATATATCATGGCTTGCTTAGGGTTTTAATGCATCTAGTGAAAAGGATGTTTAACTAAGGCAAACCAAGTCATACAAAGGAAAGGTGGAGGCTGAGAGGGTTAGGGTTTGTAACCCTAAGTCTGTATGGCATGTGGAGGAAGTGCTCTAACAACCTCGGTGGCTGGGACATATATTGGATGTGTGGATGAGGGTCATGGTTCTATGATGGATGTGTTGGTCGCAGGTGTGGTGTGCTAGGCATGTGTGTGAGTGCTCAGGGGTGTGGTCGTTTAACCTGTGTCATGTGTGTGTGAGAGGGTGTGAGGGAAAAGAAAGAAGACTTACCGACGAAGTGGGGTGGCGCACAACTTGGGGAGGCTAGGGTTTTGTAGGGTTCTATAAATAGGATTTTGTAGGGTGCAAGTCCAAGTGAGATGAGACTCCTAGTTTTTTGACTTAGTGAGGAATCCAGAATAGGCTTGGGGTCTTAGTCATCTTGGGGTTTTCGGTTTAGACTAGGTCATCCTAGGGTTTTCGATTTAGACTAGGTTATCCTAGGGTTGCCAACTTAGGCTAGAAGATGTGGTTGTTTTAGGTGTGATGATTAGGTTAGGAGTTGTGATTGAACTAGGAGTTGTGTTTGAGATAGGAATTGTGGTTGAGCTAGGAGCTGAGTTTGAGATAGGTTTTTGTCCTGACTTATATGGCTTACTCCCGTGGGCTCTTAATGGGCATGGGCGAGCATGGTGCCTTGGGTTGCTCACCCTCCCTTGGTCTTAGTGGTCTCGGCCCTAGTTGTTGGGCTAAATCCAAATCTTGCTTTTAAATATAGAAATCCTAATCCTAGTGTCCACCTAACTTTCTTAAATTTGAAGGTCTAGGGTGTTACATAGACTGCTTCATTCAAATATGAGAATCTCATTCTCTTATTCACATTATAGATTATCGCTTATCAAATACATTCTCTTAATAAACCTAATTTTGTTTTTCAAACTTCTCTCTTTTATAAGTAGCTTTGTTGTCTTTGAGGGAAAACAAAACATTTTGAATCTCATCATCAATAACTTTTGTAGTAAGGTCAAGACATTGAGAAGAGGAAACTTTCCATTAAGCTTTAACAGTCGAAAGCAAGGGTGTGTTGACTACTAAGCTCACAAATTCGAGTACTCAAGTAGTCTAGTCTTAAAGCGGAAGCCAGCAATCACACTCATATTCTTGACCAACCCCTTGAGATTATTCCTCAAAAAATATCTCTTTTGTGCTGTTGGGGTGAAACCTAAAGTAATTAGATTGAATAATATGGCCAAATTTGCCCCAATGATGACAATAAGAGGCAAACCTTCGATGATGTTGTCTCTTAAGTGGGGATACTACCGTAGATATAGGAACATTGACAATAACATTTTTGCCCTCAACAATAGTAGGAACAAAATTCACTTTCCTTTTAGGACATTCTTTTACATACGAATAAGACGGCATTAATTAAGTTGCATGAGGTTTACTTTGAATTGCATTCACGATTTTTTTATGTTTGCGCTGCGTTTATGTTTACGTTAATTGTTTTTTACGTGTTACTTTTACGTCGCAGCAACTGAGGTTTTAATTGTTATGTTAAGCGTTTTTACGTTTATGTTAGTCGCTTTACGTTTTACGTTTACATTAATTGTTATATTTCTTGTTGGTCAATTGGGGTTTTTTACGTCATGATTTTATACTTGACGGATGTACGTTGACTTGCATTAAATTGCAGTTTTTTCTTTTTTTTCGTTCTGATTATGCTTAGGCTTGTTAGAATTTTCATTTGGATTTGGTTTGTCACTTGGTTTATGAGTTAGTTTATAGCGATTTATCATGTAAGCCTCCAAGTGTAATGATGTTACCACAGTTTTGTTGGGGAAATCAACACAGCGGAAGGGATAAAGGCGGCAATAAAAGAGTACACTCATGCACTCAGTGACACCAAGAATTTAACGTGGTTCGGCAACTGCCTACATCCACAAAAAATAGCTTCACTAATAAATAGTGGGACACAAGAAAATATTACAGAGGAGGAGGATCACACTCCACTCAACTCAACTCTCTTCTTTTCTTTCAGAGCTCTCTCGGCTCTCTCTCTTTTCTTTTCTTCTTGGGTGTATCTGAAGCTCTCTCCTGAAGTTTCAATTTATAAGCGTCTCGCCTCACGTATGAATGCATTTATTTGCATTCAATGTAACTGCATTTACAGTTACTTGTTGAGGGTTGAGGGTTAAGCGCTGAGCAGTCATTGTTGACTGCTCAGGGCATGGATTCAAAAATTCTCCCCCTCCATGCCCATTTACCTAGATGCTATCCATCCCAGCTATGTCTCTGCATAGCTCAAGCTTCTCACTTGTAACCACCTTCGTCAGCATGTCCGCTGGATTCTCTTTCGTATGGATCTTCACAAGCTTCAATAGTTGTTGTTCCATCGCTTCGCGTATCCAATGATAGCAGATGTCAATATGCTTGGTGCGGGAGTGGTACATTGAATTCTTGCTCAAGTCTAGAGCACTTTGACTATCACAATGTACCTTGTAGTCTTCTTGACTAACTCCTAGTTCTTGGAGAAAACGCTTCATCCACAACATCTCTTTCCCAGCTTCCGCTGCGGCAATGTACTCTGCCTCTGTTGTGGATAAAGCAACACACTTTTGCAACTTGGACTGCCAAGAGACAGCTCCTCCTGCAAAGGTGAAGAGAAATCCCGAAGTAGATTTCCTGCTATCCAGATCTCCTACCATATCTGAATCTGTATAGCCTTCCAAAACTGGTTTAGCTCCCCCAAAACACAAACACATATTCGATGTACCTTTTAGGTACCTGAGAATCCACTTGACTGCTTCCCAATGATCCTTTCCTGGATTTGAAAGGAATCTGCTCACGATGCCTACAGCATGAGCAATATCTGGTCTGGTACAAACCATTGCATACATCAGGCTTCCTACTGCTGAAGAGTAGGGGACTGCTTCCATTTCTTCAATCTCTTTCTTTGAAGAAGGACACGAGCTCTTGCTCAACTTGAAGTGGTTTGCAAGTGGAGTATTGACTGGTTTAGCATCTCCCATGTTGAAACGTCTAATGACCTGTTCAACATATTTTGTTGTGATGGCCACACCCTTTTGACTTTCCTATCATGAACAATCTTCATGCCCAAAATTTGCTGTGCTGGGCCTAAGTCCTTCATGTCAAAGGACTTGGATAGTTCCTTCTTTAGTTTGTTAATCATGGACCTACCCTCACCAACGATTAACATATCATCAACGTAAAGAAGGAGTATGACAAACTTGTCATCCTGGAATCTTCGAACATAGACACACTGATCTGCAACAAGTCTCTTGTAACCATGACTGATCATGAATGAGTCGAATTTCTTGTACCATTGCCTCGGAGCTTGCTTGAGGCCATAGAGACTCTTCTTCAGCTTGCAGACTAAGTGATCTTTCCCTGGAGCTGCAAACCCTTCTGGTTGCTCAATATAGATCTCCTCCTCCAAATCTCCATGGAGAAAGGCTGTCTTCACATCCATCTGTTCGAGTTCCAAATTCAAGCTGGCTACCAATCTGAGTATGACTCGGATTGACATCATTTTCACCACCGGGGAAAATATCTCGTCAAAATTGATTCCCTTCTTCTGCTGGAATCCTTTGACAACCAATCTGGCCTTATGCTTTATCAGCTTTCCTTGGCCATTTTTCTTCAGCTTGAACACCCATTTGTTCTTTAGGGCTTTGTTTCCTTCAGGAAGTTTCACCAACTCATAGGTCTGATTTTTCTGCAAAGAACCCATCTCTTCTTGCATTGCCTGCACCCATAGGCTTCTATCAGCATGAGTTTGAACTTCCTGGAAGCTCTCTGGCTCCCGCTCATCAGTAAGCAGAATATAGTCTGATTTCGGATATCTCCTCGACGGAATCAATAGGCGGCCTCTTGCCGATCTTCTTGGTTCATCAACCAAAGGAGGTTCATCACCATCTATCCCTTATGGTGGTACACCAGCTGCTGGTGGAGAGGATTCTTGCTCCCCCTGCTCGACACCCTGAGCTTCTTCTTCTACTTCTGGATCTCGATACTGCATATCCTCATTATCTGTGGTGGACTGTAATGGTGCAGGATTTGGAGTATCGGAACTAAGCTCTCTTGATGAAGCTTCAGTTCCTATGTTCTGGTTTTCATGGAACACAACGTCCCTACTTCTGACAATTCTCTTTGTCACTGGATCCCATAACTTGTATCCGAATTCTTCATCTCCATATCCAACAAAGATACATGGAGTTGACTTAACATCGAGCTTCTATCTCAGCTCATTGGATACGTGTGCAAAGGCTTTGCACCCAAACACTCTCAGGTGAGAGTAAGAGACAACTTTTCCAGACCAAACCTTCTCAGGAATTTCAAATTCCAGTGGTGCAGAAGGTGATCTGCTGATCAGGTAACAAGCAGCAAGAACAGCTTCACCCCAGAATGGCTTTGGTAACTTGGCCATACTGAGCATGCATCTTATTCTTTCAATGATGGTCTGGTTCATTCTTTCGGCTACACCATTGTGCTGAGGGGTATATGGGACCGTCTTCTCATGTCGAATACCGCGATCAGCGCAGTATGCAGTGAACCTTTTGGAGACATATTCTCCTCCATTGTCCGTTCGCAGGCACTTCAACTTCTTTCCCGTCTCTCTTTCCACTAGGGTGTGGAAATTCTTGAAGTGCTCGAAGATCTGATCCTTTAACTTCAAAACATATACCCAGACCTTTCGTGAAGCATCATCAATGAATGTCACGAAATATCTGTTACCTCCCAATGACTCTTCTTCCATGGGACCACATACATCAGAGTGTACCAGACTCAACAACTCTGATCTTCTCTTCGTAGAGGATTTAAACGAGACTTTGCATTGTTTGCCAAACAACAGTACTCACAAGGGTTTAACGTTGTTCCTTTGGCAACTTTGATGAGTGCCTTTTTCACAAGCGCATCCAACCCTTTCTCACCCATGTGTCCGAGTCTCTTGTGCCACAGATTCGGTGATGCCTCGTCTTCCACTGCATTGAGGCTATCAGAACCGATCTTCACATGGGTTTTGTACAACGTACCGCAAATATATCCTCGGGCGACAACCATGGCACCTTGTGACAGCTTCCAAGTGCCTTTGCTGAAGTAGCTGTCATAGCCTTGTCGATCAAGGGCTGTCCCAGAAATCAGGTTGAGCCGAAGGTCAGGAATGTGTCGAACATCTTTCAACACCATGGTGCAACCAGCGTTGGTTTTTATCTGCACTTCGCCAGCTCCCACGATCTTCGAGGAACTGGCATTCCCCATCCTTACCGTAGCAAAGTCTCCTGCTTTGTACGTAGTGAAAAATTCACTATGGGAAGTGGCGTGGTATGATGCTGCTGTGTCTACCACCCACTCAACATCATGGCTTGCAACGTGCAGACACGTCTCGTCACTGGTGGAGAGTATTGCCACATCTCCCGAAAGAGTGACAAGGGTTTCACCATCTTCTTTCTTCAGCTTACTGCTTTGACCTTGCTCCCTTAAAAACTTGCGGCAGTGTTTCCTCATGTGGCCTTCTTTGCCACAATGGTAACATTTCATGTTACCCATTTGTTGGTTTCTGCTACTGCTGGACCTTCCACGTGGTTGAGACTTCCCTCTGTTTCTGCCTCCACTTCTCCCTCTATCATTACCTTGAGGCCTTTCTCTACTCTCGGTGACAAGGACATGAGTTTGATTCATGCTTGTCTCTTTTCGTCTAGCCTCCTCATTAAACAGGGCATCCTTAACCATCGTCATGGTAAGTTTGCCATCTGGAGTAGAGTTACTTAGAGAGACCACCAGCGTCTCCCAACTGTCTGGTAATGAACTGAGAAGTAGCAGGGCTTGTTCTTCATCGCCAAGATTCAGGTTGAATGACCCAAGCTGGTTAACTAGGTTTTGAAACTCGCTAGTATGCTCGGCAACAGAGGTATCGCTTTTCAACTTCAAGTTAACAAGTCGTTTCATCAAGAGGGCCTTGTTTTGAGCAGTCTTAGCCTGATACATATCCTCTAACTTTTTCCAAAGGTTATATGCATCCGTCTCCTGGGCCACGTGGTGAAAAACACTATGGTCAATCCATTACCTGATTTGACCAATAGTCTTCGTGTGCATCTTTTTCCACACTTGATCCGTAACTTCATCTGGCTTCTTCCCTTCATCTTCCAAAGGGTCAAACAGATCTTTACAGTTCAAGAGATCCTCCATTCGAGGTCTCCAAAGACTGTAGTTTGAGGCAGTCAGCTTTATCATGGCACCTGATGCTGAATCCTCCATGGATTTAGACTGTTCTAAATACAAAATGCAAGTACAGGATCTTTGAGGTGGAATATCGTAGAACGGACAGTATCGTTGTGTCCGGAACGCCTGATTTTGTTGGAAACGCGTCTTGTTTCGTCAAAATCGGACTCAGATAGCACAAGGAATGAGCAAAAGAACTAAAATAGGAACTCTGTCGTGCGTGGCGCAAACAAAACGCGTAGGCGCGTGTACGTCACGCGCAGAGAACTCCTCTGGTGCACGTGGAATGCGTAGGCGCGTGTAAGTCACGCACTTTATGGAGTCAGGGGCTCGTCGGGCGTGTGAAATTCACGCGCAAGGGCTTCTCTGTAGCGCGTGTGAGCGTGTATGAGCGTGGGACTCACGCGCTCAATATTCTCTTGGGCGCGTGTGACGCGTGTACTCTCCGATCTTCAGACGGCACGTGGGGGAGCGTGCGGCCTCCGTTCGGCCTCTGGTTTTCACCTCTTTTCTTGTCTCGATGAGACGAACACAGTGGTATGCTCAAATTTGAAAAATGAGCTACGCACTAAAACCGAGTTTTCTATAAAAAAAACTCCTTCCAACAAATGCTCTGATACCACTTGTTGGGGAAATCAACACAGCGGAAGGGATAAAGGCGGCAATAAAAGAGTACACTCATGCACTCAGTGACACCAAGAATTTAACGTGGTTCGGCAACTGCCTACATCCACAGAAAAGAGCTTCACTAATAAATAGTGGAACACAAAAAAATATTACAGAGGAGGAGGATCGCACTCCACTCAACTCAACTCTCTTCTTTTCTTTCAGAGCTCTCTCAGCTCTCTCTCTTTTCTTTTCTTCTTGGGTGTATCTAAAGCTCTCGCCTGAAACTTCAATTTATAGGCGTCTCGCCTCACGTATGAATGCATTTATTTGCATTCAATGTAACTGCATTTACAGTTACTTGTTGAGGGTTGAGGGTTAAGCGCTGAGCAGTCATAGGGCATGGATTCAACAAGTTTTCCTCCGTCATAAGTGAGAGTTTATTAATAAACTCGAGACGGGGCTGCTATGTGTGTGGCTACTGGCTCTTTTTTTTTTTTATTCACCCATTAAAGATGATTGGTAGTACTTGTCCTACTTAGATATATAAAGTTACATTGCATGTATAGGAGCGCATTTTCTTCATTATTATTATTCCGAGTGCATGTACTTTAGTTTTAAGGTTCAATTGCATATTTTGTTTATTTTTAGATTTCATTGCAAGTATTGTAATAGGATGTTTGTTTTGTTAGAATATTTTCAAAATATGGGCTTCATTTGATTGCATATTTTGTGTTTTATAAAAACGGGTTAGATATATAGCTCATAATAGTACTTTGGTTAAACCCAATATGTTGAGTGATCATTTGAGATTTCTGCATCTTAGTAATATATGATTATATCCTATTTAATGTAGTAAATAACATATGTAGGCCAGGAAGCTTAAAGGTTTTATTTTAGAAATTTCTTAAACCTTATTGGGAAGTTCAAGGGTTTTATTCTAGAAATTGATTTGAGTCTTTAATGTAAGGACTCCATAAGTTTTCGATATATAAGACTAGGTCCCCTCTCCTCTCTGTAAGTGTCTATTGACTTGCCCCATTATAGGCTAATACTTTTGGGAAGAGTAAAGAGAGGAAGATTTGGCTGCTAATATTTGTGAGGTATCAAGATTTGCTTTACAGATATATTTTCTAAACTGTGATTTGATGATTGTGATTCTTGTTCTTAGTATGATTTATATTATATACAACATGTTTAGGACAGCTTACCACTTGTACCATTGACTTATTTTGATGCATATTTGATCCAAAAAAAAAACAGAAACAAAAGACCTTACCCATTCTAGAGCGACTCTGTTTTGGGAAAAACATCTCTCCACAAATCCATACATTGATTTCTTAATGGCATAGAGCAAGAGCGATTTCTTTCTTCGACGATCAAAATTTGGAATTCGGGGTTAATACAGAATTCAACAGAGGGAGAAATCTATAAGTGAAGTTCTGTTAAAAAGGAAAAAAAAAAAAAAATTGTGGTCAATTGATGCATATGCATACATAGATCAGTACTGAAACGTCTTATATGTCGGACACCAAATCCAAGGCATCTTCTTCTGCAGATTTCTTCAACCGGTCCGCGGCCTTTTGAACCTAACACAAGCATTGTAAATTATGAAAACACTTGCAAAGGTAATTCAAATCTGATGATATATGTACTTATCGATGACATAACGGTAATGAAATAAAAAGTACCTCAGCATTCCAATTTGTTCTGGCCGTAAGAATAATTAGAGTTATCGTTTGCAAAAGAACTCCAATAATCATGCCCCACCAAATCCCCTGAACAATGCCATCATGCATCATCCCACTCCATTGTTATATATTTACTAAACGACAACAGAAGATATAAGATTTAGGGAGAACTGAGCGTGAGATTCAACTTACTGCTACTCCAAGACTAGTTTTGAAGCCAAGAACACATCCAATTGGAAGACCGATTATGTAGTATGTGGCGAGGTTAACATAAGCAACCACACCTTGCCATCCACTCCCAATTGCCACTCCTGAGATTTTGAAGAAGAAGGAAAAAGAAAAAAGCCCATCATGTTTGCTTCAGGAAGAATACCTGATCTATTTAATCTGCTGCTGAGAGGATAGCCATAGCATGTTAGATTTGTTACCTGAGAGGATAGGTTGAACGCCATTTAAGAAAACAGAAATGGCAAGCAATGGAGTCAACTGGGACACTGCCTCGATAACCTCAGTGTCAGTTGTAAAGAGTTGGCTCAATCCAACTTTAAAAACTAGAACAATGATGGTGAAAACTATGCTAATGAGGATGCTGGTTCCATTCACCACTAGTACTGAAAATTTTGCAACCCTTGGGTGTCCTGCTCCAAGCTCATTACTGACTCGGACACTGCAACCAGGCACACGAAAACACATGCTTATTCCATTGTAATTTTACTGCTCATCTTTGTGGTAAAGAAAATATGGGACAAGCAAAGGAAAACATCTATTCTAGTTTTAAACCATTTTTATTGTCTCAGACAGACCTGGCTGCTGCGCTGAGGCCCAACATGAATTGCATGTCCCAGTTCAAGTAATTCATACTGAAATCATTGACATAATAGAAAATTCAAGTTAAGTTGACAATGTTTTCAAAAAGGGAAAAATAAAAAGAGGAAGCAGTGATAGAGGTTTGACTTACCAAATAGAAATAGAGTCCAGTGAGATTGTAGGATTGGGGAGGAGCCCTGATATAAGTACCAATCCTTGGTTGTACCATATCTCCAAACTGCATTTAACAGTAGGATTAAATTCTATAAAATTATTGAAATTGGAAAAAAAAAATGACAGAAGACAAAAGGGAGATGCAAACTTTTTGTACGCACCACAACATGACAGCAGAAGCTACAGTAAGCTTGAAATAAGGCCAGATTCCTTTGAAGGCTTTGATTGAGAAACCATTCCAAGTTTCCTTGCAGGAGGGGCTTAACAGAATATAAAGCCCATTTAAAATGACCAGAACCCACCAAGATAAGCTTAGCGTCAGAGCAGCACCCAAAAGCCCGTAGTCCAAAACGTAAACTGCTAACCATGTTAGTAGAATATGGACCAGGAATACCCCAACAGACATGTATGCCAGAGGATTTACAATGTTCTGTGCTTGGAGAAACCTCTGCATCGGGCAGCTAATTGCAAAGGCATACAGTTGGGGTATCAAACCGCGCGCAAAAATCTGGCCTTGTTCAGCTATGCTCGCCGATTGCCCGATTGCTACTAGGATTGGGCCGGAGAACCAATATAGAAAAGTAAGGAGAACTGCTGCACCCAGGTGCAAAATTATTGCTCTTTGGCATATGACACCCATTGCAGCGTACTTCTTGGCCCCATATGCTTGTCCACAGACAGTTTGCACAGCACTGGCCATACCCAACTGTGGTTTGAGACCAAAAAAAAACAAATTATAAAACGGAGAAACAGTAAAACCGACCTAAAAGGGCTAGAACAAATTAAGAACATAGAATTTATGCATGAAGAAAGGCTTTCTTTTTAGTAGTTTCAATGTCCGTCCTGAACTATGGAGTAAAATTAGCAAGTCATATATACCATAATCCCATACGCGAGACCTTGAATTCCAACGCTAGCAATAGAGGCCCCAGCAAGCTCCAACGATCCCAAGTGCCCAGCAAAGGCCAGGGTCACAAAGCTTAGCATATAATTGAATATGGAAACAATAATCGATGCCCCTGAGAGAATCCAGAGGAGCCTCGACTCCCACCCCACTAACCGAGGCCACCATCGGTTTGCAACAGGTCGGTGCTCCAAGAACTCTTCGATTGCGACGGACGACAAGTCGGGAATCCGAGCGTGTGAGTCGAGCCCAAGCAATAGCGGCTGGTATTCTGCAGAGCCCATGGTTCGCTGCCCCACGAGTGAGCGTGCAGCAGTCTTTTTTGCACACTCGCTTGATATTTTGAATGAGCTGAAATGTCACTCAGCTGTGTATATGAAGGGAGTTTTCAAAGCTTGATAGATAGATAATCTACCATTCCATTCCATTACTCAGGCACCAACCAATATACCCGTGTTCAGGTGAGGAGAGAGGAGTAGCTAAAGCTAACTAGTTTGGTCAAACCTAACCATTTGGTTATGGATAATTTTTATTTGGTTTTGGATAAGTTTTTTCTAAAGCCTTTTAATTATGAAAAATTTTATTTATCTTTCACATGTTATATATAATTTTTTGAATGATTTGCATAAGAATTTAATTAATCTAGAAGGAATAAAATAAAAATAAATTAAAAAAATAGAAATATGTATCTATTACTATATATAAACACGGAGTTATATAATTTTGACGTGACATTTTACGCATTAAATTTGAAGTGTTACATTTATGAAGCGATAAACATTTTAACAGTAATGTTTTATTATGAATTATTGTAACTTTTGAATTTCATTTCTTTTCTAATATATAAAAATATAAACCGATTCAAAACTCTACTCAAAAGCACTAATTAAACATTTATATTATTTTGTATTTTAAGCGGAGTCATATGATTCCGATGTGACATTCTACCCATAAAAATAGATATTCTACCCATTAAATTTGAAGTGTTATGTTTATAGAGTGGTAATCTTTTTAAAAGAATGTTTCATTATGAATTATTATAACTTTTAACTTTTATTTATTTTCTTATATATAAAGATATAAACCGATTCAAGTCTTCATCTAAATGCATTGTTTCAACCTTTATATTGTTTTATCAAATAAATCGTCCTATAAATCATTTCGAATTTTTTCACTATAAAATCTTATCTATCTCTAAATCTCTATCACTCATACACAACATACACAATGATTATAGGCTCGTAATATACACAATGAGGGCAGAGGAGTAGCTAAAACTAACTAGTTTGGTCAAACCTAACCATTAGGTTATGGATAATTTTTATTTGGTTTTGGATAAGTTTTTTCTAAAGCCTTTTAATTATAAAAATTTTTTATTTATCATCCACATGTTATATATAATTTTTTGAATTAGAAGAAATAAAATTAAAAATAAAAATAAAAACCGACAAGGAAAATACAATTCCAAACATCTAAAACCGTTTCCCATAAAAAAAAAAATTACAAGTGCCAGCTGGTGTCCCAAGGTGGTCAATTTCTCGGAGCTTTTGGAAGCGGGATTCTCACTTCCAAATGTTTTTGTTTGTATTATTATAAATACATGCACTTCGAAGTGGTGAGTTAGGTCAACACGTGCACCTAATCATGTAGATGAGACAACTTTTCTTCAACGCAGTGTTAACCATTAAAAATGACCGTACGGCACTAACGAGGAGGAAAAGAATCGACCCAGGCCGGAGGAACTTGACAAAACTCAAAAGACCCGTTTTAAATTCCCTAGCAAAACTCTTTAATTTTTTTTATTTACAGTTAGCTAATCATGTCTGACAAAGATTTTGATCAGAATCTGTGACATTGCTCGACTTCATTGGTGCAGGCACACATTTTGGGGCTTTGCTTCATCGAACAGGTGTACCCAAAAAAATGAAACAAAGCTGGGGAATTAGCCACTGGGCCCAAAACATAAGCAGCTTCTTGGAAAATTGTTCGGCAAGTCTGTTAAACTTGGGGGGTTAAACTTAGGTGTGTAAATCCAGATCGAATTTTTTATAGCACCTTGATAGGCCACCACAGTCAGCAAGGCCCCTCAAGCCAAATCCCAAGTATCTGGAAAATGGGGGGACGTAGATGCCGTGAAATAGGGGTGGGCAGCGGGGGTGGAGCCCCGCTGCCCCGCCCCGTTTTCACCCCGCCCAGCATAGAGAGGGCCTAGCGGGGGCGGGGGGCGGGATGACCCCAGCGGGGCCCCGCCCTGCCCCCCGCCCCCGCTCTTGCTCCACATATAAATTTTTTATTTATTTATATATATCTATATAAATATATAAATATATTTATATAGATATATATATAATTTATTGAAGACTTAAAATTATATTCAAGTCATTGGATTGTTTTGGCCTCCTAGGCCAACCTTTATATAGGAGGCCAAGGCAATACAGTCCCACATTGTTTAAGGATGAAAGTCTCACATTGCTTAAAGATGACTATTGTATTGTCTTGGCCTCCAATATAAAGGTTAGTCTAGGAGGCCAAATCAATCCAAAATCTAACTCTAATAAGTTTAAGTTTTTTTTATATTTATAAATTTTAATTTATTATTTAAATTATATTATAATTTGGGTCTAAAAAAATTTTTTTAGACCAATTTTTTTTTTTTAAACACAACGTGGTGCCTAGGCGGGGTGCGGGTACACCCCCGCATGGTGCGGGGCGGGGTGCGGGTACACCCCGCCCCGCACCATGCAATGTAACATGTTACATGACATGACATACATGTAACAGATGGCATACTTAACAAGACGTACTTGCAATGTATAGTAATACGTGACAGAATATCTTGCATAACAGGTGAACAAATCATGACAGAATAAATTATGTGTGACAGATGAATATGTAATGACTTGACATGGCACATAAGATAACATACGTATATACACCGTAGTTCCTTTACTTATCACCCATATACATTAAACTGATAGTAAGTTAAAAGCTAACTTACCTCGATCGTCACGTTCTCCGAGAATTCAAGCGCGATTACGAGGAACTGTGAATAATGATTCTAAAAGTTAGAAATTTAATCACTAACAATTAGAACATGGAAAAAGCTAACTTAGAGTAAAATTACTATTTTACCCTCTATACGTTGGAAAATTACCATTTTACCCATAACTTAGGGATTTTGCATTATACCTCCAAAAATACCAAAAATTACATTCCTCATGTAAATTTTATCCTAAACTCAAATATCAACTTAAAAAAATTTAAAACAAAACACAACTATGGAAAACTCACTATGGCCGAAACATCCATTGGCCATTTCTCTTTATTTTTGTTGCAATTCTTCCAACTTCAAAACTTATGATTAAACCAGAATTTGGCAACAAAGATCTTCCTATCCTAAGTTTAAAAACATACTTAAAACATCCATTAAAAATAAATGCTAATCATCACCACCAAACTTTTTAGTAAAAAGATTCAAACTCTTTAACTAAAAACAAACCCATCGAATCACAGACCTTATTCAAAACATCTCAAGAATTTCAAAAAAATCAAATATTACATCTAACATATTCATAACATAATCCTAAGATCAACCATGATTTAAATCATCAAACAAAAGTCACCAAAAATCACAAAAAAACACTTTGCATTTTTTATTCTACACTTAGTCAAAAAACAGAAACTTTTCCTTAACTAGTTTGATCAATCTCTTGATCCATGACTTAAAGATGATATCTTCAAACTAAAACATTACATCGTTTAAAAATGTGTCCTAAATAGGATCTAACCATCAAACTTAAAATCACATGGCTTAAAATTAATAAAACATGGATCTAATCCAAAAACATCGAATATTAGGCCTAACCGAAATCCTCTTGCATAGAAAAATCATATCTTTGAAAATAATACAAAATATCTTCAAACCAACATTCTAACATGCATATAAGAGGCTTAGGATAATCAAATAAAAATATCAAAGCCTTTGGAGTAAGAATAAACCACAAAATATTTAAATTTTCTCAAAACAAAAACTATTTTTCCACTTCCAGTTTCTACGTTTTTAGATCTAAAAAAAATATTTCATCAAAAACCTTAGTCATGCAACAAATCCTCTATGCATATCCATAAACACATGTTAACAACATTCCATAAACTTTTTGGGCCAAGATATGTCTATTAACTTGGTCAAAAACTCCAAAATATAACACACTCTCTAGTTTAACGCCTAGAATGACCATTCCATGATTAAAATAACTTTTGACCAATCAAATGACCACGAAATGAAACAAGTAAGATATTCGTGGAAACTAAACTCAAAGAAGAACTACTTTCTTGAAGGCATTATTGTGAGAAAATACATAAAAAGGGTGAAACATTGCCACGCCAAATGATTATGAAATCTGCCCGAGAGAGCTCTTTTAGGTTTCTCTCTAAGAACAGGGTGAAGTAGTGATGAAATGAAGTGAAGTTGTCTTGCACGACTTTAAACTTCTGGAGGGGGAAGGTATGTGCTTGAATGACCCTTGATTAGAGGTGTCTATGTCACATAAAGTGAAGAATAATGAGGGGTAACGACTGCCTGCTACTGCCGTGGGGTATGGAGGGTGATGAGGTAGATTTTCCCTCTCACATCAAGGCACTATTGGGTGTAGCCAAGAGTAGTGGATGGCCTGCCATGTTAGGGAGGAAACATCTTCAAGAAGTTTTGCCAAGGTGGCCTAATTAATGGGCCTTCGTGGGCCTCAACCATGTGGGCTTCAATTGGGGTTTAAAGGGGGTTTGGTTAGAGTTGGAGATGCTATCAAGCCCAAATCTAATTTTTCTTGACTCAATCAAAATTTTAACGTTTAAAGGGTCGAATAATGATGTCATAACATGAATTTGAGGAATTAATAGTATGTGGAAGTGATTTTTGTTGCACTTAGGGTTTGGGAAAACTGTTTAGGGTTTTGGTTTCAACTAAGTTTTTAGGGTTTCAATTGGATTCCAACCATTTAGGGTTTCACTAGGGTTGAAGCCCTCTTTGGTTCGGCACAATTTGGTTGATCAGATGGAAAACAGGGTTTTGCTTAGGTGGCATGATTTCACACTTTGATTCTTTCATAATCCAACTCATGGTTCCTCTTTGTACCAAGTGTCCAATACTATTCACAAATTGTGGTTAAAATCCTGTCAAGTGTCCAAATAAAACTTCTCTAACCTAATTTGGACATTCTATACTGTGATTTTGAAAACATTACACTAGATGTTACTATAGAGGTTAGTAGTCACTCTAGAAAAGTGAAAAATAAATTTTACACTGTAAAATCTTAAATATTCATACAAACCTAATTGTGCAATTCGCTTATCTAAAAAAATCTCGAAGTGCCTCGAAATAAACAAAATGCATTTTCGAACAAGCGTTTCGTCCAATCCTAAATAATCAACTAAGTCTAATGACGCAGACCATATCTTAATATGACACTTCTAACTACCTCAAATAAATAAAAATCGTGCTTTTGACACTATAGTGAGTGATAACTCTGGCTATGCTGACAAACTAAAACTTACACGATTGGTCAAATCGTAAAAACTTACGATGTTTTCATGACGTTCCTAAATCCTATAGAAATTCTACCATTGAATTTCTAGCGGACTGTTACATTTATGATAATAGGTTGAACAAACCCATTTCAATCCGTTTGACCTGATTGATTTTATATAAATACTAAAATATAAATAATATCTATAAAAAATAAAAAACTAACTACAAGTCCAAAATTACAATCCAAACAATAAAAATATCAATATTAAAATTTCAACAGTACCAAATATGATAAACACACATTGTAAAATATTAATGTTATAATCTCAAATATGATATTAATGTAAATTCAACTTTCTTGACGGGTCATAACGGGTTGACCCGTTAGTGACCCGTTAAGCAATCGTGTCTTAACGGGTCAACCCGTTTTGATCCAAACCCATTAAGGCTAAACCCAAACCCGCTTTTATTGTGTCTTGTTCGTGTTGGGTTAACAGGTTGTGTCACATATTGCCAGCCTTAGATAGTACAACCCTACCACGAGGGTTAATAGGGTCTTTATTCTGATATGATACTCTGATATGATATGATATGATAAGATGATGATGTTTAGTTATGCTTTGCCGAAGGACTTTTGAATATGAGCATTTTGAACTGTCACTCTAATATTTTGATAACATGTTTTGGATTTGCATTCTGAAACTAAAATATTTGGTCTTCATTCTAAACTCTGTGAAAATGCTCATGTTTACATACTAGTAATGTTCTATGTTTACTGAGCTGTTGATAACTCACCTCTTATCTTTACAATATTTTCAGATGATTTTGATGGTTCAACTGGGGATCAGGAATAAGAAGCGTGGGCACGAATAGCTGAGGATAGGGAGTTGAGTACCTAAGGGTACTATTTCTATTAGAGGAATTTGATTTGGTAGACTAGATTTCCTTATTTTCATTTGGTTTGTTGAAACTTGTGTAATTGCTAGTTCATTATGTCAAGGTTATTGGGAGATTGTGGAACCATTGATTTATTTTATTGGATTATTTTATTGATGATCTTGTAGAGGAATTTATGCAGTTGGTTGAAATAGATGAATTTATGTTTTGTTTTGGAGCCTTTGCAAATTCTATTTGTATTGGGAGACATGATATTAGAGGACAGGAGCTAACTCCTTGGACCTCTGGGGTTGGGGCGTTACATTGTTTTTCGGGTTAAGTCTAGAACCGAAAATTTTGGGTGAATCTGGGAGGTTATTAATCAGGATTGGATCATTATTCTACCCACTTGGATCTAGCTATGGATCCAGTTATTTAATTGTTATATGTAATAGAGTGTTTTTTTAAAACAAAAAACTTGTATTTCAAAATGACATTGTTTATGTAAATGTGTCATTTTGCATGTACAAAAACTAGAGTTAGAAAAAGTGGAGTTAAAACTGGATACCGATTACAATCTGGGTATCTACCTGGTTTTAAGAATCAGGGTACGGATCCAAATATCCATATCCGTATCCGGATGCACAGCCCCTTAAACCTTTACCATTTTAAAAACTCCATAGCATTAGACCTCGTTTAGATAATGGGATGAGATGAAATAAAATAATTTATAAATAGTAGTGAAATGGTTTGAGTTAAAACGTTTTATGGGATTTTGGGAAAGGAGAGGAAAAAGTTTAATAAAAATATTATAAAGTTAAAATATTATTAGAATATAATTCTTTAATATTATTGTTGTTTTGGAATTTGAAAAAAGTTGTTTTTTTGGTGTTTTGTTTGAAACTTTGGAAAATTTGTAATGATTAGGTAATAATTAGATGAAAAAGTTGAAGATTTTAAATTGAAAAGTGTTTGTATTTGTGGTGTTTGGATATTCAAATGAGATGAGATGAGATAAGATGAGAAGATATTTTGCCATCCAAACTAGGCCTTAGTGCTATGGATCCAAATTACCTCAAGATTTATTGGACATTCTCATTACAAGTCCGGAATTTTGCCTTAAAATTTTCATGCATGAGAGATTAGATCTACTGGAGGATCTAAATTTATTTTTGATTACTCAGACACAATGTTATGATAAATATCTTGACCAAGTCCTAAATATCCCTCATAGATCTTCGAGGTTGTTTATATTGATATTCAGACGGTTTATTCAGGTTGGATTTTTTCCCGACCTGGTTATCCTAGTTCCGAATGCAATTTCCGGTCCAAGTTCTACCCAGGCCAAAAACCTAATCACCCTACCCAACCCTACCCAAACCAAGTACGGTTATGAAACCCGAGTAGCAAGTTGAAAACCTAGTACTCGATTTTTATAAAAAAAATTAAATCAGTATAAAAAAATTAAATTGTTTGATGCTTAATGTTTAATTGCTTTAAGCCCTAACCCCAATGATCTAGCTCTCTCTCTCTCTCTCTCCCTTGTGTTGCAATAGTGAAATCCTAGCCTTCAAGGGT
The DNA here is from genome assembly GCA_022457165.1 of Juglans mandshurica. Taxonomy (NCBI): domain Eukaryota; kingdom Viridiplantae; phylum Streptophyta; class Magnoliopsida; order Fagales; family Juglandaceae; genus Juglans; species Juglans mandshurica. The sequence goes on from CM039620.1 coordinate 15,155,079, forward strand.
CTGTTGCCGTCTCTCTCACTGCCGTTTCTTTCTCGTCACCACCCTTTCAGTAAGTTTCTCTCTCCCAATTTGTGAACAATGATAAACATGATAATATGTGAGCATGTTGGAAAGGATTGGTGGTACTCGTCTTTGAACAAATATTATGTGAATATAAGTATATGCAACTTTTGCTCGATCTGCTCTCTTTTTTTAAACATGATTTTTTTTTCAGTTTTTTAGGGTTTTCGGTGCTATAATATGTTTGGATTCCATTTTCATTTTGTTGATATCTGATTTTCTAATTTTTCCCATATCGATTGCTTTTATATATGATTAGTGATGCTGTGTTATGTTTTCAGTCTTCATTACAAAATGAACCCAAGTGTTTTATCTATTCAGTGATTTCTAATTATTTGATTTCTAATTGGCATCTTATCATGGTTGCCTTCATGGCCAAATTAACGATTTCATTTGTATAGATTATTTATGTGTGAGTTCTATATTTTTATCCATCTTGGTTGCTTAGTTTCAAAATTAGGGATTTTTCTTCTCAAGTTTCAAAAGCAAAGTTTTCCCATATTAGTTGCAACATTAATTTCTGCACTTTTTCCAGAACTTTTCCAGAGTTGTTCACCTATTTGTTTTGAATTTTGTAATATTTTTTGTATTTTTTTTGTTAATGGGAGGTCCAATTTTGATCAATGCCTTTATGCTCTGTTTATTGTTTTTGTGTTTTAAATAGAGAATTAAATTTACTAAAAATCATTCTTATCAGCCACTATTCACTACCTCACACCCCACATGCTATGAAAAAAAAAGCTATAGGTGTGCGGTGTGAAAGTGAATAGTGGTTGATGCATAGAATTCCTCTAAATTTATTTGTATGCTCATGTTTGGCTTTTAATGTATAGAAAAATCTCCTCTCTTTTTTTTTTTTTTTTTAATTTACAGGTGTATAGGAAGTAGTTTGAAAGAATTCTTTCATGTATAGATGGTATTAGTTCCTATAAGAAATCAAGGGTCAGAGTAGCACTTGGGAAGCAAAGGATAAGAAGAGAAATATGAGAAGGGAAAACAGCTCAAATGGAAGAGGAAGCTATGAAATTCCTCATTAGAAATTGAAATGAAATTACAGGATACAATATATATAGAAACATGTATCAAAGGAACCTATAACTATCTATACAAAGAAAACAATCGTGTATGCTGCTATGCAGCAGCCAGCTCTACATGCAGACGAGTGTAAACAAAAAGACAAGAAAATGGACTAATGACACCACTACAAATAATGAATATATAGAGAAAAAATGTACCTGACATCGGTACAGCCATGCACCATTATGCTCAGGTGATTGCATCTACCAAGGCCACATTCTGTGTTGTACCCTCCTTTGTTGCATTTTCACTATCACGCTCCAATAGCCTCCCACAAGATGGAGAGTAGTAATTGACTACTCCCATCTTGCAGAGATGTGAGTTGATGAGATAAGCAAGAATTGCTTTTGTGAGCAAATCAGCTAACTGTAACCTACTAGAAATGCGAGCAATCTGAATACTACCCTCTAATATCTTATCCCTAATGAGATGGTAGTCTAGGTCAATATGCTTGGTCCGTTCATGGAATACAGGGTTAGATGCAATGTGCAAGGCTGCTTGATTATCACAGTAAAGATTAGTAGCTTGTAAATTTGTGAGGAGATACTTTAGCCAAGTCACTTCACAACAAGTTGTAGTGTCGGGGTAGGAGGCCCAATCAGAGTCGCAATATGCGGACAGTTGAAGTTCCATTAAGGAAGAGAACAAAATCCCTTGACCAGGAGCTCCTTTTATGTATCTCAGAACCTTTTGTGTTCCATCTAGGTGAATGTTGGTTGGACAGTCCATGAATTGGCTCAAATTCTGCACACTATAAGAGAAGACAGGTAGTGTAGTTGTTAAATAAAGCAATCCACCAATTAGCCTTCTGTATATTGCAAGGTCAGGTAACATTTGGCCAGTGTCTTTGCTTAGCTTAGTATTTTGATCCATAGGAACCTTAACTGGCCTTGAACCAAGGGTGCCAGAGTTTGCAAGGATGTCAAGTGCATACTTCCTTTGGCAAATGTGGATTTCTTTGGAGGATCGAGCCACTTCTATCCCAAGAAAGTACCTTAAGTGACCCAAGTCCTTAATCTTAAATTTATGATGTAGGATGCTTTTCATGAGGCAACAAGTTTTGAACAGTCACTAGCTACAATGATATCATCCACATATACTAATAGTGCACTAAATGAGTTAGTTCGTCTCATTATGAAGAGGCTATAGTCAGCCTTTGAATGCTTAAAACCAAACTCGAGTAATGTAGCTGAAAGCTTAGAATACCACTATCTTGAGGCATGCTTCAAGCCATACAAACTTTTTTGTAATTTGCATACTTGATCTGGTTTCCCTTTGTTGTATCCTGGAGTTTCCTCTTCTAAGTCTCCATGGAGGAAGGCATTGTTTACATCAAATTGACGTAATTGCCAACATTTAACTGCAACTATGGAAAGCAGACTTCTCACTGTAACAATGTTACCAAAAGGGGAAAATGTTTCATGATAGTCTATCCCTTCTTGTTACATATATCCCTTTACAACAAGTCGAGCTTTTAACCTCTCCACTGTCCCATCTGAGTTCCACTTCACCTTATAAACATATTTACAATCAATTGGAACCTTCCCTGGTGGTAAGTCATAAATGACCCAAGTGTTGTTCAACTTTAAAGTTGTTAACTCAGCTTCCATAGCTTAGCACCAATTAGGATCTTTAACAGCTCGGCTATAGATTTGTGGCTCAGTTTGGGTGGAAATGGATGTGGAAAAGGCTAGAAAATTAGGAGAGAATTTTTTATAAGACAAATTATTAGACAAAGGAAAGGGTGTACCTGAAGAGGGTGGAACTATTTGATCCACATAGTGGGAGGAGGAACCAAGAGTGACCTACTGGCAGTGATAATCTTGGAGATACTGAGGTGCTTTCTTAGTTCTGGCTGATTTTCAAGGTGGCGATGCCAAAACCTAATCAGTACAAGAAGGAGAGTGTATAGGGTGATTGTCTTTAGAGGCTTCAGGTGTAGATGAGGTTTCTGAAGTGGTAACATCAGGGCTGCAAATGTTGTCAGGAAAATGTGATGGTCTTGATGGAGAGAGAGGATGATTTTCTGTTTGGAGGTGATTGAAGAGTTGGTGGCTGGTCATGGCTAGAAGGACCAGTAGAGTGAGGAGAATTCTCAGCCAAAGAGAAATCAAAAACCTGCTCAGTGGTAGGTATGCATAACTGTTGTAGAGTTGAATCCCTTTGAAAGGGGAAAAACAGACTCGTGGAAAATGATATCCCTAGACAGAAACACATTCTTTGCTCTCAAGGTCAAGTAACTTGTAACCATTCACTCCAAAGGGATAGCCTAGAAAAACACAATTCCTCTCCCTAGGATCAAACTTCTTTCCGCCCTAAGATAGAGTGGAGGCAAATGAAAGACAACCAAAAATTCTCATGTGTTTATAGGTTAGTTTGGTCTGAAAATGAGTCTCATAAGGTGTTTTATTGTTAAGCAAAGGGGTTGGAATTCTATTTATGATGTAGGTGGCAGTAAGGATGCATTCATTCCAATATTTGAAGGGATGTTAGACTGAAATCTTAAAGCCCGTTCAACATTCAAAAGATGTTGATGTTTTCTCTCAACAATCCCATTTTGTTGAGGTGTTTGGATACAACTCCTTTGATGAGTTACACCTTTCTTACTAAAAAATTATTTCATTTGAAACTTGGCACCATCGTCACTCCTAACGGTCTTAATTTTAGTGCCAAACTGGGTCTCAACCAGGTTGAAAAAGGGCTCTATGCACTGCTTTGTGTCAAATTTGTTCTTAAGAAGATAAACCCAAGTGGTTCGAGAAAATTCGTCCACAGTAGTGAGGAAAAATCGAGTACCATCATAAGCAATCTCTGAAGAAGGGCCCCAAAGATCAAAGTGAACAATTTCAAAGCTGTTAGAAGAACAATGAGAGCTGTGAGAGAAAGGTAGCCTATGCTGCTTGGCCATAAGACAAATACTGCAAGACATTTTATTATTAGAAGGTAAGGAGTTTTGTACAATAGGATCATTGATCAAAGATAGCCTAGAATCTGAAACATGGCCTAGGCGACAATGCCAAAGGTTTGAAACAGAAATGCTATTCATGACAGAAGCAGAAGCAAAACTATCATTCTTGGAAAGCTTTGAAAGGGTAGTCATCAATGCTGAGGGAGAGACTTTCATTGTCAGCAAGTGGTACAATCCATCCTTGGTTTCACACATCCCAATCGTGGTCCATGAACAAAGGTCATGTAGGAAACAACAATTTGACAGAAATACAAGGCAACTAGCAAGGTCCTTAACAACCTTTCTGGCAGACAATAAATTAACATAAAATGATGGAACACAAAGCACATCATGTAAAATAATGTGCTCAATAATTCTAACAGTTCCTATATGTGTGACAGGTACCTTTTCTCCGTTGGGAAGCTTAACTAAATAAAATACATTTGCAGTGACTGTGTTGAAAAATGAGGGGTTGCAAATTATGTGGTCAGTTGCACCCGTGTCCAAAATCCAAGGAACACTAGAAAAACTGGAAGGTCTCTTTCTATAGGCTGAGAGGCAAGAAAAAAAGCAAGACATCTTGGAAATACTGGCTGTGTTTGCTGCAGTGGGAAAAGTGGTCTGAGGTTGCCCTGCAAAAGACTTAACTGAGTGATAAAGCAAGAAGTTGTTGATATTGCCCCTTGGTGAGTGCCATTTTATCACCATCCCCTTCATCTTGATCTAATTCAACTGGGATGTTCGATTGGGTAACAAAAGCACTGGACCCCTTCCCTTTATTATGCAGTTTATGCCTTGGTGGGTACCCATGCAACTTGTAGCATTTGTCTACCAAGTGTCCATTCATATGACAATGACTACATATAGGAGTCTTGGCATTTCCAGCCTTAAAATAGGTCTCTAAAATGTGTCCCTGCATCTTACAATGTGTGCAATAAGGCCTCTCACGCCTATTTGCAGATTGGAAGTTGCCAAAATTCCTTTAATGAGCATGGCCATAAGGTTAGGGGAAAAGGTACTAGAAATCATCTGGTGTTGTTTCTCCTGTTGTTGAACAGAATACCCTGTTCAATGCAAGCATAGGTTCAATCAACATGATCTGGTCCCTAGCATTAGAGTAGCAGTCACTTAGGCCCATAAGGAACTGGATGACATAGACCCTTTGGTACCTATCCCTCAAAGTTTTCAATTGACCACAACTACATTCAGGCATAGGGTCATACATAATTAGTTCATCCCAAATGGTCTTGGGTTTTCCAAAGTAGATGCTTACTGAGTCATCTCCTTGTGAGAGACTTGCCAAAGATTTCTTCAACTGAAAAATGCGTGGCCCATTTTGTTGTGATAGCATATCTTGCAGCTCATTCCAAATAGCATAAGCATCATCAACAAAGACTAAGCTAGTTCTCACAGAGCTGCTTATTGAGTTGTGAATCCAGGACACCACTACATCATTACAGCAGTCCCAAGCCTCCATGAGGGGATCATCCTGACTTGTAGGCCTTTTGATGTCTCCATTAATGAAGCCAATCTTGTTCTTGGCCCTAAGTGCTCTTCACATGGCTCTAGAACAAGTAACATAGTTCTCTGTGGTTAAGAGATCAGTGACCAAACTGGCCGCTGTGTTATCCCCATTCTCTATCTGATAGGGATTATTTTGATTTGACAAGTTAAGGAATCGTGAAACATGTTTCTGATTATTTTGGTTGATTGATTTGTCTTCCATTGTTCACAACAACTATTGCTCTGGTACCATGTAAGAAATCAAGCTGCAGAGTAGAACTTGGGAAGCAAATGATAAGAAGAGAAATATGAGAACGGAAAACAACTCCAAATGGAAGAGGAAGCTATGAAATTTCTCATTAGAAATTGAAATGAAATTATAGAATACAATATATAGAGACATGTAGCAAAGGCACCTATAACTATCTGTACAAAGAAAACAGTCGTGTATGTTGCTTTGCAGCAACCAGCTCTACATACAGACAAGTCTAAACAAAAAGAAAAGAAAAAGGACTGATGACACCACTACAAAGAATGAATATACAGAGAAAAAATGTCCCTGACATTGGATTAGCCATGCACCATTATGCTCAGGTGATTGCATCTGCTGAGGCCACCTTTTGTGTTTTACCCTCATTTGTTGCATTTTCACTATCATAGGGTTGTACAAGAAACCGGAGAACCGATCGGAACTGACCCAGACCAGCCGCCGGAGCTCTGAACCGATCAAAACCGGCATAAAACCGGTCGACGAGGGGTTGAATTTGCTAGAAACCGATGTTTAGCGGTTCGGTCCCAGTTTGATCTTGGGCCGGACCGCTGAACCGACGGAACTGATAAAATTTTTATTTTAAAATTATATATATATATATATATGAAACGACTCCGTTTCACTTAAGTAAGTGAAACGGCGTAGTTTTAGGACTCGATGTTTGAAAAAAAATATAAAGAGCGAAACTATGTCGTTTCCCTCTAGGGTTTAAAACCCCAGCTTTCTTTCTTCTTCCTAGTTTCTCCTTCGTCTTCTTCATTTCCCAAGCTGCCCCCATCGTTTCTCTCTCTCTCACTCACTCTCACGATGCACGGTGCATTGCTCTCTCTCTCTCTCTCTCATCGCTCTCTCTCTCACAACGGAGTCATCGCTCTCTCTCTCTCTCACTTCAGAGCGCGCACCTTGCGGCGTCTTCTCTCTCTCTCTCTCTCTCTCTCACACCTAGGCTTCGCAGTTCGCACGCAGCGGCAGGGTCACCTCCGTCGCAACCAAAGACGCTGACGAACCGGCCGTAGTTACGTCGAGACCGATATCGACAGTTTTCTCCCCCTTCACCGGCTGGTTTCGGTCGAGATTTTCATCATTTTAAGGGATCGGTGCGGTTTTGGTCTGACCAAAACCGCACCGATACCTTCGGTTTTCACCCCTACACTATCATGCTCCAATAGTTCAGTTGGGGCAGCTCTTGGTCCCTTATTGGCTGGTTGGGAGGAAGTAAGCTTTTGCACTCATGTGTGTTTGTGTATTTCTTAGAGTTCCTGAACTTGTAAGTCTTAATTTTGCTTTATATGGCATTGCCACGATCCGAGTCAATATCAGGGCGGGTGCAGCATCAAATAGCCTTTATTTACAATGTTTTATCAAATTTAAATTATCGGACTATGTATATTTGAAATAGCCAAATTTTTTGTATGGAGGGTTTAACATTCTTACCAAATATAAGGTAAATCAAACAACAAGGGAAAACATTCAAGAAAAAGCCTTTAATAACAATTTCAAAGAATAAAATCTTAATGCTTTTTTATTCAGTAGTAAGCTAGAAAAATTAATTTAGTTCACAGAAGAGGCATAGTACTATATATGAATGTTTGTGCTATTTGGAATTTGCAACTACTGTGGGTTGTACTCTTTGGATTGATGTTTGGACTTATAATACAATCTTTGGCTGCAAATCTTTGAATAAGCACTGGTAAAGCTACAAAGTAAACAAATTCTAACCCAAAATCTCCAATATTATTGTTTCTGCAATGTCTTCTTTCCTTTTTTTTTTCTTTTTTTTTTTTGTACAATTAACTAGCTACTTAAGTAAGATAAATTCCACTTAGGTATCTTCTTACAATATTTACGTTTTGAATGGCTAAAAATGTATCAAATAATACTTGCATGTGATTTAGAATATGATAAAATAGGCATCTTTTCTATTAATGCTATGGGGTTTGATTTTTTTTATATTTTCCAACAAGTCTGATTGCAGGATAGCACTACCATGCATTGTGAGGATAAATGCTTTTACTTAGTTCATGTTCGCTATTGTGTATTAGAATTTGATTAAAGAAATGTATTAACCCTGTTATCTTTCTTGTCTCAAGTTTATGATGGCAGAATTAAAGAATGCACAAACTTGGTTGGATTTCTTGGCTATAGGAATCGACAATGGATTAAATGGTTGAACGTCTCTTTTTGCTTACTTGAAGTTGCTATTTTGTATGCAAAACATATATGTGCAGTCACTTTTGGGCACTCCTTACGCACTCCACTAATGTGATTGACTGCATCACTTTTTTTAATATAATATAAATGTTTTGGCCAAATACATCAGTGGAGTGTGCACGGAGTACGCAAAAGTAACTGTATGTAGCAAAACACTTTGGTGTGAGATTAAATCATTGATGGAAGACCATGCTACTGATTTTTTACATCATATATTGTAATCTTGTGTTTTGTAATTTAATGTATAAATACTGTTAACGTCGTGTTTCGTATGCCCGGAAAAGGTTCTAGCAACTTGGGCCGGGGTCTTCACCTGCAAACACAGAGAAGAAGGTTGGCTCGGGGTGGTCTAGGGAGCCTCCGATGCCTAAGTTATTCCCATGCGTTCTTAGCATTGGCTTAGAATAATTTAGTTCAGAGAGAGTCCTTTGTAATTGAGATGTAACTTGTATATGAAGTTATGAGGGAACATTATGTTCCCCTTGTCAGGACTCAGTCGTCTCACCCGCATCTACCTTAGTCTGGGTATTTAATGAGATGTGATGTTTCGAGGCAGTGTTTTTAATGCAGCGTGCTTCTAGGTCGCATCTTGGTGGGTGAACGGCGTGGTCACTTTTGGTCCTTTCCGTTTGAGAATGGAGGGTCGTCAGCATCCTCGTTTACCTAGTGATGTAAGTCCTTTAATGCTAGGGGCAACAAGGGATGTCAGAGCCGACGTGTCCAATCTGTCCCCCCCCCCCTTCCCCCCCTTTATCTGGTTTCCCAATCTATGCATTCTCCTTCCTCCAATGTAATCTTGAGGGCTAGACCCCTTTGGTGACTCTGAGGCTACTGAAGGGTGAGACTCGGGCTGAAACGGGCCTAGTGTTGGGCCCAGGCCCAATTAGGATGGGTTGGGTGGTAAATACCCCTCCTACTTACCCCACCAATTCTTGCAGTAGGAATCCCATTGTCGTTGTTTTGTTTTCTTCCTTTTTCTTCTTTTTTTTTTGGCAGCACATTTCTGATAGAATAGATGTGCACTCGATTGTGCCTGTCGGGCTATCCTTGCGTGGGCTAATTCACTATTCCTCTCACACATCACTTCATGTAGCGTGTATAACGGGGCCTGCACCCATCCACCTTCCCTCATGTAGCGTGTGTCTTGCCCATTACCTAGGTCAGTTCAACCGATGTGGGGGGCTATTTGATCCCCCTTCCCATTTTTGGTCTGTTTTCCTTTATTCTCTTTCGGTGCCATAGAATTTATTTTCTTGTTCCCTTTCTTTTCCACTTCCTTCTCTCCTTCTTTCGTGACCCTAACCAGTCTAATTCTTCTAATCTGATGGTTGCTAAGAATGCTTCTTGCCCTGTTGTTCGACGCCCTAATGACGACGACTCGTCACTAGCTCATGAGGCGTCTCTGTCCTTCGAATGTTCCAACTGGAGGTCGGAGGTGACTTATGCAATTCTATGGCCGGTGAAGGCCTCCTATGGGTTCCCTGACTCCGTCGTCTTGGAGATTCTCGACACCCGTGAAGGGGCTGTTGTAAGACCCTGCCTATTTACCCTTATAGATTAACTCTTAGATCAATACTATAATTTAGAAGACTAGCTCATTATAGTAGTCCACGACTCTAAGAGCTTCAAAAAGAATTAAATTAAGTTTAGAATTTTGGTTAAGAGCATTGATCGATCACCACACAATTATCTTGAAACCATGTTTTAAGCTTGATCTTTATTCTTATCATTTCTCATATTAGGACTTTAGTTAAACCTTTGTGCACGTCATTAAAAGATAATGACATGTCGAAACCCGAATTCACTCCAATCGACACCCATGTGTACTCTATTGTGCAATGGACTAATGTGCCCCTAGTTCAAACCTTTTTGTGCCATTTTCTCAAAGTCATTTATGTCTTTTAAACACCTCATTTCATTTCTTAAAATACAACTAAGTTTCGGTCACATTGATCTCAAGAACCTTAGCTAAAACCTCAAACCAAGTGCACCAAGTATTAGACAACCGAATGGTATTTTTTTATTATTAAAATTTCTGCAATGGGAGAAGCACCACCCCACGCGACCCACTTCTACTGCCATTCACCAAAAGCCCCTCCAATTATCATGAAGAAATTTGAACCAATTTGAATGCACCTTTGAGTATCTCAGCAACCACCATTAAATCACCTTATTCAATGGGCTGCCCATGTAGGACACTTAAGAGTGCCTTTAAATTAGGCATAACGGCCATATAGAAGAGTCCAAGTGAATAAGACAAAAATAGTTTGCCTTGGGAAAACACCCTACCCGGCGGCATGATAGTATGCCTTCATGCCATAAATTTATTCCACCACCCTTTTCTCCACTCCCACACAACAACTCTCCCATTTCCCTAGCCTAATCAACCTAAATAGATGTCATCATGGTGGAAAACAACCAACCACACCCCACGACAAGGAGGATCTAGGCGCATCATCACTAACCGCTAAAACCCCCCCAATAGGAAGCCACCATTGTTGTACCGTTCCACCCCTTTGAACCCTATATGAACTCATTTCCCCTTTACTTGTTCCTCACTTCATTTCCTAAAGCCTTCCTCGAGTACTCTTGAGAGTTCTCTTCCCTTATTCTTTGAGTGTTCTTAAGTGTTCTAAGTGAGTTCTTGAGTTTGTGAGTTTTGAGTGGGAAGCTTAGGTGGGCCACGAAATCATTGTTATTTTTTCTCTCTAGATCTTAGTTTATGTGTTAAGTTGTGTCTTCAAGTGTTAGTATTAATCTTGGGTGAATATAGCATGAGATACCATGTTTAGCTAGAAGCCAAAATATTGGTGGATTGGTTTAGTGTTTAAATTATTTTTGGTGAATATATTAATTATGACATGCCTCAATAATTCCTAATATGATTTGAGTATGTCTTAGAATAATTTCTGAAGTTTTAGTTTGAGCTTAGAAACATGCCATAATAGGTTTTAATTTCTATCTTGTGTTGATCATCAAAGCATCTATGGTTTAACTTTTAATCATGCTTCATTTGAGGAAATTAACTTATTTTACTTAGGCTTGAAATATGAAATTTTAGAAAGCCCTCTGATTGGGATAAGGAGAATGCATGATTTAGTTCTAGCATGTCATTGACAGAGAGGTCATATCATGCATTGCTTGAGGTTTAGTTAGAATTTAAGGATCTTACTAGGCATGACTAAGTGTTGAGATGAACTTACTCAAGGTTAAGCTTTTAGTTCATCATGGAGGATTTCTTGTGATCATCTTTTTATTGGATGAATTTTCCATGTATGCATTTATAAGGATCAATAGTCAAAATTACATATAGGCATCAACTAGAGAGCATGCCATGAATTGAGGATGAATAGGCTAAGATCCTTTTGATTTTTAAGGCATAGATGATCTTAGAACGTGCAAGATATGAGGACTATGGATTCTAGTTAAGTCTGGAGAGCATTTGCATTAGTAGCAGTATTTGGAAGTTAAGGGTATTTTCATAATTTTTCTTTATCTAGAAGATTTTATTTTTCTTTAAGACAGTATAGATTCTAACTCAGGGCAATTTTTATCACAACCGCTACCTCACTTCCAACTTCAACAGTCTATAAGTTGGCCTCTAACTTACACTTTGATAATTATTTATGATTTATTGATAAATGCCGCATTCATTTTATAACTACTATTTTGAGCATGAAATGTCATATCTTATGTTCCATTTTTGTCATTTTGCATACAACTATGATTTTTAATGTGCCACTTTTATGCATATCATAAAAACCTTTTTTTTTTTTTATGTATTGCACGAAAAATTATTTCTATCACGACCCCAAAGGATAAGATGGAGAAGTATCTTGGTAGAACTGCTCTATCCACTCTAGAGTGATTAAATATGGAATGGTAACTCCTGGATTGACCAAAAACAGTCAACAAACTTTGAATGAGTTCTTTTTAAAAACTGCCAGAACGAAGTCACACGTTACGACACCTAATGCTGGTGGGTGTACATGTTATGATTTTTACAATGTTATGTTGTGTTATATTATCAATGCATTGAGAACGAGTCTATAGACAATGTAGTTTCTATGTGAGTTGTATTACGGTCACCGACATGTATTCACAACACATGGGGGAACGATGATAATACCATACGTTACGTTAACTCCATGATTTTATGTAATTCTTGATAAAAGACTGAGTTTTTAACGACGGAAGTGAAATTATGTTCTATGTGAGAAAATGTTCATCAAAAGTCTATTTTTTGGAGAAATCTGAATGGGAGACAAATACAGTTTTCTGCATTGCATGCATTTCGTATTTATCATTCTTCATGCATAGTCTATTTTTGTACACGTTGATTATCTAACTTACTGAGATTTCAAGTAAATCTCATCCTTTGTGGACCCATTAGAAATGATAGAAGTTGTAGATGTAGATGGACCCAATGGACTAGTGGATCAAGAGGATTGAGGAGGAAACAAATATCGACAGGAGACTTGATCTTATTTTGATATTTCTAAGCCTGAACCTTCGTGCCATAGAGTGCATGAAGCAATTGGTTTAGATTCTTTTTGGAAACTTGGTATTTTGTATTAAGATTGAGCTACCTGATGATTTGAACTTATGGTTTAATCAATATTATTGGGATGATTTTAGTTATTCTATCATAAGTTCATTTTCACTCTTACTTTCCGCTTTGATTATTGCATATTGCTAGCTGCATTTTTAAGATGCATTGCATATTAATTGTCATGTACGAGGTTATGTAACCTTGTATTGCATGTCTCGACACTCTAAGTCTCCGTTACATCCTAAGCGGAGGTTGGGGGCGTCATAGCTGTGGATCCCAATGGCTTCTCCACGAAGGTGGCGCTATATCCTAGTATGTTTTCCAGTGGGTTGCGACTCCCTTTCTACAGGCCAGTCCATAAAGTTTTAGACTTTCTTGGCTTGTCCCCTGCTCAGCTCCACCCCAACACATGCAGAATCTTGGTGTGTTGCTACATAGTTTGGCGTAGGGCATTGGAGGAGGTTGACTCTGAGCATCCTGACCTCATCGCCTAAGAATTCCTCTTGGCCCACAACATCCTAAAGCATAAGAGAAACACCTAGGGGTGTCAAATCGTGTTAACGGGTCGTGTTCATGTCGTGTCAAGGTATATATATTATACTATATGAGTCAACTGGAACACGACCCATTAAGGTTATCGTGTCAAAATCTCAAATTCTATTATAACACATTAACATAACGGGTTGACACGACATGACTCATTTTGACCCGTTAGTGAATACTACGAAATAGGTTAACACGACCTAACTCGACCTGTTACAACCCGTTTATGTAAATGGGTTGAACATATCCGAAGTTAACCCGTTTGACCTAATTAAGTTTTGCATAATTTTATATAAATGTTAAAATTATAATATCTATAAAAAAATATAAACTAACTATGAGTCCAAAATTACAATCCAAAAAGTAAAAATATCAAAATTAAAATCTCAACAATCTTACTTTTAGGTATAAGGGTATAGTTGTAAGTTTAACTTTTTTAACGGGTCATAACGGGTTGACCCATTATCAACCCATTAAGCAATCGTGTCTTAACGGGTCAACCCGTTTTGACCTGAACCCGTTAAGACTAAACCCAAATCTATTATTGTCATGTCGTGTTCGTGTTGAATTAATGGGTCGTATCACATATTGCCACCCCTAGGAACACCTGCAGTTTTCGCTCGCACCCGGAGCAGGCAGTGGCCCGTTTAGAGCCACAATACAACTGGGTCAAAGATTGTAACCGGTAATTCATTTTCTTGTCCAGCAAAGGATGGGAATTCCCTGCTGGGCAGACTGTCTGGAAGGAGTACCCTATGCGGGCCATATGGGGGGTCGTGCTTGTGGACAAAGAAGTCAAACCAAAGGCAACTCCTGAAGAGGCGAGCTGACTGGAGATCGTGCGAGCCTGGGCCAAGGCGCACTCTGATGATGTTTTTTCTAAGGCCTTGCTAACTGAAGCCAATATAAGGTGATACCTGGCCCCCCTACTGAACACCCGCTATGATGACTTCATGGTACCCATGTGAGCCGCCACGCATCAAGACCATAACAACCCTTGAGCCTATCGTTGGAGGGGAAAGGGAAGAATCCTCAGGTAGAGGAGCCTACGGTAAGTAGTTTCAACTCTGCTCGTTACCTACTCCCAGACAGCCCTCCATCATCTTAGTCAGTCACCCAAAGTCTTCTACGTTCATATTGAAGGTTGCTGCTCCCGTCCTGCCACATCCAGTTTCTAAGACCATGACGCTTCCCATGCGACTCCCATGCCAAAGGTCCCTCAGGCTTCCCCAATTACTTCTTCATTTGTTCCGCCGCGTGAGGTGAGGGTAGACTAGACCCTTATGCGGGCCCAAGAGAGGCTTTCATTGGACTTCTACCAGGCTCTCTTGAAACTCGCCCCTAGAGAGTCTACTGTTTGCGTCTCACCGCCTGAAGTTAACATTGAGACAGTTTCCTCCCCAGAGGTTGTCAAGGTGGGCGACATGATGTTCCCAGTTGCTATGGAATAGGAGGCTGCTGCAGTAGAGGAGGGGGCCTCTGATCTTGGCCAGGGGAGGGTTTCTATCCCTGAGTCCCCATTTGAATACTCTCTCGGGCACAAGGTTGGCTCACAGAAGCCCCTTTAGAAGTTGGATTTGAGGCTACAATGACAGGAGGGGAAGATCAAAGGGATGTGGGGATTGAAGCTAGGATGGTTTCAATGGGGGCTAGTGAAGTCTTACCTGCCCTGTTGGAGACTGAAGCCGAGATGGCATTAATGCAAGCCAGGGAAGACCTAGTCGTTGTGCTTGAGTCTGAGGCTGAGATGCGGTTGGTGTAGATTATTGAAGTCTCGACCACACCGCCTGAGACTGAGGCTGTAATTTTAGGCTAAGGCAGGAGTAAACCTCCTACTGGCGAGGACATTGGGTGTGTACCAGAGCAAGTCCCATCCATTAGTCCAAGGGGAGGTGGTGCCCACGAGGAACTGGAGCCTGAAGAGGACGGGGACCAAGTCGACGAGCCTAGGTCAGAACCTCGACGTGGTGCCGAGGCCTGCCCACACCCCAAGGAGCAGGGGGTCCGATATTGGATTCCCATTTGCCTCCCTATCAATCAGGATCTAGGAGGTCGTTTTAAGCCTTAGTTGTGCAAAAGAATGAGAAAGCAACACGACAGATAGCAACATGTGATATAATAGATTATGTAAAATATAAGTATTTCATGACAGCATAAATCATGTGTGACAGATAAACATGTAACGACAAAGCATGACATGACATATATGATAACATACACACATAAACTGCAGTTCCCTTACTTGTCACAAATACACAGTAAATTAATAGTGAATTAAGAGCTAAGTTACCTCGATCGTCATGTTCTACGAGAATTCAAGCGCGATTACGAGAAACTGTGAATAATGATTCTAAAAGTTAGAAATTTAATCACTAACAATTAGAAACATGGAAAAAGCTAACTTAGAGGTAAATTAAAATTTTACCTTTTTATGTGAAAAAATGATCATTTTACCTCTAACTTAAGGATTTTGCATCCTAACTCCAAAAAGTACCAAAATTTACATTCATCATGTAAATTGTGTCCTAAACTGAAATATCAACTTAGAAAAATTTAAAACAAAACACAACTATGGAAAACCCGCTATGGCCGAAACATCCATAGGCCATTTCTCTTATTTTCGTTTCAATTCTTCCAACTTTAAAACTCATGATTAAACCAAAATTTTGCAACAAAAATCTTCCTATCCTAAGTTTAAAAACATACTTAAACCATCCATTGGAAAAAATGCTAATCATCACCACCAAACTTTCTAGTAAAAAGATCAAAACGTTTTAACCAAAAACAAACCCTTGAAGCCCAATTTTCGACCTTATTCAAAACAACTCCAAGAATTTCAAAAAAATAAAATCTTACATCTAACATATTCAAAACATCATCATAATATCAACTATGCTTTAAATCATCAAACAAAAGTCACCAAAAATCACGAAACAACACTTGGAGTTTTCGGTTCTACACTTAGTCCATAAATAGAAACTTTTCCTTAACTAGCTTTGATCAATCTCTTAATTCATGGCTTAAAAAAATGAGATCTTCAAACTAAAACATCACATGGTTTACAAATGTGTTCTAAAAAAGATCCAACCATCAAACTTAAAATCACATGGCTAAAAATCAATAAAACATGGATCTAACCCAAAAACATCTAATCTTAGGTCTAACCAAAATCCTCTTGCATAGAAAACTCATATCTTTGAAACTAATATTAAATATTTAAAAACAAAAATCCTAACACGCATATAAGAGGCTTAGGATCATTAAATAAAAATATCAAAACCATTGGAGTAAGATTAAACCACAAAATATTCAAATTTTCTCATAACAGAAACTGTTTTTCCACTTCCACTTCCAGTTTCAAGTTTATATATCTAAGAAAATATTTCATCAAAAGCTTTAGTCATACAACAAATCCTCAATACAAAATTCATAAACACATGTTAACAACACTCCATAAAATTTTCAGACCAAGATATGTCCATTAGTTTGGTCAAAAGCTTCGAAATATAGCACACTCCCCAGTTTAACGACCAAAATGACCTTTCCATGGTTAAAACATTTTTTGACCAACCAAATGACCATGCAATGAAATAGATAATATAATCACGGAAACTACACTCAAAGACGAACAACTTTAATGAAGGAGTCATTGCGAGAACTACTTACAAAAGGTCAAAAAGTGCAACGCAAAATGACTCAAACATCTACCCGAAAGACCTCTTTTGGGTTTCTCTCTAAGAACGAGGTGAAAAAGTGATAAAATGAAGTGAAGTGTGTCTTAAACGACTTTATACTTCTGGAGAGGGGAGGTATGGGCTTGAATGACCTTTGATTGGAGGTGCATATGTCAGTATTGGGTACAGCCAAGGGCAGTGGATGACCTGCCATGTGGGGAAGGAAACTTCTTCAAGAAGTTTTGCCAAGGTGGCCGATTTTGTGGGCCTTGGTGGGCCTAAACCAAGTGGGCTTCAATTTGGGGTTTAGAGAAGGTTTGGTTAGGGTTTGGGATGCTATCAAGCCCGAAACCAATTTTGCTTGGCCCAATCAAAATTGTAAGGTTTAAAGAGTTGGATAATGATGTCATAACATGAATTTGAGGAATTAATAGCATGTGGAAGTGATTTAATCAAGTGATTAAACACAATGCTAGAAATTGAATCAAATAGGGTTTGAGGCCAACTTTAGGGTTTGGGGAAACCATTCAGGGTTTCAGTTTCAACCAACCTTTTTGGGGTTTCAAAAGGATTCTAAATGTTTAGGTTTCACTAGAGTTGAAACCCTATTTGGTTCGACACAATTTGGTTGATCAGATGGAAAACAGGGTTTTGCTTAGGTGGCATGATCTCACACCTTGATTCCTTCACAATTCATCTCATTGTTCCTCTGTGTGCCAAGTGTCCAAATACTACTCACCAAGTGTGGCTAAGATTCTGCCAAGTATCCAAATAAAACTTCTTTAACCTAATTTAGACATTCCACATTGTGATTTTGAAAACACTGCACTAGATGCCACTATAGAGGTTACTATTCACTCCAGAAAAGTGAAACATAAAATTTATATTGAAAATCTTAAATATTCATACAAATCTAACTTTTCAATTCGTTTATTGAAATTCAATCCCAAAGTACCTCGAAATAAGCAAAACACGTTTTCAAACAAGCGTTTCATCCGAAATTGAAAATAATATTATTGTGCCATAAAATCCTAAATAATCATCTGAGTCTAATGGTGCACACCATAACTCAATTTGACACTTCTAACTACATCAAATAAATAAAATCATGTTTCTGGCACTATAACGAATGATAACTTTGGCTATGCTGACAAACTAAAACCTATGTGATTAGTTGATTTGTGAAAACTTATGGTGTTTTCATGAGGTTCCTATATCCAATAGATATTATACTAATGAATTTCTAGTGGGCTGTTACAATTAAGCTGGACTCGAGGGGGTTCGAGCAGTACGTCAGACTAGACTCGCCTCGTTGACCTTCGCAAGTGCGAGGCGGGTCGAGTAGTATGTTAAACTGGACTCACCTTATGCCTTGAAATTTGATGGAGGGCAAGCAATATCAAGCTGGACTTGCCTCGTTGACCCTCACAGGTGTGAGGGGAGAGGGGGGGGGGTCAAGCAGTACGTTAGACTACACTCGCCCTCTACTTTGAAATTGGATGGAGGTCGAGTAGTAGGTCAGACTGGACTCACCTCATTGACCCTCGCAGGTACGAGAGGGGGTGGAGCAGTACGTTAGACTGGACTTGGCCTATGCCTTGAAACCGGGTAGAGGTCAAGCAGTATGTTAAACCAGACTCGCCTCGTTGACCCTCGCATGTGTGATGGCGGTGTCGAGCAATACGTTAGATTGGACTCTCCCTATGCCTTGAAACGGGATGGAGGTCAAGCAGTTGGGTAGACTAGACTCGCCTAGTTGACCCTCGCAAGTGCGAGGGGGGTTGAGCAGTACGTTATAATGGACTCACTCTATGCCTTGGAACTGGATGGAGGTCGAGGAATATGTCAGACTTGACTCGCCCTATGCCTTGAAACTTGATGGAGGTCAAACAGTACGTCAGATTGGACTCACCTCGTTGACCCTCGCAGGTGCCCCAGGGGAGGGGGGTCAAGCAGTATGTTAGACAGGACTCACCCTATGCCTTGAAAATTGATGGAGGTCAGGCATTACGCTAGACTGAACTCGCCTTGTTGATTTGGATGGGAATAAAAATACTCTTGGGAGACAAACACTATTTTATTTATTGTTTATAGACTATTGAAACAAATACAACTTACACTTTTAACAAAAGAACTTCCGCAGGTGTTTGGCATTCCACAAGTGTGGTAGGTCCTTTCCTTGTGCATCTTTGAGCCTATATGAGCCCAGGCGGTTGTTGGCCATGACTACGTAAGGACCCTCCCATCTCGGTCCCAACTTTCCTTCGTCCTGAGTGGTTATCCCAGCTTGCCTTAATACTAGGTCTCCTACTTTGAAGGATCTTGGCCAGACTCGTTGGTTGAGGCAGTTTTCAACCCTTCTTTTGCTTATCGCTTTCCTTACCTCTACTTCTAACCTTCTTTCTTCTAACAAGTCGAGCTCTTCCTCCAATCTCGCGTTGTTGGAGTCTTGATCGAACTGTTGGATCCTATAGGTGGGCATTCCTACTTCGATGGGTGATACTACCTCATGTCTGTAGGTGAGGGTGAAGGGGGTTTCACCTTTCGGAGTCCTAATCGTGGTTCAGTAAGCCCGCAGCACCCCTGGGAGTTCTTTTGCCTATGTTCCCTTCTTTTCGGCGAGCTTCTTCTTAAGGATCTCGATTAATGTTTTTTCGGTCGCCTCGACTTGCCATTGGACTGTGGGTGTCTTGGGGAGGAATATTTAAACTTGATTCCCAGATCCTTGCACCAGTCATGGTAATGGTCCGAGTCAAACTGCCTTTCGTTGTCTAATATGGTAAAACGGGAGATGGCGAACCTGCAGAAGACCACCTTCCATAGGAATTGGGTGATATTGCTCATTGTTATTGTCGTCAGGGCCTCAACTTCAATCCATTTAGTAAAGTAGTCTATAGCCACAACTACAAATTTTACCCCTCCTTTGCCTGGAGGAAGGGGGTCGACCAAGTCAATGCCCCATTGTATAAAGAATCATGGTGACATGATCGATGTCAACTCCTCTAGTTGGCAATGAGGTACTGGGAGAACTCCTGGCACTTTTGACATTTTCGAATGAACTCATCTCCGTCTTTGAGGGCACGAGGCCAGTAGTATCATGCCCTCATTACTTTGCCCGCCAATGCTTTTCCTCCCAAGTGGTTAACGCACACTCCTTCGTGTACCTCTGCCAGAACATACTGTGCTTGCTCAAGTGAGACATACCATAGGAGGGGCACATAATAACCTTGTGTGTATAGGACCCCGTTAGTAAGGATGAAGCGAGCCTCCCTATTCTTGATTTTCTCCGTTTCCTACTTATCATCAGGTAACTCATTGGTGTTGAGGTACTTGATTATGCTCGCGACCCATTACAGAGCTCCCGGCCTCACCTCTGAGATCTCGACCCTATCGTTGGCATCTCTACTGTCCTGACCACTGTCTGCTCTAGTAGGGGCGAGTCTTCCTACCAATACATAGCTCGCGCCAGCTTGTCTAGCTTTTAGTTCTCGGCTCTTGGTATTTCCTGAGTCTGAAAATATCTAAAGTGATTGCTCTTGTTTCTTACCAGCATCAAGTAATTTTTTTGTTAATTTTTTGCTCCTCGTGATTTATTCCTGCCAAACCTGGTTGATGACTACCTGGGAGTCTGCTTTCACCTCTATCTCCTTGGCGCCAAGCAACTTAGCGACTACCAAGCCAGCCAGCAGCACTTCATACTCTACTTCATTGTTGGTGATTTTGAACGTCAATCTGATGGCTTAGTTGTGCTCTTCTCCGGCGTCCGTAACGATATGCACCTCATTCCCCCTCTAGCCTGACAAGATGAGTGTAACAGGCCCACTATAAATTCAATGGTGTAATTTATATAGGTTTTAGGAACCTCATGGAAACTCTATAAGATTTCAGGAATCGATCAATCGCGTAGGTTTTAATCTATCAGCATAGTTAGTGTTATCACTCACTATAGTGCCAGAAGTGCGATTTAATTTATTTGAGATAGTTAGAAGTGTTAGAAAGTGATATGGTCTCCACCATTAGACTCAAAGAAATATTTAGAATTTTATGGCACAATAATCTCATTTACTGTTTTCGGACAGATTGAAAACGCATTTTGTTTATTTTATGGCGCAATCTCGTGGAATGCTTGTTTGAAAATGCATTTTGTTTATTTCAAGGCACTTTGAGATTAAATTTCACTAAACAAATTACACAGTTAGTTTAGTGTGTATGTTAGAATTTCTCAGTGCAAAGTTTGTTTTTCACTTTCCAGGAGTGAATAGTAACCTCAATAGTAGCACCAAGTGCAATGTTTTCAAAATCACAGTGTGAAATGTCCAAATTAGGTTAGAGAAATTTTATTTGGACACTTGGCAAGATCTTAGCCATATTTGGCAAATAGTATTAGACACTTGACACCAAGAGGAACCATGAGATGAAAATGTGAGGAAATCAAGGTGTGAGATCATGCCACCTAAGCAAAACCCTATTCCATCCAACCATTCAAATTGTTCCAAACCAAAGAGGGTTTCAACCCGAGTAAAACCCTAAGTTGTTGGAATCCAATTGAAACCCCTAAACCTTGGTTGATATTGAAACCCTATTTAATCCAATTTCTCGCATTGTGTATAATCACTTGATTAAATCACTTCCATAAGCTATTAATTCCTAACATTCATATTATGAAATCATTATACAACCCTTTAAACCTTGAAAATTTGATTGGACCAAAAAAAAAAAAAAGATTTGGGCTTGATAGCATCTCAAACTCTAACCAAACCCTTTTTAAACCACAAATGAAGCCGACTGTTTAAGGCCCACGAATTTTGGCCACCTTGGCAAAACTTCTTGAGAAAGTTTCCACCCACCCATGGCAGATTAGCCTCTTACCTCAACAGCCCAAAATAGTCCTTTGATGTGATAGGAAAATCCACCTCATCACCCCTTTCCACACGGCAGTAGTAGCAGCCATTCCCATTCACTATTTTTACATTTTTGGGACCTAACAATCATACCTCAAGATGTCATACAAGGCCATACCTCCCTTTTCAGAAGTTCTTGAGGAATGCAGGTCACCACTTTCCTCATTTCACCACTTTTCACCCCCATTCTTGGAAAAAAAAAAAAAACCCCTTGGGAGCTCTCTCGGGCATATTCTAGAGGCTTTTGGTGTGCCATTTTTTGAACCCTTGTAAGTATCATCTCACAATTATTCCTTCATGAAAGGTGTTCATCTTTGAGTATATTTTCTGTGTATATATTTTTTGTTTGATTTAATGGTTTTTTGGATCGGTAAACAGTTGTTTTTACCATGGAAATGTCAGTTTGAGTGATAATCTGGATAGTGTGTTGTATTTTAGAGTTTTTGACTAAACTAACGGACAAATCTTGGTCCAGAATTTTTATGGAGAGTTTTCAACATGTTTATATGAATGTTTGCTGGAGATTAGTTTCATGATTAAAGTTTTGATGAAATATTTTCGCAAATCTTGAAACTTAGAAACTAGAAGAGGAAAAACACTTTTTGTTTTAAGAAAGTTTGGATCTTTTATGGTTTAATCTTACTCCAATGGTTTTGATATTTTTATTTGATGATCCTAATCCTTTTAGCCACATGTTATAATATTATTTTGTTAAAGTTTCAAATATATGAATTTTTATATAAGAGAATACTCGGTTGGGTCAAAAGTTTGATGATTTCGGCTAGATCCATATTTTGGTTTATTTTTAGCTATGTGATTTTAAGTTTAATGCTTGGATCTAATTTAGGACACATTTTTAAACCATATGATGTTTTGGTTGAAGATCCCATTATGGTATGCCTCGGATCAAGTGCTTGATCAAAGCAAAGTTGAGAAAAAGATTATGTTTTGGCTAAGTGTTGGAACCAAGTACTTGAAGTGAGATTTTGTGATTTTTGGTGACTCTTATGCTTTGAATCAAAGTATGTTAGTTATTAGGAATGTGTTATGAACATGTTAGAAGAAATTTTTGAATTTTTGAAAGTTGTTGGAATGTTTTGAAAAATGTCAAAACCTTGAGATTCAAGAGCTTGTATTTAAGTTAAAAAGTTTAGATCTTTTTACTAAAAAGTTTTGTGTCTATGAGAAGTATATTTTTGTTGGATGTTTTAAACATGTTTTCAACTTAGGATATGAGGATCTTTGTCGCAATATTTCGGTTTAATCATGAGTTTTGGAGTTTGAAGAAATTGTAACAAAAATAAGAGATATGGCCTTTTGAAGTTTCGGCCCTATGATGTTTTGCATAATTTTATTCGGTTTTAAATTTTTCTAAATTGATATTTGAGTTTAGGATAAAATTTATATGAAGAATGTAAATTTTGGTGACTTTTGGAGTTAGGATGTGAAATCTTTAAGTTAGGGATAAAATGATCATTTTCCGACATGTAAACGGTAAAATGGTAATTTTACTATAAGTTAAAATTTTTCATGTTTCTAATTATTAGTGATAAAGTTTCTAACTTTTAAAATTTCTACTTACAGGTTCTCGTGTTTCGTGCTTTGCCTCTTAAAACGCGATTATCACTGTAAGTTAGCTAACTTACTGTTAGATTACTATGTATATGTGTTGGTCAGGAAACTATTGGTTATGTACTTATGTTATCATATATGTCGTGCCTTGCCATATCACTACACGTTTATCTGTAACATATATTATATTCTGTCACAAAATATTAATTTGTTACACATATTATATTCTGTCAAGAAATAGTTATCGATTACACGTTATGCCATGTCACGAACTGCTACCTGTTACATGTTATTTCATGTCATGTAATGTTATTTGTTACATGTTATACCATGTCACGTATTGTTATCTATTACATGTTATGCCATGTCATTTAATGTTTGTCTGTTACATATTATGTTATGTTACATAATGTTTATATGTTACATGTTATGCCATGTTACATATTTTTTATCAGTTTCATGTTACGTCAAGTCATGCATCTCACGTATATGTCACGTTACGTATGTAATGTCATCTGTCATTTCGTTTCACCTCACGACATGTCTCGAGTACAGAGTGTTTCTCTAAAACAATATTTTCTTAGTCAGTCATGCCTGGAATACTCATTATGTAATCACTATGATTGTCCGAGCATCTCCATTTATAATTCACGCAAAGTACTTCTGACGTAATCATTTTGATTGTTAGAATACCTCTACTCAAATGCTCCTGATGTAATCATTTTGATTGTTAAAGTATTACTAGGTACTCCTGGCGTAATCATTCTAATTGTTAGGGAATCTTATTTAAAATACTCATAGTGTAATCATTCTGATTATCTGAGTATTTCTAAAGGAACATGTTGGGTAGAATCATTCTGATTGTTCACTATTCTTGAGAAAACACTAGCGAAATCATTTTGGTTGTCAGAGTTCATGTTCACGTTCATGTTTAAGTTCATGCTTAAGTTCAGTTTATTGAACAAGATTCAAGTTCATGTAGTTCACGTTCAAGCTCATGTTATTCAAGTTCAAGTTCATGTTACGTTAAGTTCAAGTTCATGTTATTTAAGCTCAAGTACACGTTCAATTCATGTATCAAGTTCACGTTCAACCATGTTTCAAGTTCACAATCAGTTCATGTTTCAATTCAAGTTATGTTAATATTCAGTTTCAGTTCAAGTTCAGTTTATGTTCACATTCATATCCAAGTCAGTTCACATTCAAGTTCATGTCATGTCAAGTGAAGTCTCAGTTAAGCTCATGTAATGTCAAGTTTAGTTTCAATTTAGTCTATGCCCAAGTTCAAGTCATGTCAAGTGAAGTCTCAGTTAAGTTCATGTAACGTAAAGTTTAGTTTCAGTTTAGTCTATGTCCAAGTTCAAGTCATGTCAGTTCATGTCATGTTAAATGTCAAGTCACGTCAAGATTATTTATGATCATGTATGCATTCAAGCTTTTACTATCATGCATGCATCTTTGACCTGTATGTTAAGTTGTTTGTTAACTTGCTGAGATTTTTAATCAAATCTCACCGTGGTAGTCTCAACTATCATTCCTCCTAGAATGGTAGACCATGAGTTCAGATCAAGAGGCGCACCAGAGGTCGATCGACTAGAGACGATCGATTAGATGGCAACGGTACAACGCGGAGCTCATAGCCTCAACTCGGGCCATTCTGTTCCACTTGTTAGGATTCATTATGTTGACTGAATCCGGATGAATATTCTATTTGGTAGTCCGGGGAGCCCGGGTTGAGTGAATCCGGACATCATTCAACATCACCTAAGCTAGAAAAGCCGCATTAACCCCGACAATGAGGAGAAAACATCATTCATTACAGATAGGGGGATGTATTGCTACATGGCCATACTTAACATGGCCCCACCTCGAAGCATCAACGATGTGCAAAGGCTTGCCGGCCGGAAAAGTAGTTGAAGATTGGGTCGTCTCGTTATTAAGTTTATTATTCTCAAGCCCAGATGTAACCGTGTAGAGCAAAGAATGAGGGATACCTGTATGGACGTACGACTGAGGAGGCCGAAAACGGAGGTGAGGCCAAGAAAAAAGGAAGGAAAAAATACAGCCAAAGGTGACAAGTTTATCGAGGATAAGCTATTGTTCTTACTTTTCCTCTTTTACACACGCTGATTGATCGTTACTCGGTATTCGGACACATACCATTTGCAAACGCCATAAGAGAGCCATGTATATTTCCAGAAATCGAACATAAAATTTTAAATATAAATCATTTATAATTCATCTTCTCCGAATCCCCATCCCAATATTCGACACTCTTAACTCACATAGAAATCCGTTATAGAGGAGAAAATCCAGATAGAAAACCGGAAGACAAGGTTGAAAAGAGTGGGTTGTAGGTAAAACCAAAGACATTCTTCCTCAACAAGACTTAATCATCAACTCCTTTTCAGTGTCTCTTGGAGAAACCTCTTTTTCAGTTGGCCTTATGGGTTCACTGGCCATAATGACTCCTTGCTTTTGCATATCCACCCATTTGTCTTGCAGCAGGTACAATAAGGCAATGAAGGACATCTCTGCGGTGAAAATGATAATCCAAAGCCTTATACTTCTTGATGTCTTTTCATGATAGGCTTGTAAACCTGAATATATATTCAGAATTCCAAGTAGGGATATTGCAGTTCCAAGTAGCCAATGCACAAAAAACCATACACTCCTTCCTTTGGACCCCCTGGAGAGAACAAGAAGTTGTTGTAAACTTAACAGCAGAAGTTATATTGAATATGGCTTATTTTTCTCTCCCCTCTCAACAAATTCCCTCCTTAAAAATGCAAGAGTAAGCTGAAATTCACAGCTCTGTTCTACTGTGTCTCATTTGCCAAATGGAGCTTTGTACTATAAATTTCCAAATAGATGAATTATATTTGCAAGTCAGTCTGGAGGACAAACTTTCGACTGTTGACATAGCAAGATGAAAAAATCTTTTAAACAGCCTACTGTTTGTATCAGCCCCAACACACCCAACGCTGGGTTGAAAAAAAAAAAAAAAAAAAAACGCTATATGAAGAGTGTGAAGGAGTGCGGCTGATGTCTAGCACATCTCTAGCAAGATTTAACTTGCGAGAAAATTTAATTTCATACCATTCTTACAAATAAAATCTAGTCACATCAGTGACGTAGAAGACACATCCTCCACACCGACTTACAAATAGAATGATTACTTAATGTTGATATAAAGAC
Organism: Juglans mandshurica; assembly: GCA_022457165.1. Classification (NCBI taxonomy): domain Eukaryota; kingdom Viridiplantae; phylum Streptophyta; class Magnoliopsida; order Fagales; family Juglandaceae; genus Juglans; species Juglans mandshurica. Next base: position 15,181,588 of record CM039620.1, read on the forward strand.
ACTAAATGGTTACCTCTGTGGCCTTACAACCCCAAGGAGTGGTTGCAGCCATATGATACCATATAGGGCTACCCCTATTCTTTGATGATAATTGTTGAAGGAATTGTTGAAGTTTTTGATGGACAGCACTGCTCCTGCCGTGGCAAGAAGTACCACCAGTATCTGTTCAATATAAAATGCTAATAAAATATAGGAATGAAAGCAGATATATTTAGGGTTGATTTGGATTGAAAAATTTTATTCATCTCATTATTATAATTTTTTTTAACTTTTATATAAAATATAATAAACAATTCAATTTTTTCAAATTACAAAACAATAATAATATTAAAAAATAATATTCTAATAATATTTTATTCAACTTTTAATATTTATTTAAAATCATCTCATTTCATCTCAATATCTAAACATCTACTAAGTCGCTTGCTAAAAATTACGGTAATGATGGGTCTATATCTTCACTTTATACGAATTATTTTTCTACAATTAATATTGTTACTTGTGATGGGGCTAATGACACAACTAATGTCATAATTGTGTTCCACTTGCTCCGTTCCAAACAAAATGGAAAAGCAACGGTTTTTTAATGAACTGCAATAGTGGAATCACTGCTTTTTCTTGTTCCGTAAGTATTCATGATAATCTTTAAACTTTTGGGCTAAAGAAGTTCACCCGTCGTTTCTTAAATATCAAGAAACCGTAAGCTATATAGAAAACAAATTTCAGTAAGGAATCTTTATTTCTTTTAAAATGAAAAAATTTATAGGTCTAACTCATTTCATAAAACCGATTCTATAAAAGAGAATTGATCATTCTATATAAACATGCCCAAAACCTTATCTACAGGCAATGTGAGATTCTTCATCATCACCCTCTCTCACGTGCAGACTAATATTTTTCTTGATCCTTATCACGGGATAAGTAGTGTAGGCCCTATTCATCCTATGGTAGACTCTAATACCATGAAGAAATTCATGAGCCTAATTCATCTAATAAAACTAGTTCTACAAGTGTTCATTCCTTATAAACATGCTCAAGACCTTGTCTACAGGTAATATGAGATTATTCATCAACACTCTCCCTCAAGTGCAGGCCAGTGTTTTTCCTAATCCTTGTCACGAGGTAAGTAGTGTGGGCTCTATTTATCCTGTGGCAGGTTATGATACCATAAAAAAATTCATGGGCTTAGCTCATTTCATAAAGCCAGCTCTACAATAGAGGATTGTTCATTTCTTATAAACATGTCCAAGACCTTGTCCACAAGCAATGTGAGATTATTCATCAATACCCTCCCTCACGTGTAAGCCAATATTTTTTTCTGATCATTGTTACGGGATAAGTAGTATAGACCCTCATTCGTCATGTGGCAGATTCTGATACTATCAAAAAATTCAATACCTTTTATCATAATTAGAATTCAGAGTGGGGGAATCTGCCTCTAGTAATCGAAGTTCAAAGTTTCATTGTTATCTTTTGAAGCTCTGTAGAGATACACCTTATCATGTAATATAAGGTAAGAAATATTAAAAAAAGGAACTCTCATTGTCAGTCTAGATATGTCAGAAAACAAGATAATGTAACAGAAGGAACAGAATCAAACTTGCCTGTAAAATCGCATGAACATAGAACAGAATTCTGAGCCTTCTCCCACTTTCTTCTCTGTTTGACATTCTTATAATAAGTATCCCAACAGGCATCAAGAACCCCATTGAAGCCCAGAGGAGAAAGCCATGCAGTGTAATCTCAAACAGAAAATTTGGGCTCAGCTGTTATCATCACTAAAATTAGTTAGCTTCATGATAAATTTCAAATAAATCATTTAAAAAACTTGTGTAGTGTGAGAAAGAAGAATTTTCAAGAGATCAGAATGATAGAAAGAAAAGAAAAACCTTATCAAGGTGGTCTTTTTTACTTGCACTTTTTGCAGGTTCTTGAGATGAACAAACAACTGGTAGAGCAAGAATAAAAATACTTGCTGGAATGATGAAACAACCCAATTTCTGCAGTAGCAGCATTCTTTCCACTCTGAAAAGATAAGCAATGGAGGCCACTTCTTTAAAGACGTGAAAACCTTGGCTGGGGTACTTGATGTTCTCGAGAAACAGCTACAGTCATGAGTATCTATCTGTCTCTCGCTCTCTGCCCCTCTTTGAGAATTATAATCCTATTAATAATTTGCATTATGAAAATAATAAGAAAAATGATAATTGTAATCATGAGTGTGTAAGTGTTGTACAATCATAATAAAAAAATGAATAAATACGGATTTCATATAAAAAGAAAATTAATTTTTTAATAGTAGATTCTATTCATTTTTAAAATTACTATACATCATTTATGCACTTTACGATTATAGATAGCATTACTCAAACAATAATCTTATTTTAGGGAATCCGAAGTGAGAAGTTTTGAGTTACATGATTTAGGTGTGAAAATTCAGTTAAAAAAATAACAGAGTTGAGATTGCAACCATGTGGGGCTCACATATTTTCGGAATGCAAGAGAATGTGGATTGTCAGAGCATAAAGGATATGACAACTTTTAAAGTTAAGTACAAATTTTGAGCGGAGAGTCTATGCTGATATTGGTAAAAAGTAATGTTATATATAATTACAGAATGTATAAATATTATGCAGTTATTTTAAAAAAGAGTGAATTCTATTATTAAAATATTAATTTTTTTTTATGTGAATTTTATATTTATTTATTTTTTACATAACGATTACATGATATTTACACATTTTTTTATTGGCATGGGATTTTACAGGTAAACATTATCTCTTCTTCCCACTACTAGATATGAACTACATCAGTATGCCTGAACATAGCTGCTTCACCGCTACCCAACAACCAATAGTAACGGAAAAAGAGATGCCAGTTTTAATGGCAAACCCATGATTGTGGTCGGTAAGACAGACGTCATTCTGACATATTGGTGAATTGCAGTAATTGGACATTTCCAGGTTAATTGCAGATGGTGCAAACTGCTAATCGTCTGCCTTCCTTGAATAATAAAATGTCTCACACATCATTTCGACCAAAATAAAGGTTGGTAGTTAGCAAGCTTCATTATTTTCTTTGAAAGAAAATATTGTAATCACGTGGTTGGTTTGATTGGTATCTAACTGTAAATTGGAACTAATCGTCACCTTTTTCAATTTCCTTAATACGTCCTCTCTCTCCCCCGCCATGAGTGTAATGCCCCGGTCATGGATGGATCTCTCATTGTCACTCAAAATTATTTTTTAACCATACACTTAAAGACTCCAAAGTTTTTAATGACACGTACAATTCACTATTTTAGATCAACTTCTCAAATAAGATTAATCTAAACACCACAAAAATCTCAAATTTAACATCAACCTTCCAAGATACCAAATCAACAGAACAAAACAGAACTATAGAATAAAATCTCCAATAACTAAAATACCATCTTTGTACTTAATTCATTATACTCACTTAGCCTTATACATAATTTCAAGTCTTGATTCACAGTTGTACCATAAAAAATATCTAAAAAATGTTCCATATACTCACTTAGCCTTATACATAATTTCTAGTCTTGATTCACAGTTGTACCATAAAAAATATCTAAAAAATGTTATGGAGATTAGCGGTGAGTTACCAACAACTCAGTAATCAAAGAACATATACTAGTATGTAAACATGAACCTTTTCCAAAAGTTCGGTACGTAAAAACAAAACATTTAATTTTCATACGCAGATCTCAGAAACCTGTTATCAGAAAATCAGAGCGATTTTTCAATTTTTTCATACTCAAAAACCAATTGTTCATATTCAAATATTCTTTTCATATTCAAAGACATTTTTCATATTAAAAAACGCATTGACATAATATAACTGAATATTTTCATCATATCGTATACTATGTTTCACTCTCGTAGTAGGGTTGTGCTATCCCCGGTGGCCGAACTAGGCAGTATCATATTGTGAAACTTCCTATTTTTCAATCTCGGAGTCTCAAGTGTGCATACAAGAAAGAATACATAAAAGATCACTTTGTTTCCAAAATGGGTGCACTCATATCATATCATGTTGGTACCAACCATATCACATGAACCAGTAGCATCATATCAGATCCATATTTAAAATCAAAATCAAAACATATAAGTATGCCAAAGGTTTTTCATATCCATATAATATCAAACCACGTGCTGAACATATTTATATCATTTCTATTTGATAAAAAAAAATCTAAATTATTTTCATATCATATGTACAAAAATTCACAATATCATATTCGCTCTTTTGCACATTTCAGAAACATGCCAAATATTGCTTATGTCTACACTATTATTCATGTCAAAAACATTTCGAGCAAATCTCATGAGTGAATGCAAAACATATACTAATATTGTTTTTCACTTTTTCTTTTTAAAACAACATGCACATTTTTACAAACCAACCTCAATTCATTTCTTTTTTTGCAAATCTAGCATAGAAACGGCCTGCTTACCTGGATTTATTAGCTTTTCAGAAATTTTCCTCAATAATGCCGGACAAAAATTACTGATCATCATCTATAAAATAATCACGTAATTTTCGTAAATTTTCAGTCGAACACGTATTTCGATATTTAAACCTGAAATGCTACAATCAACTTATTTTAATTCCTCAATACTTAAAATTTTCATAACTCTAAAATACCATCATTTTCCAATACATCACTTAATTTCTCCGAGTAAGATATTAAATTCTAACTTATTTACTATAGAAGTTTAACTATAAAATTTAATACTACATAATATAATTATATAAAATCTATTAAAGTAAACCATAAATATTTAATAAAAATAAACTAAATTAGGTTTAAAGCATTTAAAATAAAAATACACAGTTAACATTTATTTCTGAAATTAAAAATGCAAAAAACTATACTTAATAACATAATTTAAATCGTATAAAATATTTTCTTGTTAAACAACTTTCAAACTAATTAAAAGTGAGCAGAAGCACCCTTCAAAAAAAAACATTAGTTTTCTATAATAAGGCAACAGGCCCAACGTCAAAATAACCCACTGAAATATAACTTTAAAACAACATGTTTTAAAACTAAGGGCAAAATTGTAATTCCATAGAACTAATCCTTACTTTTTTTTTTTTTTTTTTTGAATCAAGAACTAATCCTTCCTACCACTTACGTAAAGGGCCTTGCGTAAAAACATAAACATAGCTTAGTTTGCATATTCGCTAGACCCAGGGTACTCGTGCGGCAGAGACTCACCGTGAGAGCAACTGCAAGGTGGCGGAGACATGGGCGGATTTGGCAGAAACACGGGTGGAGCCGGAGGCTGAGCACTGAGTGAGAGAGAGAGAGAGAGAGAGTGATGAGAGAGAGAGAAAGTGATAACAGAGAGAGCAAGCCAAGAGAGGGAGAAACGTAGAGGATGACAATGGCTTACCGAGAGGAGGACGACGGATCTGAGGTGGCAACGTTCGGCGCTGGTGTAACTCCCTTGTCGTGGCTGGTGGCACCGAACTGTGTTGAGGACTAGGTGATGGGGTTGCTCTGTTTTGATGGAGCAAAAACATGGGCTGTGGGCGAGGCAGTTTTTATGGTGTTTGGCCTTGGGTGCTGGCTGGGTAACATGGGTCATGGTGCAGGGTGGCATCGTAGAGGGGTAGACAGATGTAGGATGTTGTTTGTCGTGTATGTAGTGGCTACTACTACTACGTGGACTACTGGCTTCGGTGCTTGGTTCACGGCTATAAGAAAATAACACTGTACTGTTTCAATGGAATTAATTTCCTCAAGTTTCATTGATGTATAAAACAGAGTTATATACACGGCTTTACAATTCTATTTTAAGAAATACACAACAGTTAAGGCTACAAATATGCAAGGCATGATTTTAGGAATGACAACATTATTTACAACGTGATTTCAGACTAGGAATCTCTTGTGTTGACTTGTCCATGATTTGTGCAATCTTCCTTGATACGCCCCCGCAAGATTGAGCTTCCATCGGCAAGACCAATCTTGTGACGTAGTAGTTCTGTACGTTGCTTTGATAGAGCCTTTGTTAGTAATTCAGCAAGTTGATCTTGAGTATGAACATGTTGAACCCGGAGTGTGCCACGTTGAACTAAGTCACGCACAAAATGAAGATCAATTTGAATATGTTTGATACGTGAATGCTGAACAGGATTGAAGCTAAGATGAGTGGCTCCAAGGTTGTCACATAGGAGTATAGGTGATGCTTTAAGTGGAAAACCAAGTTCAGTAAAAAGGCCAAGAAGCCACATGGTCTCGGAGGCTTCATTTGCAAGGGCACGGTATTCAGCTTCTGTCGTTGATCTTGCAACTGCTTTTTGTTTCTTGGAACTCCATGAGATAGGATTAGATCCTAGGAAGGTAATATATGCTGAAGTGGATGTCCGATCATCAATATTTCCAGCCCAGTTCGCGTCTGAGTAGGTTGTTAAAACAGGGAGTCCAGCTCTATTAAGTTGTATACCATGAAAAATTGTTTGCTTTAAATAACGTAGGAGCCTTTTAGTTGTTGTCCAGTGAGTGCTAGTTGGCCTGTGCATGAACTGAGAGAGCTTGTTGACAGCAAACGAAATATCTGGGCATGTCAAAGATAGATATTGAAGACTTCCAATGACCCGACGAAATTCTGAACTGTCCACAGGAGATGTTCCATCAACAAGTTGAAGAGGAATACTGGTGGAAAGAGGAATGGAGACATCCTTTGCACCAATCATGTTGGTGGTTGTTAATAGATCACGAACATACTTATGTTGTGATAAAAAGAGACCCTGCCGAGTAGGTATAACTTCCACTCCTAGAAAAAAATGAAGAAGACCCATATCTTTGAGAGAGAATCTGTCACCAAGTTGCTTAATTATGGAGTCCAAAAAATTAGAACTACTGCCTGTAATGACAAAATCATCAACATAGACCAAGAAATAGCAAGTAATGCAGTCTTTTTTGTAGATGAACAGAGAGGTATCAACTTTGGAGTTTTGGAACCCGAGGTCAAGAAGTGAATTTTTCAAAGTTGTGTACCAAGCCCTAGGGGCTTGTTTGAGCCCATAGATGGACTTTCGTAATCTGCACACATAATCAGCCTTGGACAGATCCTTAAAACCAGGGGGTTGCATCATATAGACAGTTTCAATTAAGTCCCCATGTAGAAACGCATTATTAACATCTAATTGCCTCAACTCCCACCCATTCATAACAGCAATTGTCAAAACAGAGCAAATAGTCGCAGGTTTGACTACGGGGCTAAAGGTTTCTTTGTAATCAAGCCCGGGGCGTTGATTGTAACCCTTTGCCACAAGAAGGGCCTTGAATTTATCAATAGATCCATCATATTTTCGTTTCACTCTAAACACCCATTTACATCCCACAGGCTGACAGTTTGGAGGAGGAGGAACTAAATCCCAAGTTCCATGCTTCATAAGTGCAGTGAGCTCATTAGACATAGCAGCACGCCACTGAGGTTGAGAAGTGGCTTGACTCACACAGGTTGGTTCAATGGTCTGTGGAAGAGGATGTTTGGTCACGACATGGATTTGTTTGGGTTTAAAAATTTGATTCATGGACCGTGTTGTCATTAGGTGTAGGCGCTGACCTAGGTTTTGATTGGTAGGAAAATTTGGGTTTATTGGAGAGTGAGTGGTTTCTGTCTGGCCTAAATTGGGGAGAACAGGGGAGGCTGAGGGGATAGATGATGGTAAATTACCAAAAGAGTCATGCTCATGTAAAGACAAGGTATTTGAAGAATCATGCCCTAGATGATGAGATATAGATGCAGATGCAGAGTGGAGGGAATCACTGAGGTTACCTGAGGATGCTGCGGCGACGGCGAGAACCCCTTCCGGAGGCACTGGTGAGAACATAGCTGTCGGTTGCGATAATGGCAGAGCTGGAGGCATCGGGGCATGGGGAAAGAGCTGAATGTGAGGTTGGGTATTTGGTGAGAGGGACGGGTTTGGGCATCTGGGCGTGTTGGAAGAGTCTACTGAAGGGGCTTTTTGACTTTCATCAAATAACACGTGTCGGGATATGTAGAGTTTATTGCTGTTGAGATCCAAACATTTGTATGCGTTCTGGGTTTGTGAATATCCGAGAAAAACATACGGGATTGACTTGGGTTGCATTTTATGGGTATTGTAGGGCCGTGTAAGTGGATAACACAAACACCCAAATTGTCTCAACTTGAGATAATTGGGTTTTTGACCGAAAATGACTTTATATGGTGATTTATTTTGAAGAAGAGACGTGGGTTGCTGATTAATCAGATATGAGGCTGTTTGGAATACATGAGGCCAATATGTGAGTGATAAAGATGCATCATGGAGTAAGGTAAGGCCGGTTTCAACAAGATGTCTATGCCTTCGTTCAGAAACACCATTTTGTTGTGGTGTGTATGGTGCAATGGTGTAGTGACTAATGCCATGAAGTGACAAAAAAGATTTGAGGGCAAGGAATTCACCACCATTATCAGAGTATAAACTTTTGATTTTGGTTTGGAAGCGTGTTTCAACAAAATTTTTGAAATGCGAAAAAATACTAGACACACAAGATTTGGTAGCCATAGGATAAAACCACATATATTTAGTGTAGTGATCAACAAAAAGGAGATAGTAACGAGATCCATCAATTCCAGTGTAATGAGCGGGGCCCCAAACATCAGTGTAAATGAGTTCAAGAGGAGCATGACTTTGAAGACTAGTGGATCGAAAAGGTTGTTGATGTGCTTTATTGATAGAACAATAACTACATAATGAAGACAATTTATTTGTTGTAACGGGACGGGAAAAATTGGTAACGAGATTTTGAACTATTTGGAGTGAGGGATGTCCAAGACGCTTGTGCCATCCATCAATCGAAGTCCGTTCATGCACATTAGCAACCATTTTTTGAGTCGTAGCCACGAGTGATTCCGGAAGGATGTAAATGCCGTTTTCACATGCACCTCTTATTAGGATCGTCCCCGTGATCTTGTCCTTCACAAAAAAATGAGAAGGGTGAAACTCAACAAAAACATTATTTTCTTTGGTAAGATGATGGATAGAAATTAAATTTTTGCGAAGATGTGGAACACAAAGGGTATCATGCAAAATTAAGGTTCGATTAGGTGAGTGTAAGGCCAATGAACCAGTGTGTGAGATAGCCAAACCTGAACCATCACCAAGGACAACTTCATCAATGCCATCATATTCAGAATGAATAGATAAATTGCAAGATCACCAGTGATATTATGGGAGGCTGCTGAATCAATGAGCCATTTTTTTTCTTTTGTCAAAGAAGTTGCAGTACAGTTGACAGTGGCATCAGTAGACTGCAATTGTGGAGGAAGACATTGTGGAGATTGGGATCGGTTGCTCGTGAGAGAGGGGCTCTCTGATACCATATAAGAAAATAACACTGCACTGTTTCAATGGAATTAATTTCCTCAAGTTTCATTGATGTATAAAACAAAGTTATATACACGGCTTTACAATTCTATTTTAAGAAATACACAACAGTTAAGGCTACAAATATGCAATGCATGATTTTAGGAATGACATCATTATTTACAACGTGATTTCAGACTAGTAATCTCTTGTGTTGACTTGTCCATGATTTGTGCAATCTTCCTTGATAACGGTGGCTAGGTTGTCGTGTTAGTGGATGTTGATGTACGTTGATGACCAGGCGATGGTGGCTAGAAGTGGTGCAATGGTTGCGGCATTGGGCTACGGTAGGAAGCTGTACGTTACGTTGGGTATGCCGTTGGGTAATGGTGGTTGTCGTGGTTTAGTGGTGTTGCGGCTTGGAGCAGCAGTGGGAAGAGGAAGCTCTGGACAGTGGAAAGAAATGGCCTACGGTGGTGTTTATGATGTGCGGCAAGGACTTGAGTCAGTGGCCCCGGCGGTTTCCTTCGTGCAGGCGTAGGGTGGTTCTCTTGGCTGGCGGTTGAGGAGAGTATAAGAGGAGATGAAAATAAAATTGAGAGAGAGAGAGAGAGAGAGAGTCTGCTGAGAAGAGGTGAAGTAAAGAAAAATAAGTTGAAGGGGCGTTGGTAAAAAAAATAAAGAAAGTGGGATTCCTGGAAGAACAAGTTGGGGAGCAACTGATGGAAGAAGATTTGAGGAGAAAAAGAGAGAAACCATTGGGATGGAGCATGGGTTCAAGGAAGAAGAAACTGAAAGGAGGAGTCTTACCCAAAAACGACGTCGTGTGGGTCTTCTGGGCTGGGCTCTTCCTAGGCCTGGTTCATGGGCTGGGTATTATAATGAGTATCGTTGTCCTCGCACCTCGATCACTCCATCACTCCCTCTGCCACCTTAAGCCTCTTTGATTCTCTTTCTTCTATATGTACGAAACTGACTCCATCTCACCGCCATCCACCACACCGCGACACCGCCATCAATAAGCTTGTCTCTCTCCTTCATTTACTCTTTCCCCTTCCCCTCTCTCAACTTGGGTGTTTTGTTACATGATCTAGAACATTGCTCAACTGTGAGGGCCCTACCTAATGCGAAAGAGAAAAAAATTATTCATGAAGTTGAAGGAAAGGTAAAGACGAGAAACGCTTCAATGGTCTTAAGAACCAGCAACAAGAGACATCGAGTGCAGCTAGTCCAACATCTGAGCAAGCAGACACCTCATGGGAATCAGGCTGACATGTCTAAGAACGAGGTAGAGATGAGGAACTTGGCCATGGCAGACTAGCTAGAAAAGTCGTCTTCCGTGACGACAAGAACAAGGAGCTAAAGGGACTGACGTGCCGAGCAAATTCCAAGCTACCCACCCAAGGCAAGAAAGGATCACACTCACCAAAGCGGAGCTACGTAAAACTACTGACATAACCTGGCATGGGAACTTTCCAGGATAACACGGAAGAGTTTGTAGAAGTGTCAGCAATGTACGCAGAAGCCCACACTCCATCTTAGGGCAGGTTTGGGGGGTGAGATGAGAATTTTCTGTTTTGTTTTAGTATTTAAAATATTATGTTTTAATATTATTATTATTTTAGAATTTGAAAAAGGTGTATTGGGATTTGAAAAAATTGAATTATTTATTATGTTTTATATGGGGATTTGAAAAAAGTGTAATAATGAGATGAGATGAGATGAAAATTTTGTATTTTGTCTTGTGTCCCAAACCTGCCCTTAGAGTTCACATCCAGAGTGGCTCTACAATTAAAGGTGAATGCGCGACAAGTCGTGTCGTCAAGACCCAAAAGTATGGCCCGACGTCACGTGGAAGACCCTTGTTCAAAGAAGAACTGGTGAGTTAGCAGATCGTAGGGTGTGTGGACTATGCCCTGGTCACTTGTCTCTGTCATCCTGCAGTATGACATGACAAGGATGAAAAACTCCTATCCAAGCATATCAGGAGTCAGTGATACGTTAGAGAAGACATTTAACATTCCCACCTTGTTTAAAGGACCTAGATGTAGGACAAGATCTTAAGACCTTATGTACTAAAGAACTAGAGAAGGCGCATAACAACCTGCCAACAATTCAATAGACACTACAACACAATTGCTTTTTAGTGACGGTTGTAAAATTCTGACAGTCCCAAACCGTCACTAAAAAGCCTTTTCTGTGACGGTTTCTGGAAACCGTCACTAAAGATAGATGAGATTTTTTTTACGTTCCAACGTATGGAAAATTTACGTTTGAACGTCATATATACGTTTGAACATTGTGGCTACTTACGTGCAAACGTGAAATGTTTGGGCGCCAACGTTCGAACGTTAATAATTAACGTTCGAACGTAAAATGTATTGTGCCAACATTCGAATGTAAATTACTAACGTTCGAACGTTAATTGTAAATTTAAATTAAATATGGCTCTAATTTAAAAATAATGTGGTTTTTATAGTGCATAATTTGTGAACAAGTCTAAAAAATTGGCTTGTATATATTTATATATACACAATTTGTAATATATAAATATATATTTATATTTATATATATTTGAAGTGCAGCGATTTAGTATTAAACATGGAAAATATAACATTAAAGAAGATTGAGAATTGAAATTAAAAAACTATAGAAATATTAAATAATATTTTTCTTTATATATAATAAAAACAAAATATAAAATATGATCAAATTTCTTAAACAACACTCAGATGATAGCGTTGTTCGCGAAACAACACATCCCCATATAAAACTCCTGAACCATTGAGGGGTATACCTTCTCTCTCAATGTGCAAATATTTCCCCAGCCTCTACTGACAAAAACATCTCTCAAGTTCGTCTGCTCCCATATGAGTTCGTCGAACTCATTAATCAGGACCTCTCGCTCTACCATAACAGTACGAGCCCCGATACGAGCAGTGTCCTGAGTAGCTTCTTCCCTCCCTCGTTTCCTAGTATGCAGAGGATGAGCTATATCCTGAAAATAGAAAAGGAAAGAAAAATATTTACATTGATGCATTTTTTGTGTTAATTTTAAGCTGCTCTGCATTAACGTTCGAACTTTACTGCTTACATTCGGATGTGTATCCTTTACGTTTTTGCACATAAAACACATACGTGCGAACGTATAACATACACGTACGAACGTAAGCAGTAAATAAATTTAAATGACGTACGTTTGAACGTATGAGTTTTATGTGCGAACGTAAAAGATTTACGTCCGAACGTTGAAGCATAAATAAATTTAAAAAGTAGTATGTTCGAACGTTATAATTAAACGTTTTGACATAAATTTTACAAAAACTTTACGTCTGAATGTAAAACAATACACATTCCAATGTAGAAGCCTAAACGACTATGTAATTGAAATGTCATATGTTCGAACGTCTTGGTGACACGTTCGAACGTTACGATGCAGAATGGCTGAGTCAACTCAGCCATTATCGAAATCTCGAAAATCAATCTACAAGGTTCTAAATGCCGAAATGCCATCGTAGAAATGAAGTATATACTTCAAGAAACTTTTATACGGTGACTATTTGGCCAACGGCAAGTAGGGGTGTAAATTTAAACCGGAAAATCGGTTCGGACCGGACCGGTTTGGAATCGGTTCTTAAGTTATGCAAACCGGCCGGAACCGGTCCGGTTCCAGTTCCAGTTGGGAGAAAAAAATATAAAAATTAATATTTTATATATAAGTTTTATATATAATATATAATTATATGTGAAAATTTTATATATAATATATATAATTATATATCATATATGAAATAATTTAATATTATAATTTATAAATTATAACATAAAACGTTAATATTAAATATAAACATTTGTAATTTGTTTGATCACATGTTATTAATATTATTATATATAAGATAATGTTATTATAATTTATAAAATAAAAGTTTAATCCTGAAGATAAAAATTTAATTGATCATATGCTTTAAACATAAAATATATATATTAAATTATATTATATATAGTCTAATATATTATGTAGCTATACTAATATAGTCTAATATATTATATAACTATACTAATATGAGAAATGATACTTGCAGTCGTGAGTGTGCAGTCGCCGTGCAGTCGCTTTGAAAAAAGTAAATAAATATGGGACCCATATGAAAAGAAATTAATTTTTTAATAATAGACCCCACTCTTTTTCAAAACGACTGCACGACGTTTGCGCATTTCACGACTGTATGTAGCATTACTCTACTAATATATAAGTTTATAACTAATACTAATTCTTTTACTAAAACAGATTTTTTTACTAAAACATATTTTTTTACTAAACCAGATTTTTTTAGTAGTGCAGATTTTGTAATAAGAACAGAATTTTAGAACATATTTGTTTAAGCAGTTTTTTTTATTACCAGATTTTTATTTTTTAATGACAAACTTACATTTTAAAAAACTAAAAAACCGGACTGGACCGGACCGAAAACCGGTAAAACTGGAGATATCGGTTTAGAAGGGTAACTGGTGCGTAATCGGTTTTGAAAAATACAAAACCGGTACATACCGGTTCGGTCCTAAATTTTGTCCAAAACCAGACCGGTTACACCCCTAACGACAAGCCTTGGTGGCCGAAAAATGGAGTTGAAAATCCGACCACCACTTGGCTCGTTTTAAACAAAATGGAACCCAAATCTCAAATAAAATATATGTTTGAAGTTAAAAGATGAATGCCTACCTTATAGTGACTGTTGTGGCAGAGTTTGAAGGCAGCGGCGACAAAAGAGTGGCAGATTGCAAACGGGAACGAAGTTAGATAACGGTGAAAATGACGTTTCGCCATTCTGTTTTGGGTTTATATACATAAAATGTTCGAACGTAATTCTTAGTACGTTCGAATGTTTTTCGATTTATTTTCCAAAATATTGACTATAATATATTATATTATTGATATATGTTATATATTATAATGTATACGATAACATACTATATATAGTATTATATTATAATATATATAGTATATTATAGTATATATATATATATAATATTATATATAATATTATAATATATTATAGATATATGATCCATTATAAATTAATGAAAACAATATTAGAAACACAAGCTCTTATTATTAGCCCAAAACGATATACTTTATTATTACAATCTAGTACCCAAAATTCTAGTATGCAAATTCCTAAATAGATTAATTGGAATCAAATTACTCTTCCTAATGAATGACAATTAGATTAATTGGTTTTTTTGAATTTGTGAGTGCTAGTTATATTTCTAAAGTTTAGCAATATGTTTATATATATTGTAGTGATTTTATGCTTACTCTTGAAATAATTGTGATTATTATTTGTGAATAGTTTTTGAGTTTATGGTGTTCATTGATGAATTAATATGTGTATAAATATTGTTGTGGGAATATTGTTGTTGTTGTGATATAGATTTGAAATATTGTGATTATTATTTTTGAATTTTTATTGAATATGTTTATGAAGAAAATTATAAGTTTAAGATCTTAATTTAAGTAAAGATTAAAAACATTTAATATACATTTAATATGAGAATTAATATTTAACATTTAATAAGTATATATAATATAGTCATACTAATTTAGTTAGAATATGATTATTATTCAAATTATAAATATAGTATAAAACTTAATCTTAAAAAAAAGAAAAAAAAGGTATATAACTAAACTATATATAAAGTATAATACTTTTTTCATATAGAGTGAGATCAAAGACAGGGCTGGCCATTGGATCTGGGTTGGATGAAGTTGAAAGTCATACAAATTATGACCCTCTGATGATGTGATTCTAAAAAATTATTACTATATAGTATATATATAGTGCATTATATATATAATGTATTATAGACTATATATATAATACTCTTATTATATAATATATTATATATATTCACAAGTAGTTGGAGATGATGTCCAAATATATATCCTGAATATGAATCACAAAAGATTCATATTTTTCTCAACTTTTATATAAATAAAAAAATATTATATAGTACTATATAATACTATATATATATATAGTGTATTATATAGATATAAGTTTTATTGTTAGTTTTATTAATTATATATTATTGATTCATATATATAGTATATTATTATGTTTTCATTTAAAGTATTATGCTATCATACTATATATATATATATATATATATATAATATAGTATATATACTATATTATAATATAGTATATTATATACTATATATAGTCTAGATTACTCACATTGGCATCCACCTCTCATAATCCTAAAAATGAATATTTTTCTCCAACATATTCACAAGTAATTTGAGATGATGCCCAAATACACATCTTGAGTAAAGAAGAATTTAATAAGTAACAAAGAATATTTCAAACAAGCGGGTTATATAAAAGAACTTTTATGTCACAAAAAGTTCGTATTTTTCTCAAATTCTTAAAAATAAAAAGAGATTATATTAAAGAGAAATATTGTGAGTATCTAGAAAAAAAAATACATATATATAACTATTATATTAATAAATACTAACCTATGAAGCTAAAAGGAACATTCGAACGTGAATTTAATACGTTCGAACGTTAATATTATATTCCAACTCGATTTTCTCATATATGTGATAATCTTCTCACGTTCGAACGTTTCAATCTAACGTTCGAACGTTAATAGAGATATGTGAGAGGAAATTGATATTATTCGAACATACAATTATAATACGTTCAAACACGAGAAGAAAAATGCAGAAAATTTTTCGCTCGATTTAGGCACCTCTGTGATGATCTGAAACGTTCGGACATTAAGAATTTACATTCGAACATTAGAGTAAACGTTCGAACATAAATTTTCTAACGTTTGAATATGCAAGATAAAAGTGCGAGAAATTTCTCGCTCGATTTAAGAACCTCTGTGATTATCTGAAACGTTCGGACTATAAAATTTTACGTTCGAACGTTAGTTGATGGAAATCACTGGAAATTTATTAAAGTTCGAACGCCAAATTTCCTAACTTTCGAACATGAAAATAGAAGTGCGGAAAATTTTCCGCTAGATTTTGAAGACTGTCATAGGAAGATACGTTCGAACGTGTATAGAAAACGTCCGAACGTTATTCGCAGAAAATTTAACCGAGTTTTTTAACGTTCAAACGTTAAATAAAAATTAGGAGGGATAATATAACGTTCGAACGTACAACTTAAACGTTCGAACGTTCCATCTAAAGATTTTGTGATTTAATGAATACACGCACGGGAGGCAGCAGACTCATTTTTCTTCTCCCATGCGTGCAACAGAGAGAGACGGTGAGAGATCAGGGTATTCGTGGGTTGGAGAGAGAGAGGGTTAGAGTGAGAGAAGGTCGTGGGTTAGAGAGAGAGAGTTAGAGTGAGAGAGTGTTAGAGTGAGAAAGAGTTGAGTGAGAGAGGGTTTATTAATATTTTGCACCTCTAGTTCCATTAATTTTGGTAAGGAAAAACTATTTTTTTTTGTATTTTCTTGAATTTTATGATATTTGTCTTGTATTTTTGTTATATATATGCTTCTAATAAGTTAGTGTTGTATTTTTTTGAAGGATTGGTTGTATTTTTGGCAAGTTGGAAGCTTTTGATTTGTAAGAAAATATTGTAAATGCTAGGTATATTTCTAAACTTTAACAATATGTTTATACATTTAATTCTTACTCTTGAAATAATTGTGATTATCGTTTGTGAATTTTGTTAATAGTTTGTGAGTTTATAGTGTTTATTGATGAATTAACATGTGTAGAAATATTTTTGTGAGAATATTGTTGTTGTTGTTGTGATATGGATTTGAAATATTGTAATTATTGTTTGTGAATTTTTATTGAATATGTTTATATGGTTAGAAATATATTGTGTTTAGGTTTTGGATTGATGTGAAAATTTTGATATAATATTTTTTGGTTTTTTTGAATTTGTGAGTGCTAGTTATATTTATAAAGATACTCAAATATGTTTATACATGTTGTTGTGATTTTATGCTTACTCTTGAAATAGTTGTGATTATTGTTTGTGAATTTTGTGAATAGTTTGTGAGTTTATGGTGTTTATTGATGAATTAACATGTGTAGAAATATTGTTGTGAGAATATTGTTGTTGTTGTTGTGATATGGATTTGAAATATTGTGATTATTGTTTGTGAATTAGGGTTGAATATGTTTATATGGTTAGAAATATTGTGTTTAGGTTTTGGATTTATGTGAAAATTTTGATATTATAATTTTTTATCCATTTTTTGAAATTGTTCTTTAACAAGAAAATTATAAGTTTAAGATCTTAATTTAAGTAAAAATTAAATACATTTAATATATACTTAATATGAGAATTAATATTTAAAATTTAATAAGTATATATAATACATTCATACTAATTTAGTTAGAATATGATTATTATTCAAATTATAAGTATAGTATAAAACTTAATTTAATATATATATATATATAACTTAACTATATATAAAGTATAATATACATATAATAACTATTATTAATAAACCGCCAATTAAATATTCTTACCATTGTGAGGTTTCAAACTATTATATTATTAAATATATATATATATATATATATATAAAGAAAGAAAGTAAAATACTCTTAAATAAAAAAGTCTCGAACCTACCAAATAAGTAGAGTTGGAATAAATAAATATACTTATTTAAAATAAACTAGAGAGTAAGCAAATAAGGATCAAATAAATGCTTATATAAAAATTATATACTTATTGTCTATATAAATAAATAACTCACTCAGTTAAGTATAACAATTAAAATTATAATTTATGAATGATAATAATTAAAATTATATAATAACCTTTAAAATTATATATAACAATTATAATAAAAATTATATAATAACAACAAGGGAGAATGATCTTGAAGAAATGAGTCTATGATAGTTAAGTAATTAGCCTACAAATGCACATACTAGATTCGTTCTGACTGTCTACCATCATGCCGGTTCAAGGTCATTCCACCGTCTTGCTGAAAAAATGGTAACTAAAAAATTATAGAATTCATTTATTTTTCTGATATTCTTTTATTTAAGTACTAATATTATCTTTTCTTCATTCATGTCTACATTGCTGCTCACACTAATGAGCATAGTGAGTGGATGGATCCTGTCGCTGCAGATAATTATATAAGCAGTGTTAATTTTGTTAAATAAATTATGCAACAAGTAAATAATTTATTTTTTATTTCTATTTCTTTTAATACGTTATTTATTTGCGATCATTACCTTTCAAATTGCAGGAAAAAATTATGGAGATACAGTCGAGCAAGTGACATAGGCATATTCATGCAAGTGCTCGAGCCGCAGTCTAGTATGGCAAGAGGTTTGGGACGATCTATCAAGCATAGATGTTCATCCTCCTCAACCTCATCGACTTCATAAATTAATAATCTTACCAAAGATTTAGAAGTTACACGGCGTGAGAATGAGTATATGAGGTTGAGACAACAAAAGTTAGAGTCTCTCTTAGAACGACAGTTTCATTTAGAGACGTGTTTGCAGGACCAACAAAGAGACCAGGAGGAAAGAATATGCAATGAAGTCCAATAACAAGTGCAACGGGAGATGATGGTGCAAATGGAGCATATTATGTCGTTGCAACAGAATCGCGATAGACGAGGAAAAAATAAGAAATAAATTTTATCAGTAGTGGTGACTAGTTTTAATATCTAATTTTAAAATTTTATAAGACATTATTAGTTGTTAATTGGTGGTATCTAATATGATACAATTGATATGTTTTTAAATTTTATGAAATTAGTATTTTTGATCTGTACATTCGAATGTAAATTAAAAACGTTTGAACGTTGGTTTACATTCGAACCAACGTTCGAATGTGAATACATAAAATTGTATAGTAATATTTGAACGTATGCCTCTACGTTCGAACATATTGACCCTTAAATGAACAAACGTTTGAATCATTAAACGAGTAACGTACGAACAAACCTCCAAACGTACCACTTGCTTTCGAACGTTCATTCGTTTACATTCAAATTAACGTCCGAACGTTAAACCCGTTACGTTTGAACATTGGTTCGTCAACGTTCGAACGGAAATTCAAACGTTTATTATAATTAACATTCGGACGCATAAACGTTCGAACTATAATCAATGAACATCAACTTCTCTCATTCGAACGTCAATCGGTCAGGTTACCATTCGAACGTTCAATTGGACATCCGAACATTACTTTCAGTGACAGTTCTCAACCGTAAAAAAAAAAAAAAGAGAATGTTCGAACGTTCAACCAAACGGAACTCCTCCAACCGTCACTCAAAATTTTTTTAGTGACAGTTCAACAGTAAACCATCACCAAATCTTTTCTGTGATGCACATTAGGTGACGGTTGTGGTGACGATTTCAAACTGTCACCAAATATCTTTAGTGAAGTTTTGGCAATTTTTGGTGACGATTTCAGTGTCACAAAAGACAAATTGTGTTGTAGTGAGATGAATTTCTTTAGATATCATCGTAAAAATCCTGGAAATGTCTCACAAATCGAGCAATCGCGTAGGATTGAATCTGTCAGCATAGTCAATTTCTGGCATGTGAGAATGACAAACGGCCTACGCCATTAGTCTCATATGAATATTTAGAATTTTACAGTGCAATAAAACAATTTTCGTTTTCCAGACAACAGCTATTCAAAAACGATTTGTGATTTGTTCGAGGCACATAAGAGTCAAAATTGGTGAAACGAAGTACGCTACTAGTTTTGTAGGATTATTTAGGATTTTATGGTGAAAAGTTGTTTTCACAATTTTTGGAGTGAATAGTGACTCATGTGTTAGCGTCATGTGGCACGCAATCCAGTTGTTTTCAGATCATAGTATGGAATGTCCAAATTAGTTTAGAGAAGTTTCGTTTGGATACTTAGGAAGATCTTGGCCACACTTGGTGAATAGTATAGGACACTTAGCACCAAGAGGAACCATGAGATGAAAATGTGAAGGAAATGAAGGAAAAATTAAGGTTTGTGATCATGCCACCTAAACCAAACACTATTCCATCCAACCATCCATTTTTTGTGCCAAACCAAAGAGGGTTTCAACCTTAGTGAAACCCCATATACTTGGAATACAATTGAAACCCCAAATGTCTTGTGGAAGCCGAAACCGTAAATGGTTTCCCAAACCCTAAATGAAGTCGGTTATAGCTTAGTGTTTAATCACTTGATTAAATCATTTTCACATGCTATTACCATTCAAATTCATTTTATTACACCATTATCGATTCTTTTATACCATAGTATTTTCATTGGGCAAAGAAAAATAAGATTTGAGCTTGATAGAAACCTAAACCCCATACCAACCCTATTGAAACCCCAAATGAGCCCCAATTGGTTTAGGCCCATTAAGGCTGTCACAACCCCGCCTCAGGAAGGGCGGGATTGCGACGTACATGCCTGTCCTTTTCTTTCATTTTCTTTTTCTAATAACATGCGATCGGCATGGACATGACAAACGAGTATTCTAAATTTATGATTTAATAAAGGGAACATCTTATAGACATTCTATTCGAACATTCATCCATAAAAGACTCTCAGAGTCCATCATACGTTCATAAAACATAATTGTTCTAGTTATGAAGAGACTCTGTCCCAACATAAAAGCAACACCCATAAACATAACTCATCATCCATAAACATAACGGTTCTAGTTAGGGAAGACCCTAAGCGTCTGCCTCTCTCTCTCTACAGTAATGTCTTGCTCCCCGGCCTTTTCATCATTACCTGGACATTTAAAACATTTAAAACAAAAGTGATTTGAATACTCAGTAAGTAGTACACCATGCAGTGAACATACTAGGCATCTATTCTTTTCTTTTAAAAACATGCATGCATAAACATTTTGCTAATTCTTGGCAATGCTTTCATGCATAACAGTTTAAGGGATAAGCCATACTTTCATGCATAAACATTTAAGAAATAACTATGCTTTCATGCATAAGCATTTTAAGAATTAACCATACTTTCATGTTTTATTTTCTTTGGCCGATACACACTATTACGCCCCGTGTGTTGGGGTTAGCAGTCTTCCTTTGGACCTGGATTCCGCCCGTGGCCACAGGTTGGGAATCCCTTTCAGTCAGGGGGTAGCACTGGGTGCACTACCAGTACTACTTACCCGGCATTGCAATCTGCCCATTCCTTTGGTACCCTTTTCATTCATATGGTCGTTACATATTTTTATACAATAAGACATTCATTCATTCAGTCCTTTCTTTCATTCATTTCAGTCATTTTCATTTAACAGCTCATTCATGGAAAACGTCATTTAAAAGTATGAATTTAAACATCATCTTTTCATTTAACAGTGCATTCATGAAAAAAACATCATTTTAAAAGCATGAGCTTAAACATCATTTTTCATGGCATCCATAAAGCGTCAGTTCATAGGGATAATTTAACATCAGTTCATAGGGACATCTTAAAACGTTTTCTTTGCATCATTTAAAACATCAGTTCTAGGGACATTTTAAAGCACTTTCTTCGCGTCATTGAAAGCATCGCTTAAAGCATAAGGCATGAGACGTTCCTTTCATTTCCTTTGCAATCAAAACATTTTCATCATCTTTCTTACTCCGATGCACATTCATTTTTATGAAAAAGATACATTTTCATACTATGCTACATATATGAATAATCAATAAGTTTATTGAGAGAACATGTATGGAAATCTCATGACTTAGAACCTACGTGCATGCATTACCTTATACACATACACACAATTATAATCGATAGGGAGCTTAACAGGGGCTATCAAGGAAGGGCTTGTACATACTATATACATTTACTCTTTATTTAGAAGAACATTTGAAAAGAGAGAAAAAGACATTCTTTCATAAAGAGAACTTGGTGTGAGAAGCATGGTCATAGCTACTTACCTCTATGCTCCTCTATACTTCCATCATCAATATAAGTCCTATTTCAATAAATAGCATAAGCGTGTTAATACTCATACAATATTCTTTAGCCCTCTCTTTAAAGAGAAAACAACGATATTACAATCTAACGTCCCTTCTATGCTTAACATTAACCCAAATGACTACTCCTTACCCCAACTTACAAGAGAAATAACTTAAATATTAAGACATGCTAGTTGTCCATGGAAAGACTATTTTAAAGGGTTACATGAAAAGTAGTTAAGAATTCATAGGCTTCAACAAAGTCTCTTTGGTTCAAGCTCACTTTGGGTTATGGACATTAGGAGATAAAATCTAGAAATTCTCAACAATGGGCTTTAAAATAGATCTAGGCATCTCAAGTAGGCTAAACAAGCTTAGGAAACATGCCCTTTAAATCAACTTGTGGTCCCTCATTATAAAAGGTTAGCTTATCAATATTTTAGACTCTTGGGTTAGGTAGAATTTAACCAAACGATGGACAACATAAATGGGCTATTTTTACATCAAGGCATGGCATGACATGGACTTAGGAAATACTTGGGCAGCTTTACATATCCTAATACATCATGCACAATTAATCTCTTATATTTGAGCTAACTAAGCTATAACCTATTCACATAAGAAATATTTAATTAGTTTAAATAAAACCTCCCATTAAAATTAAAGTAGCATAAAGTATGACAAAGTTACCCATTAAGAAACTTTAAAACCTTTAAACATTTAAGCTTATGATTTACTCACTTAATACATTTCAAAAGCAAGGTGTAAAATTATAGAACCAAGCAAAACCTTTAAACTACACCTCTAGCATCCTAAAAATAGATTACCAACCAAACCTCAATACAAGGCACATAATACCAATATATTAATTTAAAATCATTTTAATCATCATTTATGATTAAACTAATTTTAATAACAACATAGTATTTTTGAAATATAGGAAAATACATAGCAAAACAACTATAATACCATTTGGATTGGGCCAAAAACAGGACATACATATTTATTTGTAATATAGAAAATTAACTACATCAAAACACAAGCTAAAACAACTTAGTGAGCTTCCAAAATCACATTAAAAACAAATAAGTCAAATTAAGATTTTTACCTAAGCTCTTAGCTCCTTTCAAAATACAAGTGGAAGACCAAATAGAGATATAGCCATGTGGATGAAGAGCAACACAATATCACTATTTTAAACCCTAAAACCGAAACATCATGGGTAAGAAAATTGTGAAACTCGAAACCCACATGTAAATCACACTAGGGAATAAACCAAAAGTCTATTACCTTCAAGATTTCACCTTTTGGAAGGTGAAATCAAGCTTTATCTCCAAGTTTTGAGGCAAAACTGAAAATGAATATGGAGGGAGTGTTCTCTTACGGTTTGAAGAGAATGAGAGAAAAATGTTTTTCTTCATCCCTTGCTATGGAGTCATAAGCTTGAAGATGATGAGAGGAGTTTAGTTTCTTGAAGATGAGAAGAGAGGATCGGCTTTAGCTTGTTTGGAAAGGAAGGTGGGGTTTTCTTTTCCTTTCTTGGGTGTAGACTGACGGGTTAAGGGATAGAATGCCTTAGGATAGTTTTTGTTTTTGTTTTCTTCTTTTTGGTAGCTTCCTACGTAAGCTTGGAGGAGGGAAATGACATTTTAGTCTTTGTTTTCTCCTTTTGTTGCCTTAACTGATGGGTGCTAGGAAAATAATAAGAAGTCAATAGCTTCCGTAGGAAGCTTATCGGTCCAAGGAAAGAAAGAAGGAAAAAACAGAATTTAGTTGCTTTGTCAAAGCTTATCACATAAGCTTGGGAGTTGGATGGTGGAGATCTATCCACCTCAAGAATGCTTCTCACCTACCAATCTAATAGTAGGAAATAATCGGGTCATTTCCTAAATAAATAAAATTAAAGGGCATAAGGGAAAATACTTCAAAATCTTAAAAATCACACCCTTGATTTATTTTAATAAATCATATTTTGAAAAAAATAAAGCATACTCATCTTAAAATAAAATAATTAAAAGTAATAAAAATCTTTATCTCAAAATATTTAACTTATAGAATTAATAAAATGACGTAAGGACCTACATAGTAGGACTCGGGTATTACAAAGGCCCACCTAATTGCACCACCTATTTATGGCTTCTTGGAGAATTTTTTCCACTGCCATGAGTGTACTTCCACTGCCCATGTCAGCCCCAAATAGTGGTTGATTGGAAGGCTAAAAGCCACCTCACCAACGTGTGCCATGGCCCCTGGTTTTGGGCATGGTTTTGGCTGACAACCCATCACCAAAATATCGCCCCCACATCCCCTCTCAACCCCTCCAGCAATATAAGTGTCGTCCATGGCCATTCCCTTAGTATTTTGTCACTTTTCAAATAGTTTCTTGAAGAGAACTCAAGGAGAACCTTCAAATAGCTTTTCTGACCTTTCTTGCTCGAATTGTTCAAAGCCTTTGTACGTAGATTCTCATGAAACTCTCTTCACATAATTGTTCTCTTCGAGTCTAGTTTCCAATGGTATATTTTTTGTGATTTTCATGAGGTTTAGATTGGTGAAAATTCTGTTTAAGCATGGAAAGGTCATACTGGTCAATAAACTGGACAGTGTGTGTTTCTTTGATTTTTTTATGATCTTTTTTTCAAGATCTTGGTTTGATCTTTATATGATTTGTAGTTAACATGTTAATATGAAAGTTTGATAAAGATTCATTGCATGTTAAAAGTTTTTTATAAGAGTTTTGAATACATCTAGAAAGTTGGAAACTGGGAGTATGATACTAGTTTCTGTTTTGGGAAAGCTTAGGTCTCTTGTTATGAAAGCATGCTCTTATGACTTTTGTACCAACTTGCCAGAAATTTAGTGGATGGATTTCTTTAGGCTTTAGGATCATTGTGAAAACTCCAGAAAAGTCTCACGAATCGAGCAATCGCATAGGATTGAATCTGTCAGCATAGTCAGTTTCTGGTCCACTAAGGTGTCAGAAATGTGATTTTATTTATTTGAAGTTAGGGTTGTAATCGAGCTGAGCCGAGCCGATCTTTGGCTTGTCGAGCTTGAGCTCGAGCCCGAACTCAAGATTTTTTTTTTATTCTTTGTTCGAGCTCGAGCAAAGAATAAAAAACTCTCAACTCGATAAGCTAAACTCTCAACTCGAGCTCGAGCTCGAATTGTTTATTTTTTATTTTTTGAATTAGATTTAATAATTAATAAATTAAATAAATAAAAAAATAAATAATCTAATATTGAATTTATACAACTAACAAATAGAACCTCTATTGAATTATAAAGTCTTAAAAAATTTATAAATAATTAATATCTAACTAGTTAATATTTATCTAAAATAAAAATATATCATACGCCTACATATATTATTAATACATACACTTAATATAATAACATATATCTATTTCATATATGGTTACCACATACTAGTATATGAAATTATTAAATTTTATCTACTAATTATTATACAAATTGTAAAATGTACCTATGAAGTATATTCACTGTATAGACATAAGTAATCAGATTATATATTATATATATTTAATTATAAAATTGGTATGGTTATATTATTAGCTAATACATATATATATGTATACTTACATAGGTGTATGTATATATTTATCAATAAATGAATGAGTTTTAATCGAGTCGAGCTAATGAGTCAACTCGAGCATAAACGAGCGGGCCTTAACGAGCCTTAACCGAGTTGAGTCGAGTTTTGTCGGGTATGTATGTGTCATTTACAAATTGAGCAGGTATCTGCTTTTACAAACGAGTTTTTTTTTCACAAGTCGAGTTCGATTCAAGTTTAACCGAGCGAGTACCGAGCGGGCTATCGAACAGACTGGTTCATTTACAGCCCTATTTGAGGTATTTAGGAGTGTGATAATGAGAAATAGTCTTAGATGAATATTTATGATTTTACGGCGTAATAAAATGATTTTCATTTTCCATATAACAGATGTTTGAAAATGCATTTTGATTTGTTTGAGGCACTTAGGAATTCAATATCACGAAATGAAGTACGCTCCTATTTTCATAGGATTATTTAGGATTTTATTGTGCAAAGTTATTTTCACCATTTTCAGAGTGAATAGTGACTCATGTGTAAGCATCATACGGCACACAATCCAATTATTTTCAGATCATAGTGTGGAATGTCCAAATCAGTCTGGAGAAGTTTCATTTGGACACTTGGTAAGATCTTAGTCACCCTTGGTGAATAGTATAGGACACTTGGCACCAAGATGAACCATGAGATGGAAATGTGAAGGAAAATTCAAGCTTTGTGATCATGCCATCTAAGCCAAGCACTATTCTATCCAACCATCTAATTTGTGCCAAACCAAAGAGGTTTCAACCCTAGTGAAACCTCAAATACTTGGGACTCAATTGAAACCCCATATTCCTTGTGGAAGTTGAAACCTGAAATGGTTTCCCAAACCCAAAATGGTTACCTCAAACCTTTGTTGGCCAGTTGTAGTTTAGTATTTAATCACTTGATTAAATCTCTTTCACATGCTATTAACTACTCAAATTCATTTCATTACACCCTTATACATTCTTTTATATCATAGTATTTTCATTGTCACAAGAAAAATTGGATTTGGGCTTGTTAGAAACCCTAACTCCAAACCAAACCCTATTGAAACCCCAAATGTGACCCATTCGGTTAAGGCCCACGAAATTGCACTACCAAGGCAAGGCTTGTAGAGGAATTTTCCCCCTATCATGAGTGTCCTTTCACTGCTCAAGTCAGCCCCAAATAATGGTTGATGGGAAGGCCAAGAGCTACCTCACCACCTTCCTCTCACACCACAATAGCAAGCTGAAAAACCATGGGCTATGGCACCTGGTTTTGCTAACACCACTCACCCAAAAGTGACTTTTACATCTCCTCTAAACCCCTCCTGCAATATAAGTCTCGTCCATGGCCATTTAATTAATCTTTTGTCACATTAGAAACACTTTATTGGACAGAAATCCAGAGGAACTCTCGGACTACTTTTATGGCCTTTCTTGCTCAATTTTTTTGAAGCTTTTGTAAGTGGATTATCATGAAGCTATCTTTACATAAATTTTTCTCTTTGAGTCTAGTTTCTATTGGTATATTTTCATGGACGTTTGATGGATGAGAAGTCTGTGTAATCATGCAAAGGTCATACTGGGTGATAAACTAGATAATGTGTAATTCTTTGATTTTTGTATGATGTTTTTTACAAGATCGTTGTCTGATATTTTTATAGTTTATATTTAGCATGCTAATATATAAGTTTGATGAAGATTCGATTCATTTTATAAGTTTTTTATAAGATTTTTGCATAGATCTAAAATGTTGAAAACTAGGAGTATGAAAATTGTTTCTGTTTTAGAAAAGCTTAGGTATTTTGTTATGAAAGCAAGCTCCAATGACTTTGATATTCACATATATTTCTCTAAGGAATTTGATCTATGTGTTAGAATGTTATGTGGAATATTTATGGTGTTGAACTAGAGGATATGAATTTTTATGCATGCAAAGGTCCGGTTAGGTCTTGTATCTAAGGCTCACAGATGGATTTATGTTTTTATGCAATTTTAGCCATGTGATCTTAGGTTTGATGCTTAGATATGTTTTAGGACTTGAGTATAAAGCATATGAGATTATTTCTTGATGATTTACTTCAATGAAGTTTCGGATCCAATGGTTTGATAAAAAACCAAATCACATAGTACTTGATTTTGGAGAATGGGAGCATACCGATTGTGTTGAGTTGACTTTTGTAGTTTTGGTTTAAATATTCAAAGAATGATATTCCTTAGGGATGTTTTATGAACATATTGATAGTATGTTTGAAAAGGGATAGACCATGAATATCAAGGGTTGTTTATTGAGGTCAAAATACTTGAAGTTTTGATATGAGGGAAGTTGTTATTTTTATGATGTAAGTTTTTGGTGTTTGTTCTAGCATGTTATTAAAGAATAGATGTGATTTTGTATGTTGCATGTTTCGGTTTTAGCATGAAATATAGAGTTTGATAGAATTGCAAGAAAAATCAAGAGTTTAGCATGTTTCATGTTTCGGCCCATGCTTGGTTCACATGCTTTTGTTGTGTTTTAAGTTTCTCTAATTAAATATTTGGATTTAGGACAAAATTTACATGAGGAATGTAAATTTTGGTGAGTTTTAGAGTTAGGATGTGAAATCCTTAAGTTAGAGGTAAAATTGTAATTTTTCCACAAGTATGGGGTAAAATGGTAATTTTACTGTAAGTCAGGAATTTTTATTTTTCTAAGTATACTAGTAAGGAGGTTCTAATCTTTAGAAATGTATCCTTACAATTCCTATCACTCATGCTTAGTATTCATCATGCTACGCTCATTGTAAGTTAGCCTCTAACTTACTTTCAGGATACTTGTGTATGTATGGTTGATGGTCCCCCTAGACTCTACCACAAGTGCATGGGTCATGACAAGTAGAACAACGCAAAAAGAATATCGTTTCCACAAGGAGGAGATTCAAGTACCAATTTATAAAATTTCATATATTCTTTAGACGACCCCAAATTGATGTGACTGACTGTAAATTCTTAACTCGAAAAATCAAATATGAAAGGTTCCTAGGGTTTGGATTTCATCAATTGAATTCCTTCAATAAGTTTAAACCTGGTTGCTTGCATTAATGCTTTGCTAATTACAATGATCGCATTTCCTTTTTTTATGTGATATCATCTTTCAAGGTATAACACTTATATCTATATTAATCCTATATCTACTGTCGTGATCACAAAAATTAATATAAATTCATTATGATCTGTGGAATTCTTGAATATAGGTCACAAGGATATGTATTTATTTATAAACTACACTGCCAAGGTTTGATGAATTCATGAACTAATATTGAACTTCAACTTTTGTTACCTCATTCAACATCTTAAGTATGCAATTTATGGCTAGTAAATTACAAGAATGAAAACCAAAATCATCCAATTGTAATTAACAAAGGGTACTCAATACAACTATACTCAAATCATATCCAAAATTCAATGACTACATCTTAGCCCTAGAATAAGAAAATTAGCAAATCATAACTAATAAAACAATCTAATTATTTCTCAAACATAAATTCTAATTCAACATCCTTAATAAAAATTCTACAACTAAAAATTAGAGAAAGAAAAAAGAACTATGTAATTGCATAAATCATGAGATTGGTTCTTCCTCTCTGAATTACAACTCCTCCTTCCATCCCTTTTTTTTCAATAATTCCTCTGGTTTTTTAATGTCAACTTCCTTCTTTTTTCAATTTCATCATCTTATCTTTGACCAGTAATAACTGCAAGTCATCCAATCAATTCAAAACCAATTCTCCTTTCAAATTTTTTTTAAAACAAAAAAAGATTTCCTCCATATCTGCTGCTGAAATCCGAAATTCTTGACTGATTTGATTCCCAATGTCCAGTTGGATTTAGAGCATTCAAACGACACAGTTTGGAGTTGTGCCCTTCACAAAAGTTTTAGATCTCATTCTTAGATTTCCAATGCACCTAAGTTTGCATTATTATGACTTCTAGAACTCCAGATATGTAACGCCCATCCTTTCGGTGGGATTTTTTCCAAAATATTTTCATAAAAAGGACGACGGGAATTAACGTCCGATTTAAAACTTTTTCACTTGCATACCCAGGGTGCAAGACTCCACGTTCATAATTTAAAATGTGCTTTTATCATAAAAGAGGTTTACAGCGGAAAACATAAGTCTTATAATAAAAAGGTATCGTACGTTTAAAACTCGTGCCTAGAATTTCGTGCTCTTCCCCATGGGCCGTATCCGTCCTGATCGTGCAGTTCCTGTGTGGGGGAGGGACATACATAAAAACTAAAATGAGTCGAAGACTCGTAAGTATTACTTCATACCGTTAAAAATATAACAATATAGGTTTTCATTCATGCATTCATCATTCGTACATACTATTACATGTGTGCGTGCGTGTGTTCGTTTGAAAACTTCATTGGACGGGGCTTCCTTTTCGTAAAACTTTTCTCCCGTCAGTGCCTTCATTTCTGTAAGAGTTCGTGCATGTTTACGTGCGTTCTTTTGAAAACGTCACTGGATGGGGCTTTTCTTTCAAAAGACTTTCCTTTCTTTAAAAACATGTCCCCCCGTCAGTGCCTTCATTTCTTAAAGATTCGTGCATTCATACATGCGTGCATACATCCATTCTTTCTTATCGCTTTCATAGGCCAGTACACACTGTTACGCCCCGTGTGTATGGGGTTAGCGGTCTTCCTTTGGACCCGGATTCCGCCCGTGGCCACGGGTGGAGAATCCCTTTTCATAGGGGCATCACTGGGTGCACATCCAGTACTACTTACCCGGCATTGCAATCTGCCCATTCATTGATACTCTTTCATTTCAGTCATGTGGCCGTTACGTATCTTCATATATTCATGCTTTCATTTCTTCTTTCTTGCTTTTCATTCATGCGTTCGTTCGTTTATGTCAGCTCGGAAGAGCTGATGCTTTCGTTCGGTTCTTTCTTTCATTTACAGTCCTTTCTTTTCATGAGAAAGTATTTCTTTTCGTGAGAAAATATCTTTTGGGGCGTAAGCCCAAAAATGGTCTTTTTGTCTTTTAGTTCATTTCAGTTCTATCTTTTCTTTAACAGTTCGTTCGTGGAAAACTTCATCTGAGAACATACATGGGCTTAAACGTCGGCTTTCATGGCATCCCTTAAGCGTCACCTTTGAACGTCGTCTCTCATCGCATCAACAAGAGTCACCTCGTGGCGCACATGAGAGCGTCGGTTCGTAGGATACACAAAAGCATCCGTTGTCATGCCCTTCATGCATCTTCATTAGTTTATGGATTTTCTTAGAAAATACATACAATAGATACAGCGTATATTCATCCATTCACATGCATACAATTAATACTTTGGATGCGTAAAAAGGGGCTGCCAAGGAGGGGCCGTACATACTTATACCTTTGAACAATTAGCATTTTCTTTCTTAAAACGTCTTTAGTCTTTTCGTGAGCATTTTGAAAGAAAAGCGTTTCTTGTATTTTTGATAACTCTAGAAGAGTATGAACGTAACACTTACCTGGACTCCATGCTACTAGCATGTCATTCAGTCCATTCACGTGCTTGTCACATGGCAACCTATATGCATACACATAACCTTAGCATTATTCTCTATCTAATGCATAAGTAACTTAAACTATAAATAGAACTACTCTATACTTAGAACACTCTCCTTCTATCTCGTGCACTTATGTGCCCTTCACTATGTTAAAACCTTCGGGGACCCATTACGGTCACCCCATCTTCCAACTCATGTCTTGCCTCGAGTGCTTATCCACTAAAGTGAACTCATAATTCACCTTAGGATTAAGACACTAAGGCCTCAGTCTCATTCTTCTCATTAACCTCATTCCGACGCATGACTTAAACCAACTAAGTCACGCTTCCCGTCCTTAGACAGTACACCCGTCACTTTCTTCATGCATCCTAGCCCATACAAATCCTCATTCCCATCCAGACAAGTCATCCGGCTCTAAGCCAACTCTGAGGCTTAAGCACCGTGTAACTATACTCAGGATAGATTACCCATTACATATGGTGAATCCATCCGGCACATGTGTCTAACCAGACTACACATGTACTCTACTCCTTATCACCTAAGATCAACATATATAACACGTTGATCACCAGCTTCGAGGGACAAGGGCCATACTCCGATACCAACCTTCTCTTAACCCGGTTAGCATAACTCCTCATGCTACCCGTCCCTTTTGACAGTTCATCCTAACACTTAATACGATAAGACTCCATTCATAACTACGTTTCATGTCACGTTATATAACCTGAGATTGCTCCAGTGCTACACTGTGACCTTGTCGTGTTACCTAGCATTCTACTACATCACTCCTGACTCATCACGAGTACGGTTCCTCACGTACTCCCGTCACATCGTGACATCTCATCACGTTCCCGTTACGCCATTTCTATACTTTAACACTTCACCCATCATAAGCATGACTTCCAATAACCACGTCACTTCGTGACGTTGCCCAATCATGCTTCCGCTGCGTACTCTTATACTTATTCCACTACTTCACCCATCACAATCACGACTGTCAGTAGTCAATGTCACTTCGTGACATTCCTCAGTCATGCTTCCGCTGCGTACTCTTACACTTGCTCCGATACTTTGCACATACTCCTAGCCATAAGTCCATAACAGTGACACTTGTCACCTCAGACTACAGGCTATGCCATAACTACTTTGGGACACTGTTCCACAAATCCCGACACTATCCATCACGTTCCACGCCCATCAATCACATGACCATCCTTATCTCTACGACACGCCACACGGAGTGTCGCTATTACATGGAGTACACTCCATGTATACTCCCTTCATACATACCACATCACCATTATGGCATACCTGCCATATGGTACATCAATCCGTCACATGGAGTACGTTCCACTTGTACTCCCTTAACATACGCTCCATCACCACTTTGGCATACCCGTCATATGGTACATCAATCCATCACATGGAGTACGTTCCACTTGTACTCCCTTTACATACGCTCTATCACCACTATGGCATACCCGCCATATGGTACATCAATCCATCACATGGAATACGTTCCACTTATACTCCCTTTACATACGCTCCATCACCACTATGGCCTACACGCCATATGGTGCATCACTCCACTACATAGAATACACTCTGTATATATTCCATACATGTTACGCCACATCACCACTATGGCATACACGCCATATGGTACATCTCACCATTTCATGGAGTACATTCCACATGTACTCCCCACATATACAACACGCCACACCACCATTATGGCATACATGCCATATGGTGCATCGTCCACCACATAGAGTACACTCCACGTGTACTCCTCACATATACTATACCCCACACAGATTACACCCATCGTATACTCCCTTCATACACATCACGGTATGTCACCAGTATGGCGTACCCGCCATATGGTGCATCTCACCATTACATGGAATACACTCTGCGTATATTCCATGCACTTATGACACATCACCACTACGGCATACTCGCCGTATGGAGTACATTCCACATATATCCCCTTCATATATCATACCCCACACAGAGTACACTCAGCGTGTACTCTTCCCGTTCCACATACACCATGCCACATCACCATTATGGCATACTCGCCATATGGTGCATCAATCCACCACATGGAGTACATTCCACATGTACTCCTTTTACACGCACTACCCACAGAGTACACTTCTCCGTGTACTCATCCCGTTCTACCATATGCCAGGAGGGTATATTTTACATATACTCTCCTTGTCTCACATTACGCCACATACAAAGTACACCCAGCGTGTACTCTTCCCATTCCACACAACACCACGCCATTCATACAACACATGCCCCACAACTACACTGTACAGCACAACCACTCCATAATTACAGCACAAACCCTACAACTGCATTACACAGTATAGTCCACAACACTACACAATACACTCAACACTTCACAGTGCACTACACGGCATAATGCACCTCCATACAACATAGATAAGCCCAACACTTCATCACACAACACCACATCACAATGCCACAACTCCATTAATACTAACAGCACAGTCTACAACTTAGTCAACTAATCAATATCTAACATAATTAACGAGAGATAGAGAGTTATACCATCAACGGAATAACCCGTGCGTTGCTCGTTGATCGTCATAGCCGATGTTGTCGACAGTGTCGTACGTGGCGGTTGACCCGCGTACGTTAACTGTTTAGGCGTTTGGATAGCTAGGTGTGGTCTTGGAAGGGCTCGTGATGGCCTTGTGATGGTGGTGAGGGGCATAACACGGCGGCTCTAGCCGTGTGCAGTGGCGGTCAATCACATGCAGTGACTGTCCATCACGTGCAGTGGTTACCCACCACACAAGGTGGTGTTTTGGACCTAGGGCTTGGCTAAGGGAGGTGCGGTGAATCTCGTGGTGGCATCGGTGTGGCGCCACGGTGGCTCACGGTGGCGGATCTGGCCATTCCGTGAAGGAGAAGCCATGGGAGAGTGAGAGAGAGTGTGCTCTCGTGGGTGGCAGATCGGGGCCAATGGAGGTCTGGTTGGCTTGGTGGCGGCCTGAGGAGGTTGTACATGGCGGTCATTAGCCACGGGTGGCGGTGCATGGTGGTGCACGGTGTGCAACCCGTGCGTGAGAGGGGGAGAAGCCGTGAGGTAGAGGAGGGGGTTTCTGGCCATGGGTCACATGGAGGAGCTCGGGGAAAGGGAGAGGAGGTCCATGGCGTCGCATGGTGGTCGTGGGTGGCCGCGTACGGCGGCGCACGGTGGGAAATGGGCTAGAGACCCATTTCGGGTACTTGTCGTGGAA
Organism: Juglans mandshurica; assembly: GCA_022457165.1. Taxonomy (NCBI): domain Eukaryota; kingdom Viridiplantae; phylum Streptophyta; class Magnoliopsida; order Fagales; family Juglandaceae; genus Juglans; species Juglans mandshurica. The sequence goes on from CM039620.1 coordinate 15,216,290, forward strand.
GGAGGGGAAGGACTGCTTCATAGGGGCTGGCTTCGGTGGAGGATGATGGCCGGTGGGAGAGGAGCTAGACGTGGGAGCCATTGGGCGGCGCACGGCGGCGCTACGCGCACAAGCCCGTTCGGGCCGTGTGCTTCCGAAATAGAGAAATGGAGAGCGTGAGGGGGAGAGGTCGGTATGGATGGACTCGCCAGAGGGAGAGCAAGCCATTGGTGTCGGCGGTGAGGAAGGGCGACGCACGACGGCGCCGGGCTGAGGCCTTAAGCCGTTCGGCGTGGGGTGGGTCTCTGCGTACAGCGTACGCCGAATGAGAGAGGGAGGAGAGAGAGGGTTACGGGGAAAATGAGAGGGAAAGAGAGGGGCCTGGGTATTTAACCCAGTCCTTTCATCTGGGGATCTACACAACGATCTAACGACGAGGAATTAAAATAATGATTTGAAGATGCGTAAAACATTAACTTAATTAAAAGCACTTAGAGGAATTAAGGTAAATATTATTTTAAACTAACTTTAGTTTATAAAATAATATTCTTCATCATTAATAAAATGATAAAGTCTCACTTAATATATTAAAGAGAGTAAAACCATTTAATTAATAAAAACTCTCAACATAATTAAAATCCCATAATATCTTAAATAATTAAAATCATTTTAATAATAATATTAAAATGATTTCTGGCAATTATAATATTTTTGGAGCTCTTCAAGAATATTATGATTGTCGTATTTAAGATCAAATCTTAGTTCAATAACAATGGAAATACTCCTTATAAATATTTCCAGCATATTTAAAACACTGGGTGTGCCCTAGAAGTCACACGATATCTTTCGAGACACGCCATCATGGTTCGGCACGCATAATGTGACTCGCAGTCGCTAATGAGAAAGGCAGATGATCACAAAATCTTTGCCTTCGGGATTGGCTTACGTCATCAAGACGAAACATACGTCAGAAAGAGAGAAGCGTACGTAAGAAGAAGGAGCTGGGTATTACAAGATAAAGGCTAAAAACTGAAAAAGGGTCTAGGCTACAGTAAACTTCTAGATAGATTCGGACTTCTCCATTTCTGTTATGTTTTGAACTTCAAAACGGCAGAACTGGATTTGGGACTCTTCATAAAAATTTTAGGCCTACATCTTAGATTTCTAGCAAGCTAAACAACACCTGAAACCGAGATCTTTAGCTCTAGTTAGAACCCACAAATCGAATAGTGTTCTGTTTTGACTTGACTAGCCCAACTAGGACTTGCTCTCTAGGCCTAGCCCGAATTTTGCCTCTTCACATCAGCCCAATTTCAACATAATTCAATAATTGAACACCTACAATATACCAAGAACTCCTAAGAATTAAATAAATGTAAAAGACACCTAAAATTCTAGACAAACGAGCTAATAAACTTACAAAACACTCTTAATCAAAACAATTTGGACTAAGAAAATGTGTAAAATAAATTGCCACATCAAATACTCCCAAACTTGAGTGTTTGATTGTCCTCAAGCAAAAGGAAAACTAGAAAAACAAAGGACAATAACTGTAGTTAGCCTCAACTCATTACACCTAAAGGACCCATCATGCCCACATCAAATTTTCAACTTAGTACATAAACAATAGCAAATAAAGGAAAACTAAGCATACTCACATTCTCTAGTTCAAATATCCATACATAATTCCAAACTCAATCATATTTATCATGCAACCAACACAATTGAATCATGTAACAACTCAACTTGCAATCACCCCTTCTCACTACTACAAATAAGGTAGCAAACTAGAGATATATATATATATATATATATGTATATATATATATTTACAATTTATTCTTTGTCTTTAAGTTCTCACTCACCTTTTGACTCGAATAAAAGCATTTGTGATGGATGTACCTGGTTACTCAACAAGTCACACACTTAAAGTGCTTTTGCATACCTATATTTCAAGTTGCCGTTTGACGTAAAACTAAACATTGGTAATGAATACCCCTAGTTACTAAGCAACTCAAAACATTGGAGTAGATAGAACTTTGTACACATTTATTTATTCAACTGTCTAATCATTATCACTCTATTTACTTAAACCCTGTTTAGGACTAGATCAAAGGGGATAATCACAAGAAAAACATCACACTCATCTTTTATGCATAGTCACACAACTCACACAACTTTGGAAGGAAATGTGTACTTCAATAATCCTAAAGAAAACAAGTATGCTTAATCTTGCTTTATAAGATATCGTCTATCCTAAATAAAAAATGCAATGTTTAACACAATAAAGAACCCAAAAGTGTAATGTTGATCCTAAATAAGCCTCACACAAATGTAAATACAGGTTCATTTCTCTTAATCTTTCATATAAAAATTTGAATGTGAAGACATGAATATGATCACCAATTAACTTGCATGAAAATGAACAAACCAGAATTTTGAAGAAAAAATTTTTCTTTCTCAAACAAACATCGTCCGCACCAGAATTCAGCATAATCAAATATCCACTCTCCCAAACCTAATTTTCATATTGTCCTCAATGTGAAAGGAAAGAAAAATGGAAGACTAATACTCCCCTTTTAACAAGGCTGAACACAACGAATGTCCGATTGAATTGAACACAAACTAGCTTCTTACTTGATTTTTCCAAACCTACATATTACAACTAAAAGAAGGAGGGTCACAACCTTCATTATTCAAAAAATAAATAAATAAAGACAACAACTAAAACAAAAGAAGCTCTTGTTTATAGTCATTAGCTTGATTTCTACACCATCAAACATAGGTAGGATTCTTCAAGGAGTAAGTAACTCCTTTAAGAACTACATCACTAGCAAGATAAGGCTTCAAACGTTGCCCATTAACCTTGAATGCACCAATGACCTCACTATGCACCTCAACAGCACCGTATGGATACACTTTTGTTACCGTGAATGGGCCAGACCACCTAGACCGAAACTTGCCTGGGAATAACTTAAGTCTTGAGTTGAAGAGTAACACCTGGTGCCAAATTTTTAGGTTTTTAATCTGAAGATGCTTTTCATGCCAATGCTTGGTCTTTTCTTGTAAATCCGAGCATTTTCATAAGCATCCAACCTAAACTCCTCCAACTCACTCAACTGTGACAATCTCTTTTCTCCCACAGCTTTCAAGTCCATGTTCAACTCCTTAATTGCCCAATATGCCCTATGTTCCAATTCAACTGGTAAGTGATAAGACTTTTCTAAAGACAAGTCTGTAAGGAGGCATACCCAAAGGTGTCTTGAAAGCTGTCCTATAGGCCCAAAGTGCATCATCTAACTTATTCGCCAATTCCTTCCTTGAACTACTCAGTTTTCTCCAAAATTTGCTTCAATTCCCTATTTGTAAGTCCCACATGCTCATTTGTTTGGGGATGATAGGCAAGTGCCACCTTATGAGTAACCCCATATTTCTTCAACACCATAAATGACTGGTTACAAAAATGGGTCTCGACACACCACCCTAGAGTCATTAGTCTGAGTTGCGGTAGCATCAACCCAATTAGACACATAATCCACGGCTACCAAGACATACTTATTGTTGAAGGAAGAGGGAAGTGGGCCCATGAAATCAATTCCCCACAAATCAAACAGTTCAACCTCCAGGATATTGGTCAAGGGCATCTCATTCTTTTTCGAAATGTTGTCAACCCTCTGACATCTATCACACATGCTCACATACTATCTGGCATCTTGATACATGGTCGACCAGTAAAAATCAGATTGCCATACCTTTGCAACTATCTTGGAGGTACTGAAATATCCACCACATTCCAAGGAATGGCGATGGTCAAGGATATCCTGCATCTCATCCTGAGCCACACATCTTCTAATCATCCCATCTGCATAGTGTTTATAGAGTAGCAGTTGTTCCAAAAAATAATGCTTCACATCCCACAAAAACTTTTTCTTCTGATAATAGCTCAAATCAGGGGGAACAATGCCACTCACCAAGTAGTTCACCAAATCAGCATACTAGGGGATGATTGAAACTGCCAACAACTGCTCATCTGGAAAGCTTTCATTAATAGGCACCTCATCTGCTCTTGATTGCCCCTCTAATCTAGACAAGTGATTTGCCACCACATTCTCCATGCCTCTCTTGTCTCAAATCTCAAGATCAAATTCATGAAGCAACAGCACCCACGGGTTGGCATCCTTCTTTTTCAGCAAATACTTGACTGTTAAATGGTTTGTATACAAGATCACCTTGGAACCTACAAGATAAGATCGAAAGTTGTCAAAAGCAAACACAACAACAAGCTATTATTTTTCAGTAGTTACATAATTCAACTGTGCGTTATTTAAAACTCTACTAGCATAATATATAACATGCAACTTCCTGTCTTTTCTCTGGCCGAGAACAGCACCCAAAGCCAAATCACTAGAATCACACATTAGCTCAAAAGGCAAACTCCAATATGGGGCTGCCATAGTTGGTGTTGACACCAATTCTTGTTTCAACCTATTACAAACATTCAAATAGTTCTTATCAAAATCAAACACAACATCCTTATTCAACAGATTACAAAGAGGTTTAGAAATTTTAGAAAAATCCCTAATAAAATGCTGGTAAAATCCTGCGTGACCAGGAAACTTCTAACTCCCTTAACATTATTAGGTGATGGCAATTTTTCAATAATTTCTATTTTTGCTTGATCCATCTCAATACCTCTTGCTGAAATTTTATGGCCTAAAATAATACATTCCTACACCATAAAATGACATTTCTCCCAATTTAAGACTAAATTGGTTTCCTCACAACGCTGCAAAACTCGAGACAAGTTATCTAAACAACTATCAAAAGAAGATTCAAAAATAGAAAAATCATCATCTTTTTAAAAAAATCAGAGAAAATAGCATCATGCAACGTTGGAATGTAGCAAGTGCATTATACAAGCCAAAAGGCATTCTACGGAATACAAAAGTACCATAAGTACAAGTGAATGTGATATTTTCTTGGTCTTTGGGGGATATAGGAATCTGGTTATACCTTGAATAACCATTTAGAAAATAGTAATACACATACCCAGCAAGTCTCTCAAGCACCTGAACAAGAAAAGGTAAAGGAAAATAATCCTTACGGGTAACACTATTAAGTTTACTATAATCTATGCAGACTCTCCACCCAGTTACTGTCCTGGTGGAAATTAATTCATTATTTTCATTATACACCACAGTCATCCCACCCTTTTTAGGTACTACCTGCACTGGACTAATCCATGAATTATCAGATATAGGATAAATAATCATTGCATCTAACTATTTAAGAACTTCAGCCCTAACTACTTCTTTCATGTTAGGATTTAACAGTCTCTTATTTTCAACAACAGGTTTATGGTTATCCTCCATTAAAATTCTATGCATACACAATGAAGGGCTAATTCCTCTAAGGTTTGATATAGTCCATCCTATGACTTTTTTTCTCAATCTCAAAATACACATCAATTTGTCAAGTTGATCATTAGACAAAGAAGCATTCACAATCACAGGCAAAATATTATTCTCACCTAAAAAGGCATACCTGAGATGTGAGGGTAATGATTTCGACTCTAGAACTGGTGCTTGCACATTAGAAGGGGAAGGGAGTGGCTTACCCTTGCCTAAATTCTCAAAATGAATACCTCTCTGCTTCAGCTTAGGACATGTAGCCTCTAATGCACACGCCACTTCTGCAACCTCCAAATTATCATCTTTAATTGTCCTTGCACTCACTAAACAAGTCTCGAGAGGTTCTTTAGTATTTTCAGCTCTAAAAACCTCTTTGGTCAACTCATCTACAATATCAACTTGAAAAACATGACCAATAAAAGAAGGATATTTTGCGGGTTCAAATAAGTTAAACTCTACCTCTTCTTCACCAACCTTCAAAATCAACCTACCATTCTTAACATCTATGACAGCTCTAGTTGTGGCTAGAAAGGCCGGCCTAAAATGATAGGAATCTTGGTGTCTTCTTCCATCTCCAACACAATTAAATCAACTTGAATGATAAACTTCTTTACCTTGATCAGCACATTCTCAAGAACACCCAAAAAATATTTCATCGATCGGTCCGCTAGCTACAAAGAGATGGTAGTAGGCTTCAATTCCTTTAATCCAAGCTTCCTAGACACGGATAAAGGTATTAGTGAAATGCTAGCACCTAAATCACACAAAATTTTAGAAAAATTAACATCTATAGTACAAGGGATAGAAAAACTCCCTAGATCTCTTAGCTTTGGTGGAAGCTTATTCTGGATGATGGCACGCTTAGTATTCATCATGCTACGCTCATTGTAAGTTAGCCTCTAACTTACTTTCAGAATACTTGTGTATGTATGGTTGATGGTCCCTAGACTCTACCACAAGTGCATGGGTCGTGACAAGTAGAACAGGGCAAAAAGAATATCGTTTCCACAAGGAGGAGATTCAAGTACCAATTTATAAAATCTCCTATATTATTTAGATGATTCCAGATTGATATGACTGACTGCAAATTCTTAACCTGCAAAATCATATATGAAAGGTTACTAGGGCTTGGATTCCTTAAATTGAATTCCTTCATTGAGTTTAGACCTGATTGCTTGCATTAATGTTTTACTAATTACAATGACCGAATTTCCTTTTTTTTATGTGATATCCTCTTTCAAGGTATAACACCTATACCTATATTAATCTTATGTCTACTGTCGTGATCACATAAATTAATATAAACTCATTATGCTCTATGAAGTTCTTGAATGTAGGTCACAAGGGTGTGTATTTATTTCTAAACTACACTGCCAAGATTTGATGAATTCACGAACTAATATTGAACTTCAACTTTCGTTATTTCATTCAATATCTTAAGCATGCAATTCATGGCCAGTAAATTGCAAGAATGAAAACTGAAATCATCCTATTGCAATTAACAAAGGGTATTCAATACAACCATACCTAAATCATATCTAAAATTCAATAACTACATCATAGCCCTAGAATAAGAAAACTAGCAAATCATACCTAATAAAACAATCCAATTATTTCTCAAACATAAATTCTAATTCAACATTCTTAATAAAAATTCAGCTACTAAAAATTAGAGAAAGAAAAAAGAACTCTGTAATTGCAGAAATCGTGAGTTTCGTTCTTCCTCTCCGAATTACAGCTCCTCCTTCAATCCCTTTTTTTTCATTAATTCCTCTGATTTTTTAACATCAACTTCCTTCTTTTTTCAATTTCAGCATCTTATATTTGATCAGTAATAATTGCAGGTCATCCAATCAATTCAAAACCGATTCTCCTTTCAAATTTTAAAAAAAACTTCCCCCATATCTGTTGCTAAAATCTGGAATTCTTGGCTGATTTTATTACCCGACGTCCAGCTAGATTTAGAGTATCACAACGACACCGTTTGGAGTTGAGCCCTTCATGAAAGTTTTAGATCTCATTCTCAACTTTCCAGCTGAAAATCGAAACAGGGTCTAGGCTGCAATAAATTCTAGATAGATTTAGACTTTTCCATTTCTGCTAAGTTTTGAACTACAAAACGGCAGAACTAGCTTGTTCTAGTTTTAGGCCTGTCTTAGCTTTCCAACAAGCCAAGCAACACCTGAAACTGAGGTCTATAGCTCCAGTTAGAATCCAAAAACTGAACAATGTTCTATTTTGACTAGACCAACCCAACTAGGATTTGCTCTCTAGGCCTAGCCCGAATTCTGCCTCTTCACATTAGCCCAATTTCAATTAATTCAATAATTGAACACCTACAAAATACCAAGAATTCTCAAGAATTAAATAAATATAAAAGATACCTAAAATTCTAGACATATGAGTTAAAAAAAACATATAAAATACTCTGAATCAAAACAATTAGGACAAAGAAAATGAGTGAAATAAATTCTCACATCAATGGTGGTAAGAAACCATCAAGTACATGTTTATGTGTGGGTAAATTAGCCTTTAACTTACTGTGAGGATATTGTGCATGTGTTGGTAAGAGAACAATTATTCATGTTCTTATGCTCTTACACATGTCACATTATGCTATGTCACAAAATGGTTATCTGTTACACATTATGATATGTTATGAAATGTTTATCTGATACACATTGTGCTATGTTATGAAATGTTTATCTGTTACACATTATGCTATGTTACAAAATACTCATATGTTACACATTATGCTATGTCAATAAATGTTTATCTGTTACATATTATACTATCACAAAATATTTATCTGTTACATATTATATTGTCATGAAATGTCTATCTGTTACACATTATACTATGTCATTTAAAGCTTATCTGTTACACTACACGCCATGTCACAAAATGTTGATCTATTTCATATTATGTCATGTCATTCAACATACGTACATGTCACGTTACGTTATGTCATGTCATGAGTTTGGAGCTCGTCACGAAAAATAGTATTTGCAAATCAGTTGAGTCTTTTTTGTTTATCACGACCTCAAGTGCATGAATGGGGTAATATCCTAGTGGAATTTCACTATTCACTCTGGAGTGTCTAAATTAGTGTGAAATTCCTTAGGTTGACAAAGTACTGTCAAGTTGTCAATAAGTTTTGAATGGGGCCTAAGTAACTGGTCACCGAAGCGAAGTCAGGCACCAATGTGGATGGTGCCAGCCACAGTTCATGTTCATGTTATACACACTCGTGCAGGTACAAATAATTGTCACTGGATGTGTATATTACTTACTCGTAGTGGGTGCAGATACCCATGTTGCGATGCATATGTTAATATATTCACAGCTGGTATAAATACCTATGATGTGATGCGGTATTAGTAGGGGCAAACGGCTCAAGGAGACCTATGTAGCATCCCCGGTTCATGTTTAATCAAGCAATTAATATGGGAACAAGATTTCAAGTTCATGTTCAATTTCAAGTTCAATTCACATCTTGTTTAGTCTCATGTCACATATTTCACATACAGTCCAAGGTTATGTCATGTCAGTTCAGTTCACATCAGTTCAAGATTCTGTCAGTTCAAGTCACATATTTGCCAAGTCACGTCATGTTATTCATGTTTACATTAACATTCACGTTTTTACTATCATGCATGCATAAGTACACTGCTAGTTAAAGTTATTTGTTAACTTGCTAAGATTTGTAATTAAATTTCACTTAATAGTCCCAACTACCATTGCTCCCTGAATAGTAGATCATGTGTGTGACTAGGGGTGGGCTCCGAATCCGAGGGTGTCAGAATGCCCACCTTCGACCTCTGACTCTGACTAGGGTTGGAGGTCACAACACCCTTCGACTCCGACTCTGATCGGAGTTCGGAGCTCGGAGCTCTGATCGGAGTAGCAATTGGGTTTTTTTAGGCCTAGTTGCCCTACTAAGAAAATGGGCTCCTATTGGCCCAACATTAACCATTATTTAATAATGTAAAAAAATAATTAAAAAAAATCTAAAATACTGTAAAAAATAAGTTAAAAAGCTAAAGTTTAAATACAATAACTAAATCAAACTACAAATCGAAAACCATAAATTTAAATTTAAAATTAGAAATCGCAATAAATTTAAATTTACAGCACCAAAATATTGAATAATGTCATAGATTTCATTCAAATGTGAAATAGCCACAATGTCCAATGCCACGCATCAGTCTTGGACAGTCCATGCATTTGAGTCGATGACTCGATACTCGATAGTGATTTCCAATTTTCCTGCATGAAGTTTTAACTTTTATTGATCAGGATGCACTATCTTTTCTTTAGTCATCTAACTATATACTTCTAAACCATCAACCAAGACTCAAAGTGATATTATGAACTCACTTCCACCTCTAATTCTGGCAAGTTTTGCATGATGAAAATCATGCTATGGTGCGTCGGTCTCAGACTGTCAGTCATCCACAGTTAGTCTGGGGTTCACAGCTAGGTCTAAAAAATCATATAAATTATAAATTTAATAATGAAAACATTAAAATTATGTAAATAATCATTTAAAATCATAAAGTTACCTGATTCAAGCTTATAACTCTCGAGATCAATGGTATATACTCTAATAGGCGTTGAACTTAACGAGTTTTGTGTGCAAACGAGAGACTCAACAATGGTCAGAGACAATGAACTCCAATAATCATCCAAGACACGACCTCCGGTGCTAAACGCCGACTCAGAGGCAACCGTAGTGATAGGAATGGCTAGTACATCCCTGGCTATTTGGCAAATGATGGGAAACTTGCCAGAATTCACCTTGCACCAAGTTAATATCTGGAATGTATCACTAGGTGTCTCGACATCTTCCAAAAAGTAACGTTCAACCTCAGACTTACACTACATAATATTCCTTGATGCATGATTTTAATGATATCGTTGTAGCCACAATAAATTTAAAACTTTGTGCATGTGTGTTATCCCAAGAAGATGTCAAGCCGGTCGGGCGAGAGGAGCTACCACCTTCGGTTGAAGACTGACCACTGCTATTATAATGGCCATATAAATCATCAATATCAGATTTAAGCGATCTAATAAACTTTTCAGCGTCCTAATCACCGAGGACTTTCCTAATCCAATCTTGTTCAATCGCAAACTTATATCAGGGGTCAAGGATCGCAACCACAAATAATAATCTATTTATCTTTTCTGTATCCTCCCAATATTTATTATATTTGATTTTCATCCTCATAGTCATTGCATGCTACAAACCCACACTGTCAGCACAACTCTCTTGCAAGTGGTTATAAAGCCCCGAAAGCTCCTCGAAGTACATGTTCGTAGTGGAATATTTTGTTCCAGATATCTGCATAGTTATGTCATAAAATAACTTCAAAAAATTGAACAAAACACCTGACATGGGCCCAATCAACTATGTCTGCGTACTGAGCCCCCTTCTCCCCCCAACTAACTCCAGCAAAGCATATCTCATGCCCCCATTCTCAACCTCCATCCACTCGAACGATGTTTGATACTTCTGCACTACATCCAACATCATGTATGTAGAGTTCCATCGAGTCGGAACGTCTAGTTGCAACATACTAGAAGATGGGAGGATCTCAAGTTGTTTGGCTATTGCCTTAAACTGGAGGAGCCATTGGGGGGAAGTCCTCACATATTTCACTAGATTCTGGACTTTAATAATGGATTGATGCCCTTAGAAACTATGAAGTTGATGATATGGGCACAACGTCAAATATGAATAAACGGGTTTTCACAAATGATATCCTCATTTACCATCGTATTCCATTTGAAACAATCAATGGTAGTGTCATTCGCACTGGCATTGTCAACCGTGATACAAAATACTTTTCTGATCTCTCAATCCTTTATTCTAAACCAAGACACTATATACTCATCCATCCACCTAATGGGATCAAGGGGTTGACGTTCTTCGTGTGGTAGGGCTCTCTTCGAACAATGTTACCCTTCTCGTCGTGATCAAGGATATGAGTCCTATGGTACTCCAATCTCTCCATAGTCTCCCTCATATGCTCAAGCCATCTACATCTCCTCTCAACCATAAGTCTCCGAAGTCGACTGGGGGTTGAATATCCTAGTCGTGAAACCTTGTCAGTTCTGGCCATGATGTAACTGCAAATGACAAGAGAAGTTGCAGGTCATAGGATAGAAATGGGTTGTATGCCATGCAATTGCAAGTTCACAAGCCAAACAAATAAGGGTATTTGTTTTCTCATATCGACTTCCTTTTCCCAAGTAGCTTCTTTGACATCGTGATTCCGCCACAGAACCTTAACCAGAGGAATTTTCCATTTCCGAAGTTCCTTATCCTTCCAATCCGTGATCTAAACAGGAATTTCATCATAAGTTAGGTTAGGTTTGAGCGAAATATCCCTCAAATCTACAATTGTTGGTATCTGATTCACGAAGCTTTTCTTGAGGGAAGATACGTGAAAGACGTTGTGAATTCCTTGGAATTCAGCTGGAAGATTCAGTTTATAAGCGACTGCTCCTACTTTTTCCAGTATCTCATAGGGTCCTGTGTATCTTGGACTTAACTTCCTTTTCTTCCCAAACCGAAATACTCCTTTCATGGGTGATACCTTAAGATAAACCCAATCGCCAACTTCGAACTTGAGGTTCCTCCTTTGACGTTCGATATAGCTCTTTTGTCTATCTTGGGAAACCTTCATCATTTCCTTTATTAACTGGATTTGATCCTTCATTTCCTAAAGAATTTCAATTGCAAAAATTTTCTCTTCTCCTACTTCATCCTAGTATAAAGGAGATTCGCATTTCCTTTCGTATAAAGCTTCGTAAGGTGCCCTCTGAATGGTAGCCTGAAAGCTGTTATTGTACTTGATTTCAATCAATGGCAAGAGCTTTTCCCAATTGCCCTTTTCTTGTATCACACATGCTCTCAGCATGTCTTCCAATGTCTGAATTGTTCGCTCCGTTTACCCATCAGTATGAGGGTGATAGGCAGTACTAAATTTTAACTTGGTACCTTGAGCGTCCTGAAGGCCTTGCCAGAAATGAGAGGAGAAACGCGCATCCCTATTAGATACAATCGTTTTCGGAACTCCATGTAGTCGCACTATTTCTGATATGAATAACCGAGTTAGTCTTTCTAATCTGTTGGTATTCTTTATTGGCAGAAAATGAGCACTCTTTGTTAGACAGTCGACTATAACGCAAATAGAATTATTTCCTGCTGAGGTCCTTGGAAATCCGACTATGAAGTCCATAGATATATCCTCCCATTTCCCTTCTAGGATTGAGAGTGGTTGCAATTCTCCAGCGGGTCGTTGATGCTTAGCCTTAACTGTTCTACAAACAGAGCATCTATTAACATACTTCGCTACAACTTTCTTCAAGCCTTCCCACCAAAAGTGTTGCTTTAAATCTCGATACATTCTTGTGCTCCCTAGATGAGCTGTGTATCGGGTTTGATGTGGTTCTCTTAGTATTTTATCCTTAATCTCTGGATCTGCTGCAATTACTTTCTGGTTTTGGTAATACAACAACCCATCATTCTTAAGGGTAAGTCCTTCTGGCCCTTCCTTCCTTTCTACTTTCTGCCTAACTTCTGGCCATTTGGGATCTTCCATCTGCCGCCTCTTTACTTCCTCCCACATAATAGGTACAATCTCTTGTACTGCGGCAAGAGTTGCGTCTGGATAAAGATCCTTAATCAACAAGTTCCTCATGCTGTGCAGAAGTGATCCTCCTTCCAAATCGAAATTGTCATTCCACGACTTTTGACTTAATGCATCAGCTACTACATTAGCCTTACCAGGGTGATACTTCACACTGGTAGTCGCTAGGCAAGTTTAGGGCCTCCAATGAGATACAAAATTCTCATTTGATCTCATTAAATCTCATCTTATCTTATTCCCAAACATAATTCAAATACAAAATTTTCAAACTAATCATTACAACTTTCTCAAACTTTTAAATAAAAAATAAAAATTAATTCCAACTTTTTCAAATCTCCAAACAAAAATAATATTATAAAACTATATTCTTAAAATATTTTAACTTTATAATATTTTTTATTCAACTTTTTCTCTCTCATTTCCCAAAACCTAAAAAATACTCAACTCAAACTATCTTACTACCATTCGCAAATTATCTTACCATTCACAAAATTCTTATCTCATCTCACTCCCCAAACTAGCCAATTATTTCCAACCACATTCTCTGCCTCATATTTAAATTATGCTAACTAAACAAGTATTTGTTGATCCGTGTAGATCTCGCAAGTTGCACCATATAAGTAATGCCTCCAAATCTTCAAAGCGAAAATTACGGCGGCTAACTCCAAATCATGAGTGAGGTAATTTTGTTCGTGATTCTTCAGTTGTCGTGACGCGTAGGCGACCACTCACTCATCTTGCATAAGTACGCATCTGAGTCCTAGTTTGGACGCATCGCTAAATACAACATAAGGCCTATGGGGTTCAGGTAAAGCTAATACTGGTGTGGTAGTGAGTCTTCCTTTGAGTTCCAAGAAACGTTGCTCACACTTTTCTGCCCAAATATATTTAGCGCATTTCTTGGTTAGGGCAATAAGAGATCCTGATAACTTGGAGAATCCCTTCATGAAACGTTGATAGTAGCCTGCTAATCCTAGGAAACTTTGGATCTCGTGCACACTAGTCGGGCGCTTCCAATCTACCACAACTTCAACCTTGTTGGGGTCAACTGATACTCCTTGACTTGAGATTACATGCCCTAAAAATCTTAACACCTTAAGCTAAAATTCACACTAAATTTGGCATACAACCTATGTTCTTTCAGCCTTTGCAAAGCCAAACAGAGATGCTGCTTATGCTTTCCTTCGCTTCTAAAGTAGATTAGTATGTCATTAATGAATACTACTACAAAACTATCCAGATAGGGTCTGAACACTCGTTTCATCATATCCATCAATGTAGCAGGGGCATTAGTCATACCAAAGGGCATGACAAAAAATTTGTAGTGCCCATATCTAGTTCGAAATGTTGTTTTAGGAATATCCTGATCCCTAATCTTGAGCTGATGATACCCAGACCTTAAGTCTATCTTTGAAAACACCGATGCTCCTTGCAATTGATCTAATAGGTCATAAATATATGGTAATGGGTACTTGTTCTTAACCATTACTTTGTTTAATTCCCTATAATCAATGCACATTTGTAAAGACCCATCATTCTTTTTGACAAATAGAACTAGCGCACCCCAAGGTGATGAACTAGGCCAAATGAATCCCTTCTCCAGCAGTTCTTCTATTTGCTCCTTCAGTTCTAAAGGGGCCATACGATAAGGTGTCTTATGGACAGAGGTAGTAGCAGGTTCTAATTCTATAACAAATTTTATCTCTCTATCAAGAGGTAATCCAAGTAAATCGTCCTTGAAGACCTTCGAATATTCTTCAACTATAGTTGTCCCTTGAATCTCTTTACTATTACTACTTTCTTCTAGTACGAAAACTAAATAAGCAATGGCTCCACCGACGATGCACTTTCTAGCTTGCAAAACCGAAATTAACAAGGGGGTAGCTTTAACTGACCCTCCCCTATAACGGAATTTCCCATCTATGGGTGATTCAAAGGTGATCTCCTTATTTCTACAATCTATCCTAGCAAGATGCTTGGACAACCAGTCCATTCCTAAAACAACATCGAATCCTATTACGTCGAAGGCGATTAGGTCGGCTTCCATCAGTACTCCTTCTATGTTCAGCAGACAGCTTCTCATCACGCGATTACTAGTGATCGAGCGTCCATCGGGAAATGACACTACTACAGCTTGAGGTAACGTCTGGGTCGGCAAGTTACATATGCGTGCAAACGCCACAGACACAAAAGACCTCGTAGTGCCAGAGTCAAACAAAGGGCAGATCGTATTCTCGTACATCGCGATTTTACCTAACGAGTAATCACTACCAACTACTTAGCAGTTATAATAAGTAAATACTTATTAAAGAGGGGCACTAAAGGAAAACTACCAGTGATGACTCTTGTTTCTTCATCACTGGGGATTTCCTCATTAATCTTTCCAGGGGTGATAGCGTACACACAAGCTTGGGCAGGTGGCCTCTAATTGGGCCAGTTGCCGGGAGTGTTTCCACCTTGCATGCTCAGAGGGCATTCGCTTATCATATGCCCGGTTTGACCTCATCAGTAACATACTCCTAATCATACTCGACATTCTCCAACGTGATTCCTTCCACATTTCTTACAAGTGATAGGTGGGGCCGTCATAATGCTTTTGCCTTTATTGGAACTTTGAATAATCATTCTCTTAGCGTTATTTCCTCCTGCAAATGAAGAAGTAGCTCTTTTTCATTCTAAGTTAATCTGAGCTACCACGTTTCGTTGCTCTGCTTCAGTTATCGCGGCCACGTTAACTAATTCTTGAAAATTATTGATAAAAAATCCATCCACCTAACTACGAATCTGAGGTTGCAATCCTCCTTGAAATTTATGGGCCTGCATCTTTTCTGTAGCAATCAAGTGATGAGCGAACCTTCCTAATTCCATAAATTTTACGGCATACTGTTCAACAGAGAGATTGCCTTGTACCAAAGTGGCAAACTCCTAGGCCTTCTGGGTCTTCATCGATTATCAAACTCCTCTTTGAACCTATCCCAGGTCAAAGTAGTGATATGACCTAATTCCCTTATCAGTAATTGCCTCCAACTTCCCCTTGAAACAGATGCCTTGCATACTGTACTTTCTGCTCTTCCGTACATTCGCTAATCTCGAAGGTCCTATCGAGATCTAGTAGCCACTTGTTGGCTTTAGGGATCCCTCGACACCGATAAAACTAGGGTATCGATAAATCAGAAATTTCTCATATGAACAACCTCGGTTTTCCTGCCTCTCAACCTGAGGGTTCCGTCTCAAAATTAACTCCTTTTGTTGTTTCATGGTTTTCGTCATCTAACGAATTGCGTCTACCGACTCACGCCCTCCATCCAAACCATGATCCTACTCATGATGAGTATTGGATCCTTCGGCATTCCTTTCCCTTCTTTCACATGTCATCTTGTAAGGTACATATGTCAGATCCAAATCTTTGCTTCATGATTCAATCATACCTGATCTAAAACTCAAAATCTATATTCTGGCATATACCTAAGGACATGTGGGTTTACCCAGAGATGTAATTGCTCTGATACCACCCTGTGATGCCCCCAACCTCCGCTTGGAATGTAACGAAGACTTAGAGCTTCGGGACATGTTAGTTAATATGCAATGCATCCTAGAAATGCAACTAACAGTATGCAATAATCGCAACGAAAAGTAACGGTGAAAATGAACTCATGCCAGAATAACCTAATCATCCCAATTATATTGATTAAACCATAAGTTTCAAATCATCAGGTAGTTTAATCTTACTACAAAACACCAAGTTTCCAAAAAAAAATCTAAACCAACTACTTCATGCGTTCTTTGGCACGAAGGGTTAGGCCTAGAAATATCAAAATAAGAGCAAGTCTTCTGTCGATGTTTGGTTCCTACTCAATCCTTCTGATCCACTGATCTATTGGGTCCATCTACATCTACAACTTCTATTACTTCGAGTGAAATGATAGTGGGTCCATAAAGGATGAGATTTACTTGCAATCTCAAAAATTTAGGCAACTAACGTGCACAAAGATACACTATGCATAAAGAATAATAAACATGAAATGCATGCAATGCAGGAAAAAAAAACTGTATTTGTCTCCTATTCAGATTTCTCTAGAAAATAGACTTTTGATGCACATTTTCTTATAGAAAACATTATTTCACTTCTGTCGTTAAAAACTTAGCCTTTTATCAAGAATTATAAAATAAAATAAAAAAAAAAGGTAAGTACACTTTATTCCCTCGAACTTTCACTCAATTCACAATGTGCCTTTGAAACTAATAATTGCATCAAAGTGGACCCGCTTACTTTCAAAACTTACAAATGTGATCTTCTGTATAACATCAGCGTTAAATATAACAGAAACGGCCTCCACGTGCTGCACATGTGCATAACATTCACTGTAATAATATAATTTTTATCTAATTTATTTATCATTGACCATATAAAATATAAATAATATTTGCTATCAATTAATGATAATAAATTAGATGAAAATTACATATTTGTCCTAAATGTTATGCATATGAGCAGCATGTGGAGACAGTTTCCGTTAGATTTAATGCAGTTGGTGGACGGAAGAGGTACATTGATAAGTTTTGAAAGTAAGTGGGTCCACTTTGATGCAATTATTAGTTTCGGGGGCACATTGTGATGAGTGAAAGTTCGAGGGGGTAAAGTGTAATTAACCAAAAAAAAAAACTCATGGAATTAACGTAACGTATGGTATCATCACAGTTCCCTATATGCACTGTGAATACCTACTGGTGACCATAGTACAACTCATATTGAAACTATTTTGTCTATAGATTCGTTCTCAATACATTGGTAATATAACATAACATCGTAAAAATTATAACATGTACACCCACCAGCATTAGGTGTCATAACGTATGACTTTACTCCAACATTCTTTAAAAGAACTCATTCGAAGTCTGTTGACTATTATTCGTCAACCCAGGGGTTACCACTCCATATTTAATCACTCCAGAATGGGCATAGGAGTTCCACTAGGATACTTCCCCATCATAGCCTTTGGGGTTGTGATAAAATAAATTTTCATGAAATACTTTAAAAAATTATTTTCATGATATGCATGTATGTGACATTTCGAAGATGATAGTTGTATGCAAAATGAGAAAAATAGAACATAAGATATGACATTTCAAGCTCAAAATGACAGTTATAAAATGAATGCGGTATTTATCAATAAATCATAAATAATCAACAAAGTGTAAGTTAAAGACCAACTTACAGACTGTTGAAGTTGGAAGTGAGGTAGTGGCTGTTATATAAAGAGTGGGGCTACTCTGCCGCCCCACTCTTACCGTTGAGCGGTTTTTTTTTTTTTTTCCTTTTTTCTTTTCACATTTTTTTAATACATTTAAATATTTTAAAAAAACACCAATACACTTAAATCACTTCCTTAATCACTAAGTAAAAAAAAAAAATTTGACCAGCGGTAAAATAGAGTGGTCAAAGTGGGGAGGCAAAGTAGCTTTTTCCTTATAAAAATTTAACTAAGTTAGAATCTATGCTATCTTAAAGAAAAATAAAATCTTCTAGATAAAAGAAAATTATGAAAATACCCCTAACTTCCAAATATTGCTACTAATGCAAATGCTCTCCAAACTTAACCAAAATCCATAATCCTCATATCTTGCACGTTCTAAGATCGTCTATGCCTTAAAAATCAAAAGGATCTTAGCCTATCATCCTCAATTCCTAGCATGCTCTCTAGTTGATGCCTATATGAAATCTTGACCATTGATCGTCTTGAATGCATGCATGAAAAATTCCTCCAATAAAAGATGATCACTAGAAATCCTCAATGATGAAATAAAAGCTTAGTCTTGAACAAGTTCATCCCAACACTTAGTCATGCCTATTAATATTCTTAAATTCTATCTAGACCTCAAGTGATGCATGATATGACCTCTCTATCAATGACATGCTAGAATTAAATCATGCATTCTTCTTATCCCAATCAGAAGGCTTTCTAAATGCTCATATTTCAAGTCTAAGTAAAATAAGTTAATTTCCTTAGATGAAGCATGATAAAAGTTAAACCATACATGCTTTGATGATCAACACAAAATAGAAATTAAAACCTATTATGGCATGTTTCTAACCTCAAACTAAACTTTCAGAAATTATTAAGGCATACCAAAATCATATCATGAATTATCAAAGCATGCCATAACTAATATTTTCACCAAAAAATAATTTAAACACTAAACCTAACCACCAATATTTCATTTTCTAGCTAAACATGGTATCTCATGCTATATTCACCCAAGATTAATACTAACACTCAAAGACACAACTTAACACATAAACCAAGATCTAGAGAGAAAAACTTACAATGATCCCGTAGCCTTTGAAGCTTCCCACTCAAAACTCACAACTCAAGAACTCACTTAGAACACTCAAAGAACAAGGGAAGAGAACTCTCAAGAGCACTTCAAAGAAGGCTTGAGGAAATGAAGTGAGGGTGGAGTGGAGTTTATATAGGCTCCAAAGGATGTGAGTGGCATTGGCAAGGTGGCCTCCCATTGGGGGGTTTGGGCTGTGGTGATGATGCGCCTAGATCCTCATTGTCGTGGGGTGTGGTTGTTTGTTTTCCACCATGATGACATCTATGTAGGTTGATTCAGCTAGGGAAGAGACAGAGTTGCCATGTGGGAGTGGAGAAATGGGTGGTGCAATTAATAAAGGGCTCATGGTGCCGCCGGGTATGGGGAATTTCATAAGGCAAAACTGTTTTTGTCTTATTCATTTGGACTACATTCTTGGCAATATGTGGCTAGTTAAAGTCACACTTGAGTATCCTCCAAAGGTGATAGACGGTGGAGATTGGATGGTGAAGTAGTGATCAATTAAAACCAAGTAAATGGAGAATTTCATGGGTGGTTGCTGAAAATTCAAGGGCAATTTCGGATTGGACAAAATTTTGGGGTTTTGGCTAGGGTTTTCGAAAATCAAGCTTGGTAGGAAATTCATGAATAAAAAAATGAGGGACAAATGACTGAAATGTCCTTGATAAAAAAAATGGTATAAAATATTCGAACTAGGAACACATTAGTCCATGCACACAAAAGTATACAAGGGTGCCGATTGGTATGGTTTTAGGGTTTGACATGTCATTACCCTAAATGACATGTGTAAAGGTTTATCTAAGATTCTAATATGATCTAAAAGTAATGGAAATGGACAACCAAACAAGAAGAATTTAGAACAAAAGGATGAGAAATTATAAGAATAAAAATCAAGCTTAAAACATGATTTCAAGATTACTAATCGAGTGGTGATCGATTAATGCTCTTAACCAAGATTCTAAACTTAATTTAATTCTTTCTAAAGCTCTTACAGTCGTGGACTACTCTAATGAACTAGTCTTCTAAATTCTAGTATTGATCTAAGAGTTAATCTATAAGTTCAAATAGGCGGGATGTTACATTACGTGAGTTGCTTATGTGTTTTCACTTCATTAGTAATGGTAGTAAAACAAAGAAGACCCCCGTCCAGTTTTAAGTCTATTTTAAAAGAAAGGAATCCGTCGCAAATGCGGAGGTTTGGACGAGAACCCTCACCAAATAAGAATGTTTCATTTCATTTAGAATGGATTATTAAATTATAAAATCTAATTTGGGCATTAAAATATAAAATTCTAAGTATAATAAGCTTTTAAAAAGTAAACTTTTAAAACATATGTTTTTGTAATTGGGTATATTTCGATATTTGAAATATCTTAAAAATTTTTAAATAGTATTAAAATAGTTTCAATATATTTTATTAAATTTTAAAAAAAATTGAATAAGAATATTTTTAAAAATAAGCATTGTATTAAAGTTTGTGAAAGTAAATAGATAAATTTAAAAATTTGTTTGAATATAATTTTTATTTTAAAATTTGTAAAAGTTGTATTGATTTTTGTATTTAAGTAATGATTATATTATGATTAGACGAAAAATTTTAAAATTTGAATTAAAACTAATTTATGTTTAAGTGATATCTGAGAACCAAATTATTAAGAAGTTTGCAAAATTTAAATATTTTCATGTCTAACACTTAGAATAGAACATGAATATTATTTAGATATTTTATTGAATAATATATACAAGTCCAAAATTATAAGTTTAGAACGGATCTTTTATAAAAAAAAAAAAAAAAAAAAAATAGACTCCATCGTAAAAAAAATATGATAAATTTATTTTTTATGGTGAAATTTACTTTATAACAAAAATTTTGTACAAAATTTGTGCATTTATACCTAATATTAATTCATAGAAAAACAAATATTAAAATATATATATATATATATATATATATATATATATATATATATATATATATATATATATATATATATATAACAGGAGCGGGACCGGGGCTTTAGCTTTATCCTTTCCTAAAACATTCGACGTATGTGATGTATGAATCAGTGAATTCAATCCGTGACTTCTTTAGGCAAATAAGAAACTGATTTTAAAAGAAGAATGGCATTGGGACAGATAGATAATGGCATAAAAATTGCTGTGGCGCACTAACCAAGGTTCACTCCCTGTTATGCCGGCCACATACTGCCACGAAAAAGAATCACCAATTATGATAAAGGAGAAGATATCAAAGTTCCACTTCAATCGATTTGATCCCCCCGCCATAGCAGTGGAGCAGTCTGCAAACCCAAAAAAGGTAGCGATAAATGCTTCGGCTCAGTCTCCTTCGGATCACTCTCCCTCGCCCTACCACTCTCTTCAATTTCCCCACCCGTCATACTAAGCTCAGGCCCCAAACCATGGCCGCATCTTACACGACGCGGTCGTCTTCTCATCCCCGCTCCAACAATCTCTTGTTTCGCCAGCTCTTCGAGAAGGAGTCCTCAACCTACACGTACCTGCTTGCCGACCTGTCTCATCCTGACAAGCCCGCTCTGGTTTGTATTTTTATTTTTGTTCTTATTCTAAATTTTCAAATATTTTTCGTGTTATTTGGTCGCTGAGAAAATGTAGTAAACTAGAGGAAAATGCTAATAGTCTTGGTCTTAGATTTTTCAGCAACCAAGAAAGAGGGGTTTTCTTTTCTCCTTTCCTTTATCTTCATTTTTCTTTTATTCCTGTTTGTCATTATAAAATTTAAAGCAAAAGGCAATTAGTGAAACTAAAAATGTAAACGGAAATTTATACTAAAGCAATTCTATCACTCTCAAACCTATATTTAAACGTGATATTGATTTGATATGTAATTGTAGAAGAAGGATTATTACAAAGTCATCATAAAATTTATTGCTCTACTTTATCACGTAATAAGATGTATTATTACGTTCGGTGTACAAGAATAAATCGCTTGAAAGCACAGTTTGTTTTGTTTTCTTATAAAATGTGGTCTTTCTAATGTGGGTATACTATGGCGACTGTAGTTTTTCTTTTTTCACTACAAATGATATATATATTAATTAGATATATTAATTTTGATGATTATCCATCGAAAAGGGTGCTGTGTTTGGAGCGTAGTCATGTTGTAACACTCCTATGGAAAGCTTAAACCACATGGCTTATACTCCAAAAAGACTAGTCGATGATACAATTGGAGCCCTATTGGAACCTCTTCTAAAGAGCAAGAATTTCTCATTTCCAAGCAATGTGGGATCTCATACACCACCTACCTATATCTTTATCATATGAGATTTCACAATTGGCATGGCTCAAGTTCTACATTTCTGGTTGGGATAGGCTCTGATACCATTTGTAACGCCTCAATGGAAGACCCAAACCACATGACCTATACTCCAAAAAGACTAGTCAATGATACAATTGGAGTCTCATTGGAACCTCTTATAAAGAGCAACTTCTCATTCCCAAACAATGTGGGATCGTATATACCACCTACTCTTATCTTTATCATATGGGGTATCTCACATGTAGATGGTGTTGCACATTTTTTTGGCAACTGGGGTCCAATAGTTGATCGCATGTCCCACGGAGGTGACGAAGATGATTGTGCACATGGTGCACATCCATGCAAAAAATAGATAAGAAGAGGAGACACACATGTTTACGTGGTTTGGCATTAAGGTGTATGTCCACGGGTCTTGGGGAGGTGAAATCCATTATGAATAATTTGTTATGATCCTAATT
The DNA here is from genome assembly GCA_022457165.1 of Juglans mandshurica. Lineage (NCBI taxonomy): Eukaryota > Viridiplantae > Streptophyta > Magnoliopsida > Fagales > Juglandaceae > Juglans > Juglans mandshurica. Next base: position 15,239,439 of record CM039620.1, read on the forward strand.
AGGTATAAAATTATATAACACTGTATTGAGATATTTTAATTGTAGCAATATTATAAGTAGCTTAATCTAAGGAATGAGATTTTCTCTCCTAGGTAATTTCCATGCATGGCAAAAGTAGGAGGCCAAGTCAAATACTTTATCAAGGCAAATAATTTCCATGTTTGGCATTTCGGTTATCTATACAAGGAACCCTATGTTTTGCCATAAGATCAACAAGGAATTTCTACTTAATATTTCATCTCGTATGAATCTAGAGGTCTGCCTCCCTCGAAGTAGCTATTCCCTTACACTTCTCCTCAAACTATTCACAAATGAGCTCCAAAACCTCTAATACCATGTGTGACCAACCGCTCTGAATTCTTCACGAATTGGTCACGAGCCTAGCCTAAACATTTTAAATCTCGAATTCTTGCTTTAAATTTAGCGGATGATTTTTATATAGAGCCAAGTGTTTTAAAAATTTTCAAGTATTTTAAAGGACCAAATGTATTTAAATGTGGTATTTTTAGTGTTATTGGACCAAACATAAATTTTGGATTTCGCCTCTTTAATTTTGGAGACCCGAAAATAATAGTCTTACAAGTTCACTTTATGTAAATGTTTTTTATTTCTCTTAGAAATGTTTTTTAAAATTCATCGTTTTCTTTTATGATGAAAAATATTATTTTTGTATCAAGAATAAAAGAAGGTATTTTTTTGCATTTAGCTCATTTCCCTTCCCTTGCTATTTTCCCTATTCCTTTCTCATAATTCCTCTATGTTTTATCTCCACCATTAGATCAAATCAGCCCCACGTGTTACCCATCTAACCCATCCTCTCCAACCCTATCTCCTTAATTTGATTTCAGACCACACACATAGCAATCGGTTAACACACTCACAAGCTCTCTCTTCCTATCTCGGTTGTAGACCCTCTCTCTCTCTCTCTCTCTCTCTCTCTCTCTCTCTCTCTCTCTCCTTCTTCCTCTTCCTCACATTCTCCTCAGCCACAATGGTATTGCCCATCGGAAGCCCAGCTCAGCCACTGTGGCCAACAGCCACCGCAAGACACATGTAACGTAAGCTCTCTCTCTCTCTCTCCCTATTCTTCTGCTTCCGCCGCATCCTTGGGGGATGCTTGAAAAAAAATCTCATCTTATCTCATCATATCTCATTTCTTTCCCAAACATCATTCAAATATAAATACTTTCAAACTAATCATCACAACTTTCTCAAATTTTCAAACAAAAAATAATTCAACTTTTTCAAATCCCAAAACAAAAATAAAATATTAAAAATTATATTTTAACAATATTTTAACTTTATAATATTTTTTGTTCAACTCTTTCTCTCTCCTTTCTCAAAACTCAATAAATACTTCACTCAAACCATCTTACTACTATTCAAAAACCATATTACCACTATTCACAAAATTCTCATCTCATCTCATTCCCCAAGCATACCATTGGTCTCCCTCGCTCACCCCTCCACCTCAAGACCTTGCCGCCAGCCACCAGCTACCATGAAGAACAGGCAGCGGCTCCTCAAGCTTCCAACCCCACCATCTCCTTCATCCACAGACCACCGAAGCTCAAGGCAGCATCACTGTCCCACGTCCAAGACTGTCATCGATGACCAGTCGCAACTCCTTCCCCAAGCCATCAGTGAAAGCCGCCAGCTTTCGCAGAAAGAATTGTGAGCTGCCTCACGTTCACCCCGCACCGCCTTGCACCACCACCCCCAATCCTTAAAACCAATGCACGTTGATAGAGGCCCTTGCCTCATGCCATCTCTACACCGATGAAGACCAACGCTATTGCTTGCGGCAGTTCAAGGTCATGCCGTCTTGTGCACGCCAACAAAACTAGATCTCTCTCATTACCAGTGAAACCAAATCAATTGAAATTGAGACCACCGTAGTCCTTCCTCCAATGCCCAGCTTGGAATCTGCAGTGGAGCCACCCCGAACCCCCTCCAGCCGTGATTCTCGGTTTCCCATCTCCCTGGGCAAGCCACTAGAACTGATAGCCCACTATCGTGCTCCCAACTCACGTTGATGCCGTGCCACAGCCCAGCACCACAACCTAGCCATCCTTGGTCGCAGGTAGCCAATAGCCCCAACCTTAAGCCATTCTGTTGAAATGAGACACGGAAGCCCAGCTCGTCGCCCCTCAACCACCACTGAACAACCGTGAGCCTCTGCACCTAGCACTGTCTAGCCCCTTCTCCCCCCCTCCACTTCATGCTTGGCCAGACTACTTGCAACTCCAAATCGACAACCCATTCACGTTCAGCCTAGCGCCTCCACTGCTTTCTCTCTAGCAAGCCACCTCCCCACCACCAAAACCCTCCTCCATGCTCCACTACTCAGCCCTCCTCCAAGCATAGAGAAACAGAGCAGGCTTACACAACTAACTCATGCACTGCACAGTATTTACATTGATCTAACCGTGAACCCGCACACGGCAACCCCTCAATTTGTGGTATAAACTCCTATCCCTTTATCTCAAGGAATATTATGTTTATGTGCTTGAATGGTGTTGTGTTTTGAGTGTAAAGGCAGAGGAATATCATGGTTTGAACTTATGAAATCATGAGTATGCTTTGTCAAGGGTTTTATGCTTTGAGTAAAGTGTTTGTGAAGGTTGGTTTGATAGAATTGTATGTATTAAGTATATTGTGTGTGGATGAAGTTTGTAAATAGAGTGGGTGCTTCGAGTGGGTTGTATGCTGATCTTAGATGATAAATGAGTATGGTATAATATTTTTGGTTGGTTAAAGATGGTAGACAGATTTAATGTATCTTGAATGTATGTTTGTGGGGCTATATGGTTGTGTGGTGGATTTATGTTGAACTTGAATGATGGATGAATTGAGTATGAGTTCTTTGGGTTGGTTGTATGCATTGGACAGATTTGTATATGCATATTGAATGTAATATGAATGAATGGACAGTTTATATGACTATATGGTTGGCATGTTATAGAGCCATGAGTGAAGCTTATAAAGCTTTGTGATTGTGTTTGTGGTATGGACAGATTTTATATATTAATGGTGTGGTGTTGGACTTCATGGATTGAGGGAGGCCATGGTTTGAAATTGTGAAGCTATGTTATATGAAATCATATATTGAGTTAAAATGGATGATGGATTGAAGGTATGTGTGTATATTAATTTAGTTGAAGGGTTGGTTAGTTTTTGCTTAATCACAATGATTTATGGATTGGAATTTACATGAGGACCATGAGGTTCAAGAATTGGACAGATTTGAGTATGTTAGGTGTGTTATGCATGAACAATGGTTGTGATGGATTTGTGTTGGGCTCAAGTGATAAATGAATAGAGTAGGTGTACATTTGTGTTTAATGATTTTTGAGTGGTGAGTTTATGAGAGAATGATAGATTTAGGTTCTGTTTTAAGCTTGTAACGAGTTAATGTTGATGGTTATGCAAGTAGTACATGAGAATAATGTTTATGAAAGCTTATACTTAGCAAGAAAAGAATGGAGTTTATGGAAATGGGTAAAGTTGGGGTCAAATTACAAATAGTAAGAAGTATAGGGGTTATTGTGTAAATAGTAAAAGTTTAAGGATCATTCAGCAAAAAGGCTTTTAAGGATATTAGAAAGGTTATTTTTAGTTTTTAACAAAAAAAAACTTAAGCTGAGTTATAACTCTAAATTACGATTTCGCAGAAACGTGAATGCGAAACGCACCAAAAATTGTTAGTAAGTTAAACTCTTAACTTACTCATCAGTAATGTGACTTATGATATGGTGATAAATGCAATCACATGAAAAGTTTACTTCATCTATTCTATTCATGAAATGTTATATGTCAAAGCATATGAATATTTGTCATCCTTCATGAAGCATGGTTACATGACATAAAGCACAAGTTTATGCATAGAAAACCTTTCTGAAAAATAAGTCTCGACCCCAAGCTGGGATGAGGGATTGTCCTAGTAGAACTTCACCATCCACTTTGGAATGCTTAAATATAGAGTGGATTCCCCTAGATTGATGAAGAATAATCAACGACCTCAAATGAGATGGTAACGGTCTGGGAGCGAGGGTATGTGCCTTCTCACAGGTGCGGGCTAGAGAGGGCTCAACATGAAGGATGTTTACATGAAGCTTTGAGTATTCTTGAGACGAAGTCACACTGATGGGCGTTACTTGTTGTGTGGTGAAGATATCCAAGCGTACACAAAGCTTATGGGGAGCTAAGGGATATGGTAATCAAGACTAAAAGTGGATGTTATGAAAAGATATTCAGGAATTTGGATGGAAAAGTATTATTTTTTATGAAAAGCAAGTCTCATGTTCATGCATTATTCACATGTTTATACCTGTCATATCATGTTATCTTTGTGCTTAGTTCAATGTTTAACTTATTGAGATTTTGAAAAATATCGCCGTGGTAGTCCCACTATGGTCCCGTTTCTCGGAACGATAGAAGATGTTACAATGTATGCAGAACAAAATCCAGAGGAGGAACATACGGGATTGGACGAGGTGGACTAGTGGTGGATGCAGCTATGTTGGACTTATATTGGAGAAGTCTTATCTCTTGTTATATTTTTTAGTACTGTTTGTAATTTCAAGACAATGTTATTATGTGGATAACTATGGTTGAGACTACTTTAAGGACAAGGTGTTATGTTATGTTTTGTGTAGTGACTTTGGGATATATTATGTGGAAGACAATATGTTATGTTTTCTTTTTATGTATTGAACCGTTGGATGTAGTTTTAGTTATGGTATGTTATCAAGTTATGTATGCTTGGGATTGATTTTATTCTGGTACAAGTAGTTAAAATTACTTTTTCTGCTGTGATTTACTCATATTGCTAGAAGCATGCTATGTGCACACATATTGACTATGTATAATGGGGGTATGTAACTAGTGTTGTATGTCCCAACATCTCGATCTCCGTCAAATCCCAAGCGGGGGTTGAGGGCGTTACACCACGGGGTCGATACCAATAATGTTTTATACAAGTTCTCATGTCCTCTATAAGCTCTCTGATACAAGTGTTATAGATGTAGAAGAGGGAAGAAGGAGAGGGTGAGGATGAGGATGAAGGGGTATTGCTATATCACACTCTACTATTCATCACACTCTCCACACACTTCACATAGGTTTTTTTTTTTTTTTTTTCTTTTTTTTTTCACCCCAGCACGTAGAGTGTGCTGGGGCTGCTTCACACAGTAGTGTGTGAAGCAGATTTATTCTTTTACCAATAGCAGTGAGAATTTGAACAATATGCTGCCAAGTCATTTTCTTAATCTTAAGCAATAATGGATTTTGTGAATAAGCAGCCAAAATGAAAAGAATTTGCATATAAAGGCTTTAATGTTTTAAAATTGTGATGCATGGTCAAATAAACAGGTAATCATCTTTTATTTGTAATCAAATTTAATTGATATAGAGAACTGGTATTGTCAAAAGTGGTTAAGCAGTCGTGATCAGGCCAATATCACCACTGCGGCTTCCAAATGCAGTGCTACAATTCTTTATTGGATTGGATAAAAAATTGACCTTTGCAGAAGTTCCCTCGACTTGACTGACAAAGATGGGTCCAGACACATTATTTGGCTCCATTGTCCTTTTCTTGTTTTTATTTCTTTGCACTGTAATTATTATAGTGGGGCGTTTTGTCGGGGCAGCCCACCTGCCCTTGGACTCCTTCCATATCTGCCTTTTAATCTAATGTAATGATTACTAGAAAGAAGGTTTTGCAGAAATAACTATAGCTATCCATTCTTATAGACAAAATATTTGAAGTAGCACCAGAGAAATTTTAGGAAAAAATATCTAAGAAACTGGATAGAGTCGTTGATTGACACCCTTTAGGGTGCATTAGGGACTAAGCAGGCATAAAGTAACTAGTTTGGACTTTTCTACTTTACTCAATATAATCGTTTGCTTGTACTAACGGGAAACATTTATGAGCTGAGCATGTAATTTTCTTCTTCTGATGATTCTGCTGACTAGCATCCTGATTTATGCAATGCCTTCGTTGGCATCTAATTGAATGTTTATGTTGACTAGTTTCATTGCTGTTTCTCTTTGTTTTTTATCAAGTTTATTTATCTTTTTTGTTCAAATTTTTGCAGTTGATTGACCCAGTTGATAAGATGGTGGAGAGAGACCTCTCCATTGTAAAAGAGCTTGGACTGAAACTGATTTATGCTATGAACACCCATGTCCATGCTGACCATGTAACTGGTAGTGGTCTTATTAAGGTGTGGAATTACTTCCATATTGCTAAACTTGCCTTATATAAAACTTGATTCCCTTTCTATAAAACTTGCCTTCTGGTGAGAGTTTTTATCCTTTGATGCTGCATAAGCAGAAACGGATCTGTTGATCTTCATGCATGGTTTTTACTTGTAGAACAAGATGCCTGGAGTTAAATCTATCATTTCAAAAGCGAGCAACTCGCAGGCTGATCTTCTGATCGAAGCTGGTGATAAAATCTGTTTTGGTGATCTATTTTTAGAGGTAGGATACAATTGCACGTGATTTATAAATTTTTCATGTACATGATTATGGAAATTCTTCGTGAGTTATTTACAGGGAAACTAATGAAATCTGCAGAATAGCTGTGAAACTAATGAAATCTGCAGAATAATTAGAGGTTGACTGGAAATTTATTATCCATGATTTTGATACACTTACTGATACACAACAAGTGGTGTGTTGACACACCATGCCTACAAGTGACAACTCTTTCAACAATTTCTCATACTGTTTCAAATGTTTTTTCAACTTCAATCCAAACATCTTTCAATCTCAAAAAAATTTTATTTCAACTTTTCATCTAATCATTTGCCTAGGTTTTAGTGAAAAATTAAAAAAACATAAAAATTGAAACTTTTACAAAATCCGAAACCAAATCTACCATAAAAGATTTTATTAACAACTTTTCATCTGTATCTATCCACTTTTACGAGCCCAATACAAAACATATCTAAAAAAAACAAAATTTATTAAAAATTTCCTATCTACTTTAAAAAAAACCCAATAAACAGTAATTTCAATATAATTCTCATTCTTAAAATTTCTCTTAATCAAGCATACCTATTATTTTCCAATTAGTATTTTTTTTTGTATTTCTAGGTATTGCTGATTGTTTTATATGGTAACTCAATTCTGTTTGCAGTAATCTAGATACTGACTAAAATATCGACCAAGAAAAAGGTGGCAACTAAATTAGCATTATATAGTGCATAATGGCGATGTGGTTTTTTCTTTTAAGTTGTAGCAATAAGTATATGACATATGAATTCTTTTTGAATCATTTTGCAGGTTCGTGCTACTCCTGGCCATACATTAGGATGTGTTACTTATGTTACAGGAGATGGTCCTGATCAACCTCAACCGAGAATGGCTTTCACTGGGGATGCCTTACTGATACGTGGATGTGGGAGAACTGATTTTCAGGTTTAGTGTCTTAAATATCTGAAATCTTAGTGTATTACTTTTTTTTTTTTTTAATAAAGCTATTTTAGCATGATTAAAAGAATAAAGAAAGAAATTCATTTTAGAAAAGTCAAAGCTTGCTTTTGAAGAAACTGCACTCATTCTCATATGTCGTTTTGAGGGAAATATCAAGTAGCATTTATCTCATTAATTTATGTACAGGGTGGTAGTTCGCTTCAACTCTACAAGTCAGTGCATTCACAGGTAAGGATATGAGATGAAGAAATAGCATGCTATATTTTGTATAGGAAGGAATGAGTGTCTATTTTGACCTTCAGAACACTATTTGCAGAGACTTATTATCTTTTTCTTGTGGACCTAGATTTTCACATTGCCCAAGGATACACTGCTCTTTCCCGCTCATGATTACAAAGGGTTTACTGTATGAACCATCTGCAGCCTCTTATTTCTAGACTGTAATTTATTGAAAACAGCTGATTATGTCATGCCTTCTCCTGACATCCAGGTTAGCACTGTGGAGGAGGAGATGCTTTATAATCCTAGGCTTACAAAAGAGGAGGTGATTAATTTGGCGTAAATGCCATTTTTTGTTTTTCCTAGATTTGATTTTATAATTAGGACAATGTAACTACTCCAATATGATGCTTACCAAATAGTTTTCTTTTTTTTTTACATTATTCTTTTGATTAATGTGAAGCCCTTGGTCATCACTTTTTATTAATAGATCTTACCATTTTGTTTAACCAGTGCGCTTTCTCATATGTCAATAATTAATTTTTATAAACTTAACATTTGACTTAAGTAGACTTCGGTGTTATCCTATGGTGTAACTGCCATTTGATCCCCACCAAAGTCTGCATTAAATCCCTTACAAATTATTGGATTTGCATTCTTAAATTTGATACAAAGTAATGAGAAAGAAGATTATTCTGAATTTGAAGATGATTGGCTGACTAAGCAGTGTAGTTCCTGTTGTTTAATATCTGATAATTTTTTTTATCTCAATTACTCCTGTCCTTTTACTTTGCTTTCTCTTTGTCAATATTCTCCCCCATACCTTTAATTGTTTCAACCTGTGAACTCTTTGCAGGAAGCATTTAAGAATATTATGGAAAGTAAGTCTTACATGATCAATTGTGATAAGAACAATTTTGCTATTGAAGACCGATCTTATATTTTACACTTAGCCATTTAAAGGTTTATTTAATTTTAACAAATTTTTTTTTACAGATCTTAAACTCCCATACCCGAAAATGATAGACATCGCTGTCCCTGCAAATATGGTGTGTGGGTTGCAAGATGTCTCTGCAAAGCCTGTTGAAGCAACATCAAACTAGATACAGACAGGTATGCTATGGGAGTGGAATCAGGGTTGACTTCTGTTGTTTAAACCAATTACATATTGAATAGCTACAGAGATTTATCACCTAATAACAATAGTCAGTGAGCAGGAAAAGAGGAAACATATATAGAGCGAAGAATAAGAATGGAAAACTCTTAAGCAGCTGTCCCTTTAAAGAAAGGTTCAAACTTATAACTTTATATTGAATTTTCAGCTTAGGAGATAACTAATACTACTAGCCCTCGAGTGTTATCCAATTAGTTTTTACGAATCCTCTGTCAGAGTAACTTGAAGATGCTTCCGCTATGCAATGATGCGTATTGGATTGTTATTATAATATTATTGAATAGATGGAAGAAATAAAGTGAAAAGGAATGTAAATGGAATGAAAAGGAAAGTGATTGACTGATAACTTATGATTGATAATGAATAAATGATGACAAATAACGGGGTGGATGGCAACACTGGAATGGCTCACTAATAATATCCTTCTCCTTTTAACGGGAATCGTGATTTATTGCAAATTAATAGGTTTTTAAGTAAGGTTGATGTTAGTTCTTTGACTTTATTCTTTCTGCTATGCATCAGAATTCATGAAGCTGACCTTTATGTTAGTGGAAATTTCTATTCAATCGAAAAGCTGGATTGGAAACTCTATTGAACCCTGAGTCATAAGTGCTTTAAAGATCCCAATATTTATTCTAAGACAGCCTGTTACAAGCCAACTCCTGCATCACAAGGGTTGGATAAACGTTTTTTTTTTTTTTTTTTTTTTTTTTTTATAATTTGGACCGCACGCCAAATTTTGTCAAGGCTAGAAGGAGTATTGTTTTATTGCGCTCATCGTCCCGTAAATCTATATAAAACCTATTTGATTTTTATTTAGGTCTATTCCTTAAAGCTCAAGAACTCCCAAAACCCACAAACCATGTCCGTTAAGAACTCTTCAGCCTGCATTAGACCTCTCCCACTTGGTTTAAACTTCTACAATCCTATTTGATTAGAGTAAACACCTAGGGCCCTTTATTTTCTTGAAGTTCTCTTATTCATGGCAAGTCCCCTCATCTCCATGGTTACGAACAATATAAAACCTAATCTAGATGCCAAGTTGCTCGCTCAACTTAGCTATCAGGCCCAAAATATAATCCAAAAGTTGAAGAATTAACTCCCTGAGCTCCTTGAGGCTCCTACTCAGTCTATTCAACCTCGTCCAGTCTATCACGCGTTGTTCTTATACTCCCTGACACATCATCTATCATCACGAAGGGAATGGTAATTGGGATTGCCACAGTAAAATTTATATAATCTCAGCAAGTAAAAACTCCTAAGCTACCAACAATATAAATAAGCATGCATGACAATAAACATGACATGTATGCTTGATGAACATGGACTTGTGTAACGTCCCAATAGAAGACCCAAACCACATGGCCTATACTCCAAAAGGACTAGTCAATGAAACAATTGGACCCCCATTAGAACCTTATAAAGAGCAAGAATTTCTCCTTCTCAAGCAATGTGGGATCTCATACACCACCTACCCTTATCCATATCATATGGGGTATCACAATCTATCCCCCTTAAATTCTCGACGTCCTCGTCGGGCCTGTCCATTGTAGGTGGCATGGCTCAAGTCCCACATTTCTGGTTGAGATAGACTCTGATACCATTTGTAACGCCTCAATAGAAGACCCAAACCACATGGCTTATACTCCAAAAGGATTAGTCAATGATACAATTGGACCCACATTAGAACCTTATAAAGAGCAAGAACTTCTCATTCCCAAGCAATGTGAGATTCCATACACCACCTACCCTTATCTATATCATATGGGGTATCACAACTTGCTTATGAAAACCTAACTTAAAAACATCATAACTTTTCATGTACATGGCATGCTTGCTTGTGTGAACTAACTTCATGCATTCTTATTAAGAAAATGAGTACTCAGGTAGCTCGGTCGGCTTCATCATGAGTATCCTTTATATTACGGCAGAACTACCCCCTTCATCGTAGTACTTAGTAGATCGTATCTCCTTGACTGTAATACAATCTAGCTTGATCAACGTTTCATGTTTGACTCAAAATATTTCATGACATGAATTCATGCCATGTGATAAATGTTCATGCTTGTTACATATGACAACATGGCAATGCAGATCATATCTTTATGACACATGACATGGCATAACATTGCGAATATAGAAATCACATCATTATAATGATAGGGCATGTCATAACATTATGGATATAGAGTTTATATCATTACAACTACATGGCATGGCATAATATTGCGAATAGGACAATCATAACATCACGATAACATGACATGACATAAACATTGTGATCATAACAATCATATAATTCAAATTACATGGCAAGGTATAAATATTTCAAATGAAATAAACATAAATTATAACATGGATCTACGTGCATAAATCTAATATTTCAAATGAAATAAACATAAATTATAACATGGATCTACGTGCATAAATCTTACTACCTTACATACATAATTATACCATTAGTAAGTTAGAAACCAATTTATAAAACTTCATGCGTAGCGTAAAAGTAGCGTAGGCTAAAATGAGAGACGTTCTTGAGTTAAACTTTCTCACTTAATCTTCATAAAAACATAATTACTAATTTTGGGCTAAATTTGCAAATTTACCCCTTAACTTTTGAGAAATTGCAAATTAGCCTCTAAGCTTATAGAAATTATAAACGAATTCTAAAACTTACCAAAATTTACATACATCATGTAAATTTCATCCTAAACTCAAATATGAGCTTAGACTTTTTTAAAAACTAAACCCAAGTATGAAAACTATTCTTAGCTGATCCACTTATAGGCTAAAACATGATTTTGTTTTCTACTTGGCGATTTAATACACTTGCATGCTTAACTTGAAATTGAAATTCTAAAAAATAAATCCTTAGTTCTAAAATCATGCCAAGACACTAAATCATGCATTTCATAAAAATTTAAACTCACCACTTCAAAGAATAACCCAAAACAATAAGTTTAGGTCAAACCGAACCTAATCTTGGTGTTTTTGGTCAAAGATTTTCATATCAATTACAAGAACTCCAAAAGCCCATACATATCACTTCTAACATGTTCATAAATCAAACCTAGGTGATAGGATGCATGACTAAGTCCAAAAATCACAAAACAAAATAACTTAGAATCGGTTTGCATGGAAATCCTTGAAACCGAAAATGCATGCTTTTGGACTTGAAACATAGTGATTAGATCATTAATTTTCATGAAATAAATCTTGGAATACTACAACCACATACCTCACATTCAATTTGTAACTGGATCTAAGTATCACATCTAACATATCATAGCAAATAATCCATCCAAACAAATACCTAACCCGAGAGCCTCTAAATCATGATTAAAAACATACTCTTGCATGTTTATCAAAAATCCAACAAAGACCTTAAGTGATAAAGCTTTAAAAATTCAACTCTCTTGGTTAGCTCTCTAGGGAAGATATAAAAAATTTCAAGTGTGAGGGAGAAGGAAAGGTGGCGTGGACTATAGAGGAGCTGAGTTGGAGTAAGTGGAATGGATGCATTTGATGGGAAGCTTTGTAACACCCTGTTCTCGTAAGATAGAGATGTTACTAACATTCATAACATAATGTCCGGTACAGAGATTCATATCCTGAAATACCTCATTTATTGAAAAATATTAAAATGTTAAAACTGAATTGAACATAATTGTCTCGAAAACTGAACTTAAAGTAAAAGAACATAAATTAATCCTATGAAAAACAAAAAAGAGATCTAATTTTTGTGTGAATATCACTTATTCATTTCTAATTCTTTGTACTAAATCTACTCCTGGCCATCTAGCTCTGCGTTATCATAATCACCATCTGTAAGAATTAAACAAAGAAGAAAACAGGAAGACAAACAAAAATGAGTCTAATACTCAGTAAGTAACACATCTTACCGTAAAATATAATTTGGCCTAGCATGGACTTAATTTCTGAAGACTCTTCACAACATACATACAACATCACAGATTTACAATCATACACGTAACATAACTTTCTGAAAAACTTTACATTCATACATATATCATCACAGATTCATATAGGATACGTATTCATCATTAACATGAGCGGAAGCATACATAATCATGGCAAACATGTAACGTGAATGCATAATAACTTGCTTATCTTGTCTTAATATGGAGTGAAATACGCTTGAGTCCGTGTTTCACTAAACTTGCATAACATGGAGTGGAACACGCTTGAGTCCGTGTTTCACTTAACTGGCATGACATGGAGTGAAACACACTTGAGTTCGTGGCACCGTAAAACTTCTTATATTTCTTAATGCATGAGAATTTATTAGGCTTCATGAACATTTCTAACATGACACATTTTTGTTCATGGCATAGCATAACATGACACATTCTTGTACATGACATAGCATAACATAGCATATTCTTATACATGACATAACATGACATGACATAACATGGCATATTCTTGTACATGGTATAGCATAGCATGGCATATTCTTGTACATGGTATAGCATAACATGACATAGCATAACATGTTATATTCTTGTACATGGCATAACATAATATGACATGACATAACATGATCTGAACATTTTATGACATTCCATGGCATACATGATCTATGTGCTACATGAACCTAGCATTCATGATCTAAGTACTACATGAACATGGCATACATAATCTAAGTATTACATGAACATGGCTTACATAATCTGGCTATTCTACTACATGGCATACTTGACTTGAATTACTACATAAACATCTCATGGCTTCCATATGATTTTAGTAACATTCAATCAATCAAACAACAAATTCATTCATTCCAGCATAATCTCATATTTCATTAAAGATCATGAAAGGGAATCTAACCTTGACTTGTCTCTTAGCATAGCGTAGATAACCATCATAAACACATCATATTTTCATACATAACAATAATATTCACAGTACTCATGCAATTATATGATCATATTATTTATCTCTTAGCGTTGCTTCCACAATCTCACGTCGTAGCTGGTGACCTATACAAGGCACTAATTGTCACTAACTTTCTTAGAGAGATGTGTCGTAACATTCTAAATACTTAAAGTCGTATATGGAGATAATTTCATTACACTATGATTTATACATAATAATATTATTCAAAACTCATAACATGTTCCTTAACTTCTATTTAAAAAAAATATAACTTAATAATTTTATAAAAATCTTGTTAAAAGCCAATTGGAATATTAACTAAATAATACTCAAAATAGTTTGAAAAAAAACTTTAAAAATATACCTTAAAATTATGTTTTAAAATCCCTTAAATGCTTTCTATAAAAATAAGTCTATAATTAATATATGTATTCAAGTGAAAAAACTTTGGCCTACTTAATTATCAGTCCAACCCCAATTAAAGAAAACAACCCACTTAATATTACTAAAATAGTTTATGTAACCACAATCAGCCCAATATATACCTTAAGCCCGCATCAACCCACTTAGCCTAGTACTAAAGTTTCTGAAATAAATCAAGCCCACCAGATTTTAAAAACCCGTCAAGTTACAACTAAGCCTAGCCCCAATAAAACTTAGCCTAGTAAAAAGGGTATTTTGGAAAAATTGAAACAGAAGAAGTAAACAGAGAAGACATGCTTACGGGAGAGGAGGTTGTGCGATGCTCACCGACAGAAGAAGGCCCAGCCACGACGATGGTCTAGGTGATTAGTTGGGAGTCACGGCGATGCAACTAGGGGACTTCCCTAAGTATGGTGGTATGACACCGAGAGAGAGAGAGAGAGAGGATCTGTCAAGCCGATAAGCACTAGGGAGAGAAAATGGTGGCCGACGATAGTGGGCTTACCGGAAAGGAGTGGGTTCAACGGGGTTGGGCTGGTCGGCGATTTCTATGGTGGTGTGGGAGGTGGTCTGACGAGGTGGCTGTTGGTTGCTGGGAGGAAGGTTGCGGTGGTGTTGTATACGACGAGGGGCTTGTTGTGATAGTGGGTTTCTTTCACTGTGTAGGAGAGATTCCTTGGGTTTTCTTTCTGAAGGGTCTTGGGTGAGTTTTATAGATGAGAGGGAGGAAGATATCGTGAGTGATCTGGAGAGGTTTGAATTCGACTAAACTTTGGGAAACTACTCCCACAAGGAAAGAAACACTGGGAGGATAAGAGTTTTGAAGTGTTTGAGTTTGAAAGTTAGTTTCAAATCAAGAAACTACTCGATCTGGGAAACCAAACAGAAAATAAAAGAGGCGTATAGTTTAACAGTAGAGAAATCCTATTCAAAACAATTTACTATCTCAAAACATATCTAATAACAATAAGAATAACAATAAAAATAGTAATGATAATAATAAAATCACACTTTTGGAGTCTGGATGTTACAAGCTTGCTTCTAAAAGTGGTGAAGAGATGGGCCTAGATGGGGTTGGAATTTGCTTGGCAATGGGTGACTTGAGTGTAGGAAAAGCTTGCTTGTTTGGCCTTCTATAAGTTCACTATTTGGGGCTAAATCAAGAGTACAAGTTCAGCCATTGAGTGGTCATTCAAATGGGAGAAGACTTGTGGGGCAAGCTTGGGGTAACAAGGGGTTTTGGTGGGACTAAAGTGGGGCTAACCGAAATGAAACCATTTGGGGTTTAAAGAGGGTTTTGGTAAGGGTTTAGTCAAAAACCAATTTTTCCTAGTCAAATACAATTACCAAGGTGTAAGGGAGTGGATGAGGGTGTACCTGAGAGGTTGGTTGCTTGTGGAGCCTGGTTTAAACCAAGCGGGAAACTATAGTTCAAAATTGAGTGACATTTAGGGTTTGGAAGAATTTGGGTTTCGGTTACCCTAGTGATTAGGGTTTCGGTTTCTCTTCCAATATTTGGGATTTCATTAGGGTTGTAGCCCTCTTTTTGGTGGGTCAAAAAGTCCTTGAGTGGATGGAATAGTGAATTGTGTAAGAAACCTATTCATTTGTTCGGTTTTCACTTCATTGACCTTACACATTTGTACTACTCTTGACAAGTGTCAATTAGATTTCCAAATGGATTGCTAAGAATGTCATGTCCAAAAAGGTTTTCTAGTGATCCTAGGCTGATTGGACATCCTATATGGCCATTTAGCAGTTGTTTGAATCAGATGTCACGTGGCGCTCTCCTAAAGGGTTACTATTCACCCAAAAAACTCGAAACTTTTTATTGCACCATAATATCTTAAATATTCATATGTTACAAGTTAGTCATTCCAAACAAATACGATATTGAGATTTTGTATTGGAACATGATTGGTTTCTAAGGTTGTTTCTGGCTTTTGGCCTTTTACCAGTTAGTCCCGATAAAGCCCCCCATACGGCGTACTTTTTTAAAACGAGGCCCTTTGTAATATGACATAAAGACCCCTTAATTTATTTTTTATTGAAATTTTACAAACGTAAATTATTATTCATACGAGTCTAATAGTGTCATTCGTTTCTTAAAATTATATTCCTAAATGCCTCAATTAAATAAAAAGGGAATTTCGTCTCTGTAATGGATTGGAATCCAAATGCGCTAACGGACTAAAACCTAATTAATCACCCGATTTAGAGATTTCATGACGTTCTAAACTCTAAAGAAACATCGAGTTTCTTTCAAGATGTTACAATTACCTTCCTCATATAGGGTAGGAAAACATAAAAACAACTAAAATAAGTCGAAGATTCAGTAAGAACCATATCATGCAGTAAATATAATATAAACGTAAGGTTTCAGTTAACATCATCATTCTTTAATAAAAACGTTACCTTTAAGCATACATAAACATTTACCTCAAAACATTAAAGAATAACCTTCATTCCTTGACCTCAAACATTAATCAATTATTACCTTAACCTCATCCTTTAATGGTCGTTACATGTTGTTAGCCCCCATGTGTTAAGGTTAACAACTCTTGCAATCAATGGTTCTTCCCATAGTTAGGTGTATCGCCAGTGATGTATTCCGACATTGCCATCTATCCTAACCTCATGGTACTGTCCTAATCCTCATTAGCCCATTTATTTTCCTTATCAAACACATGCAGCCATACACTTTCATTTAATTTTCTTTAACTCTACCTTTCACTTCATTCTTTCAAAATAAATAGCATAATATATAATATTCAGTCACACTATCAATCATGCAGTTCTAAAATAATGTAACATCTTTCATCATAAATATGGTTCGTAAAAAGGGGTGATCAACAAAGGCTCATACATACATACATACATACATACATACATATATATATATATATATTATTTTGTAAACCTTTACTACATGTATACATTTGCAAAAGAAACTTTATAGTTTACCATAAAACGATGTGTAGAAGAACATTATCATCCTCACCTATCCCTTGCTCGCCTGCTACATTGCTCTCCCAACACATTGCTCGCCAGATGTATTACTCATCTGATGTTGTTCATCTAACCTCGGTCTCCTTATTACGTTGCATCACTCAACGTAAACCTAAGGTCCTCGTGTTACAAACCCTAATTTGAATCATTTTAGGGTTTAAGACCCATGGCATGTGCAATACCTATCCTCCAAAATTACCAATGGACTAGATGCAACACACTTTCATGTATGTCGATCATGTGGTTGATTTAACCCTAATCCCAAGTGAACTCTCTCTCCCTTCAGTTCACTCTAATATGCCATGTTATGTTTATGGGTTTAATACATATAGTGAAGGAAATGAGACTGAGAGAATTAGGGTTTTGAAACCCTAATTTTGTGCGGCTTGAGGGTTGATTAAGGATGGCTCCAACAAACCTTGGTGTCTGTGAAATAGACTAAGTGTGGTTAGGAAACATGGTGTCAGGTGGTGGTCGATTGTGTGTGCAGCATCGGATGTCTGCATGAGTGTAAATGATTGTAGACACAAAGGATTGCAACGCACCAAAATCAAACATTGCAAAAGTTGTGTACTCCGACAACTTGACATTATCTAAAGTTGATTATAAGTCAAAATACTACTTACTAATCAATCAACATTACTAAACTTTAATCAAATAGAGGATCTAGAAAAATTAATAGTAATGGTTCCAACCTCCTTAGCCTCTTGAGTACTTGTATCAGCATCTCCTGGCGTAACAACATATCCCCAAGTTTGCATAGGTGGTCTCTGCTTCGGCTTATTGCTAGGGTTGTATGTAGCTCCACCTCCTTGTGCATTTTTGGGAAAATTCATAATCATATGACTAGGATGTCCACATTTAAAGCATGTCCTCATAATGAACCTGCATTTGCCATTATGATTTCTCCCACATTTCTTATAGTGAGAGGATGGAACTAATGCTACACCTTTTCCTTTGTCCATTCCCGATATCATCGTTCTCTTATCATTACTTCCCCTAACACCATATGGAGAAGCCCTCTTTCTATCCAGATTTATTTGAGCAATTAACCATTTCTACTCTTCTTCAGTTATGGAAGTCACATTAACTAATTCTTGAAAATTCTCGATGCTTAAACAAGCCAAATGACTACGAATCCGAGGTTGCAAACCTCCTTAAAACTTCTAAGCTTAAATTTTCTCAATGGCTATCAAATGAGGAGCGAATCTTTCAAGCTCCATAAATTTTGTAGTGTACTACTCAACATAGGCATTCCCTTGCACCAATAATGCGAACTCCTGCACTTTTTTATTGTTTTACCGTTTCTGGAAAGAATCGATTATCAAACTTTTTCTTGAATCTTTCCCATGTCAAAGCTATTATGTTACCTAACTCCCTTATTAGCAGTTGTCATTTTCTATCCCACTAGATACTGGCTTTATCTTGCAGTAAATACTCAACATACTGCACTTTCTGTTCTTCGATACAACCACTAATCTCGAATGTCCTATCGAGATCTGGTAACCACTTATTAGACCTCATAGGTCCTTCAGTACCCAAAAAACTAGGGTATCGATATACCAAAAAGCTTTCATAAGAGTAGCCTCTCATTCCTACCCTTTGCTGGTCTTGTATGTCTATTCGATCTTGTGTTGTTGTTGTGCCTACCTATTAGATAACTCCTTTTGTTGTCTTGGACAAATTGCATCAGTTATAGCATGTCCTCCGCCTATTGGGAGATTTTGCTCCCTCTGATTGTTATCCCCTTTAGGATTTCTTTCACGTATGTCACGTGCCATGTGTTTTTTAGCCTTCCCAAGATACACAAGCTTTCGTGTGTTAGATTGAAATCCAACTTGTTGCTCATATAGTTCAAGCCTATACATACTAAAGATTTAAACCTATGTTCTGTTACAACTTTCCTATATGTCATTTGACATGAAGCATAATTACATGTTACAAAATATGAACACGTGTCATGAAATATGTTTTTGTCATGAAGCATAGGTATAGCATGAAAATATTTTATCACAACCCAATGTTAGGATGGAGGATTATTTTAGTTAGACTTCTTTGTCAACTCTAGGGTAACTAATAATGGAGTAAAGTCCTCTAAATTGATGAAAAACAATCAACGGGTTTTGAATGTGATCAAAAGATTTATGGGCTTCGAACGCTAGTGGGTATTATAAATACTCTTATAATGGTTAATTCGAACTACCTGAGTACCTCCGATGACGTAGTCACATTCGGACAAAACCTGTGACATGGTGCGATAACGAGTACATTCACACGGTCTAATGGGGAACCGTGAGGTGCCATACGAATGATAAATGTTTCTCTAGAGATACCATTTGAATTGACGGAGCACTAAGCACAATGAATAAGCAAGATAAGTTCCCTGTATGAAAATTTGCACAAATGTTTTATGAAAGATGGTGAGAAAATTAAATGGGAGAAAAATACAGTTTTTGCAAAGCATAACCATGCATTCATCTCATATTTATTATCTGTCATGTTTATATTATCTTTGTGCATATTGGTTGTTAATTTGCTAAGATTTCAAAGAATCTCACCGAGGTGGTCCCAACTACCATCTCCCCCGAAATGATTAAAGTCTTAGCAGGATCGGATCGAGTGGGGCAGGATGTTGTCGAACAAAGTCTCTTGGATGAAATTGATTGAGGACGAGCCCGATCTAGACAAGAAAATGGAGTTGATTGTGATGTTTGTAGAGATGGTTTTGGCTACCATTGAGAAAATAAAGCAAATTATTTGATGATTCCGTTACGTTAGTTACAGACTATGTTATACCTTTTTGTAATAAGGAGTTGATACTCCCTGACTATGTTATGTTACAATTCATAGCTTACTTGGCAGACCTTTAGCAAGTAAGTCGTATTTTTAAGTTAATATGAAGTTGGGATATTAGTCGTTATGGTACTATAATTATGTTGAATCACTTATATTCTGTTGTAATTATTGCATCTTTATCTATTATGTACGAGGGTATGTAATATTGTAATGCGTGTCCAATGCTTTAATCTTCGTCAAATCCCAAGCAGGGGTTGGGGTGTCACAAGGGGTAATCTCAGCAATTGCTCGAACACTTGTGGAAACTCATCTACTATTGGTATCCCTAGTACTTCCTTAGGTCCCTTCGGCTTAAGCACTAAGTCGATTAGGTAAGCCTCATCTCCACTTGCGAAGTATTGTTTCGCTTGTACTGATGTAATTATTTCTTGCATTGCACGTAATCTACTGTCCTGGAACACCTTGCCTTCCTCTCTAGGCAATTGAAATAATACTGCCCGTTGTCGACAATTTATACTCGCGTAATGTCAAAACAACCAGTCCATCCCTAGGATAGTATCAGGCCCGAGTAAATTAAACACATTAAGTCCACCTTTATAACGAATCTGCCTATTTCTCGCGGGCAACCGTAGCTATCCTGGCGCAAGATATTACCTCCCTGGTGGGTAGTTCTAAGGAGACTCTCTGTTGTATCGGTTCAGTCCAAAGGCCGTTTATCCTAGCAAATGTATTTGACACGAATGATTGGGATACATCTTTGGACCCTTACAACTACATCTCTTAAAGTTCTATTCAGCTAAACTAAGGTTGGGGTTTCATACCTGTGATGACGCCTGCCTCTTGAATCTCTGGAGCGTCCTCGTTAACCTCTCCTAGTGCTTAAGCGTACACCATCCTAGTGCTTAAGCATACACCATTGTTTGCATAGTCTGCTTGCGACCTCCCTGTCCTCCAATGGGGCCGATCCTTTGTCCTTGAATTGTCTAAGGGCAATCCTTGGCATAATGTCCTGTATGTCTGCACCTATAGCACAAGAGTGAAGCTTGACGTCACTATCCCTCATGAGACCTATGGCAGTGATCGCACACTAGTCCTCTACCTCCTATACATATCCTAGGTCTAGTTTGTGGGCGTACCCTGTCCTTGTAACAAACTTCTATGGCGACTCGAAACTGCTTTGTTCTCTTGCAGACGTTCTCATCTTTTGACCTAACGCAACAACCTCTAAACTGTGAATTTCGTGCTCAACGATTGAGGCCACGTTAACTAATCCGTGAGAATCCTATCTCTGATGACAAACTAACTGCGTTCGTATATGCTACTGTAGTCCATCTTAAAACCTTTAATGTGCATCTTCTCCATAGAGATGAGATGAAGGGCAAACCTTCCCAACTCCATGAACTTAGCAACATACTACTCGATCGTCATGCTGCCCTGGACCAGATTAGTAAAATCCTTTGATTTATGTTGTTTCATAATGATGACAAAGTATCACTCGTCAAACTCCTTAAATCTCTCTTGTGGCACCTCGTTCCTCGGTGAAAGACCTGGCAAGGATACAAGGTTCTAATTAGGTTAGGCGTATAATGTTCACATGGAAGTGCATGTCTAAGGATATGGATATTGAATCACAATAGAAAGAAATAGAGGTTTACTCAGGAGGCTAAACATTGTAGTACTAGAAGTCTAATCCATATATAAATTCACGCAATTTTCCATTTCTTCCAATAAATACATGCATATCCAAATACTTAGTTTATACACCCAAAATGAGGTAGACCAAACACATTTGGTCGCTTGACTAGTAAATATGTACAACTCCCCAAAAAGGGTAGACAGATTTTACACCAGAAGCAGGCTTCCGCACCTATTCCTCAAGTGACGTCAACTCTTCCTCCTCAAGTATCACTCTTGAATCTACCTCTGCATTAGATTTTATGGTTCCGTTGTTGAAACAATAGGTAGGTTAGGCAACTATGATAAAACCGCTAATGAGAGACAATGCTTGTATAATGTACATTTTTATGTAACAAAATAGGTGAACACATATGTTAGTGCATGGCGAGAAATCACCTTCTTACGCAAAACACGTGTATTCATAAGCATGAAGAAGAATTGCCCTCTCAGTAAAATACTAGTACATAAGCATGTTGAGGAATCACCCTATGAGAAATTACCCTCTGTGCAAAACTCTAGATATGTATATGTATAGGTCATCAAGGTGACAAGTCACCCTCTTCTCAAGCACGTAAAACTCATCACATTCATTACATAGATGTTCATTCGTGACATAGACATTTGTTGTCTGAAATGGCGACATGGGAATCCACTTCACCTTTCGAAATCGAGGAGTAACTCCCACTAGACCAACGTGCAAGCTGACTCGTTTGTCCCATATAGGTCAACACTCACATAGAGTTTTCTCACACAAAGATATTCATGTTGCACCGATAAACTTCTACCTAGCCAGCGAACTCAAAGATACCAGACGTAATACGCTCAGGGTATTCTCCTTCTCCTATATCAGGTGAGGATAACATGATTTTGTTCCACCCCAGTCATCACGGAGACTCTCTCTACTAGTATGAAGCTCATGTCATTGGAAAAACTCATGTTGCTATTGTAACACATTCGTGGTACAGTTAATAGCTCGTGCTACTTCACTATCTCCTTCACCAAGAAGCTGATCTCCCTCACGATCAGCCATGCAACATCTGTTTCACTGAACTCTCTATCGCACCATAACAAAATCCTACTACACAACCCAAGTCTATCATTTTCTAGCTTAACTCTCACCTACTTATCACAGATCAAGCCAACCATACTTAAAATTTCAAGCCTATGATGCCAAGAATCAAATTCGATTACTCTAGTACTATTCCTAGATGACATTATGGATTTATCCAGAGCCATGAAGCTCTAATACCAAGTTTTTGTGCCCTTATTATTCGGTAAAGAGTCTAACGAGGATCCGCGGTGCCAGGGGTGCCAACAGGTTGGCAACATCCCAGATCTTACGTGGGGCTAAGCACACATTCTCAAATTGAGCACATGTCAAGTTAAATAAATCGTAGCGAAATAAGTAAAGGGATTGATTAGTCATAGACTAGTACTAAATGTACTAGAGGTTTGTACTAGTAACAAAATTTATCCTTGAATAGTAATATCCATACATCATCGTCACTTCTTCCCAAATAAAAATGTACATGCTTTGTTGCCTAACTAAAATTCACATCTTAACAAATACAAATAACTACCAATCGGAGGCAAGCCTCCGTGTCTACACCTTGAGTGAGGCTGATCCTTCTTCATTGGGAAACTCTGCTTGGGATAAATCTACATCAAGATCTACGGTTTTGGTAAACGAAATAGCATGTGGGACCACCATAGTGAGACTTCTAAAAAGTTCTAGTATGTTAAAACTTATGACAGTACTATTAATGGGAGACAATGAAAATGAATATGCATGCATTGGTTCATGTAAAAAAAAAAACCTGTGAACACATTATTTATGCATGGTGAGGAATCACCCTCCGAGAATGAAAACATATATTCGTACTCATTGCGATGTATCACCTTTAGAATAAATCTCAAGTATTATGCATGGCAAGAAATCACCCTCTCAGCAAATCTCATATATGTATAGTCATCATTAAGGCGAAACCACCCTATTATCAAATCACATAAAATCCATAATATCTTATTATATAAGTACCAATGAGAAATAGTTCCAACTATTCGACACAGAAAATCAGCCTACCCAACCAACGTGTCAGCTCATTTACAAAATCCAACTCATCCGACTTGGGGAATCACTCTACCTGATCAATTACACAAGGACACCACGCATGATCAAATCGGGGACTCTCTCTACCTGTGTTATCAAGTGAGGCCAATATGAAGATGTTCCACTTCGATCATCATGGAGAATCACTCTACATGAATGAAACTTGTGGAAACAAAATATGAAAAGACGTGAGTTACAAAATATGCAAACCCTGAACATACAACGTACTCACAAACATTTATTCCACATTCTTAATATGGTCGTAGGAGCTAACCTACCTGAACAGTACTTCAAATATTATAGTAGCACGAGTGTTGATCGTTCTGTTGCAAGCTTTGAAGTCACTGAAGACTCTAAGATTAGACGATGTGGCCTGCAGGTTCATAATTTTTTTTTTCGCAGGCTCACTCTAGATGCGAGATCTCTTATGGAGTATGTGCCTCTGTGTATGCAACCTGTAGCCCTCTTATGGAGTATGTCTACCAAGTTTTCTACATAGTGACGCTCACCCTTCTTTTGGACTAGCTGCACTTTGCTCACTTGGCAGCCTCATTGTCGCCCCACTTTTTGTTCTCGAAGGGGATCTCTTCCCTTGATTCAACTCAGTCCTCACACTAACTTACATGAAAAATATTTCTAACACTATGGTTGTGTTGGTGTCGATCCTTTCGTCGTAGGTTTTGAAGTCCCTCACTTTCTTGCCGACTCCAAACCGAAGAAAGAGTAACCACCTTACAAATCCCAGAAGTGAGAAGTTGACTCTTGTCCAAAGCTCTTTATATATGGCGGGACTATCAATCACAGTCTTGACATTCTTCTGACTCCTGCTATGCTTGAATGAGAGACATTCAATTTTGACCATTTATTTGCCCTCTAAACTTGAAGAACTTGAATGACTGATAGGACAAGGGGTGCAATTCCTGACGTACACCTTGTGTCCAATCCAGCAATCCTTCCCCTAGTAAGGATCTCCTACGTGGCGCTGGACCATACCTTCTGAGATAAGATGAGATGGTCTGCTGGTCCGTAATATTTTTTCAGTAGGCCTACTCCAGATGTGACATCTATAATGGAGTATGGGGCTGTGTACGACACCTACCGCCCTCTGAGCCCCTCCATGTTATCTCGAAGAGCTTCCACGTCTGCATTGAGGTTGTCCTCGCCTGTTGCTCTCCTTGGTACAGTTACCACATCATCTGCTAACCTGGTGTGGGGTAAACCATCCTTGATCCTTCAGTTTCCCCAATGCCAATCTTAAGTGACTCTTATGATCTTTAGCATCACAGCTGTGAAACGGCCTTACCAACCGATCCTTTGACAATATGCCTTAAATACTTCCAAACTATTCTAAGGTTAGGTCCATACCTGTGATGATGCCCGCCTCATGTGTCTCTAGAGCATCCTTATCGACCACTCCTGGTGTTAAGGCGTACACCCACACCTGCATCATCTGCATTGGCCTCCCTGTCCTCCCATGGGGCCGATCCTTTATTCTTGAACTACTTGAGGGAAATCCTTGGTGTAATGCCCTATTTGGCCACACCTATAGCATGAGAGTGAAGCCTAATGACACTCTCCCTCGTGAGACCTATGGCAGTGACCACACACTAGTACCCTGCCTCCTAAATGTACTCCAAGAGTAATTGGTGGGTGTACCCTCCTCCTTCACACAAATGTTTTGGGGGAACCCGAGTAGCTTCTCCCATAAACGTCCTTTACTTCTGGCCCGTCGTGATAACCATTAGACGGTGGTGTTTGCGTTTTGCAATTGAGGGCACACTCACTGGCCTCTAAAAGTCACGTATTTCTAACCATGCCACTTGTGTACGTATGTGCAGTTGTAATCCATCTTGAAATTGCTCTACACTCATCTCCTCAATAAAGATAAAATGAGAAGCAAACCTTCCAAACTCCAAAAACTTAGAAACATATTGCTCGACTGTCATGCTACCTTGAACCAAATTAGCGAAATCCTTTTCTTTTTGTCTCATTTTGGTAGGAAAATACTAATCATTGAATTCGTTCTTAAATCTCTCCCAAGGAACTGTTTACATGGATCCCAACTCCATGACAAGCAACTACCTCTTGGCACTCCACCAAATCGTTGTCTCTCCTTGGAGAAGGTAACTCACATACAACACCATCTAATTCTTTAAGTATACGCATACCTCAAAAGTTCATTTGATATCTATAATCCTCCTTTCCAATCATTGTTCCCTACATTTCCAAAGAAACTCGGGTACCGATAAGCCAAGAAACGCTCGTAAGTACAACCTCATTGCTCGACACGCGGGTGATTCAGTTGTTTTATTTACATCTGTCATTGAAAAAGCTCCTATTGTTGATGTAACACGTCAATGATACAATTGATGGCTTGTGCCACATCGCGATACCCTTCGTTGCGTGGTAGATCTCCTTCATGATCACCCCTAGGTCATCCATTCATGGAACCCTTAGTCGCACCATAACGAAATCCTGTCACACAAACCCAAGCCTATCACTCTCTCATTGGACCCTCTTCTGCAAACTACAGATCAAGCCTATGGTATTCAAAATTCAAGCCTATGATGCTAAAAACCATATCCTATTACTCTGATATTGTTTCTAAATGACATTATGGATTTACCCAGAGCTGTAAAGCTTTGACATCAAGCCGTGGTGCCCACAGCCCTCGGCAACATACCCAAGGAGGGTTCATGGTGCCAGGGATGCCTATAGGTCGGCAACACCCCAATCCTTAACACAAGGGGAGTGGGTGTTCAGGAAACAAAGCACGCGCTTAGTGTAATAATTCTACAGCGGAATATGCAAAAGGGATTAGTTAGAGACTAATACTAAATGTACCATAAATATGTACCAAGAGAATCTTCATTCAATAGTAATATCCAAATGTCATTATCACTACTTCCCAAATAATATTATACACCATCATCAATTCATCGGTTACATCAAAATATAATGAACCAGACATAGTTCGTCGCTTGCCTAAAACAAATATTTTATAATACAAATAATTGCTAATTGGAGGCAATCCTTCTTAGCTACTCCTCTGGCCAGGCTGGTCCTTATTCCTCAGGAAAACCTTCATGGGTTGCATCTGCATCAAAGTCTACAGTTTTGATGAACGAAATTACAGGTGGGACCACCATAGTGAGACTTCTAAGAAATTACAGTAGGTTAAAACCCATGACAGTACTACCAATGAGAGACATGGATATGAATATGCATGCACCGTTTCATGGTCTGTAGGTCTGTAATTTTTTACCGCAGGCTCACTCCAAATGTGACATCTCTGATGGAGTATGGGCCTCTGTGTATGACACATGCCTCCCCTCTGAGCTCCTCATTGTTATCTCAGAGAGCCCCCACGTCTGCATCAAGCTTGTTGTCGCCCGTTGTGGGCTGTTGCTCATCCTGGTACGATCAGCTCATCAAAGTAGTCAATACATATAGTGAGAAAAGTATGCACTTTCATAAGAGAATGACATAAGAGGTAGACTATGCAAATCCTAAACATACCCATAAGCATGTATCCCACATTTCTAGTATGGTCTTGATGGGGTAACGATCCTTAGATTACCGAAGACTCTGAGCTCTCGACGTCCTTAAAGCCTTCAAATAGAAAAGAAGAAAAGTGTTGAAATCCTTTATGATCTCTAATATGGGATGTTGACTATCATCCATTTCCTTTTATATGGAAGGATTGCCAGTTACGGTCCTAACGGAAATTTAGATTTCCTTTGACCTTTATCTTGCTTGAATGAGAAACCTTCGATCTCGGCCTTCTATTTGTTCTTTGGACTTGAAGAATGGTAGAAATACAACTCATTTATCATACTTTGTTGCTTTGGGCTTTGATTATTGTAATGGATGGGGCTAGTCTAAATGACTTTTGTGTTGTTTTTTAACTTTAGTTTGTAATTAGATGTTTTTCTCTTGTATATTTCTTGTGTATTTGTGCTATGCCTAATTTCATGGTTTAATAAAACTTTTACTTATAAAAAAAATTATCTATAAATGTGATTTCCCTTTTGGTACTTGAAGTTTATTCACTTATATTCATCTTCATTTCTTGCATTAATAGTTATTGTCTTGGGTATTAACTTATTGAGATTTTTCAAAATCTCACTATGATAGTCCCACTACAGTTTCATTCCTTGAAACTATAGATCTTGATGCAGATGTATGGCGAAAGGAATACTTTGAGGAATGAGAACCAATGCAGCCCAATTGTTAGTATGGGAGCCTGTCCCCGTTTAAGATTTTAATCTTCTTGTAAAATTATTGGAGTTTTATTTATGTTAGGTGATGAATGAATCTCGATTTGTAACATTTTATTAATGGTGTCAGTATGACTTATGGATAATATTCTTGTTGTGTGCATCATGTACAAATCTCTAGTTATTTCAAGTTTTTTTTATTAGTACCTTATACTTTTCCATTGCGGCTTTTTGCACGCATGTGTGCTTAGCATACGAGCATACAAGATTTTACGTTGCGTAAGGGTACAACCCTTGCAGCATGCATCCTGGGCATCATAGTTCCCCGCCAAACCACAACCAAGGCTGGGTGCACCACAACTCATATAAAACTCATCTAAACTTGTATAAGTTTGTATAAACCCAAATAACTCTATATAATATATTATATAAAGAATCTATTATGTGAAAATTAAATAGCTCGTGAATAAGTTAGAATACGCTCGAATAATGAAGGGGTTATAAAATGTAGCACGACGATATATTCAAGCTCAAGTTGTGTTCGAATAAAAGCAAAATGATAGGTCTTAACTATCTATTACTTGCCCGAACTTGACTTGTTTACAATACTAAAGACTATCATATGCATTGGGAGCATAGAATTGAGATTACCGCCTTTGTTTTTCGTTTTTGATCAAGGGTACGATCGGATAAGGAAAGCTTTTATTAAGTTTTGTGATAGCGTATAGAAGAATTTGGAGAAAAGCCTTTTAATATATGTTTTGTACTGAGTTTGTAAAAGTGGATAGATAATTTTGAAAAGTTATTTGAAGAAGTGTTTTGGGGTAAATATTTTTTGTAAACGTCATTTTTCTTTTATTTTTAAGGGAGATCCAAAACTTCTTTTGAGATTTTTTTTTCTTTTTATAAAAAATGGTAACTTTTTTTTTTATAAGGAAAAACTTCATTTCATCAAGGCATAAAATTTTAAGAAAGTGTACAATTGTGTTGATCAATGAAAATTACAATCTCAATCAAAGGAAGAATACTATTCCACCAAATACTCATATCTTCAATTGACCATGCATATCTAGCAAGGTGATGGGCATCCTTATTGGTTTTCATAAAACACGAGTGATATTAAACAACTAAAAATTCATAGACCATTCTCTTTTTCTTTTTTTTAAATAGACTTCATTTCATTATATAAATTGAAGTTACAGCTGTGACTTATCAATACAAAAAAAACATGAACTACTTGATGTCTATAGTAGCAGAGTTCATAAATTATTATATTTTTATATATTTTACCGAGTTTTTGTTGTCATTAGTGTCAATAGAATGCCAAAAAAAAAAAATCAGTCAAATTGTTTGAACAAAAACAGAACAGGGTCTTCCATTTTATGCCACACTTGTGGAGAATTCGAGGTGGCGTGCCTCGGCAGCGATGGTCATTGGTCCAAGTTCAACAACGGCGAATATAAAGAGGAAGAGGAAATGTCCACGCGCATACATTGCGGGTCAGTTGCCGCATATGCCACGGGTTAAAAGCTTTGGGGAAGATAGAAAAATGAAGCACAAAGTTTCTTTTGGTTTGTTGGAGCAAGCACAAAATTTGTTCCTGAATCGAGTTTATTTTTTTTTTTTATTTGTAAGGCTTTAAAATTTACTTAGGAGAAATATTTGATTTTGAGAGAATATTATAAATAAATAAATAAATAAAAACAGTTTTATAAATTAAATTAAAATTTCAAATAGTAAAACACAAGAATGTTTGATTTAAAAAAAAAAAAAAAGTCTTGTACTGAAGTTTATGGAAGTGGATAAGTATAGTTGAAAATTTGTTTGAATATATTTCTTAAGACTGATTTTTTAGAGTATAGAAAAAGTTATATTTATTTTTGTGTTTTGGTAATGATCGGATTAGAAATTGAAATATTGAAATTTAAAAATGTTGGATTTTGATTTAAACAAAAATTAAAAATCCGAAGAAATTATTTGTAACCCAATAAGTAGATCTATATGTCATATTAAGTCGAGTAGTGGTACATGCAGTTATGGAGTGTGTAAGTGTTGTGCAGTCACTTTGAAAAAGAGTAGGTCTACTATTAAAAAATTATTTTTTTCTTGTGGGTCTCGTATTTATTCATTTTTTTAAAGTGATTGCACAGTACTTATACATTCACGACTGCAAGTATTATTTCTCTATTAAATCGTATAAATTTTATACTTTTTTTATTGTAGACCTTAAAATTTCTCTTTATTTAGTTGCTATTTTAAATTAGACTATTTAACTAGGAAAAATTAGGAAATTGATTATTTTTTCTTCTTCTAATTTTCACATAAATATTAAGCTAGCAGCATCTTAAGGCTATGTTTGGATATTGAATTGAGTTGTGAATAGTAATATTCTGTGGATCTCATTGAGATGGGTTTAACATTTTTAGATTAATATGAGTTTAATTTTTTAAATTGAAATGTATAAAGTAAGTTAAGATGAATTTTTTTTTATATAGGAAATTAAAAAAATAGTGAGTCTCATCAATGATTAATTTGAGATGAGTTGAGGTTGATTCAACAATCAAACATAGCTTAAGAAAGCCTAAGAAGAGTATTGCTATGAAGTACAAAGAAACCAAATAATTTAGTAACTTCTAGATTTTAGTTTTAAGAAAAAGAAACCAAATAAAAGATTACTATCATATTCATTACTTCTTTTTTGTAATATTCACTACTTAATCTTTTTCTTTCTTTTTATTTTGAGAAATACTACTTTTAATTGTTTATTTATCATAACAACTGATATGGTACGCTGTAGTAATCTTATTAAAGAAATATTAACATAAAAGTTACTTAATATGTGACTTAATTGATTAATTTAATTGAGAATAATTAGGCTCGGTTTGGATACACAAAATAATCTCATCTCATTATTATAATTTTTTTAAATTTTCACACAAAATATAATAAAAAATTCAAGTTTTTCAAATCTTAAAATAAAAATTATATTTTAACAATATTTTTTTTTAATTTTTAACAAAACATCTCATCTCATTTAAATAATCAAACGAATTTTTAATTAAAGATGAAATTTAATTTTTAAGATTTTTGGTCAGAGTCAGAGTTGTTGATTTCAAAAGACCATTCCAACACAAAAATACTATTTGTCCGACTTGAAAGAGAGAAAAAGGGTGGGGGAGGAATAGTCAAGACTCAAGACTCGACTCAAACCGCGTAGTTCGAGTCTCCGACAACTCACAACTGGACCAGGTAAAAACCCACCTTCCATAATAATCTTTTTAACTCATCAAAACTAAATCAATTAATTTCTATAATCAAACCGCGTAGTTGAACGGTATGACTTTCTTTAAAAAATGTCAAAAAAAAGTAAAGAAACGCAAGGTGCACCAACGTTTCAAACTTCAAAGTCTTTGATGTTGATTCCATCCATCTGTAGGAACGTGCAAACAGACCCAGAACGCGGCCCATTTTTTCTCTTTCTACTTCCTTTCTCTACCTTCTTTCCTTACATTTTTCCCCAGAACCGATTGCAGTTCTATTGGCTTCGATTAGGGCTTCTGTTTCTGGGTTCCTACTTCCTGGGTTTACTCTCTGGGCTTGAAGGCAAGTCAAGTCCTGCTTGTTTTCCATATATGTTTCCGTTCTTTGTCCCTGTTTCCCAGAAATTTTAATTTCATCTTAATTGTCTCTCTGGCTTTTCTCTTCACACGTTTATTTGTTTTGATTTGTTGAGAAATTCTGATTTGTTTCCCATAAAAGCCTCGAGTTTTGAGCACAGTCTTCCTCATCCTGGGGTTTGTTTCCCTCAATTCCTTCTCGAATTTTCTTCAGTTGGACTTGGCGTAGGATTTTCTCTACCATGGTTGTTAAGGTTTCTCTCATCTTGGTTCTCATTTTAGTCTTCTCTGGCGGTTTCCAAGCTTTTGCTGGAATTCACTATCACAAAAGCCATAATCCTAATGGCTCTACCCTGGCAGCTATTGAATTGCCCGATCACCTGAGCTTCAATGCCGTTTCGTCTTCTGGAAGTACTGGGTGTAGTTTTTCAACAGCTAAGAAAGACAAAGAATCAGAATCAACGATGCAAGCAACACCAGGTAAAGAAGAAAAGGAAGATGAAGAACATGAAGATGTTTTTTCGGGGAAACCATCTGTGAAGCTCCATCTTAAGCACAAGCCACTGAACCAACAAATGGATCCTAAAAATTCTGTGGCTGAGTTCACTACCAAGGATTTGACTAGAATCCAGACACTTCATACGAGGATTATAGAGAAGAAGAACCAAAACACCGTTTCGAGGCTAAAGAAAGATGGTAAGCAAGCAAAGAATGAATCCAAGTTGGTTTTTGCTCCGGCTGCATCACCGGAATCTTACACAGGTAGCCTTTCGGGGCAGCTCATGGCGACCTTGGAATCGGGGGTGAGTCTTGGCTCTGGAGAATACTTCATAGATGTGTTTGTGGGTACCCCTCCTAAACATTTCTCTCTGATACTTGATACTGGCAGTGACCTTAATTGGATTCAATGCGTTCCTTGTGTGGATTGTTTCGAACAAAAAGGACCTCATTATGATCCCAAAGGTTCTAGTTCGTTTAGGAATATAAGCTGTCATGATCCTCGGTGTCAATTGGTTTCATCCCCAGATCCACCTAGGCCTTGCAAATCTGAGAATCAAACATGTCCTTACTTTTATTGGTATGGAGATTCTTCAAATACGACTGGAGATTTTGCTGTTGAAACCTTCACAGTTAATCTTACGACATCTTCTGGTAAGTCGGACATGAGGCAGGTAGAGCATGTGATGTTTGGTTGTGGTCATTGGAATAGAGGCCTATTCCATGGGGCTGCAGGGTTGTTAGGACTCGGAAGAGGACCTCTCTCCTTTTCCTCCCAGCTGCAGTCTCTTTATGGTCACTCTTTTTCTTATTGTCTTGTGGATAGAAATAGTGATGCAAATGTTAGCAGCAAGTTGATTTTTGGAGAGGACAAGGACCTTCTGAGCAACCCTAATCTGAATTTTACTTCATTTGTTGCTGGAAAAGAAAACCCATCTGATACATTCTACTATGTCCAGATTAAGTCGATTGTGGTTGGAGGAGAGGTGCTTAATATCCCAGAAAAGACTTGGCATCTTTCATCAGATGGTGCTGGTGGAACGATAATCGATTCGGGTACTACCCTAAGTTATTTTGCAGAACCTGCTTATCAGATTATCAAGGAGGCATTCCTGAAGAAGGTTCAAGGCTATCCTCTAGTGGAAGATTTTCCTTTTCTGCATCCTTGTTACAATGTGTCTGGAGTGGAGAAGATGGAGCTGCCAGAATTTGGAATTCATTTTGCAGATGGAGCTGTGTGGAATTTCCCAGTCGAGAATTACTTTATCCGGCTTGAACCCGAGGATGTTGTTTGTCTAGCAATTTTAGGGACTCCTCGCTCCGCTCTTTCAATAATTGGAAACTACCAGCACCAGAATTTTCACATCTTGTATGACACAAAGAAGTCCAGGCTGGGATATGCACCGATGAGATGTGCTGATGTTTAACATTCATGTGTTAGAAGAGTAATTCATGGCATGAGAAAAACTGTAAAAAAAAGGATGGGTTGAGGAGGGAGATTCTTTTGGTTTTTGTTTCATAGAAGGTATAGCATACAAGATATTATATTCATTGTTTTCCATTTTACAGAAACTACTGGTTCATGATCTGGCTTTAACAAAAATGTAGCATTGCATTTTTAGATATATTAACTCCCTTTCTGAGTTTGTTATATCTGTTTTTATTTTGGTAATTGTTGTTTAATTAAGGGATCAGTGATGCTTGATCAATAAAATGGTGGCTGATCACTTGTTCTTGTACAATCTGTTGCTTGGAATTAATTAGTTGAGAAATTACCTCAAACAACTGGTACAAGACCTCAAGAACACCTTATCCAACTTTTGAGATTTACCAATTGAGTTCCTGCATTCAACCTCATGCTGTTGGACACTGTCAAGGGCTTGTATAGGAAGTGGAATGATCTCATTTCATCTCAAAACTTTTCCGAACATCGTTAAAATACAAACACTTTTCAATTTCTTTTAAATTCTCAATTTTTTCATCTAATCAATATCTAATTATTATAACTTTTTTCAAATTTTCAAACAAAACACAAAAAATAAAACTATTTTTTTTTAATTTTAAAGCAAAAATAACATTAAAAAATACATTCTAATAATATTTTAAATTTATAATATTTTTTTTAAATTTTTTTCTCTCATTTTTCAAAATTCAATAACACATTTTAATTTCTCTCATCTGACTAAACGTGTCATCTCATGTTTCATATTCTTCACCTTTTTTTTTGTCTCGGCTCGGATGGAGAGATTACAGAAAACGGAGGGCAAAAACTATTACTGTTCGTGTGTCAAGCATTAGGGGTATAACCGGTCCCGTTTGGTCCAGTTTTAGACAAAATTTAGGACCGAACCGGTATACATACCGGTTTTGCATTTTCAAGAATCGATTCCGCATCGATTTCCTCCCTAAATTAGTACTTTCAGTTTTACAGGTTCCAGACTAGTTCGAGCCGATTTTTCATTTTAATACACTATATACTATATTATATATTATATAATATATATATATATAATAGTATATTGTAGTATATAATACTATGGTGATAATATATTATAGTATATTATAATATATAATAATATAGTATTAGTATAACTATTAATACGCACTATATAATATTAATATAACTATTAATACAATATACTATAATGATATAAGATTTTAAAATTTAATATTATATTAATTAGTAATTTATTATATAATATAAAACTATTTTATATATAATTATATATTATATATAAAAATTATATACCATAATATATATATATGAACCGGTTCGGTTCAGTCCGATCCTGCTTTAGAAAAAGAAAAATCGGAATTAGATTGATTTTGACCGGTTTTAAGAAAAATAAAACGGGTACCGAACCGAACCAAACTCGATATCAGACCCAACCCACCGGTTCGGTCCAATTTATCAGTTCACCGATTTTTTTTTACACCCCTATTAAGCATTTGCCATGCTCCAAGTCCATGCTGCTATTTCTCTGGACCCTGTTTTCTTGCAATCCCGTTTCGTTAATCAAGATGTCCTCTTAAACCAGTAACCTGAGTTAACTTTCAAGCTATCAGTCAAGGAAGCTTAAAGAACGAAGGAGCCCCATGGTGGCGTCAAAGACTGCTCTACATTCTAACAAAGAAATTTCTTGCCCCTATTCCGTCACAGTATTCAGATTGGACGCTTCAAAATGTTTGACTGAATTTTAGTTAAGAAAGCCACTTTATACTCAACTTTCGATAACAACGTGTCTTCTTTGGATACAATTTTTTTTTTTCAGAATTTTACAAAGATTTTAATATTAAAAATTTTAAACCACACATCTTCAATCTTAAAATGACACCGTGTAACACCCCGATTCCGAAAAGGTCGGAATGTTACTTCTTGTCACCAAAAGTCGTATTTCACCGTACAAATATAAACTCTAATTCATCAATTACTCATAGTCATAAACCTCATTGTTTTAAACCAACTAATCAAAGTCTCAAAATAAATGACAACTTTTCCAAAGTACTACATAAAACAAAACTAATAAATAAAATTCTCTAAAAACAAGTACCATATTTCTATTTAATACAGTATGCTCACATAACCTTACACATACTTTCTATTCTTGAATTTCCGCTGAAATATCCAAAATATTTGAAAAATATTATGAAGATAAGGGGTGAATTATCAACAACTCAGTAAACATATGCCATATACTAACGTGCAAACATGAGCATTTATAGAGCACAGTATGTAAAACAAAATATTTTCTAGAGTTATCATGCAGAACAAAATATGTTTTCAAACGTAATAGA
Organism: Juglans mandshurica; assembly: GCA_022457165.1. Classification (NCBI taxonomy): domain Eukaryota; kingdom Viridiplantae; phylum Streptophyta; class Magnoliopsida; order Fagales; family Juglandaceae; genus Juglans; species Juglans mandshurica. The sequence continues at coordinate 15,275,322 of CM039620.1, forward strand.
GGGATGGTTTTAAGACACATAAAACCCAGAGTACTTTGGTATATCAAAACTGAGCATCTCACAAAGTAGAGACCATATTTAACCCTCGTGGTAGGGTTGTGCTATCCTTACTGGCCAAACCGGGCAGAGACAGAGGTGAAATCTTTCTCTTATTATTCTCAGAGTCCCAAGTGTACACACAGAAAAGACCACAAAAAAAATATCTTGCTTCCAAAGTGGGTGCACTCAGAAATAGAGGAGTTGGGACCAACCCAAACAGAGCAGTGCAGAGTAGAGATCAGAGTCCAATACAAAACCAGTACACTATGCCAAAGGTTTTTCAGATGCCATATCAAAAGAAAACAGAGTACCAAAATATATTCAGATCATTCTCACAAACTGAAAACAAAAGTCGGAGCATCTTTCTAAATAAATGTACAATTTGTCAGATTTTCAATATCGTTATTTTTCAGATTTCAGAGACAGCATGACAAAATATAGCTCATGTCTACACAATACATGTTCGAAACATTTTCTTTTTTTCATACAAATTTCATGAGTAATGCAAATAAACGACTGAGTGTTTTTTTTCCAAGTTCTCATTTCATAACAAAACATGCAAAATTTTCATAAAGTCAACCTTAATATAAACAATTCGTGTAAAGCCTAGTATAAGAACCTCACTTGCCTGAACTTCTTAACTTTTCTGAATCTTTCCATAAGCGTGCCGAATGAAATGAATCGTCACCTATACAAAAGACTAAACGTTACTAAACTTTTTAAGGGACATACTAAAACTCCTCATTTACTAAAACTCATATTACAAAAATATCTTTGATAACCATCTAGATATCAAAAATCTAATTAATACAATCAAATTTCTAAAACTTCTTAAAATGAGACTACAAAGAGTATTTAAATCAAATCTAATTAAAACCCTAGCTAAAATAAAGCCCCTTTTTACCCAAAATGCCCCTGGATGAACAGTGTCGCGGCTACAGTAACACTACAGTAACCTCTTGAAACCCTAATTCCTAAAAAGTAACTTTCCAAATAAGCCATTGGCCAAAATACAAGGCCTTCCCAAAATCCCTAATTCATAAGAAATGAGACATATGTGGGCCAAGCATCTTCAAACCTAATTATTCTAGACTAATTCCTATAACTAATAAAATAAGCTCCTTTAATGAAATAAACAAGTCCAAGGCCTTCAATCACATAATCATAATAATAGGCCATAATTTTTGTTAAGCTCTTCCATAGCTTGTATCATATGGATAATCACTGGATCTCCTTCTCTAAAGCCCATCTTGAATATTCGGCTCTTGCTAGACTCGTCCCAAGTGGATTGCACAAATTCTTGCATTACTTCATTGATCTTCTTAGCTCTTAATATTGTAATTGGCCCATCTAGAACTTGCAAAGAATCTTAAAGAGTAGGCCCACATTGGATCCCATCAGGTGGTCAGTCGACGACTTTGAGTGGTTGTTCGTCTTGCTAGCTTCTCAGTTGGCGTTGGCAGAGTGCTATACTTTGGAGTAGAAAAACAGAGTATGTTTTACTCGATCTTCGCGTGAAGTAACAACTTGAGGTGGAGGCCCTAGGTAATGCTTGGTGGTTCTTGGTGCAAGATGGCAGCGGTGTGGAGAAGCTGTGGCAATGGGTGGCCTTGTCCGGTTCTCCTCCAACGAAGATTGACATGTGCATGGGGCTACTTCTCGTTGGTTGACGACGTGTGTGTGGTGCAGGTAAATTGTTGGCCATGTGTGGATCTACGGTAGTTTCCATGGTGGTGCAACCGTTAAAGTGGTGCAGTGACAACATCGTTGGGTTGGTGAAAAAGGGAGGAGCATGCGGTTTGGGGCAGTGGCGAAGTGAGGTGGCTAGTTTGCTCCTAAAAATGGAGTTTGACTGCAGTGCGCGTAGTGGCAGTAATGTTGGCGTGGTGGGAAGAAAAGAAAATAAAGTAAAAACTGTTAATCTACAACAGACGGGAGAGACTGAGAGAATCTATGGAGAAATGGGAGAAGTTGTTACCGAATGTGGATGAAAGTAAAGAGAGCACTGCAGAGAACAGTTGCAATTCAAGAGAGAGTGTGTAGTTATGGGAGGTTCGAATGAGGCATCGTGGACGGAAACAGTTGGAGGTATATCTGCAGAAACGTGAGGGGTTCAGTTTTTTATTTTCTGAACGTGGAGGAAGGCACGGCTAGAGATATAGAGATATGCTTGTACAATGGCATTTTTCCGTTCGGTTTGCTACTGCGAGATGGGGGCTGGGTGTATGCATGTTGCAAAACTTACGTGCATGGAGGGCAGCGGTTGCTACTGTTGCCGCTTGATGGGCGTTAGCCACATTACTAAACATGGGGAGGGAAAGAAAATAAAGTGCATGTGTAGTAAAGAGGAACTAGAGATTAACTGGGATTTGAAAATAAAAAGAATGGTGCATGAGGCTGAATAATATATATATATATATAATATAAAAGACGTGGATTTAAGAATTTTAATGAGAAAAGGGACTCTAGAGTTGTAATCCTAATCCGTTTAAAATTTATAACAAACCTTTTAAAAACAAAACATGGGTCGGATCCTCGTAAATTAAATGGGCCTGTGGCCGAAACTAAATTTACTCATTAAAACCTAAGTGAGCTTTTCATCCATATATATATAACAAAAGCTCAAACGTGAGTTTCATGTTGTGCCTAGGTGTTACACACCTATTAGGTATAGGCCCATACTTTTTTTTGTAAGTAAGAAAATTATCATTTAGATAATTGAAAATGAGATACATGAAGAGAGAGTGGAGTTGCCCAATAAACACCTCATTACAACAACCACAACGCAAAAATAAAGGAAAAAAAAACAGATCGTAGGGCCAAATACTTGGTCCACACCCATGCCCTACAAAAAGGGCGTCGTCTTAAAAGACGGTTTTTTACAATTTGCACAGCTATGCAAACTGTGGAGCCACGCGCGTTAAGGCCATGCGTGAGCGTCACGCACCAAGAATCTCGCCATGGTTCAACTTCGTCCCGATATATCAGAGGCTGGAGAGTTGCATGGTGGGACGCGTGTCGACAAGCATTGACCGGAGTGCGTTAGATGTGACCAAACCCAAACCAGTGGAAATGACAAAAAAAAAAAAACCGTAACGACCCAACCCAATAATTCTAAGGTTGAGATATTAATAATTTTTATTGGGTCTAAATTATATTTAATGGGTCATATTGGATAAGCTCACGAGCAATAAATTATTGAGGTTGATTAGGAGTTTTAATTAGGCTCAATAACTAGGTTAAGTCTCATTTATTATTTATTGAACGAATTAAACTCCTTTTAGAATTTAAAAATTGGTCAGTAGAAATTTATTTCTATTTAAAATCATCACTGATTAAAGCCCCCTATGCAATCTCAATTATTACCAATCCTACATTAAATGAACTACTAAATCATATTTTTAGATTCAAACTCGAACTCGAACTTATCGGCATCCTATTGTAATAGGGATACAACTCTATAAGTCATTTTCATTTTAAAACTCTTTAACCGAGTCCAACTCAAACTGGTCATCACCCTCTTCCAAATCTCTCTATAAATATTTCCCTTCCGCATGTTATTTGGGAAAAAAAAACCATAAACCTCTCAGTCCAGCACCATGATCGATTTTGTGTTGAAAATTTTAGGAAGTAACACTACAAGGTAAGTAGTATGATCATACCCTTACAAGTGTGTACGGTAACGAAATGTCTTTTATAAAAATATTATGCATGTATGCCCTCCATTGGAAGCCCATTTTTACGTACCCAAATCATGATAAAATTATGAAAATCCATGATTTTATGTGAATAATTATGCATTAAATTATTTATAAAATGATTTATGCATCAAAATATTTATGAAAAGTCATGATTTTTATGTGAGAGTTATGCATTAAAATAATTTATAAAAATTCATGCATGATTTTATGTGAAGATTTATGTATGAAAATATTTATGAAAAATCATAATTTTATATGAGGAAATATTTATCACGAAATTTTATGAAAGAGTGCGATTTCATTTGAAATCTATGATATAACAAGTATACAAGTATGATTATGATGAAGTATGAATCATAAAATATGTAAAGGCCTATGTTATGATATAAAGACGATACCATATGTTAAAGGTATATTGCATTGCTAGGTTCTACAAATTGGTAGTGCACCCAGTGTGTCTTCGTTATATATGGATTCCACAACCTACGGCCATGGGCAGAATTGGAATCTACGTAGATTCGCTAACCCTAGCTCATGGGGGTCAACAGTGGGTACCAGCCTATGACAAGTGAAAGATAAGTTCATATTCATGTTATTTACGTATGTATTTATGAGTATGCATATTTTTCAATAAACCTTATGTTTATTATGTTTACTGTATGATATGTTGCTTATTGAGTATTCAACTTATTTTTGTATGTTTTTATATTTTTAATACAGCCTAGGTGATGACATTTATGAGGATAGAACTGCAGGATAGGATTTGGCTCAGGGAGGCGAGGCAGAGGCCTGGATAGTTTATGCCATGCTCAGTTTTATGATTTAAAGTTTAATAAGTTATTTTGATATGCACATGAGAGTTTATTGAATTTAAAATAATAGCTTCCGCATAATCTCTTTTGAATTTTAACTATTTATAAAAATGACTTAATTGCTGAGCCGGGTGTTACAAAAACACTACTATGAAAGCATATACACAGAGCGATACTAGAAAAGGAATGAAGAGGAGGTGGGAGCTCCGACTGAAACACTAAAAAAAGATTGATTTTTTTTCTAGAGAGAAGGAGGGGCTTTTCTTTCTAGAAACCGAAGGGGTATGGTATGGGGGAAGGTTTGGTATAGGCCCGTACCTACAAGCTCGGAGTGCACCCTTACAATTAAAAAAAAAATAAGAAGGATGAAACGTAAGTGTCTTTAGGAACACAAATCATCTTATCTCATTTCATTTCATCTCAAAATTTCTCAAAATTTCATTATCAAATATTAATCAAATACAAACACTTTTCAATTTTAAATTTTCAACTTTTTCATCTAATCATTACAATTTTTCCAAACTTCCAAACAAAACACAATAACCAATTCAATTTTCTCAAATCCCAAAACAAAAGTAATGTTAAAAAATAATATTCTAACAATATTTTGATTTTATAATATTCTAATCATTAGGATGTTTTTTTGAAGATTTTAGGCGTTGATTTATAAAGATATGATTTTTATGCATGAGGATACTCGGCTAAGTAAAAAATGTTAGGTTTTTGGCTATATCCATGTTTTGGTTTAATTTTGTCCATGTGATTTTAATTTTAATACGTGGATATACTTTGAGACATATTTTTAAACCATATAATGTTGTTAGTTTGTGGTTTTTATCATGGTATGTCTCAAATCAAGAGGATTGATCAAAATCAAAGTTGAGAAAATTCTGTTTTGATGAAGTGTTGTTGGAGCCGAGTGCTTCAAATTGGACTTTTATGTCTTGTGGTGATTTATATTTGATGATTCAAAGCATGTTAGTTCTAAAGCACTGGCATTGGACTCATTCTTCAAAATTTGATAATTTTAGCTTTAAAATCCTGGCATTAGATTCACCATATACTCAAATCTCAAGCTTTTAGCTACAATACATTCCCATTCATCTTCAAATTTGAAGACCTATTGTTTATGGCTATCGGCATTATTTTACTAGAAAAATTTCATTTTGCCCGTGATGTCGTTGCTTTCTCCCCTTTCTTTTCCTCTGCATTTCTTCCTCTTCCCCCGAAATCCCCAAATCCCTTTCACTTCCTCTGCTTTCTTCCTCTAACCCCCGAAATTCCCAAATCCCTTTCACTTCCTCTGCCTTTCTTCCTCTCCACCCAAAATCCCCAAGTCCCTTTTCACTTCCTCTCCTTTTGTTCCTCTCCCTTTCTTCCTCGATTCCCAAGTTTCCTTTCTTCCTCTCCATTTCTTCCTTTCCGTTTCTTCCCTCTGTTTCCTCTCCTTTTTTTTTTTCGCCACGCTATCCATTCCCTTTGTCGTGAGAGTCACCAATTCATCTTCGTCCATTTGAAATTAAACCTTCACTGAAGTTCAAGTTCCTACAAGTATAGGATGTTACAGGTGAAAGAGGACCTCCATCACCTCCAGGCAAGCTGCTACCGCTCCCTTCTCTTCTTTGATTCACCACTCCAAACGTAATCTATCTCCGTGAGTTCATTCTCTCCCCGTCTTTATATATTAATCCTATATGCATGTATGAGAAAAATTTTTATAAGAGATTTGTATGCTTATGTATGTATTTTTGCCCGTGAAGAAATTTTGTTCCATGTATGTATTTCAATCATTCTGTTGTTTTAGTTGTTTGAAACAAAGAGTTATTTTTTCAATCCTTTTTTTCAATCATTCTGTTGTTTCTTCACAGGCAAAATATATATATATTTTTTTCAATTAATTACATTTTCTTGGAGCTTTGTATTCAGTCGATAGAATTACATTCAGCTGCCATCACTTTTGGGTTTACAACATTACTAAACATCTTTCCTTGGGCAGCCACTATTGAGATCTGAATTTTTTTTTTTTAAATGGATGATTGTATTTTTGAAAGGTTAACTTTTTGTGGGCTGATTGTAATCCGAATTGTGACTTGATATTGGGTATGTTTAGATGCTTATTATTTATTTTGTGTGATGGCAACAACTTGAGCTAGATTAATCTGAATGTTGGGTATATTTAGATGCTTGTTATTTATTTTGTGTGATGGCAGCATTTTGTGTGATGATAGCAACTTCTTGTTGAGTTAGATTAATCTGAGTTAATTCTTGAGCTTGTTGTGAAAGATCTTGTTGGTGTCTTCTGCTGTTGCATGCTATCTAACCCAATTGGGTTGTTGTAGCTTGGAGTGAAATATGAGGTATTTTAGAATGTGGAGTCCAAATTTCAATGCCTCTTTCACCTCTGCATAGAGATGTTATTATTAAAGACATATTGGCCTTCCATTCCCATCAATAGCCAAGTTTCTTTTTAAAAAAAAAATTCAATGCCTTTTGTTGTGGATGACTGTCCAGAAGTTTTACTAGTAGGATACATATTAGTGTAACTTTTACTAGTAAGATACATACCAATATATATATATATATATAAAGACCTTTCAACTTCTCAATAATGGAAGGAGGTAGAAACTTCATGTTATGAGGGCAAAACTTCTTTTTGGGGATTATTCTCTTCACATGAACACGTATAAAAATGAAGTTTGGACTTTTTTAAAATGTGCTGCCTTGTATCTATTTTCTTGTGCTGCCTTGTTTGACAAGTTAAACATTACGATTCTTAAAGGATGGACACTCCATTTGAGGATCACCCTTTCTTCACCACTCTCTTACAAAGTGGAGGAGAAGATTGTAATAGCACTCCAATATACCCAGTGCATTCTAATGTTGTGGTACAATCAACTCCCCTTCATGGTGAAAAGAGGCCTCTGGCAAAAAAAGTTCAAAGAGGTGCATCTTCCACTGTAGAGGAAGATAACTTACTTGTCTCCGGTTAGCTCGACATTAGCATTGATGCCATGTAGAGTACTGATAAAAAATTCACTCAAATGTAGGATAGAATTTCTGAGTTTTATCACTAGTATAAAGAACCAAATACTGCGAACCGTTCAATTGGTTCATTGATCAATCATTGGTCCATGATCCAAAGTTTGTGCATTTCTAGCGCAAGTAGAATCATTGCACCCGAGTGGTGCGACCGAGTAAGACAAGGTATGTACCATTTTCCTTTAATAATGTATTTATTTATCTAATATTTATTTTTTGGCAATATTCATTGTTATTTTCATATTGAAAAGGCAAAAGTAATGTACAAAGAGATGGAGATGGGGAACTTCACACTGGAGCATTGTTGGTGTCTTTTGAGACACCAACCCAAATGGCAGCAGCACATAATTTCAACAAATACGAGGAGAAAGCCAAATGATAAATGTCCAGCCAATGAGCAGTCAAGTGAAGTTGTTGACGACGTTGTGGAGGAGAACGTTGAAAGGCCTCCAAGCAAAAAGGCTGAGAAAGATGACTTCAGCAAGCGGAAGGCCCAGGAATCATATGATGCTGAGTTCAACATGGCGTTAGAAAAAATGGCCGATGATAGACCGTTGTTCATGGCAGAGAGGAGAACATATGAAGGTAGATGAAGTTAGAGGTGTAAAACTAGAACTTGATAAGAGAAAGTTTAAGGCGGAGATCATGTGCAATAATCTTTCCAGCATGACTACCATGCAACAAGCCTACTTCCTTAATATTCAAAGGAAAATTTATGAGGACTCTTTGAATAATTTCGAATGTATATTCGACACATCTCCTTCCACACCTCATGGAGGTGTGTAACTGTTGGCTATGATCAAGAAATTTCCAGCTTTTAGTGGCTACCCAGCCACTATGATATCTGATTTTTTTTTTAAATGGATGATTGTATTTTGGAAAGGTTAATTTTTTGTGGGTTGATTGTAATCTAAATTGTGACCTGATTTTGGAAGGGGAACTTCACACTTGATCTGAATTGTCACTTGATGTAATCTGAATTGTGACTTGATTTTGGAAGGGGAACTTCACACTTGAAATCTGAATTGTCACTTGATGTTTTGTGGAATTGTGACTTGATTTTGGAAGGGTAACTTCACACTTGTAATCTGAATTGTGACTTGATGTAATCTAATTTGTGACCTAATTTTAGAAGGGGAACTTCACACTTGTAATTTGAATTGTGACTTGATGTTGGGTATATTTAGATGCTTGTTATTTATTTTTGTGTGATGTCAACAACTTGAGTTAGATTAATCTGAATGTTGGGTATATTTAGATGCTTGTTATTTATTTTGTGTGATGAAAGCAACTTGAGTTAGATTAATTTGAATTTTGAACTTGGAGCATTTTGAACGTGCATAGATAAGATGACAACATTTTGAACTTGGAACTTGTTGTGAAAGATTAACTGAATGTGCATAGAGATGTTATTATTAAAGACATCTTGGCCTTCCATTCCCATCAATACTCCAGATGACATGCATATTCCAATAAAAAGCTTTAAAACAATAAAAAGGAAAATGTAATTGGATTTCAAAGCTTTAACATTTGAGTTTATTATAAACAATGACAATGAAAGATTTTCAATAGTCATCTTAGGTTTGAGAAATTAATGTCCATTAAAACAATAAAAAAGAAAATCTTAAATAATAGAACGTCCTTAATAACCACAAGTCTTTCCACATCCTAGCTCATAAATTATTAGCGGCCATGCATATTTCATAAATGCTCAATAAGAGCATTAGCATTGGACTCATCAAATGAGTCCAATCTTTAAATTTTGATGAATTTGGCTTTAAAATTACTGCATTGGATTCACCATATACACAAATCTTAAACTTTGAGCTACAGGACTTTCATCTTCATCTTCAAATTTGAAGATCTATTGTTCATAGCTATCCGAATTATTTTATACTTATTTGAATGACGTTGGCAGCTGGACCACGTTAAATGAATGTATTGAGCCTGATAAATATGGTCGTTTTCATACATGAAGCTAAAAACAAAACCAAATAGAAAATTGTGCATTATGCTGTTGCTCAAATCACATGAATTCTTATAAAAAAAATCACATGAATTCTTATAAAAAAAATCACATGAATTCATAGTTTTTTATACAATTCTCTTTATAAACTTAATATTTTTCTACGTCTTAAATAAATATATTAAGTCTAAACATGAATAAAAATTACAAAACTATATAAAAATTGTGCATTATAATTTGTATATATGATTGTTGGGTAGAAGAAGAGTTGACAAAATGTATTTATTGGATAATTAGGTTAAGGAAAAAAAATTAATTGGGAAATAATAATTTAAGTATCAAATTAAATTATTAATTAACATATGGTTAGTGTAATTGTAAAATATGAAATAAAAAATTAAAAATATTATTATTAAAAAAATAATATTATATTATTATTTTGATGAATTTAATAGCTAATTCAATGTGAAGTTATGGATATGGAAGTTTTAGATTTATGGAAAACATGTATTTTTCATCAAATTTTGAAGATGAATTTGATGAAACTAATGCCAATGCTCTAAGGTCAGCTTGGAGTTGAGAATGAGTGGCTCTATCTCTAATCCAATGATGTTGCGCAATGAACTCCATGAATTCAAGTATATTATCACGTGAAATTGGCTCATGTGGAGTATCATCATTGGATTCGTAAATGAACTGGTCAATCCCGAGATATAGATGACGCTTATTTTCAACGATCATATTGTGCAAGATAATGCATGTGCACATAATGTCTTTTAGAACTTGGGGCTGGAAATACCTAGCAGGTCCATGCACAATTGAATCTAGCTTGGAGTACTCTGAAGGTACACTCCAAATCTTTCCTTGCAGACTCCTGACAAGCAGAAAAATGTTTTTTTTTTTCCATGTGGAGCAGGAATTGTTTTCACTAATGTTGCTCATTAAGGATATATATCATCAACAAGATAATATCTCATTGTGTATTTGTGACCATTAATTGTGTAGTTGCACGGAGGAGCACGACCTTCGGCCAATGCAGCAAAACCAGAAGATCGATCGAGTACGTTGATGTCGGTATGAGACTCAGGCAAACCAAAAAAAGCATGCCATATCCAAAGATCGTAAGACGCAACAGCCTCCAAAATAATAGTTGGTTCATTTATGTGACTAGAGTACATACATTTCCAAGCACTAGGACAGTTCTTCCATTCCAGTGCATGCAATTAATGCTACCCAACATTCCAAGAAACCCACGCTTTTGTCTGACTAGTAGTAACCTCGCTATATCACTGTTGGTTCGAGACCTCAAGTACTCACCACCAAAAATTGACACGATTGCCTTTACAAATTTCTTCATACTCAACCGTGCGGTGCTTTCTCCAATTCTGACATACTCGTCCATAAGATATGTCGTTACCCCATATGTGAGCATTCTAATTGCTACAGTTATCTTTTGAAGGGAAGACAATCCAATTCTCCCACTGGTGTCTCTTTTTTGGACAAAATAATCATCATGAGTTTCAACTGTAGAATGTATGCGTCAAAAACATTACGATGCATTCGAAACCTCCTCCTAAAAACGTTTGGCAAATATATTTATGGCTCAGCAAAGTAATCATTCCAAATGCATTCGTGACCTTCCAATGGATCACGTTGGATGAACATACGAGGTTGAGAATTACGACGATGTGAAGCAGATGCTCCCTCAGCTGCATGATGTTGTCTATGTAGGGCCATTGCTTGTATCATATACTCCTCGTGATCATAATAATCTTCATATTCCATATGATCAATACTCTGAAATGGATCCATAGAGAATTGAGAGAACAAAATTTGATGGAATGGAAGAAGAAAGATTGGTTTTTGATGAGTGGGAAGTAGTGAGAGGATGGACTTATTTATAGGGCTTAATCCGAGACTATTAGCAACAACTAAAAATCTTGACAAAAGAAGAATGGTTGGCTACATCTACTTGTTGGTTTCAAGAATTATAGATATGAATGTTTGGTATTGTGCATGGCGGAATGAATGTGTTTGTTAGTTTTTAGAATTGTAGTTGTGAAGTTTAGTAGAGAAGAAGGGTTTGTGGAAGTGTTTGTTAGTTTCAAGAATTTTAGATGTGTCTATTGGGTAGAAGAAATATTGGCATAATATGTTTGTTAGATGAAAGAATTTTAAATGTGTTTGTTCGTTTCATAAATTGTATATATGATTGTTGGGTAGAAGAAGAGTTGTTAAAATGTGTTTGTTGGATAATTAGGTTGAGGAAAAAAATTAATTAGGAAAAAATAATTTAAGTATCAAATTAAATTATTAATTAACATATGGTTAGTATAATTGCAAAATATGAAAGAAAAAATTAAAAAAATATATTATTAAAAAAATAATATTATATTATTATTTTGATGAATCTAATGGCTAATCCAATATGGGGTTATGGATAGGGAGGTTTTATATTTATGGAAAACATGTATTTTTTTTAAGATGAATTTGATGAATCCAATGCTAATGCTCTTAAAAGTGTGTTATGGACATGTTAGATGAAAGCTTTGAATTTTTGGAGTTCTTGAAGATGTTTTAGAAAGAGTCAAAATCTTGAAATTCAAGGGTTTGTGTTTTAGTTAAAAAGTTTGAATCTTTTTACTAAAAAGTTTTGTGTTTATGTGAAGTGGATTTTTTTTTTTTTTTTTTTTGGTAGTTTTAAGCATACTTCTAAGTATAAAATGTGATGATCTATGTTACAATGTTTTGGTTTAAGCATAAGTTTTAAAGTTAGATAAAATTGCAACAAAAATAAAAGAGAAATGGCTTAAGGGAGTTCGGCCATAAACAGTAGTTCCCTTACCAACAATTTCTCATGTTTCGTACTTTCTTCGTAACACAACACTAAAACTACCAACAAAAATCCACTTCATTAAGTTAAACTCTAACTTAGTGTCAGATTATTATATATGCATGTTGGTAAGGGAACTACTGTTTATGTACTTATGTTATCATGTATACCATGTTAGTACATGTACGACTGTTACACACATTGGTATGTCATGCCATGTCACTACATGTACGACTGTTATAAATAGTTATATGTTACACGTTATGCCATGTCACATAATATTGTATGTTACATATTATATCATGTCACGTAAGGTTATATGTTACATGTTATGTCATGTTAGGTATTGTTTATCTATTTCATGTTATGTCAAGTCATGCATCTCACGTATATGTCACGTTACGTATGACATGTCATTTGTCATTTCATTTCATATCATGTTATGTCTAGAGTACAGAGTGTATTTCTAAAACAATATTTTCTCAGTCAATCACGCATGGGATACTCGTTAGGGTTGTAAATGAACCAGTTTATTTGACAGTCCGCTTGGTACTCGTCCGGTTAAACTTAAATCGAACTTGACTCATGAAAAAAAGAGTAGTCGTGAAAGTAGATAGGCGCTCGGCTAGTAAATGATATATACCCGACAAAACTAGACTCGACTCGGCTAAGACTCATTAAGGCCCTCTTGTTTATGCTCAAGTCGACTCGTTAGCTCGACTCGATTAAAACTCATTCATATGTTGATAAACATATGCATACACCTATGTATATATATATATATATATATATGTATTAGCTAATAATATAAGTATAGAACTTTTATAATTAAATATATAGTATGTAACTTAATTATTTATGTCTATATATTGAATATATTTCATAGCTATATTTTATAATTTGTATAATAATTAGCCGATAAGATTTAATAATTTTATATACTAATATGTGGGAACCATAGATGAAATAGATATATGCTATCATATTATGTGTATGTATTAATAATTTCTGTAGGCATATAATATATTGTTATTATGGATAAATATCAACTAGTTAGATATTAATTATTTATAAATTTTAAAATCTTATAATTCAATAGAGGTTCTACTTGTTAATTGTATAAATTCAATATTAGATTTTTTTTCTTTTTTATCTATCTAATTTATTAATTTTTAAATCTTATTTAAAAAATAACAAAATAAACAATTCGAGCAAAGCTCAGCTCAACTCGAGCTCTTGTTGGGACGAGCTTGAGTTGGAAATTTAGCTTACCGAGTCGAGCTCGATCAAAAAATAAATAAAAATCTCGAACTCGAGCTCGAGATCGAGATCGAGTATTTTGAGTCGAACCGAGATTGGCAAGCTAAAAACCGGCTTGGTTTGGCTCGATTACAATCCTAATACTTGATATGTAATCATTATGATTATCCGAGTATCTCCATTTATAATTCATGCGAGGTACTTCCAGCGTAATCATTTTGATTGTTAGAATACCTCTGCTCAAATACTCCTTGCGTAATCATTCTGATTGTTAGAAAATTACTAGGTACTCCTATCATAATCATTCTAATTATTAGGGTATCTCATTTAAAACTCAAGGTGAAATCATTCTGATTGTCTGAGTATTTTTTACAGAATACGTTGGGCGAAATCATTTTGATTGTTCACAATTTCTGATGGAACAACTGGCAAAATCATTTTGATCGTCAGAATTCATTTCAATTTGATGTTTAATTTCATGTTCTGTTTCGCATTCAGTTTCATGTTCAATTTCGCGTTCAGTTTCATGTTCAGTTTCACGTTCAATTTTATGTCATGTTTAGTTCACGTTCAGTTCAAGTTCATGTTACATTAAGTTCATGTTCATGTCAGTTCAGTTTCAAGTTTAGTCTAAGCTCAAATTCAAGTCATGTCAGTTCATGTCATATTATATGCCAAGACAAGTCATGCTTATTTATCATTATGCTTATGCATTCATGCCTTCACTACCATGCATGCATCCGTAAACTACATGTTAAAATTTTCTGTTTACTTGCTAAGATTTGTACTCAAATTTCACTGTTGTAATCCCAACTACCATTCTCCCTGAATGGTAAGCGATGTGTCAAGATCAGGAGGCGCACCAGAGGTTCACCAACTAGAGACGGTCGATTAGACAGTGAAGGCACGACACTGAGCTCATAGCCTCAATGCTCTGATTTATCGTTAATATTATGATATCCTTGACTGAGTTGCACAAGCTATTCAATGGATTAGCCTAGTGGCACTTTAGTTCCTGCTTGTACTTAAGGAGCTCGATCTTCAGTACTCTTATGGTTATAGACCTTTTTAGACTTATGCTATAATCATAAACGTCTATCACATTCAGTTTATAAATTCTATTTTTATATTTTGGGATATATCTTATCCGGTACATAGTATTGCTCAATAAAAAAAATTATCCGATGCGAATATTGCATATTGCTAGATGCATACTAGGTATATTGCATCATTAATTATCATGAACGGGGGCAAATAACCTTGTGTTGTATGTCCCAACGCTTCCGAATTCGTCTAATCCCAAGCGAAATCTTGGGTGTCACAAGGGTCCCCTAACAATTAATGAAGCCCCAAAGTGCCCTAAGTACTTTCGCAACAAGAGAGGAAAGACTGGACACAGTCAATAAGTTCATTAGTAAAGTACTTAAGCTCATAGCGAAAGACAAACCCAATTAGGATGCGTTTTAGGAATTCCCTTATGAACAATATTTAGGATTTGTGGTAAAAGGGTTATGGTTTAAAACTCTAATTTTGTATCTTGGAAGTTTCAAAACAAGTACACTGGGATGTTTTTGTAGTTACTTTATTTGGTACCATACATAAATTGCTCTATGTTTATGTAGACTTAAACATTTTTTCTCTACGATTATTGTATACTGCTAGAAACATGTTAGGTGCAGTACATGTTAACTGTCATGAACGAAGGGTATATAGCCTTGAGTTACATGTATCGACGCTTCAGTCTCCATCAAATCTTAAGTGGAGTCTGGGGGCGTCACACACGACGTTCCTAAGTTCTAAAGAAATTCACCTATTGGATTTTTGTGGGCTATTACAATGGTCGTGACATGTGACAGATGATCGTGATTGATATATATAGCAACATGGCATGACATAAAATAATTCAATCTAATAAGCATAATTAAAATATGAATATAATTACATTAACCTTATCACCTCACAGACATAAACATACTATAAGTAAGTTAGAAGCTAACTTACCGAAATCCATTCGTAAATTAAGCGTAGTATATGTTGAAATGAGAGACGTTCTAAGATTAGAAATTCTCATTAATCCTCATAAAAGCAAAACCTACTAATTTTGGGCTTAATTTGCAAAATTACTCCTAAATTCTTGAGAAATTGTAAATTTGTCCCTAAACTTACGAAATTGTAAACAGGTCTCAAAACTTACCAAAATTTACATATCTCATATAAGTTTCATTCCAAGTCCATTTATAGGCTTAGAATTTACAAAAACTCAACTTTACTACAAAAACGCCTCTTGGTCGAACCATACATAGGCTAAAAATCATGTTTTTCTTATTATTTGGCCATCTATCACACCATCATACTTAGACTTGATTTTCACAACTTATAAAAATTAAATTTATAGTTATAATATATTTCCAAGACACTAAATCAAGCATTTTTCAAAAACATAAACTCGTCATTTCAAAGAATCACACTAAACATCAAAATTAAGTCAAATCGAAACTGATCTTAATGTTTTTGGCCTATCACTTGTATTTTAACACCAAGGACTCCAAAAGTCAACAAATATTAACTTCTAAAATGTCAATCACTCAATCCTAGTAGATAACATGCATGACTAACAACAAAAATCAACTTATACATGAAATGAAAATTTGCTTGCACAAAAAGCCTTGAAGCCAAAACATAGCATGCATTTGATTTGAACATAGAGACTAAGTCCTTGATTTACATGCATAAAATCTTGAAACAACATATCCATATACCTCACATTCAAGTTCTAACTTGATCGAAATATCATATTTAACATCTCTTAGAAAATCACAACATCAAAACAACCATAAATCCGAGAGCCTCTAAAGCATGCTTAAACATATATCCCTTTGCATAATTATCCATTCCAACAAAAACTTAGTCATAAAGCATTAAAAATACGACTTAATCCAAAAATCAAAGCTTTAAGAACAATATTTATAAAACTCAAACCATTGATTTAAGATCCTAAGGCTAAAATGACAAAACCAAACAAATCACATGTTCGAGAGTTTGGTTCTAACACTTGGTAGATCATGCTATAAATCAAACCATAAACTTAAATAAAAAAACATATCAGTACATCATGGAATCGAGATTTGAAGCATAACTCATCAAAATGACAAAACGCTTCAAGGTTCAACAACAACACCAAAACCGAACACCATCATCACCAAATACCAACATATAATCTTCAAACCCCAATAAAATTAAACCAACACTCTTCCAATAATTCAATAATCATAGCTTAACAACAATACAAGAGATTAAAGTTAGGAGAATAACTTATAAAGGCTGAAACAAAGAAGGATGCAAGCACCATAAATATTTTCCTCCAAACTCTCCCTCAGTTTCTTTCTAGGAAAGGAGATGCAAATCATGCAAGTGTGGGAGGATGAGAGGGTAGCATGGGGAGTATAGGGACTGACTTGGAGTGTTTGAATGTATTACACAAGTTGGGAAGCTTGCTTGTGCAGATGCGGAAAAAATCTGCTAAAGTGAGGGCTGGAAGTGGGCTATTGAGTGGGGTGATTGTGAGGTGGTTTGGTTGCTTATTTGACCGTTCGTAAAAGGAAACTATTTTGGGCTGAATTCAAGGTGCAAGGTTAGCCATGGAGTGACCATTCAAGGGGGAGCAACTTGTGTGAGAAGTTTGGGGGAACTAGGCGGTTTCGGCTAGAACAAAACTAAGCAAACTGAATGGCATCCATTTAGGGTATAGATGGGGCTTCTGTTAGGGTTTCAATTCACATGCTATTTTTTTGTTCAAATGAAAGAACCATAGTATAAGGGAGGGGATGAGGGTATATGAGCTTGTACTTGTGTGGTTGGTTACTTGTGGAAGTGGTTTAAAGCAACAGAGAATCACTTAATCAAAATCGAGTGGCATGTTTAGGATTTAGAGCATTTGGGGTTTCGGTTACCCTACTGATTTGGGGTTTTGGTTTCCCTTCAACAATTTGTGATTTCATTAGGGTTGAAACCCTCTTTGTGGACTGGTCCTCTAGTACTTGAGTGGATGGAATAGTGAAATGTGTAAGAAGGTACATTAGATTGCTTGGGTTCCACTCTATTCACCTTACACATTTTTACTCCTCTTGCCAAGTGTAAAGTAGATTCCAAGTGGAGGGTTGTGATGACGCCATGTGTCCAAAAAAGATTTTCTCATGATCCTAGGCTAAGTTGGACATCCTACATGGGGATCTGATGGCTATTTGGACCAGATGCCACATGGCGCTCTCCGATAGTCTACTATTCGCTCGAAAAACTGGAAATGTTTTTATTGAGTCATAAAATTCTAAATATTCATACGAGTCTAATAGTGCAATTCGTTTCACCAGATTATAATCATATGTGACTCAAATAAATAAATAAAAAGTAGTTGATTGAGCTGCATTATTGCATATTTTATACATTTAAATCCAACATATTTTTAATTGTTTTACTATTTTATTATTAGTTTTAGATAAAAAAAAAAAAAAAATTGATTAAGAGACATAAATCCAAGTTGTGATTTAAATTGATTAATAGCATAATTTATGCTTGATTTTAATACTTGTGATTTAATTTGATAATGTTTCTTCACATGCACAACACACTTTTAAATATTTTATTCTTCATCTTTTGTCTAATTTTATTTTTATCTTTAATTATTTATTTATTTTATTTTCTTTGTCTAGTTCGATTTTTTTTGTTTCTTTAATTATTTATTTATTTTGTTTGTCTAGTTTTATTTTTATTTATTTATTTAACTTTTTATTTTTTTGTTTTATAGCACCGGCTAAACGACATGTCGTTTACCTATACAAAAGGAAGCCTGGTAGAGTAGTCATCTTACCTGTTCACGACTAGTAAATTTTCTTACCTGGCTCACGACTAATAAATTTTCTTTTTCATTGCACTTCTCCATTCATTGTACATATAACCACTTTTATTTTTATTTTCTCATTGTAAATATTTTCACTATTTTATACGAGTTTGATTTTTAAGCATTTTTCCTAAGGAGATGATCTAGGAATTTATTCATAATTATTAGGCGACACTCTCCTGCACTTGAGATTGCCTTTGGCACATTTTTGGCACCGTTGCCGGAGAGAGTTGCTTAAATTTAAACTCGTGATTTTTATCTTTATTTTCATTTTTTTTTATTCATTGTTTTTGTTTAAAAGTAAAAAATAATACAAAAAATCTTCACAACCTCCTAACACTCTACACTCCACATTATTTTTAATTTTATTATTTTTTTCTTTTATTAAATATTTATTATATGAATAATCAATAAAAAATTTGAAATAATTTTTAAAAAATATTAAAAATTTAAAAAATTTAAAAAAGTATGGATTGTGAAGTGTGGTAGAAGTTGTGTAACAAAACTCAAAATAATAATGTCAGAGTCCAGGATTTTCTGGCATGATGAAGTGATATCGACAATTAAGCGATAGCACAATGATCACAAGTGTCCGCTTTGGCAGAGTAGTCATCTTACCTGTTATCTCATATGTTTGGCGGTGTTTCTTTAGGGATATTGAGTTTTAGAAAACCCGCTTTTGAATGAGTCGTATATTGTGGTTTCGTTAAATTTATTGCAAAAAAAAAACATTTTCACTTTTTTAGCGTGTATTTATTTATATTTGCTGTTCTTTTCTGTTTTTTGTTCTTATTTTTAGCGAGTGTATGTGGCTTGACATTTTTTGTTTTTGTTGCTTTTGATGTGTGAGTTGATTTTTTTTTTTTTTGCCTTCCAGCGTGAGTCTCCTCCCTTACATCAATGTATGAGTCTCTCGCGTACATATTTGAATGTTATTTCTATTATTGCGTCTCGTGGTTTATTTGAGTGTTGTTTCTGTATTAATTTTTTTTGTTTATTTCTTGTGTTGATTGTTTGTTTATTTATTTTTTTCTTTTATTTTTTGCATTTTTTGTTTCTCTTTACATTGCTTTTTCTTTTCTGTTAGCATCGAGGACATTGCTTTGTTTAGTTGGGGGGAGGGAATTGCATTCTGCTGTGCGATTCTAAAAAAAAAGTTATTAACGTGTGTTTACTCTTTTTTGCTCTTCTTCTGATTGCTTCTCTTTCTTTATTTTCTGTGTTGATGTTTCTCTTATTGCTTATCTTTTCTTTATTAGTGTGTGCACACCGGATTACATAAAGTTTTGCCTTAATGCGATATGCACCGTTATACACATGATTGACACACTATTTCTAGCGTTTTGTGAAATTTGAGCATTTTGGTAGAGTGATTGAGCGGAATTATTTTATGAAGATTTATTTTCAAATTTGAGCATAGGGCATAATTTTTTATGCATCATATTTTGTTTGATGTGTGGCTTGAAATACCGGGATGTTATATTTATTGAGATGAGACTTTGCATGATTTATATATAATAAAGCGAAAATCTTGAATGATATTCTGCACATGCTTACACTTGTAGTGTTCTTCATTACTATTCATTGATTTAACACAGGAAAAGTAAATTACAGGACTACCGAACCTTTTGCAATAATAAAAATAAAAAGGGATCCGCCTTAGTGGTATGGGCAAACTTGGAAATATGTGGGTTAGGCGCACGGTCTTGGGTTCGATTCCCCACTATTCGAATCATTTTGAAAAAACAAAAATAAACAAAATAATAAAGGATAATATGGAGCTTTCCTAAGTAAAGAGCTAGAAAGAGTTACCCAAACCTTGGGGGTTGAGTATTCAACTTTTAAACAGAGTTGTCATGAAAACTGTTAGTCCATTTGGACTTTGAGGTAGTTAGAATCAGAAATAATTAATTTTAAGGTTGAAAAATCCAATGATAAATCATGACTAGTAATGAAGAACACACAGTCGTTTAGCTACACACATCTGAGTTATGAGATATTCTCTCCAATTCTTTGTGTAAGATTGTTGAGACAGTCTTGGTGGATATAGCACATTTTGTGAGAATTCATTACTGTGTTTGATTGCTTTTGTTTGGATTTCGAACTTTATGCAATATTCATCTCAATTAATTTTTACTATTTTGCTTAAAGAATAGCAAAATGCTAGTTCGGGAGTGTGATTGACCTGCATTATTGAATATTTTATACATTTAAAACTAATATATTTTTAATTGTTTTACTATTTTATTATTGGTTTTAGATTAAAAAAAATTATTAAGAGGCATAAACCCAAGTTGTGATTTAAATTGATTAATAGCATAATTTATGCTTGATTTTAATACTTGTGATTTAATTTGATAATGTTTCTTCACATGCACAACACACTTTTAGATATTTTATTCTTCATCTTTTGTCTAATTTTATTTTTATTTTTAATTATTTATTTATTTATTTACTTTGTCTTGTTCTATTTTTTTTCTTTAATTTTTTGTCTAGTTTTATTTTTATTTATTTATTTAACTTTTTATTTTTTTGTTTTACAGCACCAACTAAACGACATGTCGTGTTTCTGAAAACAATCGACATGTCGTTTATTTATACCAAAGGAAGTCTGGCCTTAGAAACGACACGTCGTTTTTATGCCACAGAAAAACGACATGTGGTTTTGTCAATAAATCAAAACGACATGTCGTTTTATGTCATCTTCAACCTCCTCTACGAGCCATGCATCGCTGAGTACCCCCCCTCCCCCATGCACTACAACCACCTTGTGGCATGCACCACCTCAAGCCACCATGCACGGCCACACCACCATGAACCACCTAGCACCTCCGTACGAGCAGCCCCAACAAACCGCACAACTGCAACGCTGCACTGCGCGCTGCCCAGCCATGCACCACATGCACGCAGCACCTCCATGTAGCCTCGGCCACCCAACTCCATGCACCACCACTCCTGTGCAGCCCATAGCTTCAAGCACGGCCACAACACCACCGTCCGAAGCCACCAGCTCTTCCACCTGCGACAATTCACGCTGCACCTCCACGGGTGCTCCTCCAAGACGCTGAAACGCATGCCTGCACCGAGCTATAACCACCATGAGCGCTGTCCCAGCCGTACCCAACGCTGCACTGCTCCACACACGGAAGCAAACCACTCCATGCACGGCCTTCATCTCCCTGAGTCGACCCATCTTTTTCACACCCATAAACAGAGCAAGCTGCCAGTCACCGTAAGCCTCAAACCAGCCACCGTGAGCCACGTCTTCAGCCTCCATGCCGCAGCAGCCACCAAACCGTGAAGCCCAGTAGCACCGCAGCAACACGGCGCCACCCATGCACGCTGCCGTACGTCCAAATGTTAAATGGAGCGGCCCTTCACATTCTTGTCAACATGTCAATTTTAGTACTGCACCATCTCCCACATCACCTGATTTTGATGATGCCCGGGAAGAGCATAAAACATTTGGATCGAAGCAATCGGCGGAGACAGAAACCTCAATGGTATTTTGCAAAAGATTTTGTTGGAGGAGTCTCAGATAATGAAGCAGATTATGACAGTGATGACGATATACTTGAGGTTGAGGAAGCTGTTAAGTAGTTCTGAAGGAGATGATGAGTATCATTGGGATGAAGAAAATGCCGAAGAGGAGGATCATGAGTATACTGGTGAGGATCAAAAGCATGCAGCACTGGTTGATGCAGATGAAGAGGAGCACCACGAAGTTGTGAAGGAGAGACGCAAACGTAAAGAGTTTGAAGTACTTGTTGGTGGCTTAGACAAGGTTGCAACTTGCAACTGAGGATGATCTTAGGAAAGTTTTCGATGCAGTTGGTGATCAGGTTACTGAAGTCAGGTTGATGATGATCAGTAAATTTTCTGGTTCACGACAAATAAATTTTCTTTTTCATTGCACTTCTCCATTCACGGTATATATCATCACTTTTATTTTTATTTTCTCATTGTAAATATTTTCACCATTTTACACGAGTTTATTTTTAAGCATTTTTCCGGAGAAGACGATCTATGAATTTATTCTTAATTATTACACGACACTCTCCTGTACTTGGAATAGCCTTTGTGCTGTTTATTTCTGATTGAGTCAATAGTCTATCCCCGTAGAGGATCAAAATTAGATTAATCTAATGAACTAAAACCTACTCGATAGTTCATTTCATGAAATCCTGTCGGGATTTTTTGGCATTTCTAAAGTTTAAAGAAATTATTCTTGAGAATTTCTTTCGAGACATTATAGGAATATCCTAGTGGAACTTCATTGTCCACTTTGAAATGACTAAATGAGATTGTTAACTCCAAGGTTGACGAAGTACAATTAACGGATTTCGAATGAAGCGAAATAGTAGCGCTTAATGCTAGTGGGTGCAACACATTATAAGTAAATACAAACTGATGTATTATATTGTAAGCTTTTTGTGAAGGCGTTTCAATCTACCAAGAGTACGAGACAACTCATGATGAAAGTGTGTCGATCTGCCTAAGTGTCTTTGTTATGACGTATCTACAGTTGGTCGAAAGGCTTGTGAAGTAGTGCGGTAACTAGGAGGTGCACACGGTTAATAGGGGTAACCGGGAGGTAACTAGAAGGTGCACATGGTTCATAAGGGTAGTTTCCACTATCATTCATCCCAAAATGGTAGAAGTTGTGGCAAGACTTAAAGATAGTGAGCAAGATAGGAAAACGTTAGCACGAAGAGCCCCTAGTAGTCAAAGAGAGTTCGAGTCCTTCAACTGAGAGTGGGCTCGAGATAGCTGAAAGCTCATATGTGATGTTTTGAAGCTATTTTAAGACATCCAAAAGATAGTGGAGATGGTTTTGGGACCCTAAAGATATGTGATGGTTTTCTATGTTGTGAAAGAAAATGTTTTGATGGTCATGGTTTTGGGACCCTAACTTTTGAATGGTGATTAAACTTTTTTTTTTTGGTATTAATAGACTTGTTTTGGTACCATGGTAAATTGCTCAATCCATTACCATTTTAATTAACTATGATTATTGCATATTGTTATAAACATACTACGTGCATTACACGTTAACTGTCATCTACGATGAGTGTTTAACCTTGTGTTGTATGTCCCAATACTTCAATCACCGTCAAATCCCAAGTAGGGGTTGAGGGTGACACACCCATTAGGTGTGCTAGTATTGAAAAGGGAATTTGGACGTGCGTGTCTCTAGTAGATGGAAACTTTGGGCTGATGTTTGTAATGTCGAAATTACTTGTAATAGGTTAAAAGAGGGATTTTGGCTCTTTGGAGCTCTGGTTCGGGTTATAAAATTTTGTTAGATAGGTTGGTTTTGTACTAGTATGAGTTATTAATATGTGGTGATTTTTTTGGATTAGGTTGCAATACTGCTAATGTTCGAGTTCAAGGCTTAGATAGTACACTACAAAAGTCAGGTAGTCGGCGTTCCTATGCATTTTGCTAAACTAACTGAGGTTGAGTTTATGAGAAACTAGCATATTTGATTATCAAATCAACCTCAGTCATTTTATGTACTATTCTTTATATCTGAATAAGAAAATTAAATATTTCTTTCATGATTTGTATAGACATGAGTAATTTTTAGTACTTTATTCTCAACTATATAAAGAGCGAATATGAAGTTAGAAATTTTATATGATTATATGACTTTTATCTAGTCAGTACTTTGCTATAATATTGTATTGTATTCGAAGACCCTGCGTCATTACATTTTGTTTCTTCTTTTTTCTCACCTTACCACAAGTGTAAAACTGTGGCCTCTGTTATTATGTTGGTACCAACACTCAGTTCACTAAGTTTATAAGGGGCAAATTTCACTTTTGTTTCTGCTTGGTTGTGCGTCGGAGTTTGCATAACTCTTCCACGGGAGTTAAACATTGTCTCAGTTATGTTATGATGTTCTTTCAGTTATACATATACCAAAAGTCTTTTATCTATATTATTATATTAATGAAATGTAACTGAAAATACCACTGTTATGTTTTTGAGACTATTTGTTTCTGCATTATGTAACTAACTCATGTTTATACACTAGTATATGTTCGCTACTTACTGAGTCGATGGTCTCACCTGTTTATCTCCACTATTTTTTTCCAGATGATTTTGATTGTTGTGACAGTTAGAATAGATGGCATAGGATATCATTATAGAAGAAATGTGAGATAAATGTCAGGTGGCATGAATGGATTTGTGAGATTTTAAAAAATATGTTGTAGTATCGAGTTTACTTTCTTTGAAAGAATTTTTGAGAAATTCGAATTGGAAAAATTATTGTATATACATTTTTATATTTTGTGGATTTTAGGTTAAAAGGGATTAACCCTCGGTTATAGGGCGTGACTACATTGATCCTTGATGGGGGATGAGAGATTGGATGGAACAAGAAAGAGAGAGAGAACGAGACCTTTCACCTGGAGAAACTTGAAGGAGATATCTTGTATGGTGTGGTGGCGGCATGGAGATGGGTCTGGTAAGTGAAAGAGAGCAAGAAGTTTGTCAGTGGCCTCGATGGCGACCACAACAGGTCGCCAATGTCGATGGCGAAGTCAATTAAAGAAAGCAGATATGAGAACATAGTATATGACATATTATAAAATGATTCAATGATGCAAGCCCAAATTAGTAAACTCATGCATGGCAGACTCCGTCCCAAAGGGACAGATCCTATTGAATTGACTCGAGACACTTATTTATAGGGTTGCTACCAGCATGGTGCGGGATTGGGGGGGGGGGGGGGGGGACCCTTCCCCGCACCCCGCCCCGAAACATGCAGGGGGTGGGGGAAAAAACCCCATCCACCCTGCCCCTTGCCTAGGCCAACACATTGGGTCTTAAAAAATATTTTTTGGTCCAAAAAAATATTAAAATTTATAAATACAAAAAGAACTTAAACTCATTAGAGTTAGAGAAGGCCAAGGCAATCTAATATGAATATAATTTCAAGTTTTTAATAAATTGTATATCTATATAAAATATATTTATAAAATATATAAAAAAATATTTTTTTTATATATGTGGAGCAGAGCGAGGGGCAGGGTGGGACCCTGCTGGTGTCATCCTGCCCCCGCCCTCGCTAGGCCTTCTCCATGCGGGGCGGGGCAGACGGGGGCGGGGTAACGGGGTATAGGGCCCCGCTGCCTACCCCTATTTATTTATTTAGGGCTCGTGTGGACATTTGAAGTATATTAGAATTTTGTAAATAATAGTAAAAATTATTTGCGTTAAGATATTTTATTGGGTTTTGAAAAACGAGGAGAAAAAATTGAATAATATTATAATATTAAAAAACTATTTGAATATAATTTTTTAATAATATTTGTGTTTGAATATTGAAAGAATTGTATTATTTTTTGTGTTTTATTTTGAATTTTGTAAAAATTATAATGATTAAATAATGATTAGATGAAAAAATTGAATATTTGAAATTAAAAAATATTTTATTTTTGAATGATATTTGAAAAAAAAATTATAAAAGATTTTGAAAATTTATCATATCATCTCATTATCCAAATATGTTCTTTCCAAATTTGAAATGAGGTTTGGTCTTGGATATGGTTGGCATGTTTATCTAAGGCTGCGTTTGGATATTGAGCAGAGTTGAGCTTTTTATGAAAAACGTTCATCTCATCAATCAATAATGGAAATAGTTCGATCATGTACAGCAGAATGCATAATTTCAGTAGGTCATTCTTCAATCCAAACAATATGAAATAATGATATAGTTTTTATAGGGGAAAATAATGATGTAATTAATACTATTTTTAAAGGAGTTTTTTTTTTTTTTACAAATTTGCATTTTATTAAAACCGAAAAATCGGACCGAACTGGATTGTAACTGATAAAACCGGATGTACCGGTTTAGAATGGGTAATGGAACGTAATTGGTTTTTGAAAATGCAAAACCAATACATACCGGTCAGGTCCTAAATTTTGTCCAAAATAGGACCGAATTAGACCCGTTACATCCCTAGTGGAGTGAGTTATGTGAGATCTATCTAAGATGAGTTTATATGTGTTTAGATGTTAAGATGAATTTAGATGTATTTATGAGAAGTTGAAAAAGGTTGTGGGTCCCGCGTAAAGAGGTGTTGAGTTGAAAAATATTGTGAGTCTCATATATAAAGAGGTTTTAATTTGAATTTAATGATTTAAGAGTTGGATATTTAGATCTAAAAATGTATAAATCTGAACAACAATGCTACATACAGTCGTGGAATGCGCAAACGCCGTGTAGTCGCTTTGAAAAAAGAGTGGGGTCTACTATTAAAAAATTAACTTCTTTTCATGTGAGTCCTATATTTATTTACTTTTTTCAAAACGACTATACAACGCTTGCGCACTCACAACTGCAAGTATTATTTCTCAAATCTGATTTGAAGTTTGGTTAAGTAATCAAACGCAACCTAAATTGAGTCTTTTTAGTCATACGGTTGTTTATTTTTTTTGAAACATAACTCATTTCTATTCAATTAATCCAAATGAATACAAGAAGAGAGAACCCCCAAGGTTACAATATGATCATGGATGGAAAGAGCATTTTTTGCTAACAAGTGAGCCATTGTATTGCCATTTCTCCTAACATGAGAAACCTCCCACTTGGCAAAATTTTGAAGGATCTGTTTTGCCTCACTCACAAACATACTTACACTGTTACAACTTTCTTTATCACTTCTCAAGGCATTAATGACTTGTAATGAATCCCCTTCGACAATAACTTGAGATAGACCAAACTCCACACTAAACTGAACTGCTTTAAGGGCTCCAAAAGCCTCTGCTAGTAGTGGATTGTGAAAGAGGAGTTTATTAGATCTCATGGTAGCAATGGTATGACCAAAGCTGTCCCTAACTGCTACTCTCACTCTAATTACTCCTTTTGCCTTATCTACTGCACTATCCCAATTCAGCTTAATCCAGTTTGATGGAGGAGCCTGCCAATCCTCCTCTAATGTATTAGTCTGCCCTCGATCCAGTCTTGATTCCTCCTCAATTAATAGATTCAATATACCTCTTTCTTCCCTCACCACAGTCATACGGTTGTTTTTTTTTTTTTTTTGAGAAAAACTCTAGTCACATTCCATTATCATAAAGATGAGATACAAGAAGGAGATTCCTCCAACGTTACAATTACATCTGAAATGGAAAGAGCATTTTGTGCCAACAAGTGAGCCTTTTTGTTGCCAGTTCTCCTAACATGAGAAACTTCCCACTTGGCCAAGCTTTTTAGTAAAATTCTTGCCTCATTCACATACATACTTGCATTGTTCCAAGGCTCCGCAATTTCCTTAATAGCATTAATCACTTGCAAGGAGTCTCCCTTAACAATGATCTGCCTAAGTCCCAGTTCAATCCCAAACTTGATTGCTTGTAAAGCTCCAAATGCCTCTGCTAATAAAGGATCAGGAAAGAGGTGTTTTCTAAGCCTCATAGTTGCCAAAAATTGACCATTACTGTCCCTAACACAGATACCAACTCCAACCAAACCTTTAAGCTTGTCAATTGCCCCATCCCAATTAATTTTAAACCAATCTGTTTCGGGTGGAGACCATTCTTCAGCTGATGAACATTCAGATTTGATTCGACTGTGTTCCTTGCTTGCTTCTTCCTTAAGCATATCTAATGTATGATTAGCTTCCTTGACTAGGGAGTTTGGGTGGGAAAATTCATTCTGAAATATAAATCTATTTCTCCTCCACCAAATCTTCTTAGCCACTACCACAAATTCCTGCACAAAATTCTCTTCCATTGAATCTGTTAAAGCTTCTACAAACTGTAACATAGATGTATGTGACATGAAGCATTTTTGTAGTCTCTTTGAACACTGACTCCAGACGTCCCTTGCAGACTCACACCCCCATAAAGCATGAATAATAGTTTCCTTTTTCATTCTACATATTAAACATAAAGGATTATCCACCACCCTCTTTTTGAACAAATTTTGTTGGGTAGAAAGAGATTCGAGACAGGCCCTCCAAATAAAAACTTTGTCCCCTGGAGGAACTTTAAGTTGCCATATCTTCTGCCATATCCTTTTGTAATTGTTGCTGCACGAAGCTTGTCCATCAGTTGCCAAATTCTTTTGCAGGTGATATACACTCTTAACAGAGAAGCATCCTGATTTGGAGCCATTCCATATTATCTTGTCTTTACTATTCAAGGAGCTAATTGGAGTTCTTATGATAGTTTCAACTTCTTCTTCCATAAAAATTTCTTTTATCAGATCCCTCCTCCACTGCTTTGATATAGGCTCGATCAGTTCATCTACTGTTGCCTCTCTATCTAATATCTTGACTGGGCTAAGCACTTTTAAGGGGTTAGTCTGATTCAGCAATTTGTCTGTCCATATCTTGATATCTCTTCCAGTCCCAACTCTCTAAAAAGAGCCTTCTGCAATAAGTGGTCTAGCTGCAAGGAAACTCCTCCATATAAATGAAGGCTTAGATCCCAGTTTAGCAGTTTGAAAATCTGTAGCACCAAAATACTTGGCCTTCAGTACCTTAGCTGCTAGTGAATCTGGATATTGAATAATCCTCCAACATTGTTTTGCAAGCATGGCTTTGTTAAAACATTCAAGGTCTCTAAACCCCATTCCCCCTTCAGATTTGGCTTTACCTATCGAATTCCATGAAACATAGTGGATTTTGTGTTCCTTTTACTGCTGCCCACACCAGAAATTTTGTATGACATTTTTGTGTTCCTTCCACCCAGTGGATTTTGTATTCCTAAGCACATTGTTCCTTTTGCTAACTTACGTGGATGGCATTTTTATGTGGAAGGGATGGCAAATCACGCATTTTCACCAGCAAATTTTCATTGACCAATTCTATCCTCCCCAGCCACCAAAAAGTCTCCTCTTATAATAATCCGTCTCTTTGAATAGAAGCAAAACCAAGAAGTCTTTATGGCTACGATCACCAGGATAAACCTGCCACGTTATCCGCGCATCCAATTCCAATCCTGTTTGCGTGTCGAGAAAACGACAAACCGAACACCAGCCACCGTCTATTTTAAGCAACTAAGACGACTCCGCCACAATCTCATTTGTCAGTCTCCTCCTCCTCTCCTTCCCTTTGCAAAACACAAAACAATGGGTAATAATGACTCTGACGCTGATGAGACCCAGTTCCAGCTCCTCGGCTTCTCCAAGTTCGTTCGGACCAACCCCAGGTCGGATCGATTCGGCGTTCAGCGCTTCCACCACGTCGAGTTCTGGTGCACTGACGCCACCAACTCTGCCCGTCGCTTCTCCTGGGGCCTCGGCATGCCCATCGTTGCCAAGTCCGACCTTTCCACCGGCAACTTGACCCACGCCTCCTACCTCCTCCGCTCCGGCCAGCTCTGCTTCCTCTTCACTTCCCCCTATTCCCCATCCATAGCCTCCATGGAAAACTTCGGCCCCACGGCCACGGCGTCCATCCCCACCTTCGACCACGCTGCTTCTCGCGCTTTCTCCTCCGCACATGGCCTCGCCGTCCGCGCCATCGCTGTCCAGGTCGATGATGCCGATTTCGCCTTCCACGCCAGTGTCTCCCACGGCGCCAAGCCCGTCTCCCCACCAGTTCTCCTCGACAACCACGCCACTCTTTCCGAGGTGCACCTCTACGGTGATGTCGTTTTGCGCTATGTCAGCTACAAGAACCCTAACCATCACCACCAAGACTCTGACAGCCCGGACTCCTGGTTTTTGCCCAAATTCGAACCCGTGGACAAGCAGTCGTCCTACCCTCTGGATTTTGGGATTCGACGTTTGGATCACGCCGTTGGCAACGTTCCAGACCTATCCTCAGCTGTCGCCTATGTGAAAAACTTCACTGGATTCCATGAATTCGCTGAGTTTACGGCGGAAGACGTGGGTACCAGCGAGAGCGGCTTAAACTCGGTGGTTTTGGCGAACAACGATGAATTGGTTTTACTGCCGATGAATGAACCGGTTTATGGAACAAAGAGGAAGAGCCAGATACAAACGTACTTGGAGCACAACGAGGGGTCAGGGGTGCAGCACTTGGCTTTGGTGAGCGAGGACATATTCAGGACATTGAGAGAGATGAGGAACCGTAGTGGGATTGGTGGCTTCGAGTTCATGCCGTCGCCGCCGCCCACCTATTATAAGAATCTGAAGCATAGGGCCGGGGATGTGTTGACGGATGAGCAGATTAAGGACTGCGAGGAGTTGGGGATTTTGGTTGATAGGGATGATCAGGGGACTTTGCTGCAAATCTTCACCAAGCCTGTTGGAGATAGGTATATCCTCTGTAACTGTCTGCAAAATTATGTGCTATTTGCTTTTTCTTTCCTGAAAACTTTCAGAGCATTTGGAGGATGATAGTTAGAATTGTTTTTTTTTTTTTTTTAGAATCAAGACAGGATTATATGCCGCCTAAAAATATATAGGATTGGTAGGGACACGTGCATAGGAGTTGGATGAGAACGTGGTATACTGGTATATAATAAAATTTGTATTAGCTTCCTTCATTACTTGTCAACAAACCTTCTGTGATGTTAGGCGAGTCAAATGTAACTTTGTAAACCGCATGACATATGCTCTGGTTGCTTAACGCCAATTTTAACCACCCTCTTGCCAAGTTAGTGCGGTTCAGAAATTGTAATAACGCAGCAATTTCCATTAAACTTTGTCTGTGCAGAAAATATTCCATTGAACCTAAATTTGGATAGTGTCAAGGCATGTCCCTGGCTTGTTGGTCAACAGTGCGTAGTATGGCCTAGGTTGGCGGATTAGTGGAGGTTCAATCGCAGATGCCATTTTGTTTATTGTGGTAGTGGTTGGATAATGGGTGCAAGCAGTTGATGATTACTGATAATATATTGCATAAAAAAATAAATAGATGACATATAAGGGTTATGTTGCTCGGTATTGAGGCCTATGTTCGTAGGGGTCAGATAATTGACTTAAAAAATGTGTAGATTACAAGTTCTCAATCTCTCTTTTTCTTTCTATTACAAGCTGAAGAAGATGCAGATGAAGAAGTGAGAGGAATAGAATTAAAAACTGTCTATTTTCTCTTTAGTGTAATGTTTTCTTTTGTCCTTAGTGCCGGTCTTGTCTCCTCACCCCTCCTGTAGACTAAGGGCTAGGGTGTCACTAGAGCGGCTCTTTGTCATTCCTTAGCATTTTCCATTGGTTTACTTATGTATGGGCCATAATCGGATCATGTCTCCTGTTGTGGAATGTTATGCAAAACATACACATCAACGATGTCAAATAAAGTAAAAGTAACACAATCAAGAACACGACACACAATATACGTGGTTCGGCAAATTGCCTACGTCCACAGAGCTGCAGAAATCTTATTAATTAGAGGAGATTACAATCACTCAATTTCAACTCATACTCTCTAGGACTTTTTGCTCTCTCACACAATATACATTCACTAGACAATTGTTCTCTCTCAAAAATATGCTTGAGGCCTTCCAACACAAGTCTAATATGATGTATTTATAGTGAGTGTTGTGGAAATCCTAATATGGCAAAAACTGCGTATTTCGCTTGAGCGGACTGTCGAGCGTGACTCGAGCCAACAGCCAAATGAACATTGGCTCGAGTGGAGTGTCGAGCGAACACTAGGATTTCTGTCTCGCTCGAGTGAAGTGTCGAGCGAGATCGAGCGAACTCTCGAACTTGAGATTCGCTCGAGCGGTATGTCGAGCGAACTTTGGCTCGAGCCAACTGTCAAGCCAACTTTTAACAAACGTTTTTTCAGCTCCAAAACCAGCCTCCACATATACCTCAACAATTTCCCACTTGGAGACTGGGTCTCCACATGCCAGCCACTGTTTCTAGTCAAGCCTTATCATCTCTGCAGCTCACATCTCCCGTCTTCAAGCTAGAAGACGCACTGAAGTCAAGCCCGACTTCAGTTTTCTATATACATCTCCCTTAATCGGCACATCCACAGGGCGACTCACAACTCCCACTGCACTAGGAGTATACGGTCTCGAACCGATCTTGATAACCTTAGCCAACTTTCCCAGGCTTTCATGAGGAACGACAAAGCTGACTATCTTTGGCTTCCTCACATGTTTTGCGCGATCGAGCTTGCCTTTTTGCACTCTTGTATTTCCTTGCACATCACTGGATCCTGATGTCAAATATAAAGAATTAGATCTCTTACCATGCACTACGACCAGCGCACCTTTATTGATCTTCCAAGCTCCTCCAAAGAACGTTACTGCAAAATCGCTGTCATCAAGCTGTCCCATAGAGATCAGGTTTTTCTTCAGATTTGGAACATGTTTGACTTGCTGTAAAGTCCACACGCTCCTGTTTGGAAGTGTGATATGCACATCACCCACTTCCACTACATCCAATGCCTCTCCATCAGCCGCATACATCTTTCCAAAATCACCAACAACATAATTCTGCATGATTTCTCGATGTGAAGTGCTATGGAACGAAGACCCTAAATCCAACACCCAATCATCAATCGGACTGTGCACTGCAAGAAGTAAGGCATCATGAATTTCTTCTGCCACTACATTCACAGCATCATCATCAGAATTTTCTTGATTCCTGCAGTTTCTCTTGATGTGGCCTGGCTTGCCACAACTCCAACATGTGATTTGCTGCCCATATCTCATCTTGTTATTTCTTCTGCTCTTGGAGCTTGACCTGCTATGTCCTTTGCCCCTATTGTCAACAATCAGGGCCGATCCAGAATCCGAGGACTCACCCAAGTCTCTCCTACGTACCTCTTCACCAAGCACCATATCATGTATGTCATCGTAGTTCAGTTTTACCTTGTCGGCTGAACTACTTACAGCCATCCTTATGGCCTCCCAACTATTTGGAAGCGATGCCAACAGAATCAATGCTCTAATCTCATCATCAAACTCAAACTCTACAGAAGACAGTTGATTTGTGATCATATTGAATTCATTCAAGTGTTGGGCTACAGACATACCTTCCGACATTTTCAGATTGAACAATTTCTTCATTAAGTGCACCTTATTGTTCGCAGATAGCTTTTCATGCATTCCTGACAAAGTCTCCATGAGATCTACCGTGGTTTTCTCCTTACTGACATTGTGTGCCATTGTTTAAATCAGTGCCGTCAAACTTCTCGATCTCGGGTGAGTTCACTTTATCTCCAGTCATCATTCTCTTTCAGATCCGATCTTGGCTCTTGATACCAGTTGTTGTGGAATGTTATGCAAAACACACACACCAACGATGACAAATAAAGTAAAAGTAACACAATTAAGAACACGACACACAATATGTGGTTCGGCAAATTGGCTACGTCCACAAAGTTGCAGAAATCTTATTAATCAGAGGAGATTACAATCACTCAATCTCAATTCACACTCTATAGGGCTTTTTGCTCTCTTACACAATATGCACTTACTAGACAATTGTTATCTCTAAAAAATATGCTATCTGCCAATGTCCAACACAAGTCTAATATGATGTATTTATAGTGAGTGGCGCTGGAAACCATAATCTGACAAAAATTACATATTTTGCTCGAGCGGTCTGCTGAGTGCGACTCGAGCGAACAGCCAAATGAACATTGGCTCGAGCAGAGTGTCAAGCGAACACTAGGGTTTCTGTCTCGCTCGAGTGAAGTGTCGGGCGGGATCGAGTGAACTCTCGGACTGGAGATTCGCTCGAGCGGTATGTCGAGCGACCTCGAGCGAACTTTGGCTCGAGCCAACTGTCAAGCCAACTTTCAGCAAATACTTTTTCAGCTCCAAAACCAGTCTCCACATATACCTCAACAGTCTCCTACATATAAGATGCTTTATTTCTTTCTTTTCTCTTTTAAGGGTAAATAAGTTATTGCCATTTCCCCTTTTGGATGAGTATAAGAAAGTTTTATTAGAAGAGGAAGCCTACTCATGCGAGTAGCTAGTTGTTTACGTCTTGTTTAAGAACAAGGCAAACTAGAGCTTTAGACGTTGAGTTCCTGGTCAATCTCCCTTTTTACGTGTTGAAATGATGTCTCTCAGGCCATCTCAACCAAAAAAATGAAGTATCTGAGGCCTACAAGTATTTTCTTCTGATCTATATACTACAGATCTTTATAATGTAGATGATTTATTAATTCTCCAACAGTCTGCATCTGATGACTCTACTTCTGCACAACTTCAGTAAATTCCTAATTTAGACAACATCACGGCATATTTCTCCTTGTAAATCAGTGTAATGATAAGTAGCTTTCATAATTCTTAGCATGTCATAAAGAATTTATGCCGTTCAAGGATAAATGGCTAGCAATTCCATTTCCATTCAGTTTCAAATTATGAAGTTTGGTTTTTTTTTTCCTTCTTCTCTCTTTGTTTCTATGACAAGCAAATTCGTATTGATGTCATAAGTTTAGGTATGCAATGTGCATATGCAAAACGACAGGTTCTAATGAAACTCTCTGCACACTTTCTTCTCCTTGGTAAAAGGTTTGTGCGATCAATAGTGCTGTTGTAGCGAGTCATTAACTACAAGTTGCTTTCCTGAGGGCCTGTGGTCCTAATACTTATCAGGCAGCCCAAAGGAAAAGTGTGTAGTGTTTGGGGTTTGAAAGATGACACCCCCTGTTTTCGTTGTATTTAATTGATTGTTTCTTTTGTGGACAGGCCTACCATATTTATAGAGATAATTCAGAGAGTAGGTTGTATGCTCAAGGATGAGGAAGGGAAGGTGTACCAAAAAGGTGGATGTGGAGGATTTGGGAAGGGTAACTTCTCGGAGCTATTCAAATCCATTGAGGAATATGAGAAGACACTCCAAGCCAAACGAATTCCTGAAGCGGCTTCTGCATGAGAATTCAATCCTTTCAGCCACATGGTGTATTACTGCAAGAATAAGGTATTGGTTGCTGAAGCCAGGTCGGTCATACTATTTTAAAGAATTGGTGGATAAATGATAGATAAAAGTATGTATAGCAAACTTTCATTATTGTCCACTTCAAAATGGTGTCAACATGATTAGATAGTTCGCTGAAGTTTATCACTGACGAGGCACTCGCACTCGCCTGTAATTGTAAGCATTTCCAAACTGGAATAATTTCTGGGATCTTCTGTTCTGCAGGTTTGCATGTGTCTTGAACGATGAACAATTACAGTGATTTCGTTCAGCTAAATGTATGAAATCAGTTAAAATGGGTCATTTTGAAGCTTTGTTATTATAACATGAAGTTTTGTTTTTGTGATGCTACTTTCCCAACACAAGTTCTGGAATTTCATAGTTCGAAACTCACGAGGGCAACTTCAATCTTTTAAACACCAGATGGCATATTTTGGAAGTGTAAATACCTAAATATATCTGTTATTTTAATGTGCAACTCAATATATTATTATTATTATTATTAAAGCTTAAATATTAAAATAGTTTGTTGTGGTTTGGCCTTTAGACAATACTCTCATACTTTTTAAAATGAATTTGTTCATTGTACTCTTAATTTGATTGTTTGATACTTCCCTTACGGATTCATTAGCTGAAAAGCGTAGTCTTTATCACATGTAACAGCATCTTCAATGATTTTTGTATTTTGTTTTTTATAATACATCAACCAAAATTTATTTTTTCTATTTTAGTTAATGACTTTTACAATATACTATATCTCCAAGTTGGGCCTAAGACTTTTTAACATCTTATCCTTAGCCCATCACATACTTAGTGAATTAGGATCTTAAAGTCTTATGTCCATCATGTAGGGCCTAAAGTTTTAGTGTCTCTCCTAAACCTTTAGAGTTTTGCTACACAACCTCCACCACACACTACATTTTTTTAAATTTTTAATATTTTTAAAAATTTTTTTTTTGAGTTTATTCTTTTTAAATTATTTCAAATTTTTTATTCATTATTCATATAATAAATATTTAATAAAAGAAAAAAAAAATTAAAAATAATGTGGAGTGTGGAGTGTTAGGAGGTTGTGAAGACTTTTTGAAACCTTTATACCCAAAAAGCTTGGGGCTTTAGTAAACCACTCTTTGGGCCTTCTCCAATTCTATCAAATATTTAATCCAAATTACTTAGTCCATTAATGTGGTAACTCTTCAATATGTCACGTGTCATTCCCTTATGGGCGGCCTCTTGGCTCCTTATCCTCAAAATTAATAAAGTACTAAAAATTTTTCAAACTAATATTATTAAATCAATCGAGCTTCAAAAATTTATTTTTCTTCAAAATCAATATTGCACTAGAAGTTTTCAATAATTCTATTAAACCAAAAGTATACGTCGTTTTAGCCAACCCAAATATCTAAAAATATTTTTATTCTCAAATAATGTAACTCCTAACTTAGCTAGGGTCAATGCCTAAGGCATTTTTAAGTGGGGTGTTACAAAAAAGTAGAAATTAATTAATGTAAATGTTGATGAATGTTAATTGGAATTGATTGTCCTTTTGTAGAATGAAATTTATTTGCTATAATGTTGACTTTTGGTGTGCTTACTTGCCAAGTATTATACTCATTTTTGTTTAAAGTGCCCTAAGTGAATTTGATGACAAAGCTGTGGGACAAGGCATGGCTCTCGGAGTAGAGACTATGATGTCTTGTCATGTTTCTATTTATAGTGTTTTAGATTTTATTTAGAAAATTGCAAAAGACTTATTTCACTAAGTGCACCATTAATTTTTTTAATCTACAGAAGGTTGACTTCACTCATTATTTAGGGAATCTTGTAATTCTAGCTCTATGAAAGTTTTATAAAAATGTAGCAGGGCAATACAATTATAGGATTTTTACAATACCTAAACTTACCATTCATAATTATAGATGTCAAAAGAAAGAAGTAAAAGGAAGTATCACATCTGTTCATCATTCTCAACTCATGCCTCATTCCACGAGTGCATCAAGATCAGTAAGATGCTTTTAATTGACCAATAAAATTAAACCGTATCTCACATTTTAGCATTTTCTCCAAGTACAAGAATTTGCATTAGGATTGAGCAAATATCTAAAAATCCGACTCCGAATCAGACTCCGCTTTGGCTCCACTCTGACTCCACTCTGACTCTGACAAAACAGAGTTAGAGTCGGATTTCTTTTTTAATTTTTCAGTCGAATCTGAATCTGACTCCGACTCCGATATTGTATATATGTTATAAAAATATGTATTTATCTATATATTTACCATGTATACTAGTATAACTATATAGTTATATAACTAGAACTTATATAATTAAATTCAATAGTATACTAGTATGAGCTAATTATTATAAAATAATATACTTATACTATAATATAAATGGACTAATAATAGTTTAGTATATACAAGCATTATAGTATTACTACCATACATAATCAAGTATAGAAATAAGTTAGACACTAGTATTTAAATAAGTTAATACATAATACTAATTTAGTAAAATATAATAACATGTAATTAGATGTTAGAAAGTTTAATATATAATTGAGTTAGAAATAAGTTAGACATTAGTATAATAACATATAATTAGACACTATAGTATAAGTCTTATATGGAAATAAATTAGATACTACTATATAAATAACTAGTAAGTCTAGTATAATAAGTTAATAACACATAATACCAATTTACCAAAGTATAATAATATGTAATTAGATACTAGAAATAAATTTAGTATAGAAATAAGTTATAAATAAGTTAGACACTAGTACAATATAATAATATTTAATACTATAGTATAATAACATGTAATTAGACACTAAAAATAATATGTAATATTATAGTATGATAACATGTAATTAGACACTATAATATATAAAAATAAGTTATATATTAGTATACAAGTAAATTAGCGGTGAATGATTTATTTTTAGTTTTCAATTTTTTCAAAAAATTGATATTTAAAAGCTCACAAAAAATTCTTTTTTAAATGGGCTAAATATGAAGCTAAAAAAAAGAAGCACAACGCTGAACACCCAAATCCGACTCTGCTCCAACAGGTTGGAGTCAAAGTTCAGATTTGAATGCCGACTAAGTCGGTGCTCACCCCTAATTTGCATTACATTAATTACAAATTATGGCATAACATCTCAGGAAAGCAATTTAAAAACTCTGCAACCATACTGAGGAATAGCATCATAATTGTAATAACGAAAAGTTAAAAAAAAAAACCGTATTTATGATGTACATACATGGTACTAAAACATGTAGCCAGCATTCACAACGCCAAGAGAAGAAAATTCAATGCCAAGATTTCTTATTCATTATCTACTGGATAAACTTGAACTTTCCTTCTGTCACATAGACAACCATTTACCAGCACGATATCGACATTAAGCTATGCACTATGAGAGATCCTAAGCAAAATGGTGAAGTCGGGGTGCATACTGTGCCGGCCGGAATGCTCCAAATACATATATAAAACAAAAAAAATACAATGATTGGGTGCATGTTAAATCGGTTCATACTTCTATGATTTTTTAAGAAACATGAATATATTGTATTGCAAAGCAGACGACCTATTCGCATGTGAAACAATGAATCACATCATAATTGTTTCTAAACTGTAACACAATGATGTGGCCTTCTAGATTCTAAGGTATTGGCACTGGGCTGCGATATTTTACAGGGGAAAAGTCAACGAGTATCATCAGTCATCACCAATAATCTTTACAAGAACAAAGTCCTCCTTTGAAGTGATGGAAACGAACTCGGTCCCTAACAATTATTTCCCGATTAAACGCTCTCGAAATGTATTTGGTAAACGAATGGCAATCTCTACAAACTCTTAAATTCTTTACAATTCGTAAAGGTGTTCCTTTTGAAGTTTTTGCCAACCCGAAAGCAATTGCCAACTTCTCGCTATGATATGATGTGGAAGTTTCCAGGCACTCTTCGGTAATCAATCCAGCCACATTGATAAAAGATTCCTCTGGCACATAACCAAACAAGGTAGCCTGGTGGATTACTTCTCTCAGTTTGTGATAAATTTCATTGTAACCAGGATGGGACTTGTCATCCACGACAAATTTATGAATACGATCACCAACTTCAATCCAGCTCCAACCTGGGGTTGTTTTCATTCCTTGGCTTTTAATCAATTTTCTCATCTTTGATACACCAGCAGTATCTTTGGCTCCAGCATAAATTGTAGAAAGCAATATACAGTCCCCTCCAGTTGATTCCCCAAGCTGCATCAGATTCCTCATGGCAGTTTCTCCTATTTTCACATTCTTGTGAATCTTACAAGAGCCAAGCAAAATTCGCCATAGGATTGGATCATCTGGTGTTGGAGAAGTCTCTATTATTTCGAGCGCCTTCTCAAGCTTCCCAGCTCGTCCAAACAAATCTACGATGCATCCATAATGCTTAACTCCAGGCTTCAAATTGAACTTGGAGCTCATCATGTGGAAATATTCAACACCCTCCTCAACCAAACCTTGGTGACTACATCCACACAACAAACCAGTGAATGTAATGGAATTTGGTTGAACTCCTGCCATCAACATCTGCCTAAAGATAGAGACTGCTCCATCCCCACGACCGTGCACTCCACACCCAGCAATAATTGAGTTCCATGTAAAAACATCCCGCTTCTGCATGCTATTGAAGACACGAAGAGCATCATCCAAGCTACCACATTTTGCATACATATCGATTAGTGCATTTCCAACATAAATATTTTCCACAAACCCCTCTTCAAGAGCAATGCCATGCAAATGAACCCCAAAATTCAATGCACCAACGTGAGCACAAGAGGACAGCAACCCGACAAGTGTAAATCCATCAAGGCCGGTAGTCTCGTTCTTCATCCTATCGTATACCTTCAATGCCTCATAGTGAAACCCAGCCTGCGAATAGCACGAAATCATTGAATTCCAAGAAACCAGGTCTCTTTCAGACAAACTATCAAACACCCTTTGTGCTAGATCAATGGACCCATTTAGCGCGTACGTCTTAAGAAGATTAGTACAAACAACAACGTCACTCTCATATCCACATCTTATTATTGTCCCATGGACTTCTCTGCACTTTCTCTCCCCAGTAACTCTCTCGCAGGCCTTGAGAACAAACGAAAAGGTGAAAGTGTCGGGCCGAGCAACCAAAGCGAAGACCATGTCATTGTAGTATAGAATGGCTTGGATAGGAGAAGGGCTCTTGGCGAAACCTCTGATAATGGAGTTCCAAGCCTGAGTTTGTGGGTTATCAATGCAATGGAAGAGAAGTTGAGCGTAGGCCAAGGAGCCAGAGACAGAGACGGCACAAAAGTTGAGGAGTTTGGTGGAAACGGCACTGTGGTGTTGGAGACCGTTAGTGATGACGAGTGCATGGATTTTGTGAAGCCTTCTGATACAGTTACAGCCTTGTAACAGCTTAAGGATGGTGTCGGCTTTGGACATCTCTCAGGTTTCTCACCTTTGCAAAATTCTATAAATGAGATCACGAGACAATTATTTGAAAAAAAATAAAAACAGATGTTATTTTCCGCAGTCTCTGTTGCGCGCGCCTTCGGGGCCCGAGTATTATTCAGTTCATTTAATTAATTTTATGTAAAGAGTTGACATTATTTATTCAATCTATGTGGCCCTACTTATTATCTACTGTTAGGTTAAAGTATGCACTAAGAGCAATGAATCGTAGAATAGGCGATTAAATAGATGTGCACGATTAGTTTACAACTTTACGCAAAAAAAGGCAAGGGTTGAAATTGAGTGAAAGGAATAGTTGGGAGACCAGATGATAACGTTAAAGTTTTGGAAAAGAGGAATTTTGGGCAGCTAGCCGCAGCACACCTATGTGCTGTGTTTTTTTTTTTTTTTTACACAATCCAGTGGAGTGTGCTGCGGCTACAACGCACAGTAGGCTGCAATATATATTTCTGTTTGGAAAAAGCTATTGCTCCCACTGGGTATTTTTATAATTTTTTTAACTTAATGATTAAGTATGTTTTTTTAATAATATTACACTTTTTTTTTTAAAAAATATTTGAAAGTGTTAAAAAATTTCATATAAAGAAAAAAAAAAACAAAAACAACTAGCAGGAGCCCCCAATGAAAGCTCCAGCGGTGGGAGTATAACCACCCTAAAGTTTTTGTAGTTGGCAATGAGTAGGGTTGAACAAAATTTTGAAAATCCAATTCCGAATCCTACTCCATTTCAGCTTCGCAACGACTCAAGATGGCTTCTTCATGTTGGCACCTCAAACTCGATAAATACACCTGCAGATACGCATTACAAAGATTAAATCAATTAAGAGATTCTTGTGTAACCCTAGACATTTTTTTAAGGTGGGGGGCTTTAGAACGTCTTCTGAAACAGAAATGCACTCTTTATTACTAATTATTACACAAATTATCTCACAATCCTAATCTTTTTTTTCCCACTATGCATAAAATTGAATCATCTTTAAATTTAATTTAGAAAAATTCTGTTTACAGTTCCCGAATGGAGACTGCGTGCGCACACCCTACGGGTCTTTTTCACTTATGTGGAAAAGCCCCTACCTCAAGAACGAGTCCTTTGGTGCTTTCATCCCCTTCCTCATAACATCCATTCCCTTCCTTAGCCCTAAGTCGATGTCCCATTCTCAAATCAAGTTTGCTGCCGTCGTCGTCGTCGTCCCCTTCCTCAAGAGAGGATCTGATCAGTGTACGAAAGTGCACTCGAAATACCCTATTATTGGACTGAAATGCTAAAATGTTAATAGAAATCATTGGAATTAATGTGTATTCTTGAATTGAGTTTCTATTTACTTTGGGATACTTATAAGCATATTTTTATATTTAATTTCAGAGTCTAAAAAGAGCAAGTCCAAACCCAATCAAATTCAAAGGACTTTCAAGTGCGCAAGACGTTGGAACAACCAAAGAACTTTCAACGAGTGTAGGACTCTTCAAATAAGGATAATGATGGGGTTTGGGAGTAATTCGGATCAAGAGAAAAAGTCAGTCTGAAATTCGCTAGAAGACACAGCCTGTACATATTTTAGTATTTTGATCATAACTTTTCGCTCAAATATCGGATTGATGCGATTCTTGATGCATTGGAAAGCTATCTTAAAGGTATACAAAGTTATCTCTAATAAGGATTTCCAAATTCAAACTCCTGAAACAAGTACGTAGCTGCCAAGTTGAGTCCTAAAATTTAGATGATTTTGTAAGCGGCAAAATGAAAGACATTAGAGTTTCTTTCCTACCCTATATAAGTATTTCATTAGCATGAAATTGAGAGTTCAAAAAGGGGAGACGGCTGAGTTCTAAGGAGGAGGAGAGGAAATTAATTGCCATGACCGCCGTTTGCTTTATGTTTCTCTTGAGAAATTTGTTGTCCATTATATTTATGGGTAACTAAATTCTCAAGTAGGGTTAGAGATGAATTTGCACATTAGATAGTATTTTTAATTTATGTATTTGATTTTCAATTACTAAAACTCTTTTATTTTATCATTCTCAATTCATTGTTGATGTTTTCTTCTCCGAATAATCATAGAATTTATTCTGTTTATGGATTCAGTCATACTTTTTCTATTGAATGGATTGGTTCTTTGATTATGTTAGGATCAATTATTTATCTATATTGATTTAATTCTTTGTTGCAATATCGCTTTCTAAGGATATTGTCGTCGTTGGATTTTCTCAATAGTGATAATAATTTACATATTTTAAAAGTGGTGAATGATTTTTCAAAGGGTTACATTTGGTTTAATCTTGGTTTATAAATCTATACATTCCGATTGGGAATTTTAGGAATTGATTTCCCAATTGAGTTATTTAATGAATTAAGAATAATTAAAATACCAGATTTGTGCAAGGGATTCCCGACGCCTTACTATTTGTCAAATTTGAGTAATTTTTCCATTTGTCACTTCACTTCACTTAAATTTACATTTAAAATTAATCTTTGTTTTCCATTAATCATTTAATATCTTTCTTTAATTTCTTTGTTCCTTCTACAATTCTTTTAATTTGTCTCTCTGTGG
The DNA here is from genome assembly GCA_022457165.1 of Juglans mandshurica. Lineage (NCBI taxonomy): Eukaryota > Viridiplantae > Streptophyta > Magnoliopsida > Fagales > Juglandaceae > Juglans > Juglans mandshurica. The sequence continues at coordinate 15,318,735 of CM039620.1, forward strand.
AATCGACACTCCAAAGCTGTGCTACAATTACCGCGTTATTCTTTGGGCGTAATCAAATTTTGGCACCGTTGCCGGGGAGATGGTAGAAGAATTGCTAGATAGGTTTTTATTTCAGCAGTTTGTAAAGGCAGTAACTTCGTTCCCTCTTTTAGCTTGCTACATTTTTTTTTCTTTTCATTGTATTTTTAGGTTATAGTATTTTGTTACCTTGCATGCACAGATATAGAGACACCTTGGGTAGATTTGCTTGTAGGCCAGTAGAAGAGTCAGAATCAAATTTTTTAAATCCTTTATTTGACAATCCATCTAGTCCTGAAGAAATGAGTGAACACGAAGATCAACCCATTAGAACTCTTAATGATTACCTCCACCCTACACGCACAGCTACACCATCATGCATCATGTTTCCAGCTAATACTCGCGAACTGGATTTTAAAACAGAGATGATACATTTACTCCCTACTTTTCATGGCTTGGAAAATGAAAATCCATATGTGCACATTAGGGAGTTTGAGGAAGTAGTTGCGACTTTCATAGTCAAAAGGCAACTGATGACGTTGTGAGACTTAAGTTCTTTCATTTCTCTTTGAAGGATAGAGTTAAGAGTTGGCTATACTCGCTGAGACCATGATCTATTGGGTCATGGAACGAGATGACTCAGGTCTTCTTTAATAAATACTTTCCCCAACATAAGACCAATGCTTTGAAAAGACAAATCTCCACATTTGCACAAAAAGATAGTGAGACTTTGTATCAGTCTTGGGAGAGATTTAAGGAGTTGTTGAGTATGTGTCCTCACCATGGGTATGAGAATTGGCGATTAGTGAGCTATTTTTATGAGAGACTTACACCTAGAGAGCACCAATTTGTGGAGATGATGTGTAATGGTGAGTTCTTACAGAAAGATCCTGATGAGGCTATAGAATACCTCAATGAGCTTACTGAAAAGGCTCACACTTGGACTGGACCTAGTGCTACTGAAAGCATAAACAGGTCACGACCTGCAGGAAACCCAAATGGTGGTGGAATTTACCATCTCAGGGAAGAGGATAGCCTAAAGGCTAAGGTTGAGATGCTTACTAGGGAGCTAGATGTGTTAAAGACTAAGGACTTAAAGCCAACACACATGGCTAATCATGCAGACTCTTTTGGACCATATTTTGTGTGTGGTGGGGTAGATCACCTTGCTCAAGAGTGTCTCACACTTGCTGAGATGAGAGAGATGTATGAGGAACAATGCAATGCCTTAGGTATGTACAAGAAACCTTTTACACCTTACTCATGATACGTATAATCCGGGGTGGCGCAATCACCCCAATTTTAGCTGGAAGTCTGAAAATCAGTCGCCTGCACAACCCCCTAGATCATATCCTGCACCATATCATGCACCTTCATCTTCTAGGAGTCCTTTAGAAGACACTTGGCATGCTTTTATTGAGGCACAGGGTAAGACTAACCTAAAGTTTGAATATTTGATTATGCCGATTGTTGAAGAACATAAGGAGATAAAGAGCCAAGTGTCCAAATTGATGAGCTCCTTGAGTGTGAATGAGCGAGGTAAGTTCCCTTCTCGAGCTCAGTCCGCACCCTATGGTCAACACATGGCACAAGAGAATTTGAAGGATGTGAATGCCATTGTGACGAGAAGTGGTAAATCATTACACATCCCAACAACAAACAAATCGGAGTATGTGGAAAAGGACCAAGATACTAGTGATGCCAAGCTGACCAAGGAACCTAAGGTGAGAAAAAGTCTTGTTAAGGTATCATTCTCTCAAGCAAGCGGACTTTGGATCCTAGCAATGAAATCCTAAAGAATCTAAGGCAGGTAAAAATCAATCTTCCTCTTTTACATGTGATTAAACAAGTTCATACTTATGCAAAAGTTCTCAAGGATTTGTGCACAGTTAAGAGGAAGCACCATATGAAGAAGACAGTGTTCCTGACAGCGCAAATTAGTGCTCTAATTGAGCAGCGAATTCCTCCTAAGTACAAGGATCTTGGTTGTCTAACCATTGCATGTAATATTGGGAATCATGAGTTTGGGCAAGCATTGCTAGATTTAGGAGCTAGTGTAAATTGATGCCTTATTCCATTTATTTGCAGCTTGGTTTGGGTGAAATTAAGCCTACTTCTGCTGTGCTTCAGTTGGCTAACTGTTCAATTAAGAAACCAAGATGGATAGTTGATGATGTTTTGATCCAAATTAACAAGTTTTATTACTTTGTTGATTTTTTAGTTTTGGATACTCAGTCGGTTGTTGACTCTGACTCTAAGATTCCTTTCATATTAGGTAGATATTTCCTTGCTACGGCTAATGCATTTATAAACTGCATGAATGGGCTGATGAAGCTATCTTTTGGAAACATGACCATGGAGGTCAACATATTCCACATTAGTAATTAGCCCAAAGAGGATGATGAGTGCCACCAAACGTACATGATTGACACACTCATAGACAAGGGAGTTCACACAACTCATGATTCTGATTCCCTTGAATATTTTCTTGTTAATGCTAAGTTTGATACTTTGAATGATTCATCTAATGTTGTTGATGTTTGTGCTATTTTTGATAAATCTTAGGATTATGGCCCACATATTTGGCAACCAAAATTTGAGGAGCTATCTAAGAAAAATGAAAAGCAGATTCCTTCAAGTGTGGATAGTCCCAAATTGAAATTGAAGCCACTGCCCTCAGGTCTTAAGCATCCATTTCTCAGCCGAGGTGACACTTTTCCTGTTAGTATTTCTTTGAAATTGAATGCTGGTAAGTTTAGAAAATTTCAATTAACCGAGTTGGAGGAGTTGATAAATGATGCTTATGAGAACTCTAGAATCTATAAGGCTAAAATGAAAGCGTTTCATGATAAAAATAGTTTGAGAAAAACGTTTAAGCCTAATGATCAAGTGTTCTTATATGATTCTAGACTTCATAAGCACCCAGGAAAACTTAGGTCTAGGTGGACTGGCCCTTTTATAGTGAAGAATGTTTTTGCGAATGGGGTGATAGAAATAGAGAACCTTAAGGATGGTAAGATATTTAAAGTAAATGGTCAATGCCTTAAAGTATTAATTGATAGGCAAGTTCCGGAAGTGGAAGACTTTTCACTTGTGGATTTGGTCTATCAACCTTGACCACACCACGCAGATAGGCTATGCATGAAGATTGATAAACATGAAATGCATGCAAATGCAGAAAATTTGTATTTGTCTCCCATTCAGATTTTTCAAGAAAATAAATTTTTATGCACATTTTATTACAGAGAACGTAATTGCACTTTCGTCGTAAAAACTTAGTCTTTCATTATAAAATCATGGAATTAACATAACATATGGTATCCTCACAGTTCCCCCATATGCACTGTGAGTACCTGCCGGTGATCATAGTACAAGTTACGTTTAAATTATGTTGTCTATAGACTTATTCTCATTGCATTGGTAATATAACATAGCATAACATCGTAAAAATCATAACATATACACCCACTAGCATTAGGTGTCGTAATGTATGACTTCGCTCTGGAGTTCTTTAAAAAGAACCAATTCGAAGTTTGTTGACTGTTCTTCATCAACCCAGGGCTTACCACTCCATATTTAATCACTCCAGAGTAGACAGAGGAGTTCCACTAGGATACTTCCCCATCCTAGCCTTTTGGGATCGTGATAAAATAATTTTCATGCAAAGGCTTTTGAAAGAATGATTTTTATTAAATGCACATGAGTGGCACAAAAATCACGCTTGAATGCAAAAATGATATGATAGTTCATGTTAAAATGACAGTTATAAAAATGACAGTTGTAAAAGTGAAATTTATCAATAATTCATAAATAATCAATCAAGATGTAAGTTAAAGGCCAACTTACAGACTACTGGAGCAGTAAGCGAAGTACTGGTTGTGAAATAAATTATGCTAAGTTAGAATCTAACTATCTTAAGGAAAACAAATAGTGACATGAAAACGAAAATGCCCTTAGACTTCTAAATGATGCATGCTATCTAATAATACATCACCTACCTCATGAAATGCATGTTATGCATTCTAGTTGATGCCTAAATGAACTCATTAATGATCCTTACGAATGCATGCAAGACAAAACCTCCAAGGAACATGCTCACTAGAATCCTCAAGGACATACTTAAATCCTAAGTTTGAACAAGTTTATCCCAACACTTAGGGTACGTTTGGGTAGTGAGAATACTTGAGAAGTGTTGAGAATGTTTGTGAATAGTTATGAGTAGAGATTGAAGTGGGTTTGTGGGTCCCATTGAGAGTATTTTGAGTTGTTTGGATGTATGAAGTATGTTGAGTTGTTGACTTTTGGATAGATAATTGAAAAAAGTATGGGTCCAAGCAATGATTGATTTTTTTTAATAATGATTTTATTTATATATAATAGTGATAAATATTATAGTGATTTTATTTTTTATTTATATATAATTGTAATAAATATTATAATGATTTTTGGAGAGACTTTGGTACGAAGATGGTTCATTGTGTTTGGCATGTGAAGTATTTTCATAAGTACGAGAATACTTGGTAAGTGTTGAGAAGACTTTGCTACCCAAACGTAGCCTTAGTCATGTCTAATGAAATCCTTAAATGCTAACTAAGCCTCAATGATGCACGGTATGATCCTATCACTAATGACATGCTAATTATCATGCATTCTTCTTATCCCAATCAAAAGGCTTTTCTAAATGCTCACATTTCAAGCCTAAGTAAAATAAGCTAATTTCCTCAAATGAAGCTTGATTAAAAGTCAAACCATATATGCTATGATGATCAAAACAAGATAGAACTTAAAACTAGTTATGGCATGTTTCTCATCTTAGTCTAAACCTCCATAAATAATCCTATGATCAAACTTTATCATAATTAATCATGCCATAGCTAATTTCCTAAAAAAATGCATTTAATCTTAACCCTATCCTAAATATGCAACTCGGCTACTAAGTATCCTCATGCTAAAATGACTACTAACATCTTAAACATAAAAATAGAAGGAAACTAAGATCAAGAGAGGGAATATTCACAAAGATTGGAGCACTTGAAGCTTCCCACTCAAACTCTAAGAACACCCAAGAACACTCAAGAACACTTAAGAGAGAAGAGAGGAAGTGAAGTGAAGTGAGGAAGAAGTGAGTTGAATAGGGGTTTATATAGCCATGGAGATGAGGGTGGCATTTGGGCTTGGGTGCTACCTCATTGGGCAGTTTGGGTGGTGGCTCATGATGCCTCTTGTGATGACTCGAGTTTTGTCTAGGCTTGGCGCTTAGAATTCGTTCTAGGTTGCTATGGCATTTTATGAGCCTTAGTTACTTTGAAAGGCTTTAAAACCTTTGATGTGGTAACTTGAACCCAAGAAGAGAATGACCGTAGTTTACTTAGAAATTTTGGCCCTATTTAGAAACCTAGGTCCAATGGTTTAGACCCATGATCTAATTCTAAGTCACTAGTGCCATGTGTCATGAAAGTATTACACTTTGAATCTAGTCTTGATAGTGGGTTAAGGGGGAAAGAGAGGTGTAGGAAGGCACCAAGAGGGCTTGCACGCCTGTCCCATTATTTTTGTCCAGAATTTGAGTTTCAAGATAGGTTTCTTGGAAATGGAAGCCTAGGGAAGTGAAATGGAACTTTTCTAGAAGTTTTGCATAGGAAGCTGAAGGGAGGCCTATAGGATTTCGAATTTAGTTAGCTTTTGCCATGTGTCAAGCATTCACTAAGTTTCTAGAATATTTTGTGAAGAGACTTTTGTATCAAGGACAAGTTTACCCTTAGGGTTTCGGCTAGCAAACTCGCAAGCATCCCATTCACTTGCCACTTGTCACTTAGTGTAGTTTAGACCAATGGTATATGAAAGCTCACCTAGGGAAGGAGTACTTGGAAGATGAAGCAACATCTTGGGAAAGGAAATGGAGAGGACGACTAGGGCTATGGCACATGCCTAATGCCACTTCTCTTCCTTGCCAAGAGTTACTTGTTGGGAATAGGAAAAGGCATGTATGGATTTACCAAGCTATCTTGAAGAGATATTTACTTATTTAAGGAAAGGAAGGGCATAAATGGGAGAGAAGGAATTTCGGCCAAGGAGGAGGAGTCTTACACGCCACCTCCCAAAATGTCCCTTCCCAATGCAATCCAAGTGGGGAACTCCAAGAGGCATTTCGGCAATAGGGAAATGGGGAAGAAGAAACCTTGCCACTTTTCATCCATGCAAAGACTTTGGATACAACCAATGAGGGAAGTGAAGGGTCTCATATATAAAGAGAAGGGTTCACGCCAAGGGGGCTTTTCCCTTGCCATTTTTCGGATTTGTATGAGCTCTCATTCTCTCCACACAATTCTCCCATGTTCATTTGAAGTTCCCTCATTTTCTTGTATTTTCTTTCCAACCAAACAAGGAGGATCATTGCAAGAGAAGGGATTTCAGCACTACCAAGGATTAGCAAGTTAAGGATTGTCTTCCTCTAAGTCTTGCACACATACAAGTCATTTCTCAATCCGAAGATGGGATTTGAATCTCATTACACTTTGAGAAAGATAGAACACACACACTTCCTACCATTTTCTTGGAAATAACTTAGGGTTTTCAAGAAAAACCCTTGGGCCCGATTAGTGAAGGGGAGCTCATCCTCCATGTTTCGACCACCACATGTATCTTGCTTACTTTAGGTTTTATTTTAGTTTATGACTGAAATGAAGGGGTTTTAACCTAAAAACCCTAGAAGCCGAATGGTTTAAGACCAAGTGATGCCCTAGAAATCCACTCATACACTCAAGAACGTGAGGTAGGGTTTTAGATGCTCTTTCTAATATAGTATGTTCGGATTTACAACTTGCTAGTATTCCTTTACATGGATTTTGTAAGTATACACTCAACTTACTCTTAGTTAATATTCGTATATGATTGTGTAAATCCTTCCATGGTTTTGATTGCTTTGTTTGTTATCTCTTGGTTGCTTGTTTGAATATATTAATATGATCTTGAGTAACTCTAAGGAATGAATTATATGTTTCGGATTTGTGATGAAAATGCCATGAAATACTCCTATAAGTTTCGGTTTTCACTTGATTAAGGTTGATGGTTTATGCAACATGATGTTTCGGTTTGAACATGTCTTGGAAGTTTCGGACCTTCGTAAAAAATCTATGATTTCATGTTTTGTTTCACTATGTCTTGATTTCTATATTATATGCTTGAAGTTTGGAACATGTCTAAGTGATGAATCTTCATGTTTTTGTGCCTATGAGTTTCGGCCTAAGCAAGTTCTCATGGTTTTATGTGTTATGATATCTGATATGGTTTATGTTATCTTGCTATGAAATGAACATGTTATACTTGGTTATTTTATGCAAGACATTTCGCATGTCATATGTCAAGTATAAGTAAGCATGTTTAAGTCTCATGTCACATGCATTTGGAGAAAAAGTATTTTCAAAGAAGTGTTTTTCAAAAAGTATTTTCAAAGAAAATGTTTTCAAAGGAAAAAGTTTAAAAGTTTTAATACGACCCCAAGTGTTAGGGCGGGGGAATGTCCTAGTGGAACTTCTCCGTCCACTCTGGAGTGCTTAAGAATGGAGTGGTAACTCCTGGATCGACAAAGTATCATCGACGAGCCTCAAATGGATTCTTTTCAAAGGATACCAGAGTGAGGAAGCGCCTAACGCTAGTGGCTGCATAAGGCATGTAACCTGATGACGTAAGGTCGAGTTAATATGAATCATGTTTATGATGTATTCATCACGATGCACAGACCGTTGATGGTGCGGTAACTAGCAGGAACACGCGGTGCTAAGAGGAACCATGTTGTATCTACTCTCTGAATAAGAATATGAGCATAAGTGCTAAGGATTACTCGATGCAAAACTTGTGATATGTTCTGATAAGACAAGTTCTGATTAAGATCAACGTGAATAAGAAAGTTAACAAGTTTTTATGAAAAGCTAAAGTCTTTGTTACAAGTCTTTTGATAATGGTCAAGTGCATAAGTCAAGTTCTGGTCAAAGATATAAGTCAAGTACATGTCCATGCATGCATTTCATGATATACCTTTTGTATGCTTGTGTTAACTATGGTATGTTGTATGATTACTTACTGAGATTTATTGAAATCTTATTGTGGTAGTTTCCACTACCATTCCCTAACTGGAATGACAGAAGTTGTAACAGGTACCTCAGATACCCAGGAAACATGAATCTGGATGGTTCCTTGATAGAGGATGAGTACACTGTTCAGGCTTGTCAAAACTACACTGCTGATGCATTAATTCATATAGCTAAGCAATCCCATGGGGTCTTTTGTTATCTATCTCCCGATGTGACAATGGTTATGAAGAGTACGAGAGTTTAAGTATTTTGAAAAGAAAAGAAGAAAAAAAAAAGAGAAGAGGGGAAACAGTACTTATGGTCAACTTTTTGTGGAAATCCCGTGTTTTGAGAATTTTAAACTATGCTTTATGATTTTGGGATATTACACCCTTATGGCTCATGTTTACATTTGGACAATGTTTGGGGTTATAATATTAGTAGGGTGTCATGTGCTTTGCAATTGATTATCGCGTTGTTTAGTTTATCCGACTTTTATTAATTTTTCGATTCTACGCTATTGCATACTACTAGTATCCTTAGGTGTATAACATATTATCTGTCATGTACGAGGGGTGTAGTCTTGTGTTACATGTCCTGGGGTCTCAGTTACCTTCCAATCCCATGCGGGGCTGGGGGCGCCACACCTCTCAAGCTTAGCTCGTCCATGTAGGTTAGCATGATGGTGTCTAGGTTGTAAGAGAATCAACCAAAGGGGAAGAGAGAGAGAGAGTTGCCATGTAGGTGGTGGAGAGAGTAAAGGTGGTGCAATTAATATTAGGCTTTAAGCCCTTAATGACCGCGGTTAGGGTTTTCTACAAGGGTTACCAATTTTGTCTTATTCTCTTGTCTTACTCCCTTGGTTTCTAGTGGCTATGTAAGGCACGCTCAAGTGCCCTCTAAGGTGGTTTAATGGTGATGATTGGGCGGTTGAGAGGTGACCAAGAATAAAATAATTAAAGGAAAATAATAAAAATAAATAAAATAAAAGAGATTGGCCGAAATTCCCAAGGATAAAATCGCTATTAAAAATATTTAGGATTTCGGCTAGGGTTTTTTTTCCAAAATCAACTGCAAGGAAATTTCAGATAAATCATGGGACTGAAATAGAATTATCCTTGAAGAAAAATATTGAGCTAAGGGTATTTTAGTCCATTGCACACAAAATACACATGGTTGCCAAATGGAACGGTTTTAGGGATTGACATGTCACCACACAAAATGACATGTACTAAGGCTGAATAAAAATGCAAGTATGGCTAATGAATGCTAGAAATGGATGATCAAAGAAGGAAAATTCAAATCAAAGCTCAAAGAAAGAAATCGAACTAAGCTTACCTAACGAAAGTCAGTATTCTTCCAAGCGAGCTATCCTTCTAAGATCTAGGGTTAACCTAAGAGTTAACCTAATGGGGTAAGGAGGTGGAGTGTTACAGAGCAAGTATGTATAATCAGAGACATAATAAAGGCAGTTCAGAGTAGACAGAAGAGCTACGCCGATAATAGAAGAAAAAGCCTAAAATTTATGGTTCGTAACTGGGTACACGTTAAGGTATCACCTATGAAGGAAGTGACTCGATTCGGTAAAAGAGGCAAATTGAGTCCAAGGGATTTGGGACATTATGAGATAGGAGAAGATAGGTTTGGTCGCCTATTTGTTGAATCTCCTAGAAGAGCTTCACAAGATACATGATGTGTTCCACATTTGCTCCTTGGGGAAAAGCGTTGGAAACTAGCCACCTGCAGTGGTTGATCCTCACAGCATACAATTACAACCTAATTTGACTTATGAAGAATTACCAGTGCAGATCCTTGATAAAAGAATTAAAAAATTGTAAGATAGCACTGGTAAAGGTAATGTGGCAAAATGATGACATTCAGGAAGCAACCTGGGAAAAAGAGAGTGAGTTGAAAGTCAAGTACCTCACTTACTCTGGTACATACTCTTTCCTAGTTCTCCTTTGAATTTGTAGTATACAAAAGTACTTACTTAGGCATCGGAGTGGCGATCCCGAAGACCTAACTCTTCTAAACATCTTGCGGGTGAAACTTCCAAGGCAGGCATGCGAAACACGTCGTCATCACTAAGCTTGAGAATTTAGAGGTTAGGAGATCTCTTCCAATGCAGTTGCAGATAGTGTGAAACTATTTTTTAGGAAGTTTGGAAGTTCCTCATTTTCCTATCCCACACACAACATTGTTGACGAATGTCACATTGCCAAACATGCACCTGTAATGCCAATCACAATAAGATTAATATTTTCCGAAGTATGCACGGCGAGTGAACTCTTTGATGCCAAGTTAGTTTTTTTAATGAGATCTTAGATTAAATGAGATCTTAATGGATTGCTCAAAGTCCCCATACTTGAGATGGGCTTGATCCTTCCATATCTCCATTCCTCTAACTGATTAACTATTTTTCCATAAATATTGTGAGCATATCAAAAGATTTTCCGAGCTTAGCTTAATTAATATATCCGATAATGGCCCCACCTCCTGTTTTGGTAAGATATTGTCGCGTCCTCGTAGTTTGTGAGGTATTCTCTGGGATGTTTTCAATCTGGCCATGTGGGACCTATGGCCATTGTTTGGGTTTCGACAACACCCAATGGTTCCCAAGTACTACTAAAAACGAGAAGAATGTTTTGTTTGTTATGAGCCTAAATTATGGCAACAGTATTTTAATTAGTTTAAATTACGTAAAATGATTTTCGAGTAATTTTCTTTTGAATAAAGATAAGGCTATCAAAGGAAAGCAATTGCCTTATATGTATCGTTATTTTTCTTGTAAGGAAGTTTTTATGACTCTCTCGAAACGTGAAATATTTTGATGAGAAAAGATATTTATAATTATGAAATATGTAACTGTCGTGTAATCGTTTTAAAAAAAATAAATAAAATATAAGATTCACATAAAAAAATTATTTTTTAATAATAAACTCCGCTCAATATCAACAAAATATTATAATTTCTTGAAACCTACAAGCGCTATCTTCATGGACGAAAAATGTAATCCATCGATGACTTTGTTCGGGAGCACAGCACCACAAGTTCCTCGGAGCCACCCACGGTATCTGGAAACCAGATTCTATCATACCAATATTGCAATCCTCGCATCTTAAATTTGTACAACTTACACATACTAATGAACACAGTCACTTGCTCTCTACACAGAATATACACGTACTAAATGAACTTCTTTCTATAATCTCTATTCTTCATTATGAAAAGGAAGAATATACGCACTAAATATGGATCAGATATCATATATGGGATTGCTATTTTTTGTTCCAGCAATAGAACAATGAATTTCAGATTAGCCCGAACAACTCGTAGTCATATATGCTGACCCCCTGCTCAATCTGTGCAAGATCGTTGTAGAATGGATATGGCTGATCTATTCCAAAAAGACATGACTCAAGATCCTGGTAAGCAAACAAATCCACTGGATTGTTTCTTGTTGAAATCTCAAAAGTCAAGTCATCCAAAATCATCTGATTGGACACTTGATTAAATTCTTCTTCCCTCAAAGTTTCTCGGTGACATAATTGATCATCAGGCGAGACAAGAGATGCAAAGGATGATCCTTCGATGCTGCTTTCGGGTTCTTGTAGATCCTCGGTATTTGAAGATTGAACTCTCTTTACCAGATCGGTGGGTTTCGTTGGAGCAGGGGAATTAGTGATTGAGCTTAAATTCCCGGTTAGCTCTTGAACAAGCCTCTTGAAGCTCGAGCTGTCAGTGATGTAGACCTTGGGCCTCAAGAACTTTATCAAACTGTGGAGTTGCTTCCCATTCTTAGATATCTTCAGCGACCCTTGACTTACTTTCTTCCCCATAGTTTCAAACTACAACTGGCGCCTAGGAATCACCCCCAAGCTTCTTTGCTCTAGCGGAGAGTTCTAGGCACTATTAATACCTAGTATAATGAAGTAGATATGTTCGAGGTTGTCAAAAACAGACAAATCTGAAGACATTAATATGCTGAAAATGATGTTAATCATACAAAAAAAGAACATCAATAGGAATCCATACACACCACACCTGACAATCTATATCATTCTCTCTCTATCTATCTATCTCTCTCCCCCTATCCGACCATGACTCATCAAGGAAAATGCCGAGGTTTGTTTTTAATCGGAGATGTCGATGTTGGTCAATTCAAGGGGATGGTTTTCATGTATTAGAATATAGATAAAATATAATATTATAGATGGGCATTGAGGGCACGGAGCTAACTATTCAAATGACTTAATGTGATGCCCCCAACCTCCGCTTAGGATTGGACAGTGACTGAAGCATCGAGACATGTAACTCAAGATTACATACCCCATACATGACAATTAAGATGCAATGCACCTATTATAAATCTAGTAGTATACAATAAATCGAAACGAAAATTCATGTAAAACTAAGTAGAGTTGAGAGCAATTTTGCGGAATATCATGGTACCATTAAACTATAATCCCAAAAGATTTCATTTTTCAAATTTTCCCAAAGTACAAGAGGGTCCGAAAAGATAACAAGTTTTACAAAGCCGTTTGCGAGGTTTGATTCGTATGGATAGTTTGGGTATGCCTTATATTAGAGAGAAATGAGCTTTATTTGTTTAGAGGTCTTTTTGAGATTTTTTTCTGGAGGGCTTGGTTTGATTGTATTTATTTTAGCATCTATTTCTCTTTGGTTGTATAGCACCTTGGTTTTGGGCATTATTGTTTTATTTAGTAAACTTAGGTGCTTGAGATTTGTTACCACGGTTTTCTTCTACCATAAGTGAGGATTCTTTAATAAACTTGGGATAGGGGTACTCTTGGACATGGGGTCCTGACTCTTTAAAAAACAAAAAATTAAAGTCATTTCCCTCTTTTCAATCAAACTTTAAAATCCAACTCAAAACCCTACAAGGCCTTCGTTATTTTGCATTGTGCTTCCCCAAATCGCTTAAGTACTTCACAGATGGGTGGTTAGCGACTTCTAGCCTATCCACTAAAGATGGCTCTGTCGAGCGCTAAGGGCTCTTCGGAGCCTCCATGACTATTAGGGGTGTTGGCCTCTTGCGCTTTCCCATAACTGGCTCTTGTCCTGTAACAATTTCTACCATTCCAGGTTAAGAATAGTAGTGGAAACTACAACGGTGAGATTTCGAGAAATCTAAATAAGCAAACAAACAACATACCACAGATAATATAAGCATAAAACGGCAAACCAAGAAATGAATGCATAGACATGTACTTGACACAAAATTTAGTTCATGCAAATTTTACTTTTTTTAAAGTATGTAACAGATATCCTGTGGCTCCCCCAACCCCCGCTTGGGATTGGACGGTGACTAAAATGCCGAGGCATGTAATACATGGCTACATACCCCTCGTACATGATAGATAATATGCAATGCTCCTAGATATGCTAGCAGTATGCACTGAGTAATGCAACGAAATATATATGGCTCGTGAGAAACTAGGCAATGCCTAAAGCAATTGCCTTAGCACATGGTACCGTAAAACTATGCATAACCCAAACATTGCCATCATCAAAAGAGTTCATTTCAAAAAGTACGCAAAAGGTGGATATGTTCTTTTTCCCAAAACAAAGGACCATCAAAAATTGTTTCCACAAAAGTTAAACCTCAAGTGTCTTTACCACAAAATGTTCTAAGTTCCCATGGTCCCCCTTTTGTATTTTTTTTCTACAAAAGTCCTTCTTAGTCTGGCTTCTTCATTTTCTCCAGAAAGCAGTCATTGTCCCTATTCTTTAGTCTCTTGGTCTCCTCTATGAGCTGCAAGGCCTCAGAAATGAGCTGGTTGACATTCTCTATCCTATCCAAAAGAGAAGGCTCAGACGAGCTCTCGTTAGTCTTAGGCAGCTCCTCTCTGGTCGGGGATACCTTGGTCCTTTTGCACTTCGTCATCTATACCTGTCACAACTTCTACCATTCCGGGTGGGGAATGATAGTCAAAACTACCACAATGAGATTTCAAAAAATCTCAGCAAGTAAGCACACAACATACAATGATTGACATAAGCATACAACTGGCAAACCATGGAATGCATGCATGAACATGTACTTGACACATGACGTGACCCAAAAACTTGACTTATGCGCTTGACCTTTTTCAAAAGACATGTAACTGAATTTTTTGACTTTTCAGAAAAACATTCTTTTGTCATCATTTCATATCTTGTTAATCACGTGATCTGAAACATGTCATGTCATATCATATCATATCACATGATTCATATAACGTGATCCGTATCATGTAGGCTCATTGCCTTGATCTTATAACACATATGGACACATCACGGCTCCCCTATGCACTACGTGTTCTTGCTAGTTACTACACCACCAGTAGTCCGTACACTGTGAACACTACGTCTTATTCATATTCATATAATGATAACACGACAGTACTTCGTCGAGTTATTTGCCTTAATCATGGCACCCACTAGATCCATTCGAGGCATGCCGAGTCGCCGATGGTTCTTTGTCCGTCAGTCTGGATCGTATGCTTGGTCTGTCTGTCAGTCTATGGATGATATGCACTACTAACCCTCAGTTGTGTGCCCAACATCTTTTCCAGACTCTGCCAAAAGCGCGAAGTAAAGCGCGTATCTCGGTCCTACACTATGGTCTTTGGTACTCCATGCAGTCAAACTATCTCCTTAACATAAATCCGAGAGAGCTTATCCATAGAGTCCATGTTGGCTATGGGCAAAAAATGCGCACTCTTTGTTAGTTTGTCTACTATGACCCATATAGAATTCTTTCCTGATGATGTCCTTGGCAAACCTATCACGAAATCCATTGTTACATCCTCCCATTTGCATTCTAGAATTGGCAATGGTTGCAGTTCTCCCACTAGCCTTTGGTGTTCAGCTTTCACCAACTGGCAAATGGAGCATTTTGCTATGAACTCTGCCACATGTTTCTTGATTCCATCCCACCAAAACTGCTTCTTCAAATCCCGATACATTTTAGTGCTGCCGGGGTGAGCTGTGTAAGGGGTACAATGAGCTTCCCTTAGGATTCTAAGATTTCTTCAATCAAAGGCGATCTCCTGAATCATTGCTACTATAACATCTCGAGGTGGATTTCCAATCAACAAGATTCTCATTTCCATCAATAGAGATGACAATTCAACTTGAGTCTTACGACTAAGAGCATCTGCTACGACGTTAGCTTTACCGGGGTGATACTTAATCTCGCATTGGTAATCATTAATGGTCTCAACCCACCTTCTTTGCCTCATATTTAGATTCTTCTGACTAAACATATACTTGAGACTTTTGTGATCGTGTACACCTCACACTTCTTCCCATACAGGTAATACCTCCAAATTTTCAAAGCAAAGACTACTATAGCCAATTCTAGGTCGTGCATAGGGTAATTCTATTCGTGGTCCTTGAGTTGCTGTGAAGCACAAGCAAGGACTCTTCCTTCTTGCATCAATACACACCCTAAACCCATCTTAGAAGTGTCACTGTAAACTACATAAGGTTTATGTGGCTCATGTAACGCTAATACGGTGTTAAGGTTAATCTTCTCTTCAGCTCCTGAAAACTCTTCTCACATTCTTCGCTCTACACATACTTGGCATTTTTCCTTCTAAGTGCTGTCAAAGGGTTAGAGAGTCTAGAAAACCGTTCTACAAACCTTCAGTAGTATCCTGCTAATCCAAGGAAACTACTTATCTCATGTGCATTAGTTGGCCTTTGCCATTTTGTCACTACGTCAATCTTAGTAGGGTCTACTGCCACTCTTTTGCTAGAAATGACATGTCCCAAAAAGTTCACCTCCCTAAGCTAGAACTCACATTTACTAAGCTTGGTGTAGAGTTGATTCTCTTACAATGTTTCCAACACAATCCTTAAATGCTCCTTGTGTTCCTCGTCACTTCGGGAATATATCAGTATGTCATCTATGAACACCACTACAAAACTATCTAGGTACTGCCTGAAGATCCGATTCATCAAATCCATAAATGTAGCTGGAGCATTTATCAAACCAAAAGGCATGACCAGAAACTCGAAATGTCCATAAAAAGTTCGAAAGGCAGTCTTGGGTACGTCCTAATCCTTAATCATGAGTTGATGATATCCCGACCGTAGGTCAATCTTCGAGAATCTGAAGCTCCTTGTAACTGATCCAACAAATCATCCATCCTTGGCAAGGCATATTTGTTCTTGACAGTCACTTTGTTCAATTCTCGATAATCTATACACATCCTTAAAGTTTCGTCTTTCTTCTTAACAAACAAAATCAGTGCTCCCTAAGGTGATGAACTAGGGCGGATAAAACCCTTTTCTAGCAGTTCTTCGATTTGCACCTTGAGCTCCTTTAATTCTGGTGGGGCCATTCGGTATGGTGCCTTGTGCATTGGATCTGTTGCCGGTTCAAGCTCAATTATGAATTTCGTCTCTCAATCCAAGGGTAATCCAAGTAAATTATCGATGAAAACTCTAGGAAAGTATTCTATCACTGGGATTCCTTGAACTCCCTTAGATTCCTCTATTGCTTTTGTCATCATCACAAGATAGGCAGTAGTTCCACTCATCAAGCTCTTCTTGACTTGTCCTGTTGTTACTATAGATGGGTCTAACCTAACAGTTTCCCCCCATGTAACAGATCCTATCCTTTGCACGTAAGTCGAAAACCACTTCTCTTCCTCAACAATCTATCTTAGCATAATGCTAAGACAACCAATCCATTTCTACGATCAGATCGAATTCCATGAAATAGAAAACAATCAAGTCGGCGGTAAAAGTTTAACCCGCAACTTCCAACGGACAATTCCTTACTTTCTGGGTGCATCGCACTATCTTCTTGTCTGGAATGGCTACCAGAACTCTCTAAGACAAAGGTTCCGCATCTAACTCACATCATTTCACACAACTAATAGAAACAAAGGATCTCGATGCTCCCAAATCAAACAAAGCACAAACCAAGTGTTGCTTCAATTTAACCTTACCTAAAAGGATAACTAAGGTTGCTCAAAGATTCTCAAATGTTACTAGTAATCACTCCTGCATTTGCCATCTTGTTAGCTTCCAGGTCTACTTCTGATATGAACCCGTGAGAATGGAATCCCTTGAACCCACAATCAATTTGAAAACTCATCCAAGAAAGCCAAAATCAAGCCAATGAAAAATTTAAACCCGTTGAGGAACTCGTTTCAAGAATCTAGATTATATGAAAATCTAGATCCGTTGAACAACCCGTCTCAAGAACCTAAATTATAAGGAAGAATGCCACAAATGTTGTGATTTGCCTTTGATAAGTTCGAAAGTTTATTTAAGAACAAGAGGAGATAAATTCAACTCACAATGAATAAATTCATCAAATTTTATGAACTAATTAAAATGAGGCTACAAAGAGTATTTAAACCAAAACCTAATTAAAACCCTAGCCAAAATAAAGCCCTTTCTTCCAAAAATACCCTTGAATGAATAGTATCGCAGCTACAGTAACTCCTTGAAACCCTAGTTCAACAAAATAAAACATATGTGGGCCTAGCATTCTCAAGCCCAATTATTCTAGACTGATTCCTATAACTAATAAAATAAGCCTCTTGAATGAAATAAATAAGTCCAAGGCCTTCAATGACATAAACATAATAATAGCCCTAATTTATATTGCACTCTTCCATAGCTTGTATCACGTGGATGAATACTGGATCTCCTTCTCTCAAACCCATCTTGAATATTTGGCTCTTACTAGACACGTCCCAAGTGGATTGCACCAATCCTTGCATTGTTTCCTTGCACTTCTTAGCTCTCGATATTGTGATTGCCCCATCTGAAACTTGCAAATGATCTTTAAGACTTGGTCCACCTTGGTGTCCATCATTCCCCCTCTCCTCAAAAGGATTCGACCTCTAATCTCCACTTGCATCAAAGGGAAAAAAGATCAGAAACATTGAAAGTAGCAGAAATATGATACTTACTTGGAAGATCCACTTGATATGAATTTCATTAATTTTTTCAAGAATTTGGAAAAGTCCATCCAAGTTACTCCTGTTATCAATAAGCAAAAGCATCAAAGCTAAAGGAGTAAGTGGATTAAAACTATAAACAACTTCAAACGAAGAATAAGAAATAGTAGTATGCATGGTCCTATTATATGCAAACTCTAATAAGGGCAAATGATACTTCCGCAAATGTTCATACAACAAGTCAATGAATGGCAAATGATACTCATACAAACGTTCATGAAACACATTTAAAGTCTTCCTTGCACCAAAATGATCATTCCAATTATATGCAAACTCAATGGATGACAAGCAATACTCACACCCATGGTCACGCAACACGTTTAAAATCCTTTTTACACCATAATGACCCAACAAACCGCATCCATGCACTAGCATCTCACGCATAAGACTAGTAGGCTCACAAAGTTTATTCTCTCTAAACAAATACCAATCTAGTCTATAGCACTTACCAAATGATGCATTCTCACACGCTCTATACACACTATTCAAATCTCATCATCATTAGCATGCAATTCCTTATCATATTCAAATCTCAATAACTTTGCATCTAAAATGAAGACAAGGACATACCTTCTTGTTAAAGCATCAACCAAAAAGTTTTCCTTACCTTGTGTGTATTTGATTACGTGAGGAAAAGTCTCAATACAATCTTCTCATTTAGCATGCATTCTAGTCAACAACTTACCTTGTCCCTTCAAGTGTGTCAATGATTCATATTCTTCAAAAAAAGATCGGGTAGGAATTGTCGCACCTGGCACAAAATCAATGTAGTGCTCTATCTCCCTAATAGGTTGCAATCCATTAAACAAACCACTAGGAAACACGACCTCATATCCCTGCAATAAAGAGACAACAACACTAGGCAAAGATTCGTCAAGTTCGTTAGTATTAAGACTCTCGTTAGCATAAAAACTCACTTTTTTCTTTAATTTTCTCTCAGTTTCTTCACTCTCTCTTTTATTTTCATTCTCTTTTTCTTTTTCACTCTCTTTTTTCCTTTCAATCTCTCTTTTTTTTTTCTTTTTTTTTCCCGTCACTCTCTTTTTCTTCCTCTTTTTTTGACATCTCGACCTGACAATTGTTTTTCAACTCACTCCCTCTTTTTCTTGAGCTCTCAGCCTCAGCCTCATCTTTTTTCTCTCTCATTCTCTCTCTCTCACTCACTCACTCTCTCTCTCTCTCTCTCTCTCTCTCTCTCTCTCCTTTTTAGCCTCAGTATTTCTTTTTTTCTCAATCTCACATTCACTCTTATTTTTTAGCTCAATCTCACTTTCACTCTTACTTTTTAACTCAATCTCTTTTTCACTTTTTATTTTTTTATCACTCTCACTTTCACTCTTTCGTTTTTTATCACTCTCATTTTCACTTTCTTTTTTGAGCAGCCTCACTTTTCAGTTTCAGTTGGTCCCTATGGACCTGTGTTAGAGTTAAAGGAGCACGTTTAATTGTTTTTCCATCATTTTCAAAATTGTACATGTTCCTTAACCCATCATGGATCACCTTCCTATCATACTGTCACGGCTTCCCCAACAAAATATGGCCAGTATGCATAGGCACTACATCACAAAGCACAACATCCTGGTATTTTCCAATTGAAAAAGAAACTAGCATTTGCTTATTTACCCTAACCTTCCCACATTTACTCAACCACTGCAACTTGTATGGTCTAGGGTGTTTCAAGGTAGATAAATTCAATTTCTCAACTAAAGTAGTGCTAGACAAATTAATACAACTCCTCCCATCAATAATCATACTACATACCTTATTGTTGATGTGGCATCTAGTATGAAAAATGTTCTCGCTCTGCTGCTCTGTACCATCCATCTTAATTTGTGTATTGAGAGCACGCCTAATTTGTGTATTGAGAGCACGCCTGGCAATAAGAGACTCACCATACTCTTCATTCTTACACTTATGTTCAATACTAGGCTTACGCCTCCTCCTATCTCTCCCACCTTACAGTTTTCTACACACTGCATCTCGTTGATCCATCATATCCCTCACTTCCCCCAACACCAAATTCAACCTTTCAAATTGTTGTTGCATGGCATGCAACAGAAAGAATGAGTTATCTGCCATCCCCTTTAGTGATCTGCACAAAAACTTGACTTATACACTTGACATTTTTGAAAAGGCATGTAACAGATTTTTTGACTTTTTGGAAAAGCATTATTTTGTCATCATTTCATATCTTATCAATCACGTGATCTGAAACATATTATGTCATATCATATCATATCACGTGATCTGTATCATGTAGAGTCATTGCCTTGTTCTTATAACACTTGTTGACACATTACGGCTCCCCTATGCACCACGTGTTCCTTACCGCAACACCAACGATCCGTACACCATGGTGACTACGTCTTATTCATATTCATATCATGATAACACGACAATACTTTGTCGAGTTATTTGCCTTAATCATAGCACCCACTAGCGTTAGGTGCTACCTCGCTTCAGCATCCTTTCCAAAAAGATCCATTCGAGGCATGCCGACGGTTCTTTGTCGACCCAGGGTTACCACTCTATTATTAAGCACTCCAAAGCGGACATATGAGTTCCACCAGGACATTTTCCCATCCTAGCATTTGGGGTGGTGATAAAAACATTTTAGACACTTTTCTCTTTTTCTTTAAAAAAGACCATTTGATTCGATTTCTAGCATTCTGTTTAATCACTTGATTAAATCACTTCCACATGCAATTAATTTCTCAAATTCATGTTATGACATCATTATCCAATCCTTTAAACCTTAGAAATTTGATTGGGCCAAGAAAAGTTGGGTTTGGGCTTAATAGAATCTCAGACCCTAACCAAACCCTCTTTAAACCCCAAATGAAACCCACTAGTTTAATGCCCATTAAGGCCCATGAATCTTGGCCAGCTTGACAAAGCTTTTTGAGGAAGTTTCCACCCACCCATACAGGTCATCCACTGCTCCTAATAGCCCCAAAGTCGTGCATGATGTGAAGGCCAAAGGCCACCTCACCACCACCCTTCTCTTGGAAGTTTCCTTGGCTGAAAACCACTCACTATTTGCACCTTTTTGTAACCTAATCACCATACCTCAAGATGTCATACAGGGCCATGCCTCCATTTTCAGAAGTAATTGAGGCGTGCAGGTCACAACTTCCCTTAGTTCACCACTTTTCACCCCCCATTCTTGTAAAGAAACCCTTAGAAGCTCTCCTGGGCAGATTCCAGAGGCTTTTTGCGTGCCATATTTGGAACCGTTGTATGTATCTTCTGTAACACCCCGCTCCTTCCTTCTTAAGTAACACTTCTTCTTGCTGATGTACGTTCCGTCTTTCTGATGTAAGCAAATCCTGAGGGCAGAGATTATGTGAATTGTCTGCCCCTCCTATCTAGCGACTGCGAGACACGTCATGCGTACCGAACCCTGATGGCGTGTTTTCAAAGATATCTTGTGACTTCTAGGCCACGGCCAGTGTTTTAAATGTGTTGGAAATATTTATAAGGAGTATTTCCAGTGTTATTGAATTAAGTTTGATCTTAAATACGACAATTATAATATTCTTGAAGAGCTCCAAAAATATTATAATTGTTAGAAATCATTTTAATATCATTTAAAATGATTTCAACTATTTAAGATATTACAAGATTTAAATTATGTTGAAAGCTTTTAATTAATTAAATGATTTTATTCTCTTAAATATGTTAAGTAAGACTTCATCATTTTATTAATGATGAAAGAATATTATTTTATAAACTAAAGTTAGTTTAAATAATATTATACCTTACTTCCTCTAAGTGCTTTTAATTAAATTAACGTTTATGCATTTTTAATCAGTGTTTGAGGTCTGTCGTTAGATCGTTGCATAGATCTCCAGACGTTGGGTTTTAGAATAAAACCCCAACCCCTCTCTCTTTCTCCTTCACTTTTCCCCAGCTCTCTCTCCCTCCTCCCTCTCGGCTTGCACTGCACGGCTCCCCCCATGCCCGAACTGCTCCACCCCATAGCCTGGAGCCACCGTGCGTCGCCTGGCCCCACAGCCGCCACCACTAGCTCCACCTCCCTCCAGTGAGTTCCCCCATCCCGATCTCTCTCTCACGCTCCCTCTTCCTCTCTCTCGATAGTGCACAGCCCGAATGGGCTTCACGTTGCTGCGCCGCCGTGCGCTGTCCTCCGGCGCCACCACCTCTACGGCAGCTTCCCCTCCCACCGGCCATCATCCTCCAGCAAGCTCAGCCTCTCTCTCCCCCTCCATCGCATACACGCACAATACCTATGAAAATGGGTTTCACACGGCTTCAAGGCCACTGACGGCCCTAGCGCCGCCGTGTGCCGGTTCTAACTCCACCAAGCGCCTCCCCTGGCCACCATAGCGCCTCCTCGAGCTCCTCCAAGCTAGCCAAGCCCTCCACCTCTCTCAAGCCCTCTCACTCTCTCAAGGATTCTCCCATCTTCCCAAGCTCGATCCACCGCCGTAGGCCGCCATGGCGCCACCCCAGTGCCACCACAAGCTCCACCGTCAACCCCTCAGCTCCTCCATGGCTAGCCATGACCAGCCAAGCCTTTCTCTCCCATTTCCATGCTTTGAGGCACACGGGTTCCACTTGGAAACCCACGGCTCCACCGTGCTCTGCCACCCCAGCCACCATGAAGACCACCCTTAGCCTCCCTTGACCTCCCTTAGCCAAACCCTAGGTCCAAACCACCACTTCATGTGGTGGGTAGCCACTGCACGTGATGGACAGCCACTGCGCGTGGCTGACCACCACTATACGCGGCTAGATCTGCCGTGTTACGCTCCTTGCCACCACCACGAGGCCACCACGAGCCCTTCCAAGACCACACCTAGCTATCCAAATGCCCAAACAGTCACTGTATGTGGGTTAGCCGCCACGTACGACCCTTCCGACGTCTTCGACAGTGACAGTCAACGAGCAACGCACCGGTTATTCCGTCGATGATATAACCTTCTATCCCTCGTTATTTATGTTAGATGTTAATTAGTTGATTAGGTTGTGTTCTGTGTTGTTGGTATTTGTGGAGTTCGTTGTGTAGTATGGAGATGTGTTGTGCTGTATATGTGAAGTGTTGGGCATATATGTGTAGTGTGGTGATGTGATAAGATGTGTATGTGAAGTGTTGGGCGTAGTTGGGAAGTGGGTTGTGTAGTGTTGTGGACTGTGTTGTAATGGTGGCATGTTGTGTGTGGAATGGGAAGAGTACATGCTGAGTGTACTCTGTGTGGCGTAGCGTGTGTAAAGGAAGTACACGTGGAGTGTACGCCATATGGTGGGGTGATGCACCATATGGCTGGTATGCCATAATGGTGATGTGGCATGGTATGTATGAGGGGAGTACATGCAGAATGTACTCCATGTGATGGATTGGTGCACCTTATATTGTGTACGCCATAGTGGTGATGGGTCGTAGCATGTGTGAGGGGAGTATACGTGGAGTATACTCCATGAGGTGTCACGATACACCATGTGGCGTGTCGCAGAGATAAGGATGGTTGAGTGGTTGATGGGCGTAGGGCATGGTGAGTAGTGTCGGGAACTGTGGAACAGTGTCCCGAAGTTGTCATGGTGTAGCCTGTAGTCTAAGGTGACAAGTGTCAACGTGTTGGACTTATGGCTGGGAGCATGGGTGAAGTAGCAGAATAAGTGTAAGAGTGCACAGCGGAAGCATGACTGGGGAATGTCACGAAGTGACATGGTTGCCAGCAGTCGTGCTTGCGATGGGTGAAGACTTAGTGTAGGAATGGCGTAACGGGATGTGTCGGGAGTATGTGAGGAACCGTACTCATGATGAGTTAGGAGTTGACGAAGCAGGATGTTGGGTAATGCAACAAGGTCACGGTGTAGCTTGGGAGTAGCCTAAGCTATATGACGTGACATAAGGTGTAGTTGTGAACGGAGTCTTGTCGCGTTAAGTATTGGGATGAACTGTAAAAAGGGACGGGTAGCATGAAGAGTCATGCTAGCCAGGTTAAGAGAAGGTTGGTATCGGAGTATGGCCCTTGTCCCTACGAGTAGGTGATCAACATGTTATATGTTGGTCTCAGGTGATAAAGGGGTAAGGTTGTAATCTGGTTAGACACATGTGCCGGACGGATTCACCATATGTAATGGGTAATCCGTCCTGAGCATAGTTGCACGGTACTTAAGCCTTAGAGTTGGCTTAGAGCCATGTGGCTTGTATGGATAGGAATGAGGATTAGTATGGGCTAAGGTGCATGAAGATAGTGACGGGTGTATTGTCTAAGGATGGGATGCGTGACTCAGTCGGTCTGAGTCATGAGTCGGAACGTGGTTAATGAGAAGAATGAGACAGAGATCTTAGTGTCTTAAGCCTAAGGTGAATCATGGGTTCACCCTAGCGAGTAAGCACTCGAAGTAGAACGTTAAGGTTGAAAGAGATAGTATTTGTAATGGGTCCTCGAAGGGTTTAGCATAGTAAAGGACCGGTAAGAGCACAAGATAGAAGGAGAGTGCTCTAAGTGAAGTGTAGCTCTATTTATAGTTTAAGTTACTTATGCATTAGATAGAGAATGACGTTAAGGTTATGTGTATGCATGTAGGTTGCCATCTGACAAGCATTTGAATGGACTGCATGATATGAAAGTAGCATGGAGTCCAGGTAAGTGTTACGTTCATACTCTTCTAGAGTTTTCTAAGATAAAAGAAAATGAAAACGAACGCTTTTCCTTTAAGATGCTTTAAGCAAATATGAAAGATGCTTTACGAAAGAAAATGTTAAGTGTTCAAATGTATAAGTATGTATGGCCCCTCCTTGGCAGCCCCTGTTTACACACTCAAAGTATTAATTGTACGCATGTGAATGGATAAGTATACGTTGTATCTATTGTATGTATTTTCCAAGAAAACGCATGGCAAGAAAATCAACGAACTAATGTTTTACGGATGCCATGAAAGAATGATGCATGAAAGACGATTTTTTGGCTCACGCCCCAAACGATGCTTTTCTCACGAAAAAGAATGTTTTCTCACGAAAATAAATGTTTCTCATGAAAGGACTGTTAAACGAAAGAAAAGAAAAGAATGAAAGCTCCAGCTCTTCAGAGCTGACATGAATGAAAGAGTGAAATGGATGAAAATATGTAACGGCCACATGAATGAATGAAAAGGGGTACCCAAAAAATGAATGGGCAGATTGCAATGCTGGGCAGTAGTACTGGTAGTGCACCCAGTGTTGCACCCTGACGGAATGGGATTCCAACCCCCGGCCACTGGCGAATCCATTGGCCATAGGGCCGCTAACCCTAGCACACGGGGCGTAACAGTGTGTACTGGCCTATGAAAGTGATAAGAAAGAATGTATGTATGCATGAATGCACGAATGAAAGCACGAACTCTTGAAGAAATGAAGGCACTGACCGGATACACGTTTTACGAAAAGAAATACTTTTAAAGAAAAATCCCGTCTAGTGATGTTTTCAAACAAACGCATGTAAGCACGTATAGTATGTATGAATGACGAATGCATGAATGAAAACCTATGTTGTTATATTTTAACTGTACGAAGTAATGCTTATGAGTCTTCGACTCATTTTAGTTTTTATGTATGCCCCTCCCCCCACAGGAATTGAACGGTCAGGATGGACACGGCCGATCGGGAAGAGCACGAAAGTCTAGGCATGAGTTTTAAATGTATGAGTGGTCTTTTTATTGTAAAAATTAATATTTTCCGCTGTAATCCTCTTCCTCTTTTATTGCCAAAGTACTTTTTATTTTATAAACGTAGAGTCTTGCACCCTGGGTATACAAGTAAAAAGTTTTAAATAGAACGGTAATTCCCGTCGTCCTTTCTAAAAATATTTTACAAAAAGTCCCACCACAAGGACAGGCGTTACATCTTCCCACAATGATTCCTTCATGAAAGTTGTTCTTCATTGCGTTAAGTTTCTGTGGGTATCTTGGTTGTTTGATTTCATGGTCGTTGGTTGGTCAAAAATTATTTTAACCGTGGAAAGGTCAATCTCGACAATAATCTAGATAGTGTGTTGTGTTTTGGAGTTTTTGACAAAGCTAATGGACAAATCTTGGTCCAAACTTTTTATGGAGTGTTTTTAACATGTATATATGAATGGTTGTTGGAGATTAGTTGCATGATTAAAGTTTTTGATGAAATAATTTTTCAGATCTAGAAACTTAGAACTGGAAGAGGAAAAACAGTTTCTGTTTTAAAAAAGTTTGAGCGTTTTGTGGTTTAATCTTACTCCAATGGTTTTGATATTTTTATTTGATGATCCTAAGCCTTTTATTTATATGTTAGGATGTTAGTTTGAAGATTTTTGGCGTTGGTTTCAAAGGTGTGAATTTTTATGCAAGAGATTATACGGTTCAGTCAAAAGTTTGATTTTTTAGTTAGATCCATGTTTTGAATTATTCTTTTTAGCCATGTGATTTTAACTTTAATGCTTGGATATAATTTAGGACACATTTTTAAACCATATAATTTTTTGGTTTGAAGATATCACAATAGAATGCCTTGGATCAAGTGTTTAATCAAACAAAGTTGAGAACAAATTATGTTCTTGACTAAGTGTTAGAGCCGAGTACTTCAAGTGAGATTTTGTTATTTTTGGTGACTTTTATGTGTTGATTCAAAGCATGTTAGTTCTTACGAATGTGTTATGAAAATGTTAAATGGAAGTTTTAGATTTTTGGAGTTCTTAGAGATGTTTTAAAAAAGGTCAAACCATGAGATTCAAGAGTTTGAATTTTAGTTAAAAAGTTTAGATCTTTTTACAAAAACGTTTTGTGTTTATGAGAAGTATATTTTGTTAGGTGTTTTAAGCATGTTTTTAAGCTTAAGATAGGAGGATCTTTGTTGCAATATCTCAGTTTGAGCAAATGTTTGAAATTGGATAAAATTGCAACAAGATTCAAGAGTTTGTATTTTAGTTAAAAAGTTTAGATCTTTTTACTAAAACGTTTTGTGTTTATGAGAAGTATATTTTGTTGGGTGTTTTAAGCATGTTTTTAAGCTTAAGACACGATGATCTTTGTTGCAATATCTCAGTTTGAGCAGATGTTTGAAATTGGATAAAATTGCAACAAAAATAAAGACAAATGGCCTTTGGAAGTTTCAGCCCAATCATGTTTTGCATAGTTGTGTTTGGTTTTAAATTTTTCTAAGTTGATATTTGAGTTTTGGGAAAAGTTTACAAGAGGAACGTAAAGTTTGGTGATTTTTGGAGTTAGGATGTGAAATCCTTAACTTAGGAATAAAATTGTCATTTTCCCACATGTAGTGGGGAAAATTGTAATTTTACTCGAAGTTAGCATTTCTTCATGTTTCTAATTGTTAGTGATTAAGTTTCTAACATTTAGAACTCCAACTTACAATTTTCCATGTTTCATGCTTTACCTCGTAAAATGCAACAATCACTGTAAGTTAGCTTCTAACTTTTTGTCAGATTACTGTGTATGCATGTTGGTAAGGGACCTACTATTTATGTACTTATGTTATCCTATATGTCATACTATATCATGAATATCTATTACGCATGTTATATTTTGTCACGACATATATATCTGTCACATAATATATTCTGTTATGTAATATTTATCTATTTAACAATATACTTGTCACGTAATGTTATTTGTTATATGTTATGCCATCTCATGTAATGTTATCTGTTACATGTCATGTCATGTCATATTATTTATTACACGTTATGTCATGTCATGAAACGTTTATCTTTATATATTATGCCATGTCACGAGATGTTTGTCTGTTACATGTTATGTTATATCACGAGATGTTTGTCTGTTACATGTTATGCCATGTCACGAGATATTTGTCTGTTACATATTATGCCTTTTCACCGAATGTTTGTTTATTACATGTTATGTCATGCCACGAGATATTTGTTTGTTACATGTTATGTCATGTCACAAAATATTTGTCAGTTTCATGTTATGTCATGTCATTCATCTCACGTACATTTCACATTACCTTATGTCAGGTCATCTATCCTTTCGCTTCATGTCACGTCATGTCTCGAGTACAGAGTGTGTCTCGAAAACATTATTTTCATCTCAATCAAGTCAATTTCAAGTTTTAGTTTCATGCATTATAAATTCACGTTCAATTCGAATTCTTATTATTGATTAATTTATACTACAGTCAAGGAATATATGATCTACCTAGTATTGCAGTCCAGGCATATGTGCTGCCCGGTACTACGGTGAAGGAATATAATCTGTCGTAAATACAAAAAGTATACTCATGGTGAAGGGAGCTACCTGAGTACTCTCATTTTCTTAATCAAAGTGCATAATTTCAATTACACGTGCTAAAATTTCCAGTTCAGTTCAGTTCACATTTAGTTTAGTTTAATTCATGTTCAGTCTCAATTTAGTTCACTTTTAGTTCAAGTTTAATTCATGTTAAGTTTCACTTCCAGCTTTATGTCATGTTTAGTTCACGTCAATTCAGTTCTTCTCATGTCAGCTCAAGTCATATCAGTACACGTCTTGTTAAATGCCAAGTCACGTCAAGCTTATTTATGATCATGTATGCACTCATGCTTTTATTATCATGCATGCATCTTTAACCTGTATGTTAAGTTATCTATTAACTTGCTGATATTTATAATCAAATCTCACTTGGTAGTATCAACTACTATTATTCCCTTCGGAATGGTAGACTATGCGTCAAGATCTAGAGAACCCACGCATAGGAGATTGGACGAGGTCGAATAGAATGTGGAGCAGATAAAGAGTTGGAGCCTAAGCCCCCATTTTCTCGACGTCAATTTAGATCTCATAGTTGAGCTACGTGAACGGCTCAGCGAATTAGTACAATAGTTTTTATTTCTAGACTATAGTTATGGAGCGCTATCTCTAATACTATTTATGTT
The DNA here is from genome assembly GCA_022457165.1 of Juglans mandshurica. NCBI lineage: Eukaryota > Viridiplantae > Streptophyta > Magnoliopsida > Fagales > Juglandaceae > Juglans > Juglans mandshurica. Next base: position 15,347,679 of record CM039620.1, read on the forward strand.
ACAGACTTGTTGGACAAGTACTGTAACCTCTTGGATATTAGTTATCACGTGAATTTTATGAATCACATTTATATTTTGGGATATATTACTTCTAGTTCATAGTATTGCTGGAAAAAAAATTATTTGCTGCTAATATTGCATATTGCTAGATGCATGCTAGGTGCATTGCATCCTTAATTGTCATGAACATGGGTAGGTAACCTTATGTTGCATGTTCTGGCGCTTCAAGTTCTATTAAATCCTAAGCGGTATTTGGGAGCGTCACATTTATGGAGTTGATCTTCCAGCTCTTGAATTATATTTCAGAGATCATTGTCGAGTTGTGTGTGTGACTAAGTGCTTAGTTTAGCAGTTTATGTTTTATGACTGTACTTAAGGGGTGCTGTCTCCAGTACATGTTTTGATTTCAGACTTATTGGATAACTTTTGGATATGTTAATATTTATGGGAATATATTATGTTTTGGGATTTAGCATTCTGGTAAAATGAGTATTGCTAAAAAAAAATTCTCTGTTGTGAATAGTGCATATTGTTATATGCATATTAGGTGCATTGCATTTTTAACTGTCATGAACGAGAGTATGCGACCTTGTGTTGCATGTCCCGATACTTCAAACTCCATCAAATCCCATGCGGAGTTTCGGGGCATCGCAAAATCCTACATACAAAGAAAGGCTGGTACGTATCGTAGATAGGAAAGAGTTGAGATTGAGGTCTAAGGTTACACCCTTGGTAAAGGTGCAGTGAGGGAATGTGGGAAACAAGGAGTTTACACCGGAAAGCAAGCGGCTCACGCAGGAGCAGTTCCCATATTTATTCGAGCCGTAATTATGAGATGTAATGCACGAAGTAGTGGTAAGATAGACAATATGCTGGGAAGGACGCGGCTATAAATAGGTCACTAGGAGGAATGCCACTGAGATGAGGAGAGTGCTTGGAGGGCCAAGGATCTAATATCCAAAATGCTGGATCACGTCAACACGAGTTTAGCATGAAGAGAAGGGAAGAGGATGGTGCCAGAATGTGACGAGCAAGATGAGGGAAAGGGTGAGGATTCGCCAATGTCCTGTAAAGCTGAAATTGGCCTGAGCGATAGTGTGATTTAACACCCGAGTCCAGCAACAAGCCGTTTTCTAAAATTTTTATTTTTTGATTTATACATATGAGGAGCCCAGTTAATTTATTTTAGTATTATTTTTTTATACTGGTTGCAGGCCTAAGATTTTATTTCAGCAGATATCGAATTTGTATTGGGCTTGCCATGTTAGTTGAAATCATTAAATATTTTTTTTGGTTTGGATGGAATCCTAGTATGGGCCGAGGAATTTATGGAACATGTATTTTTTTCTTTTAAGGATTAGACATGGCTCAAATGCTTGGAATGGGCTAAGAAGCCCAAGCCTCTGATATGTTTCAGACTCCACCTTCCACACGACTCACTTCCGTTCCTCACTGCATGCACGCTTTTTTTTTTCTCTAGGGTTTTCTTTTAGTTCTCAATCACCTATTTATAATACGCTTACGCCCTGCATAAAAAGAAAACCCTAAGACACACTCCTTTCAAGCCATCCCTTCCATGCACACTGCCCTGGCATGACCGTCCACCAGGAAAATCAAACCGTGCACCGTTGCCTCTCCACATTCTCAGCTCAACCCTTCTCCACTCCGCTGCCGCTAGCGAGCCTAGCTCGTGACGACTGGTGGCACGTTAGATAGCCAACTCGTTGCATACCAGCCACGATTAGCACCACCGCGAGCCACCCATCTCACGGAAAACCCAGTCATTGTCCCTTACTTTAGCCCTCAAAAACAGATCAACAACAACCCAATGCCATTTTGTTCAAAGCCACCACACACGGTGCCAACCCCTCCACGTCTCTACCACCGGCACAGAAAACTTCGACGGGCACTCCACGCCGCTCCTTGTCCGCCACGTCCCTCTCAGTAAGCAACTGATAGCATCTCCGTGTCACTCTCTCTCGGCTTACTCTACCTCTTTCATGTATTTTCTTCTCTCATCAATTGGTCTCTCTCTCGCTCATCACTCTCTCTCTCTCTAAACATTACTGAGCTGCCAGTCCCGCCCGTGTCTCAGCCACCTTGCAGCTGCCCCCCCACAGTGAGCCTCCATCGCACAACCTGGGTCTTCCCTGCAAACAAAGAAAAAAACATGGCTTATGGGATTTTACGTAAAGATCTATATAGATTAGTTGTTATTACAATTTTGTCCCTTGAATTACAACGTGTATTTTTATGTTATTTTGTAACCATGAGTCTATTTACAGGAATCAATATAATTTATTTAGTGGGTCTAATACCACTTTACACTATTACCAACAATCTTATTTTATAAAAATATTTTTAATATTAAGGTATTGGTCGGTAGAGTGAAATGGTAGAGATAGAAATTTGGGAAGTATTGATATTTTAGGGTTTACTGAATTTTAGAAATTTAGGAAAAATAATTTATTTTAGTAATTCAGGTTTAAGTATCGAAATAATATTCGATTGAAATTATGGAAGTTACGTGACAATTGTATAGGTAATGATTGATTTTCGTTTAGTATTATGGTGGAGAAATTCAAAAAGTTAAGAAGTCCAGGTAAGCGGAGTTCCTATGCTAGACCTTGCATAAAAATAAAATGGGCTGAGGTTGATTTTTGAAAATATGCATGTTTTGTTATGAAAATAAATTTGAACTATCTCAGTTATTTATTCTGTATTACTCATGAGATTCTATTTAAGAATAAATTATTTTCTGGCATGACTGTTATAGACGAGCTACTTTGGTATTTTGTTTCTGAACTGTGCAAAAGAGAGCGAATATGAAATTTTGTGCATAAATTATATTTTGTGATCAAATTCTGTTATGTTCTGAAGATGTTCTCTACTCTGATATGTATGATGTGATTTTTGAAAACCTCTGGCATAAAATCCTGTTTCTGTTTCTGTTCCGTTCTGACCTTACCACAGGTGTAAAATTGTGGCCTCTGTTCGGGTTGGTACAAACTTTTTTTGTTTTTGGTGCACCCACAATGGAAGCAAAGTGATTTTATGCGTGCTCTTTCCTGTGTGCACACTCGGGGCTCCGATTATAATAAAGGAAAGATTCACATTTTGTTTATGTTCGGTTGGCCACCGGGGTTTGCACAACCATACCACGGGGGTTAAACATGGTCTCTATTTTGATATGATAATATAAGATGTGATGTTTCCGTTTATGCTATGCCAAAGAGATTTTGATTATGAATATTTTGAACTTTCACTCTGATATTTTGATAACATGTTCTGACTCTGTATTTTGAAAGCAAATATTCTGATTTTGCATTCTGAAAGTAAATGTTTTGCTCTGCATTCTGAAAGAAAATATTTTGTTCTACATTTTGAACTCTTTAAATGCTCATACTTACACACTAGTATAACTCATCACTTATCTCCAAACATTTTTTTCAAATAATCTTGATGGTTTTTGCTGGAGAGCAAGAGTAGGCGGTGTTAGAGAGGTTTGATGTTCATAGAGGAATAAGTGTCTGAGGGTACAAGTACTTATTTGAGAGTCGTAGTTAGTAAATTGATTATTTTCGGTTATTTTGATTTGATGAGTTAAGGATATTTTAGAGAGTCTTTGGGGAGTATTGATTTATTTTATTGAGAATTTCTTTATTGTCCCTGTGAAGGAACATAAATATTTGGTTTGAGTAAATGAATTAATATTTTTTGGAGTTTTCTAGATTTTATCGTTGTAATATTGGAGTTGATATTAAGTAACAAGAACTGACTCTCCAGACCATTGGGACCGAGGCATTACATGTGACTCCCCCATCCTCCGCTTGGGATGGAACGATGACTTGGAGCATGGAGACATGCAACACAAGGTTACATACCCCTATTTAATACAATTAATATACAATATATTCTAATATGTAACTAGCAGTATGCAATAATCACAGCGGAAATAAGGGTGATAAAAATAATTGATGCCAGCATGAACTAAACATCCCAATGATTTATAAACCATAAATAGGTACTTCCTAACTTAAGAGGTCCACTTGAGTTTAGAATCTCCATAAAACTGAATCTACATAGCCAGACGAACTCTCGCATCTGCTCTATAGTATATAGAGCCGTTGCTACGAAAGTTCAAATCAAGTCCAGCCTCCTTTCCAGAATGGGCTCCTCCTCAACCATCTGAAGCCAGTGATTCATCATGCTCGTCGTATGCCGATCCTGACACAAGTTCTATCATTCCGGAGGGAATGGTAGTGGGACTACCATGGTGAGATTCCTTGAAATCTCAGTAAGTTAAACAACAAACTTGCACAGAGATAAGATATACATGATTAATGATAAACATGATATGCATGCAATGATATGCAGAAAAAAAAATCCATATTTTGTCTCTCATCCAGATTCCTCAACATTTTTAATTTTCTCATTTCAAAAACATGATATTTCGAAAGAAAACATTTTATACCTCATTGCTTTTAAAAACATAACATTTCATCTTTATTAAATCCATCATTAACATAACGAACGGTAGCAACACGGTTCCCCCATATGCACCGTGAGCACCTACCGGTGACCGTAACACAACTCATGTTGACACTAACTCTTTGTCTGCAGACATCGTTCTCAATGCATTGGTATCATAACATATCATCATCATAACATGTGCACCCACCAGCATTAGGTGCCATATACGACTTCACTCTGACATTCTTTAAAAAGAATCCATTCAAATCCCGTTGACGGTTCTTTGTCAACCTAGGGGTTACTCATTCAAAAGTGGACAGAGGAGTTCCACTACTATAATTCCCCACCCTAGCCTTTGGAGTCGTGACAAATTTCATTTTTATGCTATGCTTGAAAAATGTATTTCATGACATGTGGATATGTAGCAAGCTTTCATGTGAAAATGACATTTATAGATGCAATATGCTAAAATGGTGAGAATTTCACATGTCATGTAAACAAGTAATCAAATGCTCAATGATGTATCATATGTTGTTTCATGCTCAAAATGACATTTATAATACGAATTTGGCATTGATAGAAGAATTATAAATAAATTATCTAAAAGTAAGTTAGAAGCTAAATTTACAAAATTCCCGAGTTTTAGATAATCGAAGCGTCTGTAATTAAAGTTATACTAAGTTAGGATTTGAACCTCTAAGGAAGATCTTCATAATCAAAGGGTTCAAATATTTAGTATTTAAAAAACTGCCCCTATACTTAGCAAAATTTCCATTAAGGCCTTAAATTTTTACTATTTTCACCAAATTTCACAAACCTCATATTTCCTATATTCTAAAATCATCTATGCCTTAGAATTGTAAAAATCGAAGTGCAACTATGCCAATTACACTCAACCCGTGACATGCATTTTATTAAGGCCTAGATGTGATTTCAACTATTCAACCTCTATAAATGCATGTGTACTCAAATTCATCAAGTGCCAATAGTAATTATAACCTTAGGGAAAAATTAAAAACTTAGGCTCAGATCATACAAGTTCATCCCAACACTTAAACATGGCTTTAAGACCTTAATCTTCACAAATCCATCCATTAAGCATGCATGATGTTTCCAGCTTTCCTTACCCAAAGATGTTTCAAAACTTAGTTAAATCATGCATTTTTTTCTTATCCCAGTCACAAGGCTTTTATAAATGTACATTATTCAGGCCTAGGTAAATTAATCAAAACTTCCATAAGTTAAGCATAAACTAATCGAAACCGATGCATGCTAGATGATCAACACAAGATAGAATTAAAGCCTATTATGGCATGCTTCCAAATTCGAAATTAAACCTTCAAAATTCATTCTAAGACATTTATAAATCATAAAAAATTATTCTAAGATATGCCATAGCTAAACATTCAACCCAAAATAATTGTTTTTCCATCAAAACATCAAATCTGACCTAGCTTGACATTAGCATGCTAAACCTTAATTAAAATAATCAAAACCTCATTCTCATGCCATAAATTAAAGACTAACATGTCATTATAACACTTAGCAAAAGATAGGGCAAGATTACTTACAGAAATTGTGGTCCTTAAAGCTCCCAAAACAACTTCACTCAAGAACACTCAAGAACTCTCAAGAACTTCACTAGGTTTCACTCTACTACTCACTAAAGGGGAGAAGTGCTCTCAAGACTCGAGAGAAGACTTGGAGGAGAGGTGTGGAGAAATGAGGAAGTGAGTGAGGTATTATAGGCTTTAAGAGGGGAGGGGGACGTTGGCCTTGGATGAAGATGAGGCTTTGGATTGGTGGAGGTGGGAGGTGGAGTGATGAGTGAAGTTTTCAGCTTTGTGTCATACTTGGTCAGCTGAATAGTACCCTATATTTTCATGATTTCTTCATGGTCAGGTATAAGAGTGAGTCTATAGGTATTGGGGGCTGCATTGGTGCAGAAAATAGTACCAAAAAAATCAGAAGAGAAAAACACAAAGGAGGCCAACGGGGTTGAATAGAAACTGTCTAGATTTTGATTCCTTTCTTGTCTCTTCTCCTTGGTCTGAATTGGGGGCATTATTACCACCATTGAGTGTCTTTTTAAGATGGTTAAGGGACCTGGGTGGTGGCATGGGGAGTGGCTCAACCAAGAGCAGAAAATTCAATGAAAACCAAGGGCCACTCGGTTTGGTTTCAACTAGGCTTGTAATGGAATTGGTTGCATTTCTTGGCTTGGTTCTTGGAGCCAATTAGTCCAATGCTAGAACTGAACTAAGAGGGTTAAGGTGGGGCTGTAAATGATGAAATTTTCCTAGAGAAAATGGTGTAAAAGGCATGGGCTAGGGGTTGATTTGGTGCAATGCACATGAAGGTGCACCTAGGTGCCAATTGGTGGTGATTTGGGCATTGACATGGCTTTGCTTCTATTGACATGTGTTGGATGAAGATTTAACTTAAATTAGTCTATGAATAATGCAAATCAATAATAAAAACTAAAATTTCCTATTATAAAAATGGGAAAATAAATTAAAGAAAAATTAAGCTAAAAACATGGTTTAGAGGTTACTAATCATGTGTAAGTTGATTAATACTCTTAACTCAAGTTAGAAGTTTAGTTATGGTCAAGTGGAAACCTTAGGGGCGTGTGGCACTTCTTGGGCTTGAGGGAAATCAATGATATGGTGTATGTAAGCTTCCATTAGAAGGATAAAAAATTGAAAGACAAGGCTTTTGGCCCTTGTGGGTTGGGCTTTGGAGTGAGTTATTTTATGGACCTTATGTCCAAATTTGTGGGCTCATCTAAAGCCTCAAAGGCCTACCAAGTAGGGTCCAAAAAACAAGTCTTTCTAAGGTTGGGCTAAGGCCTTCACTCTCACCAAGTTAGGCCCAAAGGCTTCAAGCCTTCTATACATTGGGCTTAACTTCTAAGGTTCTACAAGAAATGCCTATATTCTTATAACTCTCAAATTGGTCTAAGGCTTATGGTACCTATTCTTAGCCCATCACATCCTTAGGGAATTAGAGGCCTAAAGTCTTATGTCCATCAAGTAGGGCCTAAAGTCTTATATCCATTAAGTTGGGCCTAAGGCCTTAGTGTCTCTCCTAAACCTTTATACCCAAAAGGCTTGAGCCCTTAATAAACCAATCTCTAGGGCCTACTTATGTTCATAAAAAATTTAACCCAAATTACTTAGCCCAATAAGGTGGCAAAATCTCCAATATGTCACTTGTCATTCTAACATTGGCCTCTTGGCACATTTCCTCAAAATTAATTAAACACTAAACATTCTCCAAAATAATACTACTAAATCAATCAACCTCTAAAAATTTCATTTCCCTCAAAATCAATATTGCACTAGAATCTTTTAATAATTGGCCTCTTGGCACCTTTCCTCAAAATTAATTAAACACTAAAAATTCTCCAAAATAATACTACTAAATCAATCAACCTCCAAAAATTTCCTTTTCCTCAAAATCAATATTGCACTAGAATCTTTTAATAATTCTACTAAACCCAAAGTATACGGTCGTCTTGCCAACTCCAATATCCAAAATTGTTCTTATTCTCAACTAGTCCAACTCCTAATTAACTAGGATTAAAGCTACTAAGGTCAAGGCCTAAGGAGCTTTTTAGGAAGGGTGTTACAAATAGGATACAAGAGACCACGACCAATGGACAGGGTCAAAGAAGAAGACGGAGGAGACATGAGGAGTCATCCTTTGTCTCGGCTTCCATGAAGAAGGTCAGCCTGTTGATGCAATTGAGGAAAAGCCCATTTGTAGTAGAAGGCAACTTGAGGCATTGATGGCTCTCCCTTGAGAGGACCAGACAAGGGAGAGCCCTCACTGAATTTTAAGGACAAAACTCATTATAAGGAGGGGAGCATGTGAAGGCCCCGCCTAACACAAAAGGGGACATGCCATTCTTAGTCTAAGGAAATGCAAAGATGAGAAATACTCCAAGTCTCCAATGGTCTACGAAATCAATAACAGGAGATGCAAAGTGTAGCTAGTACAATATCTGAGCGGGCAAGCACCTTATAGAAGGCCCAACTAACATGTCCCAGAATGAGGTGCAAATGAATATCTTGACCATGGCAAGCGGGCTAGAAAAGTCACATACTGTGAGGACAAGAACGAGGAACTAAAGAGACTGGTGAGCTTGGGCGAGATACGAGTTACTCACCCAAGGTGAGATAGAACTGCTTGCCTAGGAAGAGCAACAGTCAGGGACTGACCCAAACCAGACAGTGAATTTTTCAAGGTAACACGCAAGGCTCAGAAAAGTGATAGTGTCGTATGCAGAAGCTCACACTCCATATGAAAGGTCACATTCGGAATGACTTTGTAATGAAAGATGAAGGCACGACAAGTTGTATCGTTTGGACTTAGAAGTATGGCCAGACGCCACATGGAGTTGGCAAACCGTACAGGTGTGCATACCATGCCCTGATCATCTGTCTCTGTCATTCTGCAGTATGACAGATGTGACGCCCCCAGATTCCGCTTGGAATCGAACGGACATCTGAAGCGTCGGGACATGCAACACAAGGTTCCCTGCCCCCGTTCATGACATAAAAGATGCAATGTTTCTAACATGCACCTAGCATTATGCAATATTCGCAGCGGATAGATTTGTTTTTTTAACAATACTATGCACCAAACTTATAATATCCCAAATAGTTAAAACATAAACCATGCATACCTAAAACATCCACGATTACAGCACGGGTCTCAGAAGACTGTAATCTCAAAACAACGGAGACCTGGCTCCATAATTACAATGCCAAAATATACTATTGGGCTAGTTCGTTGAGTAACTTACGTAACTCGACTAACGATGCCAGAATACTATCCAAAGACCTAACTGGAGGCTGCAAGCTCCGTATTGCGTCTACGGCTCTAGTTAACCTCCTCCAGTCTGCCAGTGTCTGATCCCTACTCTGATCCTGACACATCGCCTACCATTCGAGGGGAATGGTAGTTGGGACTACCACGATGAGATTTGATTACAAATCTCAGCAAGTTAACAGGAAACTTCCACACAGGTTAATGATGCATGCATGGTAGTAAAAGCATGAATGCATAATCAAAGTCATAAGTAAGCATAGCATAACTTGACATACAGCATGACATAAATGACATAACTTGAACTGAAACTTAGCTTAGCTTCACGTGACATGGCATGTACGTGAGCTTAAAACATAACATGGACTAGCAACATAGCATGAATGTGAACTTGAAACTTAACATGGACTTGAAACATAGCATGAACGTAAACATTCATAATTTGAACATGAACTTGAACATAACAAGAACCTGAGCACAAAATAACATAAACATGAACATGAAACATAACGTGAACGTGAACATGACATAACATGAACGTGAACTTGAACTTGAACATAACATGACATAAACATGAACTTCAAACATATTCTTGTCTCATGGGGTCACCATGATTGAGTAATCTTATCTCATAGGGTTACCATGATTGACATGAACTTGAAACTTGACATGAACGTAAACTTGAACATAACATAACATGAAACATGACTTGAACGTGAAATACATGAATTTGGAATCTTTTTCAATAGACTTAATCATAAAGTGACCATATGGGTGCTACACGAGTCCCCTTGAGCCGTGTCCCTGCCAATTACCGCATCACAACACAGGTGTCTAAACCAGCTGTGAGTGCGTTAATACGTACTCCACAGTTGCTGTGGCCCCACGTATTCTACGTGTCACAATTGTTATGTCTCACATAGTGTATGCTCCACAGTTGTTGTGGCCCCATACTTCATGTTACACAGTTGTTGTGGCCCCATGAATTGTTTATGCCACACTTGTTGTGGACACATGTAACATAATGTGTGGCTCCATCGGCGTTAGTGTCTGGCGCGCTCCGGTGAGCAGCTAGTTAGGCCCCATCCGCAACCTGTTGACTGTACTTCGTCAACCCAGAGAATTTCACACTTATTTCGACACTCCAGCGTGAACAAAGGAGTTTCACTAGGATATTACCTCATCCTAGCGCTTAGAGTCATGATTGACATGAATAACTTAATTGGCATACATGACATTTTGTAATGTGACGTGACATAAACAACAGAAATCCTGATGTAGCGTAACGTGACATGAACGTAAGATGACAGACATGACATAAAATGTAACGGACAATATTTCATCACATGACATACATGTAATAGATAATATTTTATAACATGACAACATGTAACAGACAATATTTCGTAACATTACATAACATGTGACAGTGAATATTACGTGTCATGACATACATGTAATAGATAGCATACGTAACGTGACATACTTGCAATAGATAGCAACATGTGACAAAATATATTGTGTAATAGATAAATATTTCATGACAGAATAATTCGTGTAATAGATAAACATGTGATGACATGGCATATATAACAACATAAGAACATAAATTGTACTTCCCTTACCCATCATACATACACAGTAACTGATAGTAAGTTAAGAGCTAACTTACCTCGATCGTCGCATTCAACAAGATTAAAGCGTGAAACATGAGAAACTGTAAGAGGGTGTTCTAAACAGTATTTTAAATTCCGTACCATACCAGCCGGTACGGTCGAGATTTTTCGTTTCGGCCATCCGGCCGGTACAGGTACTATATATGTTCCGTACCGGCTAAAATACCGGCCGGTACCGGCCATACCGGACTAAATTTCGGCCTGTACTGACCTATATTTCGGCCGGTACCAGCCGATATTTCGGCCTGTGTGTGTTTTTTTTTTCATTTTTTCAAACTACAAACTTATTTTTTAACCCCTAATTCAGACTAGACTATTTATAATTTTTATATATATGTATTTATATATAATTTATTTATATATAGACTATTATTTTGGAATATAATTTTTATATATAATTTATTTATATATCTACTATCCCGAAACATTATCCCGAAACGCTATCCTGAAACGGTACCGGTATCGAAATATTTCGTTCCAGTGCCTTGACCGGTACGACGTCCGGTACGGTATTCAAAACATTGGTTCTAAAAGTTAGAAATTTTAATTACTAACAATTAGAAAAGTGAAAAGGGACAACTTAAAGTAAAATTATCATTTTACCCTTTATATGTGGGAAAATGATCATTTTACCCCTAACTTAAAGATTTCACATCCTAACTCCAAAAATTACCAAAATTTACATTCCTCATGTAAATTTTGTCCTAGACTCAAATAACAACTCAGAAAAATTTAAAACCAATCACAACTATGGAAAACTCACAATGGCCGAAACATACATAGGTCATTTCTCTTGATTTTGGTTGAAATTTCTTCAATCTTCAAAACCCATGATTAAACCAAAATTTTACAGCAAAGATCTTCCTATCTTAATTTTAAAAACACACTTAAAATATCCATTAAGAAAAATCTAATAATAAACACCAAACTTTTTGAAACAAGACCCAAACTTTTTAACAAAAGTGAACCCTTAAATCACAAGTTTTGACCTTAATAAAAACATCTCCAAGAATTAAAAAAAAATCAAATCTTATTTCTAACATATTCATAACATCATCCTAAGATCAACCATGCTTTAAATCATCAAACAAAAGCCACCAAAAATCACAAAACAACACTTGGAGTTTTTGGTTTTAAACTTAGTACAAAACATAAACTTTTCTCTCCACTAACTTTGATCAATCTCTTGATCCATGGCTTATACATCTTCAAACTAAAACATCTCATGGTTTGAAAAATGTGTCCTAAAGAAGATCCAGCCATCAAACATAAAATCACATGGCTAAAACTCAATAAAACATGGATCTAACCCAAAAACATCAAATCGTAGGCAAAACCAAAATCCTCTTGCATAGAAAATCATATCTTTAAAACTAATACTAAATATCTTCGGAATAACATCCTAACATGTATATAAGAGGCTTACGATCATCATATAAAAATATCAAAGTCTTTGGAATAAGATTAAACCACGAAATATTCAAACCTTCACAAAACAAAAATTGTTTTTCCACTTCCAGTTTTCAAGTTTCTAAATCTAAGGAAATCTATCATCAAAATCTTTATTCATGCAACAAAACCTCAATGAAAATTCATAAACACATGCTAACAACACTCCATAAAATTTTCAGACCAAGATATCTCCATTAGCGTGGTCAAAAATTTCAAAACATATCATACTCTCCAGTTTCAAGCCCAGAATGACCTTGCCATGGTTAAAAATACTTTTGACTAACCAAATGAGCATGGAACGAGACTAATAAGATATACACGGAAACTAGACTGAAATACAAACAAATTTTATGAAGGAGTCATCGTGAGATGATACTTACAAAGGATTGAAAATGGCCATGGAAAAAGACCCAGAAATCTGCCCGAGAGAGCTCTTTTGGGTCTCTCTAAGAACGGGGGAAAGAAGTGATAAAATGGAGAGAAGTGTGTCTTTCACTACTTTAGACTCCTGGAGGGGGAAGTTATGGGCTTGAATGACCCTTGATTGGAGGTGGCTATGTGACATAAAGTGGAGAATAGTGAGAGGCATGGATTGCCTGCAGCAGCTGTGAGAGATGGAGGTTGATGGAGTGGACTTCTCTTCACATCAAGGCACTAATGGGTTGCAGCCAATGGCAGTGGATGGTCTGCCATGTGGGGGAGGAAACTTCTTCAAGAAGCTTTGCCAAGGCGGTCAATTTCGTGGGCCTTGGTGGGCCCAACCAAGTGGGCTTCAATTTGGGGTTTAAAGGAGGTTTGGTTAGGGTTTGAGATGCTATCAAGCCCAAAACTAATTTTGCCCAATCAAATTTCTAAGGTTTAAAAGGATGGATAATGATGTCATAAAAAGGATTTGATTAATTAATAGCATGTGGAAGTGATTTAATCAAGTGATTAAACACAATGCTAGAAATCGGGTTAAAAAAGTTTTGGAGGCCAACTTTAGGGTTTGGAAAAACCGTTTAGGATTTTGGTTTCAACCAAGCTTTTGGGGTTTCAATTGGATTCCAACCATTTAGGGTTTTTCTAGGGTTGAAACCCTCTTTGGTCTGGCACAATTTGGTTGATCAGATGAAACAAAGCTTTGCTTAGGTGGCATGATCTCACACCTTGACTTCCTTCACAAATCCATCTAATGGTTCCTCTTTGTGCCAAGTCTCTAATATTATTCACTATGTGTGGCTAAGATCTTGCCAAGTGTCCAAATAAAACTTCTATAACCTAATTTGGATATTCCACACTGTGATTTTGAAAACACTGCACTGGGTGTGCTTATCGAGGTCATTATTCACTCCAAAAAATGCATAATAAACTTAGTACTGAAAAATTCTAAATATTCATATTAACCTATAGTGAAAATCGTTTACCAAAATTCAACCCCAAAGTACCCCTAAAAATAATTTCACAATTTCGAACAGGCGTTTCGTCTGAAATTATGAAAAATGGTTATTGCGCCATAAAATCTTAAATAATCCACTGAGTCTAATGGCGTAGACCATAACGCATTCTGACACTTCTAACTACCTCAAATAATTAAACTCATAAATCTAGCACCATATTGAGTGTTAACACTGATTATGATGACAAACTAAAACCTGAGCAATTGGTCGATTAGTAAAAACTTATGGGGTTTTCATGAGATTCCTAAAGTCAATAGAAATTCCACCAATGAATTTCTAGCGGGTTGTTACAACAGACATGGATGAAAAGACTCATATCCAAGCATATACATGTTCGTCTAGCATTTACATGAAAAGTTTTCATAGAGTCTTCGGTAGCATTATCACTCATTAGTAGTCTTGTCATAGCCACCAAACCTACATATGGTTTTGTTCTCGGGACCATCAACTTTGATGCACGTACAAAGCCTGACATTATGCTTGAGGAGGAAGAGTCAATCCCGCCCGAGTCTTGATATGGAGACTAGGACCTGCCTTAGCACTAGTACCTGTCGTAGCTACCCTGTGCCTTCTGTAGGATGTACAATATTAAGCCAGTGCTTATTGTAATCAATCTACCACCTTATGGAAACTAACCTTATGTATTTTGGATGATGTAATGTTTTGAAGTTAATCAAGGGCGAGAAGCCCCTTTTTCGTATAGTATTATGGTACTCGATTCTCAATGTTGTCACCGCAGCATGCTCTGTTTCAATTATGCTACAATTTCATAAGTTAAATATCTTACACATGTAGTTCCCTCTGGATCATTACATACCAAATTTTCCTCTTGGGCGTTGACTGATCCGCCAGCATCCTTGACACTACGAAACCTTACCTAGTCTTTCATGAAGAACAAGGCGCCACAATCTTACCCCTAATCTACCACTCTCACTTGCATGGCTTGAACTAAGATCCCAACCCTAACTTTGCCTTCGGCCGGGTTCAATCCCCAACAACATTCAACCACAAGTCCTCCGACTACTAACAGCATAGCTCATACTATACATTATTCCACATTCTCCATTACCATCTTCTTACCAAAGTAAAAGACATTTAAGTTTCTAGTTCCCTACTAAATCCTCCTTTCACAACGGCCACAACTGCTAGAGGTTCTTCGATCACCACATCCTTCATGAGCAACAATCCACACTAAATAGAGTTATACCAAACACAACTATAATGCCTCGGTCCCGGATGGGGTTGGAGAGTTACTACCTTTCACTTAAAATCATATATTTCAATACATATATAAATTTCAATCTCTCAACTATACATAGATCTCAATGTTTTAACTTGACTATCTTCAAACCACATATTACATACTCCAAATTTCTCTATTACACAAAATACTCATTAATTTACATCAATTACTCCAGTATAATTAATTTAAGACAACACAAAGTCTTAATATAAACCCCAACCCCCACCATATCACATCATCAAAGCACAAGTTTACTGAATTAAAATCATCAAAACTCATATAAACCTTCTATGCTTAATCCACTATGCTTAACTCATCTCACCCAAGCTCTATATTCTTGATCCTCAGCTAAAATATTCAAATCATCTGAAAAATATTGTGGAAATAAGGGGTGAGTTATCAACAACTCAGTAAGCAGAGAGCATATACTAATTTGCAAATATGAGCATTTAAAGAGTTCAGAATGCAAAACAAAATATTTAATTTCAGAATGCAGAATCAGAAACATTTGTTTTCAGAATGCAAAATCACATGTTACCAAAAATATCAGAGCGAAACTTTCATAAAACTTTCTTATTCAAAAATCCTTTGGCATATCAAAATCTGAGACCTCATCTTCATCATATCAGAGCATCACATCAGGACAGACACCATGTTTAACCTCCGTGGTAGGGTTATAAACCACCATTATATCCATGGCAGGGCCGTATCCACTATTATAACCCAAGGCTGGGCTGTATACCATGTTTAACCCCCGTGGTAGGGTTATAAATCACCATTACACCCGTGACTAGGTCGTATCCACTATTATAACCCGTGATTGGGCCGTATCCACTATTATTATCCATGATTGGGCCATATACCATGTTTAACCTCTGTTGTAGGGTTGTGCATCAGCGAATAACCAAGCAATAACATAAATCACTCTGTCACCCAAAAGGTGTGCAACCACTACTATAACTGTGACAGGGTCATAACTGAACGGAGCAGATACAGAACTAGATAGTCATACCAAAGATTTTCAGATGCCACAACATATGCAAATAGAGTACTGAACAAATTCAGATATTTTCACATATTCAAAAATAGTTTCAGAACATTTTCGCATCACATGCACAAATTTTCATAAATATCATATTCTCTCTTTTTGCATAGTTCAGAAATAGAATGCACAAAATTAGCTCATATCTTCACCAGTCATGCCAGAAAATACTTTATTCTTATACATAATTTCATGAGTATTGTAGAACAAATAACTGAGGTCGTTTCAAATTTCTTTTCATAACGAAACATGCATATTTTTCAAAAATCAACCTCATCCCATTTTATTTTTATGCAAAATCTAGCATATGAACCTCGCTTGCCTGGACTTAACTTTCTAAATTTCTTCGCAACAGTGCTGAATGAAAATTACTCGTCACCTTTAAGATTGCCACGAAATTTCCATAAATATCTGAAATCAACACATTTTTCAATACTTAAACCTGAAACGTTAGGTAACCTATTTTCTTAAAAATCTAAATTTCTTGAAACTCTAAAATATCATCACTTCCCAAATATCTCGATATTCACTTAAAAATCTCTGACTATTTAAACTCTAACTTATTTATTACTTAAATCTAACTATAAAAATTAATACTAAATAATATAATTATAAACCGAAATTATTTTCTGTTAAACCAAATTTTTTTAAAAAAAGGAGCCGGAGTACACTTGAAAATAACAAAAGGTTTTTCTACAATGAGACCCAAGCCCAACGATAGTAAAATCAAGTCTACTCAAATATTCATAAAAACACTAGTAGTTTTATAACCGGAAGGGTAAAAATGTAAAAATACTTAAAAAATGTATGAGCTGCTTTACGGATAAACAGTAACTAAAAGACTTGATGGCATTTCCGTAAATACTATGGATATCATGACCACAAGATTTTAAGCTATCTATACGTTATTTTTCTGAGTCATCTACTTGTTTCTAGAGAAACCAGAAAAGACAACAAAAAGAAGAGAAGAAATCGAAAGAGAAGGACGTGTGTGACGGAGGCTCACCGTGAGGGAAGGGGGTCGCGGCGAAGCTGGAGTGGCAGGTGGCTAACTCGACAGCGGCACAATGAGAGAGAGAGAGAGAGAGAGAGAGAGAGAGAGCACGGAGACGGAGAGAGAGGCAGTGCAGTGCAGTGCACCGGCGTGGCTTTCCGCTTCGTTGTGAGGGTTGACCGTGGCTTACGGTGGGCTTGAGTGCAGTTGGGTGGCTCGTCAGTCTGCAGCTTGGAGTGGTGTTATTTGCGGCTGAGGCAACCGGCGTGGAGGAGCTGCTGTATGTGGATTTCTCTGTTTTTGGTTGTCAAAAACAGAGGCTCACCGTGTGACTGCAGGTGACTTGGTGGCTTTCATACACGATGGTTAACAGGCTGGGGTACGATGGCTGGCCAGAGGTTGTGGGTTGGTTGTGAAGGAGCTTTGGCGGTGGGGTGGTTCACGGTGGTCTGGTGCAGTGCATGCATGCTGCGAACGTACGTGCGTGGGTGGAGGCGTTGGGCTGGGTTTCGGACGGTGTGGAGAAACTGAACTACGGTGCTGCGGCTTGATGCTTGCTGGTGGTTACTGTTTAGGCCGTGGAAGAAAAAACATCAAGGTGGTGGTGCTGGACGTGTGTGGTGGCT
The DNA here is from genome assembly GCA_022457165.1 of Juglans mandshurica. Taxonomy (NCBI): domain Eukaryota; kingdom Viridiplantae; phylum Streptophyta; class Magnoliopsida; order Fagales; family Juglandaceae; genus Juglans; species Juglans mandshurica. The sequence continues at coordinate 15,365,460 of CM039620.1, forward strand.
GCATGGAGTTCACAGCGTAGGGTGGCAGCGGTGTGGAGGAAGAGGTGGGCTGCCGACTTGCTGGAAAAAAGAACGTGTGAGCGGCAACCCTAGGCACTTGAGGATGTAGATAATTTACGTGGTCTAAATATATAAAAGTCAATGGAAGGCGGTGGTTTAAGGAAATTTTATCACAACGGGACTCTAAAATTGTACCTTTAGTGTGCTTGAAATTGGACACGTTAGTCGGCTTGGACTTGATAAATAAATTGGATCAAAATCCTGATGTCAAAATAAATTTCTCGTCCAAAAATATCTTCATTGTTTAGAAGAATTTTACTGAGCCAAGTTCTAATTATTCCTCTCCATTGGTCCATAAATTATTATTTGGATCTTTGTCTAATCATTGAGTCCAATGAAATTTATATTCTGTCAAAATAAATTTTAGATCCGTAACCTACTCTGAAATTACTCGTTAAAACTGAACTTTTCATAAGTCCTTAAATATTTTAAAAAACAAACGCGGGCTAGGCCCAGGCGTTACAACAACTATTTTTGTATTCCCAATAAAATGTATGGATTTCCTTACTGCACTTGTAAATCACATCTTTGTATTAGATTGTAATGATCCAAGGCTTAAACGTCATACTCAAAAATCTAGTCAATGTTAAAACTTAAAACTAGAATTCCTTTGAATCATTATATAACGCAAGAACTCCTTTCAACAATGTGAAATTCGTTCACCACCTTTCTCTGCACAATCTAGGGTATTGCATTGCTGACTAGAAAAAAAATACTACAAATCCTTTTACTTAAGTCATTATCTAAAACAAAACAGATTTTCCTCTTAGGAAAAACTTCTCCCATCTTGTTATTTCTCAAGCTTCTTTCGCATTGCTGAACTTCGTAAACCGAGCAACAATAACAAGCATATATCTCAAGTATTATTGTCTATGCAATGTGGCGAAGGCAATAGTTGCATATGAGAAAGGGAAATATAACTGATTTTATATTCCTAATGTCCCAAGACGAATTTTATTTTTATTTTTATTTTCAATCTTTCCAAAGTTCATATAATACAACAATTACATGGCTATGTTTGGATGTTAGAGTGAGCTCAACTCATCCCAAACTAATCATTGATGGGACTTACTACTTTTTTAATTTCTCATAAAAAAGTTTATTCATCTCAATATATTTCATACATTTAAACACACATCTTAGCTTATTTATATTCAAACACATTTCAATGAGATTCACAAAATATTATTATTCACATATTAACTCAAATCATCTGAAATCATCTCAGTATCCAAATGCAGTTTAAATGTGCCATGAAGTTGTTAAATTAAAGAATTTGTAGTTAAATAGAAAAAAAAAAAAAAAAAAAAGTAAGTATTTTGATATTTTACACGCAATTAGGAAGCATTTTAACTGCAACTGAAAGGGTAACCAAAAGGTGAAATAAAGGATACAACACCAAACTTGAAAATATTCAGTGACACAAAAATGAAGTTGGCGCGGCCATTCTGCAGATTTGAGCTGCCATTTATGAACCTATTGAAAATAAAATAAAATAAGAAATTAAGAAAGGAAAATAAATTTTAGGCTCCGCTCCGCTGCAAAAAGAATCTAAATACGAAAAAAATGTAAGCCAAAAGCTTGTGTACCTCAAATATGACCTTTGAAATTTCTGTAACTATTCCCCCATCTGCAGCATCTACCTAGAAGAACAACGCTCACTAAACACCATCCGGATTGAAAATGATTAAATGCAAGCTAGAAATCAATGTTTCTAGGATGCAGGAGTATTTTTTGTCAAAGAGGATCCTAATCGAAGCATAAGGGGATATAAAGGGCTAAACTCCTTCTCTCCTCTGGCCCTAACATTTGCAGCATAATCATCCAGGGTTGCTTTGATACCTTTCCAGATCTGATCCTCCCCTTGAGAATCTAACCACAAAGAATACTGCAGAGGTGTAAGTTTGTTTCTTTGCAGCGGTGACTGCAATTCTTCAGGCCCTCTGGAGTAAAGATGGTGAAGAATGACACTCAATGGCAAATCTTGAAGAAGAGGAGAATCTCCCAGTTGAGATATTTCCAAGAAAATAAGAGGTCGGAATGCTCGCAGGGCTTGGTATGGTGCACCAAGTTGCTCTACCGGAAACAAATTCTGACCCACAGCTAACTCCAGCTCTGCCATGTCCCTAGCCATCCTAAGCTTGCCAGATTCTGAAAGGGGTCTGACAAGAGAAGCATGCCTGATAAAGACTATTAGAACCCTTGAAGCCATATTCCTAACAAGCCTAGTGCATATGCTTTCTGTCCCTCCAGTGGTAGCATTCGTTGAAGGCAGCAGCCTAGATAGGAACGCATTACGGAAATGAAGAATGCACTTCTGTAACTCCTCCATGTAAGGTGAAGTGTTGTTGTCCATCGCAGCATCCAGGCCAAGCACACCAAAGTTCTGGTCATGAATTTGTAAGATACAAGACTCGAGACACTCGAGCATTGCTTGGAATAATGATGTCACTGAGTCACAGGCAACACCATATATTGCACCTAAAGAGGGAGACAATACATCTGCAGCAATACTGGGCAATCCTGTAATCATTGAGGATATCCGTGTATGAATATCTTGTAGATGCTGACATAACGTAAAGTTCTTGAGTTGGGCTGCAGTTGCTGGACCGCTCACTTGACGAGCTTCAGGACCGGTGGATATCTGTACGAGGAAA